>BSBN01000453.1:17165000-18365000 GCA_027924645.1 Cunninghamia lanceolata
GCTGCAGAGGTTTCTCTTATATGTATACACCATACATGTGTATGTTTGATGGTTATCTCACCTTTGCATGCATTTAGAACTTCAAGTCTCAAGCTAAAAACTTTCACTTACCAAAACGTTCACTTATTATTTTAGTTATCACATCATTTTCTCCTCGTGAATACAGGTAGATTGCATGGGACGTGGAGGTAGTGGGGCTTGGGTTTTTCCAAACTTGAAAGTAGATACCTTCTTGTACTTTTTTTGAAGTGGTGTATAACCCCTTCCTTCTAATGCATATGTGCCCACTTTGCCAAACTTACAACTTTGAGATTTTTGTTATGAAGTTGAGTTATCCAAATTTAAAAGCTTCTTTGTGGTTAGCTATTTTCCCAAGTTAGGATAACTAACTTATATATTTATTTTCTTTTTACAAGTGATACCAACTTGTAAAGGCTTTTGAGTCACTCTGACTTAGTTAGAAAAACTCACAAGTTGAAATAACTACCTCCTCCTTTGCAATCTCCAGCCCTTGCAGATGTTGAGATTTAATTGTTTTTGTGATTTCACACATAGCTGAATGGCTTCCAAGACTTCGACTAAAATAGATCGATGATTCCTCCTTTGAACTAGAAAGAAACTTGACACTTCAAGATAATTAGAGTATTTGTGACTTTGGGAGTGATTTAACATAAGGATTTTGACACAAAAGTTTAAAAATTGGCAAGTTGAAAACGAGGCCAACAACTGGCTCTAACTCGGGACAAGGACCTTGTCGACACAGGAGAATCTCTAGAAATGAATAGTGCCTTGAATCCATGGGGCTATAGAGTCAAGAGATAACATGATGTACAAGGGGAATGAGGAGACTCAAATGAGACAAAAGGAGAAGAGAAACAACAGAGATGAGGCAAATGATGAAAACCAACAGAAACTAAAACAAGACAGGCACAATCAAAACACCTAATTAATCTATGTACATGGTAGGTGACTTCCTACCTTAATCTACTCCAAGATGGTCATACAAAACCATTTATCGGTAGGGAGAAATAGATGCCTGAATGGAAGAAAGGACTATGCCAATGGAGTGTTATTATACTTAGTTGCGGCTTGATGCTTTGAATAGCAACTCTACAATCTTTCGCATATGTAACTCCTCCAAATAAGACACTGAATTGGAACAACTGCTCCTCATAGAAGATGTTTGAATCAAGAAACCCTATAACATCCTCTTGCATGTTGTGAATCACTTCTTCCTGAATTATTTGAAGTATTACAATCTCAAGCCTACGAATACAATTTTGACGATGCAAATCTATGGTTGGGTGACGTAAATCTTCTTCAAATTTAGATGGAGCAACAAATGAAGGATTTTCAAAATAAATAAAATCTAATTTTGGTACCTTTGGATAACAGGCTAAAACATTTTGGAATTTGTTTGGCTGCTTATCAATGTCTTCATGCTCCTTCAATGATCCAAATTCTTTTTCTTTGATTTCCATAATCTCCACTGGGCATTCCAAGAAGTAGTTTAAATATGAGGTTACCTTCTCATCAACTACATCTTGCATACATTTTGTATCAACCTTGTCATCAAGATCGAAGTGGTTGATGTCTTCAACTTCTTCCTTTTGATCTTGCATCACAATAATTTCTCCTTCTTGAACATAGCTTTGCAAAGTCTTTAATGAATCCACCCAAAAAGGATTATTGACTGAAGTACAACACCCAAGAGAAGAAGAATCTTGAGGAGGGGAAATAGTTATAGAATCTTCATCCTCAAGCCTTGATTGTATGTGCATGTCAGCTGAAATTTCTAATTTACTCTCACATCCATCAACTGTTCCATGAGAAGACACTTCTGCAAGAAAATTTTCTATCTCTAAACTATTGTCCTCTCTTTGCAAAGGGTGCATTATAGCATGAGATTCCTCACCAGATGTAACTTCTTCGTGAGCATGGGTATCTTCATGGCTACAAGCAAGAAAACATGTATCTTTCTCATCCCTTTGCAAGGTTTGAAGCAAAGATAGATGCACCATATTGGGTTGAAATTGCATATTACCATAAAAACTTTTCAAGAAGCTCACTTGTTTAGGATCATCAAATACCTAATTATTCTGCAATGGAGATGTAGAAGAAGAAAAGTCTTCATCATGACTATCATGGCTGTCATCCCTTCCTCGATACCAAACCATCTTCAAATTTCTTCAGAATCACTGACTTCCTTCTTCAATGAGGTACCTTCAAATTTGTGGGGAATAAATATGTACCAGGACTTCAATTTCGATCCCTAGCAGAGTTGCCAAAAATCTGTTGGTAAACAGATTGGTCACTGCAAATGAATTCTCAAGAATGATTCTGTTTCTCCCAAAAAGCAGTGACGAACTGACCAACAGTTGGAGAGATCGCAACAAAGCAACGATCTTCCTCTGCGTTTGAGAGGGGCAGCTCCCTCATATGATCAAAATAGGGGTTTTTGTGGTATTTTAACCAGAAATATGAAAGGTAAAGGAAAACTAAAGGAAAATGAATTATAGAAACCCTAACGGAAGACACACGAATACCGACTGGGATTTCATAGATTTATGACAAATTATGAGGGGATTCCACCACAAAAGCTAGAAACTACGTTCCTAAACTCCTATGATGAGTTTCACAACAATATATGTTTTAAAACACAACATCGATGAAAGAAGGATAAAGCATGGATCTTGACATATGAAGAGATAGTTTATCGACACATTCAAATTAGGATACCGAGAAGTAAATGTAATGAAGGGGGTAAATCATAATGTGTTTCTTTACATCAATTGCATGGTTTATATATGCTTCAAAAGATGACTAATGATTTTCACACAGACAAAAGAGATCACCTACTCGACATACGAAGAATTAGTAATAATAATTTAGAAGAACATTGGAACACACGAACCAAATGCACTCTTTATTATCTTTTTGAAATTATACAACTTCAAACACTCCTTTGTACAAAGTATGAGCTCAAAAGTCTCTGAAAAGTTCCCCTCAAAAGGTCTCTTCAAAAGTCCCCTGGAAAAGTCCCCCTTACATATGAAATAGCCTTGCATTTATAGGCTTCTTCCCAGTAACTACCTTGTAACCAACTGATAACTACCTAGTAACTACCTTTTTATAATACAATTATTTAAAAATAAGATTTATTCCACTTAGATTTTACCTAACTTTTCTAGAAACAAAGCTCATTTTCTAACTTTTAAATTACAATAAGTGACATAAGTCACTTTTACAAAAAGGTAACTAAAAACTTGTAAGTTTCGAGTTGTGGATTTCGCTAAGTCTTTTCCATCTCTATTTGCTCCATTTTGACAATCAAGCCTTGTCAGATGTTGACAACTCTTCTAGATACTTGAATCTTAGACTCATGTGTCCTTGCATACAAATCCTGGATGAAGAGAATAGTTACACATTTTCCTAGTTTGATACAGTCACAAAATGCTACCATCATCATCTCCCAAGCCAATTCCTCCAACTTTACATTGATTTCTGTCATTTGTAGCTATGATCTATCTCTTCCACAAAAAGAATGTAGTATTTTATGGCCTTCGATCCAACTTTTTTAATTTGGTGCATGACTTGTGCAAGTTGGTTTCCACAATCACATCTTGTCAATCCATAAATATCCCTAGTAAGATAATTAGAATGAACTCTTGACTAGTACATCTAGTCTATTTCTAATTTTTCCCTTAACCATAGCAACATATTCAATGCCACTTGACTTTGAATGATAATAGTATGCCGGAAATGGTCCTCACATTGTAGGAAATCTAGCAATAGCACTTTGTTCAACCAACTTCTTTGATTCCTCTTGTATCTAACGAGGTCTGCAATAGTTATGAGGGGCAGATGATATTCCTTCAAAAACTTTTGTAATCTTGGTAAGTGTGCTATTCAATCATCATCATCAACTATTTCACAAAGCACTGTAGAAGGTCTCAATCCTCCTAGTATTACAAGATCCACATAAGCTTCAATATGGCTAGCTCTCTTTAGTACTCCACCTCTGTATTTTACAGGGAATGTATGACCAGGCTTTCTTAAATCACTAGGTTCAAAATCTAGAGATGTGAGTGCTAGAATTGTATTTGTGTTATCTACTATTGATACACCTGTGGATGTACCTACTTTTGCATCCATAGTGAATGTAAATGTAGTTAGACATTTCTCATCATTTTCTTTCTCCAGTACCATTAGGGGAAGTCTTACTTGTTTAGATCTTTTTCTTTCATTCCAACACAAACAATTCTCGTTTCATACTTCACAATGAAGGATAATGCCTCCAGGGTTACTAAGGATGATTTCATGATAAGATCCCCTTCATTCTCTTTGTCTTACTATCCAGTGCAATAATAATTTTCCCTTGTCTATGCTTCCACAACTACACTCTGCATACATGTCTACCAGAGCAATTCAAACTATTATATCTGACAAAGAATCCACATTTCATTATGCTTTGATGGAAGTCGATGCCTCCTCCAATATAGGCTGTGGGCTGGGAGGATGATGGCAAAGGCTGTGGAGTCTGATTGCCAGCTACATTCACTTGAAAATTTCTATAACCTTTTCAATAAAGCTATTTAGTGCATATCATGCACTCCATCACATTCCATGAGATTACATCTTTTTGAGCCATTCTGTCAAATAGTTCCTATGTATTCTTTGAGCTTCTATACTTGGCATGTGTATTTACGGCACTGGAACCACAACATGCAATAAAAATCAACTTTCAACCATGTTTCCATGGATATTCATAGTATCTTCAACAACTTGTGACAATGAATGCAAGTCTATAATAACTAGAGATGTAGATGTGTAGCTTTGTTGAAGTAATCATCTGCGTAGCATTGTGAGGTTGCATGCATATGGCAACTAGACATATAGCTTAGGGTTTTGAAGAATGGAGCTGCAAAGGTTTCTCTTATATGTATACACCATACATTTGTATGTTTGACAGTTATCTCACCTTTGCATGCATTTAGAACTTCAAGTCTCAAGCTAAAAACTTTCACTTACCAAAACGTTCACTTATTATTTCAGTTATCACATCATTTTCTCCTCGTGAATATAGGTAGATTGCATGGGATGTGGAGGTAGAGGGGCTTGGGTTTTTCCAAACTTGAAATTAGATACCTTCTTGTACTTTTTCCGAAGTGGTGTATAACCCCTTCCTTCTAATGCATATGTGCCCACTTTGCCAAACTTACAGCTTTGAGATTTTTGTTATGAAGTTGAGTTATCCAAATTTAAAAGCTTCTTTGTAGTTAGCTATTTTCCTAAGTTAGGATAACTAACTTATATATTTCTTTTCTTTTTTACAAGTGATACCAACTTGTAAAAGCTTTTAAGTCACTCTGATTTAGTTAGAAAAACCCACAAGTTGAAATAACTACCTCCTCCTTTGCAATATTACTATTTGAAGTTATCCAAATCTATAAGTCACCTCCCACTTCACCAAAATTGAAAGTAGACCCCAACTTTCATCTTTTTCTAAGTAATCTTCATGTGGTTAGCCAAAAGTGAAAGTTGACGCAAACTTAGCCCAAAGTGAAAGTTGACGCGAACTTAGCCAAAACTAAAAGTAGATGTTCACTTAGGAAAAACTAAAAGTGGGTGCTCATTTAGCCAAAAGTTAAAGTAGATACTAACTTTTCTTTTTCTAAGTAAACTTTCACTTGGCTTTTAAGCAAACTAATTCTGGCATCTTATAAGCCGTTTCAACTTAGGTTTTGAGTTGAATTAATTTTTTCTTTTCTGTGGCTTGCCTCGGGTGATTTAGAAACTCATATCCGTGCATGCAAAATATATATCTTACTTCACATAATCAAATGAAGTATTGTGTCCTTTTTACTGAACTCCATTGCACAAATGTCAACTTGGTCTTGGTCAATCGTGCGAGTACAAGAAATGGTGAAAAGTACGTAACTTTTAACTGGAATGTCAACTTGTCACGAAGTCTTACCACATTTTCCATAATAACATTACAAATATCCCTACTAGATGATTCTTCTCCTTCCCTTATAGAAACCATGATTTAATTGTTTTTACAAATTACCCACCGAAAAATTGAAGTTTTAAAATCTCACAAACCAGAAGGCATATGAGCCTAAAAAGTAGCCACATTAGGTGAAATAGCCATAGAAACATCTTCGTAGAAGGATTTCTCTCCATCCCTTGTAGATTTTGAGATTTAATTGTTTTTGTGATTTCACACATAGCTGAATGGCTTCCAAGGCTTCGACTGAAACAGATCGATGATTCCTCCTTCGAACTAGAAAGAAACTTGACACTTCAATATAATTAGAGTATTTGTGACTTTGGAAGTGATTTAACATAAGGATTTCGACACAAGTTTAAAAATTGGCAAGTTGAAAATGAGGCCAACAATGCCATAATACCTCGAATGCTCAGGATTGAGGATGTGTTGATGTATGATATACATACACATAGAAACGACAATCAAGAAGATAGGATGATCATAGAATCATATCATAGTTCTACTGATAATGAAGAAACAGATCATTTTAAGGATTGTGAACAATACTTATCTAGAGAAACTTAGAGGTGTCAATTACTAGGCACATCCATTGAGAATATCCTGATATCCAGCTAATGCAGGTTACACAATGAAGCACATTCAGAGAAGGACTGTGAAGCATGTCTAGACATGATCAAATTAGAAAGAACTTATAGTGAAATAAGGTCATCTTCAGCTGAGGTAAGTGAAATGTCTGATAATGATGATACTAATTCTTATTTGTTCTCTTCAGATGCAGGGGAACATGAGGAAGATGTGCGTCAGGATAATGTCAACATATATCATCTAGAAGAAATACAAATATGTGATGAGAATCCTCATGACAAGGAAGACACTATTACCCCAAGGACCAACTGCCTTATTCAATCAGATTATGAACTAACAGATGAAGACAAATCTAACACAATTTAAAGTTTTTTTATCTAAACAAGTTCAGAGGCTTATGCTGCAAGGAGTCTCTCCACAACAAGCATTGATTAAAGGATGGTTACATGAGGCATCACATTCAGAGACAACATGTGCTTTATGTTTACATGTGTTGAACAAAGAAGAACAGTTGTGTTCCAAAGATAAATCACATGATATCAAATATATCCCTAAAGATGAAAGAAAAGAAACCACAACATATCCAGAGGATGAAGGTGATAATATTAAGGTAATGAAAAAGAAAGATATATCTCTCACAGACACCACCAGAAGTGATAAAGATTGAACCTCAAAAGTTGAAGTGGATACCTAGTGGTGCAGCTGCCAGAGCCAAAAAGAAAAGAGAAGGTCTTGATAAGCCATTGACAGAAGATAAACCATAAATTTTAAGGTTTGACGACTCTAAGTCCAGATAGGGAGTTGGAGTAGGCATTGACCTCATTGATCCATCAGGGAAGTCCTTCTTAGTAGCATACTAGCTGCAATTCCCATGCACTAATAATGTGGCTGAATATGAAGCCTTAATTCATGGGTTGTTATTTGCCCTCAAGAAAAAAGTGAAGATTATGCATGTCTATCGGGACTCAGAATTAGTGGTAAGACAAGTCAGGAGTATCTATGCATGTAACTATAAGAAGTTGTCAAACTACAGGCATAGAGTTTGGGACTTAATAGAAGAATTTAATGCATTCAACATAATACATGTTCCTAGAGAGAAAAATCATAGAGCTGATGGCACAAGCTACCAACACATTGGAACCTTTATCCATCTCTAGACTGAAGAGATTCCCAGTAGAGCTAATATCAATACCTTCTTTACCTGATAATGTGACACTAACTTCCAAGTGTTCGATGATGATCATCATATCCTAGATTTCATAGTAAACAAGGATATATTCGAAGCACAGATCCTAGATGAAAGGAACCTGGAAGATCATGTACGGGAAGAAGAAGAAATTATGGATCTGTCAAGCAACAAAATCCCCAAAGGAATGATAGAACTTGAAAGAGCATTTGATTTGGACAACATGAAAAAGTAAAAGGATCTCCACAAGATAGATGGAGGAGAATATTCACTAGTCAATATAGGACAGGGTGAAGATATCAGGAATGTTTTGGTTGGAAAGGTTTGCACTAAGGAGGAAAAGGAAGGGATGTCCCAGGCATTAAAAGATTATATCCATGTCATCACCTGGACCTATGATGAACTGAAGACATGACACATCAATCATTACTCATACTATCCCATTGAAGCTGGATGCCAAGTGATTTAGACAAAAGTAGAGGCCAATTAATGCATTGCAGAACCTATAATCTTTGAAGAAGTTATGAAGCTGTTGAATGCCAGGATCATATTTCTTGTTAGGAACTCAACATGGGTAGCCAATCTGGTACCAGTAAGAAAGAAGAATGGTGACATACGCCTTTGTGTAGATTTTAGAAATCTAAATAGAGCTTCAGAAAAGGATAACTATCCTCTACCCTCATTAGATGAAGTTTTACAAATAGTGAATGGAGCTCAAATGATGTCTTTCCTGGATGGTTTCTCAAGATACAACCAGGTGATGGTAGATAAAATAGATAGATTGAAAACAACATTCACCACCAAGTGGGGGATATTTGCTTATAGACGCATGCCTTTTGGCTTGATCAATGCTGGAGCCACCTTCCAGTGTGCAATGGACATAGCATTTAGAGGCATGGTTGGAAAATGCATAGTTATGTACATGGATGCCCTGACCATCTTCTCAAAGAAGAGAGTTGACCATATAGAAGACCTTAGAAAGGTGATTAAGAAGTGTGAGCAATATGGTATCTCATTAAACCCAAAGAAATGCATATTGGGGTGACCACGCATAAGTTACTTGGTCATGTAATATCGGAAAATGGGATCACCATCAACCCTGCTAGGGTGGAATCCATAATGAAGTTGCAACTCCTAGGGAGTAAGAATGAACTTAAGTCTTACTTTGGTAAGATAAATTTTGTAAGGAAGTTCATCACAGGGTTTGCAGAGATTGTTAATCCACTCAATGCAATGCTTAAAAAAGATGCCAAGATCGAATGGACACCTGAAGCAAAGGCTGCATTTGAGGACATCAAGAAATACATAGCAGATGCACCTGTCTTGATCAACCAAGATTACACAAGAGAGTTTTACATCTATTCATTTGCTTTAGAGCATACTTGTGCAGTAGTCCTGACACAAAGAAATGAAGAAAATGAAGAGAAACCCATCACCTTCATGAGTTCTCTATTTAGGGATGCAGAGCTTAGATACATGGATGTTGAAAGACAAGCCCTTGCACTTGTTAGAGCAATAAAGAAATTCATACACTATATCTTGAGAAGCAAGATAATTGTTGTTGTACCTGATGCAACAATTAAAATGCTCTTGATGTAGAGTGAGCATGGAGAAAAGAGAGCGAAATGGATAACAATGCTCCAAGAATATGACATGGACGTAACCCCATGAAGCTGGTTAGAGGACAAGTCTTGAGCTAGATGATTTCTGAAATTGACCCCAACCTAGTGAGTCAATAGTACGTTGTGAGCACAAAGGAGAATAAAGATTGGTACTCAGATATCAGACATATCTTGATCACTGGGAGATTCCCACCAAAGATGCAGGCTTCTCAAAGGAGAGCCTTGAAGATCAAATCATAGAAGTACATCATAAAAGGAGGAATCCTCTTTAAGAATAATTATGAGGGAATATACCTTAGGTGTCTATACAAGCCAGAAGTTGATAAGGTTCTCACATAACTGCATGATAAATTTGTTATAGCACATGGATCTCACCTAGCTACTACCCATGCTATCTTAAGCAGGATACTACTGGCCAACAATTTTTAAAGACACTGTTGAACATATTAAATGTTGCCATACTTGTCAGATTGCTACCAACAGGGAGAGATATACTGCTCAACCACTGTAGGTAGTTATGGAAATGCACCCATTTTCTTGATGGGGAATGGATTTCATTGGTCCAATCAATCCTCCATCATCTTCAGGTCACAGGTATGTGTTAACCATCACTGATTATTGCACCAGGTGGACTGAAGCAGTTAGTAGAAAGACCTGCACTACAGAGGATGTGATCAATTTTTTGGAAAACAACATCGTAACAAGGTATGGAGTTCCTTATGCCCTTGTATGTGATAATGGACCAACTTTTGCATCCTTAAGATTATCTAGTTCGGCTTTTGATTATAGGATTATTTTGAAGTTCTCTTCAAACTATTATCCTCAAGGGAATGGCTTAGCAGAGTCAACCAATAAGAATTTATTGAACATCATAAATAAATTGATAGAAAAGAACCCCAGGGAGTGGAATACCTTATTTAAATATGCCTTGTGGGTGGATCGAACTAGAATGAAAACTGCATTAGGGAATTCCCCTTATTAGTTAGTTTATGTGGTGGATCCCATCCTCCCTGTGAATCTCAAAATTCCCACCCTGCAGTTTGAACAAGAATACTTAGGCATAGACAACAAACAAGAAGTCAGGTTGCTTCAACTTATGCACTTGGAAGAAAAGAGAGATAGGGCGATTGACCAATTCACCAAACATCAAGCTACCATTAAGCATTGGTTTGATAAGAGAGCTAAAGTAAAAACCTTTAGGATATTAGACTTGGTCCTATCATGGGACAAAGCACATAAAAGGAAAGGTGACCATGGGAAGTTTGACAAGTTATGGATAGGTTCTTTCCAGATCTCAGAAATCCTAGGTGATAGTATCTACAGGCTCAAGACCCTAACAGGTGAGGATGTCCCATTGAAAGTCAATGGACAGTTCCTCTAACATTATTTTCAAGATTAGATAGGTCACATCCTAGTGGTGTACCATATGTATGTAATGTACATTTTGTGTAGTTGTTTGTATAGTTTGCTTTGTGTGTTTGTTTGCTTTGTGCCATTGAGTCCTTGTTTTGGTTAAGCAAAATGATGCACCTTTTCACTCCATAAAACCACTGAAATTGTTGGAATTCAAGAGTTGAGTATAAATTCCTACATAAGTTGTGACTCATGTTAGGAAAAGTATTCTTGATCAGGTCTTTGATATCAGGTTCATTAGTGATATCTTTTCTTGTTCAAGGAGATCCTCACATGACTCACCTAACAACCTTGGGTTTGTTGAACATACTAGTGTGGTGTTAAGTGAAAAATCAAAAGGTCACCCTTGCTACCATTGCAATTCTCATCCTAAATAGAAAGTGATCACACCTTGCAAAATGTGGTTACATGATGATAGCTTATGAATAAAAAAAGAGAGATATATTGAATATCCAAAGAAAAGTTATGTCATCTAAGTAACTCTACCGGGGTTATAGACGCTTGACTGATAGTGGGGCCCTACTTAGGGGAATTGCAACGATAACCTTGTTGGGGCTATAGATGCCTGCTGGCAGCAAGGCTCTATCTAGGTTGGCTATGAGGGATGAACCAAACTATGTAGCTTAACACCGATCACTGATTTGTTCAACTCATCCTCAAGATGAGGGATATTAATCACATGCACACACCTGATCCCTTCTCAATACATTGTTATATTGATGAAAATGATATCATTCAAGAAGATTAAGATGCTTATGCCTAATAAGAGTTGGGATGTTATGTTTTTATTTGTCCCCTCCTCTTGAATTATTTGAATTTTGTTGTTTTCTTTGGTGGCAAGTTGTTGTGTAGTTACACAACACACCCCATTTTGCCTTAGCAAAATAGGGACCCAACCTTTTTTTGGCTTGTTTTGTTCCCTTTCCTTGGGTGGTATGGTAAAAGTTAAGTGTCAGAAATAGTGACAGGATATCACCCTGTGCATGCAGGGACCTCATAAAAAGGGTCAAGTGCCAACATCAGATTTTGCTACCACAAACCTCATCAAATGAAAGAATGCAAAATTCTAAGCAGGTTTGCCTTTTAGATCACCCCGAAATTCCTTAAGGATAATAAGTTAGGCCTAGTCAAAGTTTGGTCAAACCAGTCGCTCATGAGAGGGTCATCACATTTGCTAAGGATCCTAATATTCACCAATATCCCAAACATAGGTTTTAACAAGGAAAATCCTAATATCTGCATATTCGCTAATATGTAGACGTCAAATTTGAACTCAGGAAATGCTTACCCAACAATACCTGCGCACATTCCTGGTAGGTGCACATTTCTTAATATCCCCGGTATTCGCTAATATGTAGGATTACTTCAAGTATAACGTAAATACCCAACATCGACATATTTGCCAATATCCATCACATTGACTAAGATCCTTGATCTTCGTCAATGTGATGATGATGTCATCTTGATCCATTCTAAAGAAGACCCAATATGATGATGACGTCATCATATTCCTCGACATTAAAAGGGTCATCTCATTCTCAATATCCTAGATATTAGCTAATATCCTGACCCAATGCAATACAAAGGCAAATCTTAATATCTATCACATTAGCTAAGATCCCTGATCTTCGCTAATGTGACGATGACGTCACCTCCACAACCAATTCAAAATATTAGTAAAAGTGCTAACGTCATCCTCATCTTCATGAGAAGAGGGGGATATTCCACATAATTGAACATCCAGATATTTCTTAATATCCCCTTATCCACTCTTGGGACCTATAACACAAATTTCTGTGAACTAATAGGACATTGCCACGTGGCACATCGACCGATCCATGTTAGCATATCATAATATCATGATGGTGAACAAAAGTAGAGTGACCCACTCTTTTGATTGTTCTTCAATAGTTGACCATCGTTATGCTGACGTTAAGGGCATATTCAAAAGAACATGCATATTTCTTAATATCCCTGACATTTGTGAATGTGATGATCCCACATTAAATGTTATTCTAACGGTAGGTGAACATTCAAAATTTCAAATGACACCACGCCACCTGTTGGAACAATTTAACATTAATTACACCCTAATTTGCCAATGTTTCTGATTAAAAACAAGGATTTGAGTTCATTTTAAACCTATCACATATTCAAGAAGAAATTACAGAGCTTATGTGCGATTAAGGCGACATTACAGCAATCTGTGAATGTAATGGAGCAGGGTGCACATTCAAACAGGAAATGGAGGAGGGTAATTGCAAGGTGAACACTCATATCCGAATATAGATCAAACAGTTTAAAAGGTAGCGAATATCAGGTATGTAACAATGAAACCCTCTTTTGTCGTTTATGGGTAAATGAATAGATAAATGTTGTTTTTACCAGAGTAAATCAATATGATGATGTGTGAATTATATTGTATAAGAATCAAAACATCATGATATTCATATAATTGTTAAATCTGAATGCGCATATGACATGTTAGGGTAAGATGTACATATGTTTCACCGTAGGATACAATGGCGGTCTGTAAAAATAGGTCAGACACAGAATTCTTAAAACGCATGGGTATACAACCTGAGGGGATAGCATTCAAATATGGCCAGATAAATGATACACATCCAAGGAACAATGATCTAGATGCATGGATGACACTATCAAAAAAGGGCAGTGGGAAGCCCTTGCTTATCAACATATAAAATTCAGGCATGTGGCATGCCAGAGGATTTCCCTATGTAGCAGAGGCCACCGAACTGGTAGTCGAATGTGCTCGTAACTACAATGTCCACAGCAAGAAGGTAGAAAAACATGGTCGGGTATATGTAAACTTCTCAATCGAGGGCATTACCTCAGCTTTCAATTTTCCAAAAGGACCACACATGTGCAAAATAGACTTGGAGCAGTTAGAAAAGAAATACAATAGCAACCATAAGGATTGCAAGAGAATCATGTTCTCATGGAGGGCTAGTGATAGCATGTACAAGGCTTCTACAAAGCTACTTGTACATTTATATAAATTTGATTTTGCCCCTGAATATCAGTACATGATGGTGATGCTCAGTCGATATTTTGAAGATTGGATGTATGGTCTTATGAGAATGGTAGAGACTACCGATGAGAAACCCCAGTGGGTGAAGATTATCAATGATAGCTTGGATGAAGGCATAAGGAATCTGGGAGGAAAGACCAACATGTTTCACATGACCTCGTATGTGGTATACGCATGTGTATTCAAAGGGACATTTAATGGCCTACAGATAGTTGGCAGGGTTGGTAGCAACCCTTGAGATGTGAACATATGGGATCACTACCCCCAATTGAAACATAGAGAGTCTCTCCAACACTACTGGAGAGTGAATGATTCATTTGTTATGCATTTAGTAAGAACCATGGAAGAAGACAGAGCAAAGAGGCTAAGCATGGAAGCTCAAGCCATGATATACAAGCATGGGGATTGGTTTATCCAATTCCCCACATTCACATATATAAGAATGTTACATCAAAAAATGTCCCCTTGGGGGCTTTTCCCTCTTAAGGTTTAGGGTTTTGAGCATAATTGAACAACAAATCTACACAATTCCAATCTTCCCTACATTCTAAGTGACTGAAGGCCTAACAGTAGATTCCTTCTCGACCCAAAGTCCTTGAATGTTTAAGGTGAAAGGAGGATACACACAAACCATCAAATAAAAAACCCTCTATCCAAATTTTACCCTAAACATTTTGGTGAACCCGTGTTTTTCATAATTTTGCACCTTGCTGAGTGTTTTTGCTTCAGATTTACATTCATTTCATTCATTCATATCATTTTTCATCTTATTGCATTCGAAAAATCACAAAATAATTGAAAATTTTAGAAAATTTGAAAAACAATTGCATTCTAGGGTTTGCAAATTCATATAATTTTCATCAATTAATTTGAATTTCATTAAAATTATGATTTTTGCATCAGATTTGAGATAAATTACAGCAAATTACAAAATTACAATCACTTGCATTGCATTTTCATTATAAAATTGCTAGGGTTTTGTTGAAAATTTTGAATTTTTCATATAACCTAGTAAATTCAAAAATTAGGGTTTGTAGGTAAAATCTTGTTTCAGATTTTTCTACTGATCTTAGACACTCATTAAAATTTAAAGTTGGCTTTAGTGTTGCATTTTAGTGTAAATTTGCATTTTTACATAGAAAATTTCAACAAAAAACTAGCATTTTTCATTAGATTTGCACTTGCATTTTGCATTGTAGGGTTTGAAAATCATTTTAAGATCTGAGTGGAATTATTTTTCATCATAAATCAGATTACAAAACACTCATTGAGCATTTTGTATTCATTTGCACTAAGATCTTATGCTTAGGGTTTGAAAACCTTGATTTTTCACTATATTTGGCCTTATCGACTCTCTGGATTTGCACCATAGACATGTTGTAAAGGATTTTTTTTCACTAATTAGTTGTTATTAGGGTTATTATCTACTTCCCCTCCTAAAATTATTTACAACACCTTTTTATTGGGCTCTTACAGTGGAAATTTGGTGAAAAATTGCATATTTTAGCTATATTTGCCCTAGGGTTTGACCATAATTTTAGCTATGTTGTGAGAGATTTTATGGCTTTAGGTGACTGATATCACTACTATAATCTGATTTGACTCCTAAAATTATTTACAACACCCCTTTTGCTAGGTCTTGGAATTGAAAATTTGTCAAAATTTGCATATTTTTGCTATATTTTCACTAGGGTTTGATCTTGAGTGGCACTATAAGCGTGTTGTGACAATTTTTTGGCATTAGGTAGCTGTTATTACTGATATAATTTTCTATCCATCATCATTTTCCTCACAACACCCTTTGTCATGCTCTTTTGCATTGAGATTTGGTGAAAACATCGCATATTTTAGTGTATTTTTACTAGGTTTTGACTAGTCATCATCCTAGATTTGCATCAAAAGTGTGTTGTGAAGGATATTAGTGCTGTATTGGACTGATATCAGACATATTATTTTCTTCCCCTTATCAATTTCCTTACAACACCCTTTATTTCACTTATTTGCATGGAAAAAAGTTAAAAAAAAATCAAGCATTTTTGGATCTTAGACATATCATGCTCTTAGGGTTTGTTTTATTAGTTTGTGCATTCTGTGTTGCATGCTCTTGCATGAGCTTTATGACCCTCTACCCTAAGAAAAACATTGCTTTAAGAAGAAGCAGACGACTCATGGGATCTAGTCCCCTTGAAGAAAACAATATTCAGACCTCTGAAAATCCACTGAATACCTTCTTTACAAAAGGAGAGACACAAATTTTGAAAGATATTATACCTCCTACAACCACTATGAAAGATCAAATATTTCATGATGTCGATGACACTATTGAGGTAGTTGCACATGTACCTGATGAGCAAATAAACAAACTTGATAAAGAGTTAGCCGATTTTCAAGCATTCATGGAAACTAAGAGAATAGCGGAAGAAGTTGTACCTGTGATTTACCATGTAAGAGAATTGATAAAATAAGGACAAGATGGTATTGATGTTATCCGAGGTTTACCACATATTGTGCAAACTAATGTCATGCCGATGACTGAATGTGCAAAAGTTATTAACAACATGTAGTCACCGTCTCATACACAAGTATCGGCACCTATACCGACCACGCGAATATCTATATTCACATCAACAATTTTAACAACCAATGCAAATGCTCATAGTAATGCTACCACTAGTATTGGAGTATCTAATGGAACTAATTCACAAAATTACAAAGCTATGGGATTTAATTATCAGAATTTGGTTTCTAGGGGGACCTCTTCTATGAATAATTGTTCTCAACCACCTATCCATTCCACGTATTCTTAGCCACCTGTTACCTATTCGCAACCATCTTCCACTTATCACTATGTTCAACCACCATTGACCTATTCATAGCCTTCGCCTATTATAACTTAGGCTCAATTACCTCCTCACTTTGGTTCTAATTCCTCGCAACAAATTGCATCTCCTAATGATGCCATCCTAAACCAACTATTAGGGTTAGGGCAGATCAAAGCAATAAACACTAACAATTATATGCAAATTAAATAACCCAAATATAACACAGAAATTTAACGTTGTTCACCCAATATGGGCTACATCCACAGAAACTCAGCCATCCAATGATTTTATTATCCAGTGCAAAATAGATTACAATCTTGTGAATACATCGTTGTACCATACATCCCAGTCACTTATAACAAGCTTTTCGGAAGCTTCTAGAATTAAGGTTTTGCAATGTCATTTTTCTTTTTGTCGGTTAACAAAAAAATTAACAACCAACACCGAACACTGGCGAGGATACATAACTTGTGTACAGTACTTGCATGATCAATCGCCACATACCAACACCAACTTCTACAAGGCATGACTGCTTTACAACAAAAAGTGACAAACTTGACAAAATTTTCACAACCTAATTTACCAACTTATCATGCCCATAATCCTCTATCCTATGCAATTTTGAGAACTCCTATCTCTGAAAGATTTGAGACCCCTCGCTTTGAAAAATATGGTGGAAAAGGTGATCCTAATATTCATGTGGCAGCATTCACAGCTATGTGTAGTGATTTCTACTTTGAAGAGGACTTGTTAGCAAAACTTTTCCCATGATCTCTCAAGGATACTGCTTTAAAATGGTTTTTCTTGTTACCTCCAAATTCCATACACTCCTTTTTGTAGTTGGTTGATCAATTTTTACAACAATTTCAAGAAAACATTGGACCTCAAGTCTCTTTGATAGATTTAGTTCATTGCAAGCAAGGTCTGAAGGAGAAATTAATTGAGTTTATTAGCCGGTATCAATCTCTCTATGCAAAAATTCAATATCAGATGAAGGATGAGGATGTTCAGAAGGTGTTTATTACAAATGTACAACCTAACATATGTGATAAGATTCTCTTGATGAAGTATAACTCCTTTCAACATTTATGTACCGCCCTTCGTGATTATCAACTTTCATTTAGTTAGTATGAAAACCAAAACTCATCGGCTCAAGTTGGTCAATCCATGGGTGGATCATCACAAAACAAATTTAAGAGGAATAATAATAGGAGTTTCATCAAGATTAATGGACCAAATTTGAATAATTTTTCTGAAGTGTCTGCTATCACTAATCTGAAGAAGGCACCGTATCAGCAAAGAAAGTTTACTCCGATATCTAAGTCTTACCATTCTATCATGAATCAAGCTGTGAGTAATAATCTTATGAAGCTTCCCCCGATTAAGCCTTTGGATCCTAGCAAACCTCAAGGACCTTACTTCGATGCTAATGCCTTTTGTCATTATCACCAGACACAAGGACATGATACTGAACAATGTATGCATCTTAAATATGAAATACAAGACCTCATCGACTCGAATGTAATATAGGTATTGGGTGTGAATGACAATGGAAATAAGTCAATTGCTCCGTCGAATCAGAATTTAGAAATCTTTACTAATTCTTTCCCTAAGCATATCGATACAAATATGATGGAACAAGGCTTAATGGAAGTAGACGATAATGATTATTTGGAATATGATAAGATTGTAGGCAGAATAGAAGTGGATAAGGAAAACTTGGATAACCCACCTCATCCACACATAAAAGGAATTTATGCTAAGGTTCCTCCTCTGTTATCCTTACAAGGACTGGGAGATAACCAAAACGTATCAGAAAAAAAAGTAGAACAACTGATACAAACAATTATACAAAAGCAAAAGAGCAAGATAGTACAAGATAATTCTTGTTACTATGATAGATGAAATCAACAATGAAAACTCGCTAAAAATTAGAAAAGAGTCAGACGATTATCCTCAGTTGGAAATAATAGTGGTTCTCCCCATCCCAAGCAACAAAAGGTCTCACTTACACAAGGATTTAAGAAACAAACATTACATGAATTTTCTTACAATAAGCAAGACTCTCATAAGAACCACTCGACCTTCGCACAAAACATGATTGAGTACCTCTCCAAGAGGTTCGCAGGCTCTAAAATTTAGTCCGAAGTCCCTACAGGTAAGTATCTCCAACCCTTTATTTCTTGTGATGTGTTTCCCCCGTGAAGTGTTATGTATTGTTTAGGCCTCTTAGGATGACCCTTGATTCTCTTGTAAGGTCAAGGATACTAGGAGACCACCTCTATTGTGACCCTTCTTCTATTTGTATCATCATTCTTCTATATTGCTTCTCTATTTTCATTGTTGTGTGTTGTGTCTTACAGACATAGCATTGTGGTTGGTGACTTGGGGGCACCCTCCTATGTGACTGTCCCTAAGGAACTTGTTTCTCCTCTCTCTATTTATTGTTTCCCTTCCTCTAGTGTTTCTATCTAGCAGATGGATGATGAAAAACATTTTATACTGATGTGGACCTAGCGTCCCTTTAGCGAGAAATCAAAAATTGGACTTAGTTCCTAATATGACGATGGGGTTGATATATATTATCCAACGCTTGGCTAGTAGAATCACTTTGTGCACTTTGTCGTGTGATCTTGATGATGACTTATGTCACTTACAAACCTTAACAATACTGCTGCTCCGTGCACTTTGTTTGTCTTTGAATCTCGCCTTAGTGACACTCGGTTTTGAGATTTTTGCGGTATAGCCTGACGGTTACACCTGATCTTCGAATTCGTAGTATAACCTTGGCTCTTTGTGTGATTGATCATATGCATTGATGTTGTTGTTTATCATGATTATATGGACACTAACACTTTTCTTGTAGGGATGTGTTTGTGGGAACATTTGGCGATTGTAAAGTACATGTCACCTCTGGGGGGCATGGGCTTTGTGAGAGCTCATGTTCCCTTGTGTGTTTTCTTCCTACCTTAACGTGCTTGATATCTATACCTGATATCAACCACCTTAGGGTGGGGGCATATATAAGGTAAGCTATCTATTGTAGATGTTAGCAATGTGCTTGTTCTCAGGTGCAGTCTAAAGACTGGTGGCGATGAGTCCCTCTCGCACTCTGAGATTTGTTTGAAATCTTTTACAATCATCTAAGCCCTCATTGTGAGATGAGGATGGTGTATTTCTCATGGAGAGTGCACATCCTGTCATTTTCAAAAGTCCTCATCGTGAGGCGGGGAGGAGTTTTGTGACTAACTCAACCCTTAAGCGTGTCTTCGGTGATTGTTGTGACGAAGCTCAATCATCAGTGTGTGCCTATAATGTGCCTGAGATGGTGATGAGCCTAGAAATAGGAACACTCCATCGCTTTTCTGTCATGTTTTCTCCGTATCTTCCAAGTGTGTGTGTATTGCGTGTTTGTTCCCAAGCATAGTTTAAAGACCGGCGGTGATGAGTCCCTCCTTTGCTTTGGGATTTGTATGGCATGTTTGCTTTGTTTGGCATGTATTGCATGTGTGTTGACCCATATGCAATTTAAAGACTGGTGGTGATGAGTCCCTCCTGCATTATGGGTGGTGTGTTTACTTTCTTGTACTTGCATCTTCATTTCATATATGAAAATGAAAATGAAAAAGAAAAAGAAAAAGAAAATCATCTCTGTCTTCTCTGCATTCACTATTTTTTGCATGTCTTCAATGTTGTATTCTCCGTGTTTTGCGTGACTGTAACTATCTTCTCCGTGTTTTGTGTGCCTGTTACTGTCTTCTATGTGATTGGCATGTCTTCTCTGTGCTTGGTGTGTTTGTTGTGTTTGTTGACTGTACTTTAACGCATGTATTGGCCTTGCGTTTATACATACATTAAAGTGGGGGCTAAATGTTACATAGAAAAATGTCCCCTTGGGGGATTTTCTCTCTTAAGGTTTAGCTCCTGGGTCTTGTTTATGCATTCAAAGTATTTTTCATGTTAGTTTGACTTCTCAATGAGAAAACCCTGAAGTTCCATGGCAATTTGGACTCAGGGGATGCACTTATGACAAATCCTACCTAAAATAGGGCGTGGACTTGGGCGCTCGCGCCCTAGTCCTACCCTATTTTAGGTCAGGATCAATTTCAAAGTGTTAGCTTGTGACTGTTATTTAGGTCCTATGTCGACACAGTAAGTTTCAATTACGAAATTCTTGGCGGAAATGTTTGTAGTTGCATAGATAAGCATGTTTAGGCATTCATTTGTAAACTAGATGATCATTAGATGACTTTGGCATACTTGTGACTTGGAGCATTCAAAATATTCATTGTGTTTCAAAGAAGAGCATTATTTTTGTGTTTGTGTTTGCAGATTTGAGCATTCATCTCCTCATGGATTGAAGTGCTTCTTCCTTCGATGAGATCTTCACTACAAGGTGATATCATTTGTGTTTTCAATAATTTATCATTTGGATTTTGCCTCTATCCTGCAAGGATACGAACTCTTTATCTGACAACGGTGTTTGGAAGACTTGAATGTCTCTCCGGGGCTTGACTGAGGCAAGCCTCTAAACACCACAACCCCCAACCCATTTTTCTGTGATTGGAGGTTACAGGTTGCAGGAACAGAAAAAGTGGAGTTGCAGGAGAGTGTTGCAGACTGTCAGAATTGTAGATCTAAAGAGAAAACAAGGACCTGGACTCGGGTGCCCGCTCATTAGTCCTCTAAATCTTGCAACTAAAGAATCTCCAGAACAACAAGAATAGGTTGCAGACAAGGTTTCCAGATCCCAACAAAAAGTATGGCACTAGACTAGGGCGCTCGCTCATTAGTCCCTGACTGTTTCACTTTTCAAACTTTGAAATTTGGTACGCATTTTATTATCATCTAGTATCTCTATGTGCAAGCATTTTCTGTGATTTGTCTATTTTCTTCCAAATTTTCATAATTAGGGTTTTGAGCATAATTGGGCATAATTGAACAACAAATTTACACAATTCCAATCTTCCTTACATTCCAAGTAACTGAAGGCCTGACAATGGATTCCTACTCGACCCAAAGTCTTTGAATGTTTAAGGTGAAAGGAGGATACACACAAACCATCAAATCAAAAACCCTCTATCCAAATTTTACCCTAAACAAAGAATAGAAGGTTTCACTGGGCAACCTCTCATGTTGCTAAGATATCCAACAGATAAGGTCATATTGATGGAGATGGCCAGGCAGATATTACCTTCATTTGAAGCCTTTGTTGAGAAAAACAAGATACTCAACATTTTGTTTCCACTCATCATTGGGTGGTATATGTGTCTTGATAAAGAAAGTGCCAAAGAAGCAATAGGGGGATTACAATTGATGTCCTTGCAGCCTTTTTTCTATATCTAGGCAATATGACCCTATGATAGGATGCAAGCATTGTATAAGAAATTCGTGCATCAGGTGCACCTTGAAGACTAGTGGGTTGATTGTGATGATGAGGTAGAAGTGAGGAAGAGAAGCTATTAAAGGCTTACTCTAAAACAAATTTGCACATTGGACTGCATACCAGTTCCAGTACAACTGCATGAGGATGATGGAATGGTTACATCACAGGAATATGAAGACAAGAAAGTATACAATGAAATAATCTCATCCCCTGACTGAAATCAGCCAAAGGAAACCTCATTAGACAGGATAACACAAAAGGTCATACAATTGACCAAAGAGTGGGTGGATGGAAAGGTTACAAAACTCAAGAACAAAGGAGTCGCCCTCACCATCGATAAAAAGAGAAAGAGACAAGAGTTGACAGATGAGGAATATGATGATTTCCTCAAGGAAAAAAGGGCATCCAAAGGAGAAAGGAAGTAGGTCGAGGGATTTAAGAAAGGGAACCCAAATGTAGGTGTGAGGATCATTCGTCATCCTCCACCTAAGATGGATTCAACTTCAACCTCTGCTACTACAACATCTCAAGCACCTGCAAAACAACAGAAGCCCATCACAAAACTGTTGACAAGAGACACTGCTAGGCATGATAAGTGTCATCATTTATGGCAACTAAGTATCTACTACACATCCGCATTTCATAATTTGCCCATACCGGAAATTAGATTGAAGATTTATCTAAGTCTAGGTAGTCAGGAATAGAGCAGACGACAGGGTCCGGTATCTTGGTCTGGAACTCTCTGGTGGAAAGTCTTAATTTGTTGCATATTTGAGGTAGTCATAAGCACTATCAAGACAATCTAAATCTAGAGTTTTGGCCTCCGGTGATAAAGGATTCAAAAGTTATTATCTTCTGAGTATTAGGTTAACAGTTTGACAGAGTAGACAGAAGAAGAACAGACCGACCTTGTAAATGATCTTGGTTCTGGATGCATGGAAGTTGTTGATTGGGCAATTAGTGATGACTAGTGATAGTGGCCAACCTGATTGATAATTTGTGAGTGCAAGTTTTGGTCTACGTCTCAAGTTATGCACGGATCTAGCCGACAGAGCAGAGTATTCAATAAAGTTCTAAGTGTTCTTGAAGCCGACTGAAAAGTGATTGAAGATCAGGATGTGGATATATATACCTGATGGATTTGAATGAATTTGGTGTGTGTGTGTGTGTTGCAAATATGGAGTAAATGCAAAAAGAGCAGAGATCTAAGATTGGGATGAAGGCAGAGTAGTAAACAGGGCAGAGTGAAGATAAAATGTGTAAGATCAGTGTTTTGTGCTTAACCAGAACTGAATTCATGCATTAGTAGATGCTTCTCATCAGTTCAAAATCTCCGTTATTCTCTTGTAATCATTCGTAGGCAATGAGCCTCTATTTGAGTAGTGAGCTCTGGGCAGTGAGCCCGAATGCATGTGCATTCTCATTTGTAAAAATGCTTTTAACAGGGTATTAATTTTTGTGGGTTAACCCCCACCATGGTTTTTCCTTTAACCAGGTTTCCACGTTAAAAAATCTTGGTGTCAAGTGTGTTATTGTGATGCTGCTCTTATACTTATGAATTTCATGGATAAGTTATTGATTTGTTGTAAAATGGTAAAAGAAAGAATTAACTGCATAAAGTATTAAGTTTTGAGACAACTGATTCACCCCCCCTCAGTTGTCTGTCCTATTTTCAACAATTGGTATCAGAGCGAGGTTCCTTTGAGAAGCCTAACGACTTAAGGAAAGATCTTGGAAGGTGTTTTAATGGGTTCACTCAAAGATCAACTTCAGTTGGCCCTAGAAGATCTTGTTCAATCTAAAGCAGAAATTAGTAATCTGAAAGGTGAACTTAAAGATGTTGATGATACCATTGAAATCTTAAAAGATAAATTAAAGAAATCTATGGAAAGGAAAAAGGAGCTACTTCTGTAGTTATCTAGTTTAACTGAAGAAAATGGCATGAATCAAGCTTTGGAAGAAAATATAATGGAATGTGAGAAGTTGTCAAAAGAAGTTGTTATTCTGAAAATTGAGATGGAATCTGGGGCAATGAGGCTAACCAAAGAAATTGAGCAAAGGAAGAAGTCTGAAGAGGACTTGAATCAAACTCTAAAAGAAAGAACTGAAGAATACTACAGATTAGACAGTATAGCTAGCCATCTAAAGTCTGATCTACAAGAAAGCGGAGATAATGAAAGAGATCTTGAAAGATAAATTGTCATTCTTAGACATGACCTAGAAGTTGCAAATGAATACAAGGAGAAGTTCAAGATAAGTTCAACTAAACTTGAAGCAATACTTGAGGGTCAGAAAAAGTCTGATGACAAGCATGGTCTTGGATATGAGAAAGGTGAAAGCTCCGGATCTGGACAAAGAAACTCTCAACCAAGGAATGAGAGAAACAAGCCTAGAAGACCTCCAGTAAGACAGCCTAACGCTCAAAGGTATCCATCTTTCAATGGAAATTGTTTCAAGTGCAATAAATTTGGTCATAGATCTACTCAATGTAGAAGTAGAGTAAATCAAAATAATCCATCCTTCTTCAGACAATGCTTCAATTGCAAGAGGTATGGTTATAAATCTAATGAATGCAGAAGTATGATAATGAATAACTCATCAAATAGAGGAAATGGGAATTCTTTCAATGGAAAATGCTTTGCATGCAATATATTTGGTCATATGGCCATTCAGTGCAGATCAAGAGGAAATCAATCAAATGGGCAAAGAAATGTTGTGTGCTTCAATTGTAACCAATCCTATCAGTTTGCAAGATTCTGCAGAAGTACGATTAATGAAAGAAGGGGTCTGGTAAACAGAAAACCAGATGAGCAGAGACAAGACAAAGGCAAAAGAAAAATTGATGAGAATGAGATCTAGAATGAAATGAGTGAGACATGGGTCAAGAAAACAATTGTGAACCATAGTATTGGGTCTTCACCGAAATCTGGTGCTCACAATTCCTCTAGGAATTAAATCAAGAGCTCTGGCTTAGGGGGAGCTGCATTGAAAATCAAATTCCCCCAGTTAGTAAGTGGGTGCTTGGATATGGCACAATGAGAGAAGATATTTTGAATTGTTTCAGAACCTTTGGAAGAATTTCTGGAAGAAAATATGTTAATATGAAAATTTGTGGAGTAATTCATGAAGAACAGTTTAAGAAACAGAGTAACCAGATGAAGTTAGAGCAGCGCATTTATTACAATGTGAAATTAGGTTTTGCGGAGGATAAAAGGACACTTGGTCATGCATTTGAACCACTTTACATTTGAAGGAAATAAGAAGAAGTGCATCTGAGCTGCAAACCCAGAAACTGAAGCACGAAGAGCGAATTCAACCAACAATTGATCAACTCTAACCCCGCGGAAGAAAAAGGCACTTCTTTATAAAATCTTGAATCTGAAATCTATTGAGATGGCTACACCTCTAGTTGATATAACTAAAAGGCCTGACCAATATTTAAGAAGCATCCATACAAATCAATTGAAGTTGAACCGTTAGGTGCATTTCTGGAGTTCCATATGACATACCGCATGTTGAGGATATTAGGGCATACATCCACTGTAACATGGATGAATTTGGAAACCTAAAACTCTTGGATTTGTTTAACAACTACTTAAGGGATGATAAGCATAAATTGAAGCCAGAATACAAAGCCCTAGAAAGCAAACATTTTCTGCAAGTCATTAGGTTTCTGATATTTGATGAGAATGAATGGGTTTGATATATCTTGAGTTGAATACATGATGAGTTCATATGGCTATTGAAACCATTTAAAATTACAAAGGATGTTATCAAGATTGTAACTCGGTTAAATTCATCTGGTGGATTACCCATATTGAAAGCTGTGAAAAACCAAATAGTGACTGATGCTACCGGTGCCAGGTTTGACAAAAGGGTAATGACCATCAATGATATCATAGAACCAAATGTCAAATTTTCCTCCATGGTGATTGGGTACAAGATTTACCACTCCAGCAGAGAGAATTCTGTCTTCGGAACTGCAATATATGTAGCCTATCAAATGTTAAAGGAGAATGTTGATTATGATCTTTGTGAACTACAAAATTAGTTGATTGAGATTCTGAGCAAAATAAAGAAAGATAAGAAAAATACCTTCAAGTATGGTTCCTTGATTATATGTTTGTTCTTCTATTTTATGAATGAAGTGCCTGGAGTTTAAGGTGTGCACTGGATAAATGACAGGCCAGTTACATGGCAAATAAGAGATCATCTACTCAGCCTTGGTGATTTCCAAGCTCAGAAGACAATCATTTGGGGTTCCTTCAAAAACTTTCAAAGTATGATGCATGGAAGAGAGAGAATCCCTAATTCAATTGTGGAGAAATATGATAATGAAATATGCTTTATGGTTGACACTGATCAATGCCTGATGGAGGTTGTGGAACCCAGAACCATATGGATTATGCCAATGGGATATGAGGTTGATGAGAAAGTTTTGGAAATGTATGCTCAACATCTTCTAAGTAAATCAAAAGACACATTTTTGGAAAGGTTTGGAACATACAAGGAGCTAAGTCTAAAATTACATGTGGAGCTCAAATGGCCAGAGACCAAAACAAAAGTACAGAGGCAAGTTGAAAGGTATGTTGAGAGCATTGGCCTAACCAAGGAGGCAGTGAAGCAAAACAGAGAAAGAATTGAAAAAGCTGAAAAAGAAAAATAGGACAAGAAACAAGAAGATGCTCTAGTCGAACAATCCTCCACTTCAAGGACTACTAGAAGCTCTATTGCTACTTCTATTCCCCCTAAACCTACAAAACCAGAAGACAGACCATCCAGTGAAGCAAGTAAGAGAAAGAAAACAAAGGCCACAAGAACGTATGTGGGCACAAAAGATGATGAAGAGACAGAGACAGATGAAGAAGTTAAAGAGATGAGATTCAAGAAGGCCAAGACTTCAAAGGCCTTTGAGAACCAACCCTCCGAAAGAAAAAAAAGGAAGTAAAAGGCAAGAGACTGGTAAGGTTGCTATGATTGTTGATCAAATTGTAAAATCAATTACTATTCATGGGAATCTAAAGCCTATCAGAATATATTATGATAGTTTTGATGAGGCAAATAAGAAAATCTTGGAGGATGCCACCATCCTATACTTGAACAAATTCAATAGAGCTCTACTGGAAATTTTGCAAGAGATTCCTAAAAGTTTAAGGAAAATACTAGAAATGAGGAAGGAAGCCGCCAAGGACAAAGAAATAGAACTCAAACAATATGTTCTCTCCACCCTGTGTCCAGTAATGACTAGAAGAGAAGCTGACAAAATCCTCAAGGAAGTTAAGGAGAAATTCAGAAGCAAGATCCGGATGAACAAGTTAATGCTTGGTGAAACTGAGGAAGTTGTAAAGGAAACAAAAGAAATTTTGAGAAAAGCCCTTGACAAAGACAAATACTATATTGTTTCAAAGGAACAAGTTGAGGAAGTCAATCCTTCAGTTCCAAAACAAGAAGCTCCAGAAGAAGAGATTGAAAAAGGAAATGATGACCAAGATAATGTTCTAGATCCTCTGGAGCAAACCTATGAGAAGACAGACGATGGAATTGATTCATCAATTTTGAATGATGAAAAAGTAAACATCAGTGAGAAACAAACCAAAGTTTATGACTCCTCTATTCCAGAAGAGAAACAAATAAATCAGAAAGACATAGAGATGATTGATAAAGAAGATGATACAAGAGATATTCCTACACCACCTGATCAATCCGGAAAAGAAGATGATGTTGCTACTACACAAAGCCCTCTTGATTAGACTACAAGTGGTGAAGACAAGGAGAAGATTCCTTCTGTAGATAATAAAGACAAAGGTAAAGCAGAAAAGGAGAAAGAGAAGGGTAATGAAGACAAAGCAGAAGAAGATGGTACAAATGTTGATTCATCTACAAATGTTGAGAAATCTCAGGACCAAAAGGGTGGTCTAGAAATTGTTGCAAGAGACACTGCAGATGTAGTGAAAAGTCTTCTGGATAAAGAGATGCTTGATTTTGATGAACCTGAATTACTCTAAGGACCATTTAATCTAGATGCTCTCTCTCCAGTACAAGTGATGAAGATTGCATCCTTCACTCAAGCCAAGGCCAGAGAGAAGTTGTTAAAATCTCACATAGAGGACAGTGAACTATTAGGGCTTGCAACTAAAGTCTTAGAGAAGTTAATGCCAACCTGCCAAAAGAGTCCATCAGATTCCCCCTCCAGTCACCTAAAGAATATTGTAAATGTTGTAAGTACACATTTTAAGTCTTTTGAAAAATTTTCGGAGGTGAAAGTTTAGAAGGAATTTTTGGATAAGAAATTTAGTGAAGTACAGAATCTAATAGGAAATGATAGGATGATACTCGACATTAGCATAAGGAGTATTCAGAATGCTCTAAATGATGGAAGTGATATGTACAAATTCTGTCTATCATGGCCCAAAGTTAGTGAGAATATTGAGAAGAAGATAAAGGAGCAAGAACAGAAATTGTCAAATCTTTCTCAAATTTTTGATCCTCTAATAGTTTCGCCTATAAGTCAGGAATGTCAAATAATTAGCTTGACAGATGAGATAAAGAGGCTTGTTAAAGAAAAATGTAACATTATGAAGAGAATGTGTGAGCTCCGAGAATTGATTACCCCCAAGTTAGAAACCATGTTTAATGCCTTATCAGAAGCTCAGACTGCACTTCAGACAAGTAATCCTCCGGATCTGACAAAGGCAGAAGCATATGCATTTTTGTTGAGTGGACACATCTCAATTTTGGATGGAATGAAGGGAACTTGGGCATCTTAACTTGTGCAATTCAAAAATAGTTTTGCAGACATTCTCAAGTTCATGTGAATAGAGCTTAATGATTAATTGTACATATGCGACACTATACACAAATTTTTTGGAGAATTTTGGCTTGTGGACCCCACCCTTTACCATTGATGTCAAAGGGGGAGTGAAGATCATTGAAAAATGAGGAATCCAGCAAAGGGGGAGCAACGAAAAGCAGTGTGAACAACAGTATGGAGCACAAGTAAAGGGGGAGTTATTCCGACACTTAGTCATTTTTCACTAAGTGTTGCCATCAATGCCAAAGGGGGAGATTGTTGACAAGAGACACTGCTAGGCATGATAAGTGTTGTCATTGATGGCAACTAAGTCTCTACTACACATCCACATTTCATAACTTGCCCATACCAGAAATTAGATTGAAGATTTATCTAAGTCTGGGTAGTTAGGAACAGAGCAGACGATAGGGTCCGGTATCTTGGTCCGAATCTCTCCTGTGGAAAGTCTTAATTTGCTACGGATCTGAGGTAGTCATAAGCACTATCAAGACAATCTAAATCTAGAGTTTTGGCCTCCGGTGATAAAGGATTCAAAAGTTATTATCTTATGAGTATCGGGTTAACAGTTTGACAGAGCAGATAGAAGAACAGGCCGACCTTGTAAATGATCTCGGTTCCGGATGTATGGAAGTTATTGATTGGGCAATTAGTGATGACTAGTGATAGTGGCCAACCTAATTGATGATTTGTGAGTGCAAGTTTTGGTCCGCGTCTCAAGTTATGCATAGATCTAGCCGACAAAGCAGAGTATTCAATAAAGTTCTAAGTGTTCTTGAAGCCGACTGAATAGTGATTGAAGATCAAGATGCGGATATATATATACCCGATGGATTTGAATGAATTCAGTGTGTGTGTGTGTTGCGAATATGGAGTAAATGTGAAAAGAGCGGAGATCTAAGATTGGGATGAAGGCAAAGCAATAAACAGGGTAGAGTGAAGATGAAATGTGTAAGATTAGTGTTTTGTGCTTAATCAGAACTGAATTCATGCATTAGTAGATGCTTCTCATCAGTTCAAAATTTTTGTTATTCTCTTGTAATCATTCGTAGGCAATGAGCCTCTATTTGAGCAGTGAGCTCTGGGTAATGAGCCCGAATGCATGTGCATTCTCATTTGTAAAAATACTTTTAACAGGGTATTAATTGTTGTGTGTTAACCCCCACCGTGGTTTTTCCCTTAACCGGGTTTCCACGTTAAAAAATCTTGGTGTCAAGTGTGTTATTGTGTTGCTGCTCTTATACTTATGATTTTCATAGTTAAGTTATTGATTTTTTGTTAAATGGTAAAAGAAAGAATTAACTGCAAAAAATAATAAAGTTTTGAGACAACTGATTCACCCCCTCTCAGTTGTGTTAGGTCTCAAAAATGCAGGTTACTAATCCTAAGAGAATGCCAGGCTCTATGTTTGGATTGGCAACATTTTTGAACTAACTTGACGAAATCAACCTTTTGGGTTTGATGATTTCCTACACTTTAGGCCCTGCTACACCTAGGTGGGTAAACCCTAGAAATTAAAGTAGATTGAATGCAACTATTTTGGCTAAATAAATGGATCTACCTACAGTGGCAAATAGTGTAGGATAGATGAAAGCTTGCTAACTAATTAATGAATGATTGGTATAATTTGTATAAGCAATATCAAGGTGAATTTTATGATTGTGCAAATAAAAGGATTTAAATGATGAACAGAAATAAGACCAGTGCCTTGTTGGGTAAACAGAGTCAAATGAAGGACTAAGACTAGTGGCTTATAGTGGGCAGTAATTCTAATTGTTTGGAACAATATTTTAGTTTATAACTTGTATAAACGTGCAAGGAGATGACTGACAAACTATTCTTAATAATCCAATTAATACAATCAGATTTCTTGTTATTCACCAGAAGGTAATTTAATCCTTTCTTGAAGGAACCAATTGAATGAAATAGGCAAGAATAATAGATAATATTAACTTGGAGACAGAATGGCAATCCTAATTATATGGTTCTTCTTAGTAATCCAAACTAACACTTCCAGGTTACTGTGACTGATCAGAAGGATTTTAATTCCTATAATGGACACCAATTAATCAAATCACACAACTACAACAAATGTGTACTGACAGATTAAATATATACTTGATATATTAATCTGAATAACAAGGAAATTGCAGGACTGAAGACAACCACACAATTGAGTAACTTTAACAAACAATTGATGCCAGAATGAAACCATAAGATCAGAGAACTCCAATTTACTTCTTCAATAATATACTTGCAACATGGTCTTTTGGAAACATTGTAAATTGTATCTATTATATTCTACTGTTGATCTTAATTCAGCATCATATGTCCAACTTATATAGGAATACTTATGAAGAGACATAACTCTTCAAAGAAGTCTTTTGGGAATTAACAAACATAACAACAATAAAATAACCATGCTTATGCTCTATTCAACCACAAGTATAATTTAGCAATGTGGTCTAAGTACTCCTAGCTGCGATGTGAATCAGTAAATTCAATGGCATTCCTTGTAATCACATCCATCGTAACCATCCTCTCCAAATGCTTGCAGGCTTCGCCGGATGCAGAGTCTTTGTCCTTAAGAGCTCCTAAAGCTTCATGTAGTATTGCTTGACAATCTCTGATCCATTCTTCTTTGCTCTTTAATTCTTTATCACTTTTGAACAATGTGGGTACTCCTGCTTTTGAAGCTTCAACACATTCTTTGGCATTAGTCTTCATTTGATCATAAAACTTCTGATGTTGCTCGATCAACTCTTTTGCATTAGAGGCACCTGGAATGTCAGAAGTATCTTTACCCTATGTCTCATTTAATTTCTCCTGCAACCTTTTTTCAAGCCTCTCATGTTCTTGGATTGCTTTATGATTTTGAGAATAATTATCCCAAAATTGGTTCAGCCAATGCATCATGTTGGCATGCCTATTCTGCAGTACTGTGACAAGTGTATCCATATGAATTTGAGCTACTTGATCTATGGAAAGTGGTTGGGTACTCTGTGAACTTTCACCCTGGGTTAGGCTCTTTATTGATCCCCTGAAGGTGCTCTTAATAGCATCTTTCAAATAATCATTCTCTTTTGTCAACCTCTCACAGCTTAGTTTGTATGCATTTTTTTCCTTAATTAACATCTAAGCCTGTGCCTTATTCATCTTTGCAACATTGATGCCAATGTCTGTAGTGATCAAGGGGTCAGTCTCCCCTGCCTTCAAAGTCATGACATGACCAAAAGTCTTCTCAGTGTCTATAATAGCTGTCTTTTTGTGGGGAGGATACAGGGCCCATATCATTAGTGAATTTTCATTATTATTATATTTGGTGCCCATATATACTTCATTAACACCTTCTGGAGTGAGCTTGTATCTATCATCTATATTATTCAGAAAACTATCAAATACTAGAGCAGAATTCAAATCAAGGCTAGGAAAGATCATAACCCCTACTTCTTTGAGCAATTGCCTACCCTTACTAGGGGTCATATCTTGCAATTCGTTATCCACTGTTGCTTTCAACCTATCAAGTAATTGTCTCTCATTGTTGGCAGAGACATCATCAACTGACTCTCTAATTTCTTTCCCTTTGCACTTATACAAAAATGATTTGAACTCTTTAGAATGAATGAATTTGTCATCAGAAATAAAAGAATCATATGCTATTTGTCTTGGGTCTTCATCAACAGACCCCTCCTCATCATGTACTATGACAGGAGACTAATATTGTTGCATCTTTATTTTGGACATTTTTATTGTTTGTTCCTGTGGTTCCTCTTGCCCTACAAGTTCTTCATCACCAGAGGATAATACCTCAATCTCTACCAGCTGCTTCCTTTTCTCATCTAGGTCTCTGTTATATTGTTCCACCACCAATTCCACCTCAGCCTCTTCCAGATTTCTGATGACATCATCGTGTGGATAGGGGACATGTGTGTACCCACTGAGGTTTTGCTTCCTTTGAGCAAGGTCAATAAAACCTTTAGGATCAAACCCTTTCCTTACATCAGCACACCTCATATTATAGTGCATCAATTTATCCAAGATGAGATTATAACCTTCCTTGGAAACCACAGTGAAATCTCCAAAATACAAAGTACTAGGCATAAAAGACTGCTTGTCATGGGAGCTCAGATGCATCACATTAGAACAATGCATTTGCCTAACTATTTCTAGGTAGGCAATTCTGTCAGGGACAGGTTTAGGCAAGATAAAGGGGGTATCCTCAAAACCATACACCCTAATCATGGTGGCATCTTCAAAACAGTACCAATCTCCCCAGTTGTGAGTAACAGTAGGAGGACCACCAAAATCATTTGGTCTAAGGAACCTCTTTATCTGATTTGAGATGGAATACTCACAGGGGTGACCCAAATATCTATATAATACTTTCACACAATATTCTTCAAACTGTACATAAGTAGAATGGGCATATCTGCTATCCCATATTCTGGTCCACATCTGTACTGGTAACTTCTGTCCCTTCTAATCTGCTAGAACAATTTTAAATTCATTTGGCCATAACCCCATTTCCTGGCCATAATAGAGCACCATGTGCATAAGAAGTGAGTAATGTTCAAAGGAAACTGTTGGGGCATTGTTCCTTATTATAGCCAGACCAAAGTCAATTCTATTAAAAATATAAGCAGCATAATCAAACTGTCTTGCATTGTGGCACTGAATGTCAGTAGCTATGACCATCAGAGGAATTGTCATAAAGTCAGGAACATCTGATCCTAGGACCTGGCCCACAAAGTAGTAAGTATATTGTATGTAGGGTTCAAACAATGACACATGAAATGGAGGGCCATCATTCTCACTAAGGGGCACCATTTCTCCCTCTGCCCTAGGCCTGTGAATTGGCAATCTCCACCCATTGTATGTAGTATCCATTCTCTAGTATTCCTTTTCCAAATCCTCAAAAACAACGGGGATAGTGCATAAATTATCCAAGTTAAAAACTTCATAGATGGCATTCTTTGATAGGTGTATAATAGGCTCCCCTTGTGGGTTGCATATGGCCTTAAGACTTGGGTTATATTGTTTAGCAAGAAGCTGGAGGAGTTCAACATTCAGAAACACATCAGGAACAACTAGTTTACCCAAATTCAAATGCCATGGGTTTGATACTGGAGAATTCCTAAATCTTCTATTGTAATGGAATTTGAAAAGTTCATAGCCTCTAATTGGAGTCCAAATGTTCCCGAGGTATTTACATTTGTCCTCTAACTTCTCCACCTCCACCCTAAGTTATGCAGATCTTCGGGCTTTGGGAGTTGATCCTGGTGGTTGATCAATCAAGTCTTGATTTAGTTTTCTGTCCTTTGTTTTCTCTTCAGGGGTTTTATCGATTTTCTATTTTTTAGGTTTACTTGTATCACCTTGTGATTTTCTGCCCTTTCCTTTCCCCGGAGTCTCCATTTACAATCCTTGACAGAAAAAATCAAATTACATGCTATAGCACATAAGTTTGTATGTATGTACCTGTTATCGGTGGCTCTGATTGAATTCCCCTATTTTGCACTTCAAGTCTCCGTTTGCTTGCTCTCCTTAGACAATTTGCAAGGATTTCTGAACATTATCTCAGAAGATTTATTTATCGTATGCAATTAATTGTTTGAGCAATTCAATGTTCTTGATCATTGTGAAATGTCACATCGTCATAACTCCTTTCATCGGCATGATTTTCATAATGTCCAGGTGATTTTAATATCTCCTTATGGTGCGAACATTTGTTCATAGATCAATCGCTGTAACCCTTCAATTATCTCCTTGACGTTATATTTCATTTGTGAAATCGTATCGGCAAGAGATTTCCATGCCTTACCCGATGTGGAAGTGGGCATAGTTACCATCGGCATGACCTCTTTCATCGTTATGTGATTAATACTCTTCCCCGATGTCTCAAGTGTCACTGATATGGCTATCGGTGAGAGTCTCGTCGATGAATGTGACTATCATTGTCATCGGGGTAATCTATGTCATCGAGATAACATATTTATGTTTACCCGATCGTAGTCGTCTCCCCAATAGCCTTTTATATCTTGGATCGGAAAGACTTTCATAATATGTTACTGACATCGTCATGAGAATTGCTTCGGCCAGACTTGTAAACCTTGTCTCGACTCATTTGCTTTTGCCGATGGTTATACATATCGGCATGACCTATACCGAAAACACCTTTTGTTATTTGCTGAGACATCGGAGTATCAGAGACTTATTAATCTTTCGCTCCGATGTTCATCTCCTGCCGATGACCACTATTTCCTTTGATTCCATGAGATGCTCATTGAGAGTTTTGCCGAAATACTCCATCGGCATGATCTATACCGTCGGGAGGGTTTTCGGATTGTTCTCTGATAGTCTTTTCTTATGCCAATCAGAATGACTGGTAACTTTCTCTTCGATGATAGGTCATCGGTGCCACTTTCTCCATCGGTGTTATCTAAAACATTTTCCCTGATCCTTATTCTCATGCCGATAGCCCTTTTAGCTAATTTCTCATGGATCGGTGTAACAATAATGAGGTCTTGCCAATATTAGGAGATTTGAATGCTCTTATTAGTATGATTTGGTCGGGTATGGATGAGTAAGAATACAGGAAAAATTTTAAATTTTCCTATCCCAACAGTGGCTCTGTCTGGGATGTATACTCCTTGTGAGTATAACAAGAATTCAGATCTCCTGGGGAGTAGACCATATGTTTTATTTATTTTGGTATGACGGTTTTATGGGAATGAGAAATAGAGGTGATAATTATGGGGAATTGGGATGATCCTATACTACTGTACATGGAAAAAAAATTATATATATATATATATATATTTTAATTTATTTTTATAGAGATTCTTAGGACTGTCCATGTACTGGCAGATCCTAATCTCTTTTGAATTTTCCTAGACTACTATGCATGGAATAGAAGTATTTGAGAATTATTTAAGGGTTGTCCATGCACTGGCAACTCTCAATCCTCTTAGTGCATGATTATGAAAAGAAAGGCTTCAGATATTGCCCATGCACAGACAGTTCCTGCACTTCTCCAGACATGTTTTGCAAATAGTAGGAATCATCACCTCCTTTACCAGTTATAACAAAAGGACCTAACCATAGAGCTTCAAACTTTCCATGTTTTCCTTTGTCCTGGCACTTAGTACTCCACATCAGCACTAAGTCATTCATCTCAAATTTCCTATCTTTGGCCTTCTTGTCAAAAAGGTATTTCACTTGTGATTGCAACTTAATATTCTGCCTTTGGGCTAGTCTCCTTGTTTCATCAAGCTCTGCAAGGTGTTCTAATCTTTCCTCCATTGGTTCAGGAATGTTTAAATCTTCCTAAAGAATAAATTTATAAACTAGCATGAGATTTTCTAATGGTATTCTCGCTTGTGTTCCATATACTAGTTCAAAAGGAGATCTCCCAATTTCTCTTTTTACAGTAATCCTATCAGCCCATACAGCCATCCTTAATTTTGAATCCCATGCTTTCTTGTTTCCCTCCAGCATTCTTTTTATGATTTTCAGAAGGCTTTTGTTGCTAGATTCTACCTGTCCATTTGCTTGTGGATGATAAGGGGCAGCATAGGACACAGTGATGCCATGTGTACTACAAATTTTTTTGAATTCATCAGATCTGAAACACATTCCATTATCTGTAATTAACCTTACTGGAGTGCCGAATCTGAATATAATATTTTCCATCAGAAAGTTAATCACCACCCTACTTGTTGCCTATTTGGTTGGAATTACCTCCACCCATTTTGTGAAGTAATCAGTCGCTACTAAAATCCATTTGTGTCCACCACTTGACTTCTCCGCAATTTGTCCTATGAAGTCAATACCCGACTGATAGAATGGAGCCTCGACTTGCATGGGTTTTAAGGGTAATGCTCCCTGATATTTAAACTTCCCTGAAAATGTTTGACATGCTTCACACTTCCTAGTGTAATGATATGAATCATTAAAAACTTTAGGCCAATAGTATCCAGTCCTTAAGATCTTGTGGGCTGTAGTCTTTGCTAAAAAATGACCTCCACACATGCCTTCATGTAACTCTTTCATGATATGTTTTGATTGATGCTCATCTAGGCATAATAGTAGAATTCCATCTCTGTTCTTCTAGTAAAGATCTCCATCAATAAACACATATTTTGAGGCTTGCAATTTGAGTGTCCTTTTATTATCATCATACCCCTCAGGACATTTCATATGCTTTAGATAATATATGACGTTGGTATACCACGAAGTATGCTCAATGCTAGAACTTGCATTATCAACATCATTAGCACTACATATCTGAAAAGCTTCAAGATTACTTTCAGCCATCAACCTAGCAAGACCTTGTCCTCTTACTAGTTTAGTAATCTGGGTTTCAATGTTGAATTCCTAGATTCTATTGATCCATCTGCATCTTCTACCTGTGACTTCAGTATGGACCAATAATCTTTTATTGCAGCATTAGGCACATATGCTATGATTTCAGCCCCACGAGGTATGGCCTAAAAGTTTTAACTGCTTTCACTAAAGCATATGCCTGTTTCTCAACAATGTCATACTTCAACTCTACATTTCTAAAGGGATTTGCTGAAAAATGAAATAGGTTGTTCATGTCCATCATTATTTTTCTGCAATAGCATTGCTGCAACTGTATGATAAGAGGCAAATGGAAATAGTTGGAATGGTTTACTAAAATTAGGGGATATTAGGATTGGGGCTTCTTTGATTGCCCTCTTAATATTGGCAAATGCTTCTATTGTCTCTGTCGTCCATTTCACTTCTGAGTTCTTCTTCAACATTCTAGATATGAGAGTAATAATTTCTGTAAAATTTGATATGAACCTCCCGACAAAGTTAATTTGGCCAAAAAATGACTGTATAGATTTCACATTTTTAGGGATAGGAACTTGGTCAATTGCTTTTACTCTCTCAGGATCTATTTTCACTCTATCTTTTGAGACTATGTGGCCAAGCAGCTTCCCCTCTGTCACTGCGAAATGGCATTTCTTAGGATTCAATGAAATCCCATATTCTAGGGCTTTGATAAATATTTGCTTCAAATGTGCACAATGATCTTCAGTCCTTTTTGAATATGTTGTCATATCATCCTGATATACTATCATGATTTTGTTAATCAATTCAGCAAATGCCACATCCATTGCTCTTTGGAATGTTGCTCCGGCATTGGTGAGTCCAAATGGCATCCTTAAATATACATATGTTCCCCATGGAGTGGTGAATGCAGTCTTAAATTGCTCTAATTCCTTGACTTTCACCTGATTGTAACCTGAGAAGCCATCCATCATTGACAATAGTTCACAACTAGTAACCTTTTGTAATATTGCTTCCATGTTGGGGAGGGGATAGTTGTCCTTAAGAGAAGACTTGTTTCAATTCTTGAAATCCACACATGGTCTAATATCACCGTTCTTTTTCCTGACAGGTACCAAATTGGAAACCCAAGAAGAATGCCTGATGGGTTTAATGATAGCTCCGTCTCTTAATTTTGCAAGCTCTTCAAGCATCTTAGGAGCTAATGTAGGATTGATAGGCCTCTATTTTTGCCTGAATGGTTTAGCATCTGGTTTTAGTGGTATTTCATGCTGAAACAGATCTTCTCTATATGCTTTTAAATCATCGTATGACTAGGCAAACATGTGTCTATACTTCCTAAGTAAGTTAATGATTCTGCTCCTGATTTTTGGGTTAAGATTTTTTCCAATATACACATTCTTTGGGGTTGCTTGTGTCCCCAGATTAACTTCCTCAAGGTCATTTTGCACCACTGGTGTGTCTTTCATTTTAAACCTATCATGTCCATCAAATGCCTTTTCCAATGCTATAAGTCCCTTAGGTATTTTATTTGTTTTCAACTGAACTATTTCTTGACCAAAAATGGTTTCCTTCCCATCATGTTCTTCTACAAATGCATTGAAATTAATTTCTTGATTTTCATAACCATCAGTACAATGCAGGAAGTTAATTATATCAGCATCATTGTCAAACACTTGTCAGTTATGTACATTGTCTGGGATAGTTGGTTTGGTTTTGAACTCAACTTCTATAATACCTCCTAATGTGATATCATCTCTTTTCAATGCAATATTTGCTAGAAAATCTGCCATAATGTTTTTTGACCTATCAATCCAGTTGATTGAAAAGGCATCAAATAACTCAATCTCATCCGAGACTGCGTTTCTGTACTATCTCAGCCTTTTGTTTTTCGATAGGTATTTCTCTCACTCGAGAAGTGACTAGTTCAGAATCACCATATACAACTAACCTTTTTATCTTATGCTTGGTGGCTATGTTCAAACCAATGAGCAAAGCTTCATACTCTGCTACATTATTTGTGCATTCAAATGTTAATAGAAAAGAGTATTTGAAAGTTTTACCTCCTGGTGAAATAAACACTACTCCGGCCCCATTTCCTATTTTGCTGCATGCACCATCAAAATACATCTTCCATACATCATTTTCTTCTTTCTTATATTTAATATGTATTGGATCAGTATTCTGCAATTCTGGCTGATTTTTTCCAACCTTGAAGGCTCCCAAATCTGTATCACAAAAGAAATTTATTTGATGTTGATCCAAGCGTTCTATAATATTTTCATACCTTGGCTCCCTGCACAGCTTGATTTCTTTACCTCTAACTGGTATTGTGGCATATGATAAATCTAATTGGACATTCCCTCCTGCCATTGCAGCCCATTGTCTTAACAGAAGCATTCCATAATATGGTGGGATGTCAACAACTGTAATATCAATATTACAAGTTGCTTCAGGGTGTGAGGCAAGTTTTATCTCTACATCCCTCATAATACCAACGACTGGGATGGATCTATTATCCATTGCATAACACCTACCAAATGTAGTGTCAACCCACATTCCAAGTTCCTTCATAACTGCTATTGGCATGATATTCATGGCCGCACCTGAATCAATCATGCAGTTCCTCACTATCCTATTTTTGATCAACAATGTAGTATAGAAAGGGTCCACCTGTGAGGGATTCTTTGTCAATGTATCACCTAGGTATACCTCAGGCATTTGGAATGTTTCTTGATGAACATTGTTTGTTCTATTTTCAGATCCTTTATGTTTTTGACTTGGTACATCTGAAATCAGTTTAACTACTGTATTCCTGTATTTGTCTATCTTCATCATTTCTAAAAGTGGAACTGATATTTTTACCTAAGATATTGTTGTTGACCCATTTTCCTCTATTCAGAGTTAAATAGTTCACCTTGTATTTTCTTGAAAATCTTTAGAAAATGGCCCTACAAAGCTAAATATTTCAAGTACTCATGCATACCTTGTCAAAAAATCCCAAAATCTTGCCTAAGGATTCCTTGCAAAAAACCCAGAAAAACCCAGAAATCTTTTGGCTTTAAAAAGTTTCTAAGTCATTTGGCCTTCGCAATTCAAAATGTGCAAACGTAGTTGCATACAAGTGTCTTTGTATATACAAAGCCATTTGTATGTACATACAGGTTCAAATGTGCATTGGCGGGTCAAAAAAATCCCAATCAGCCTTCAAAAAAGTGGAAAAAATGATTGTATGCATCTTTGCATGCATATCGGGTTTATATATGCATTTGGGGAATCTATCGCAGATTCCCAGAATATTCCACGTTTGTATGTTCGCACATACAAGTCCAACATACAAGCTAATATACAAGGATAATATGCATCGGCTACAGTTGATGTACATTGGCGCAATGAACAAAAGAGAATATTTTGCGTTGTAAGTTCCCAACATACAATCGAAACATACAAGACCAAACATGCAAAGGCGCCGAACATGCAATAGGTGGGGCCTGTGGGTATACAAAGGAGATTGTATGTGTTCTACATACAATGAGAAAGTACAAGGCATAATGTATATTGGGTAGATGCATCAGCGGCGAATGTGCAAAGGGTCAGGTACAAGGGGCACATACAAAGCCTTTTGCATATCGGCAATATACATTTGAATATACAAATGCCGAATGTGCAAATGGTGGGGTCCACGATATACAAAGGCGTTTGTTTATCGGCGACATACAATGGTTAGATACATTGGAAACATGCAAAGTAGAATGTATATCGCGAGGTACAAGGGCGAATGTATGTCTAGTAAACAATGAAAAATATACAAAGGGGCCGACATGCATTCGCTACAGTGGCTTGTATTTTTTGCTTTGTATGTTTGCATATACAAAGTTGATATACAAGGGGACAAACATACAAGCGGGAGATGCATTCGGTGGGGCCCGCAGAAATATACAATGGAGATTGTATGTGTTCGACATACAAGGAGGAGATGCAAAGGGTGTGGCCCACCGCTTGTATATTTGTGATTATATGTTTGCACATACAATAAAATATGCATTCCTAATATACAAGTCGGATCTGAAGGGAGCATACATTTCAGTTGATAAAGGGCAGATTCCGCAGTTTGTATGTATAGTTTGCTTGTATGTTCGCATTGTATATGCGACATACAAAGGATACATACAAGGGGAAAACATACAGGGTGGACCCGACTGGGAACTCAAATACAGTTAATGATCTTTTGGGATCTGCGGCTTGCATGTATATAGCGTTTGTATATGCCGATATACAAACAATGAAAATACAAGGCCCGAATTTCAATTTTCTCCCAATCCGATGGATAAAGTGGCTGGCATCTGGCTTGCATCTTATGGGCATTGTATATGCCGACATACAAAGAGGATACATGCAAACCGGACCCGATGGTATTTTCAAGCTTGCTTCATAATCTTTTGAGTTCCAGATGGTTAGCATATTTGTGATTGTATGTTGTATATACAATGTGATATGCAAGGGGTCATATACAAAGGTTATCGGCCAGACAAATGCATCGGCAGCTCAGTTCGTAGTCATTCCGACCACCGATATGCATATACAGTTTTCAGTGATGCTTCTCAAGACCAGCTCAATGGCGAATCAGGTGGTGCCACATGGCACGGATGGCGAGACAAAGTACAGTTGCCATTGTATATACAAGGTGACATACATTTGAAGATACAAGCATATATACAAAGGCCTTTTTCAAAAGGACAAACCCCGCGCTTGCATGTCGGTGTATACAAAGTGCTTTGCACATACAAAGACATTTCAAAGCCCGATTTAGATAGCGATATATACACAGATGCAAAGCGATAGATACAAGCGGTTGACTAAAGTTTTGACCGCCTGTATCTCCTTCATCCTGGCAAATTTCAACATGCTGCAAGAGGCAAAAATGCTCATTTTTGCCTCCTCTTTCGTTTGGCAGGGTTTTCAGCAAGATTTTCTCACTTTCAAGTTTTGGATCTGACCTTGCATATTTTGGGCGACTGGACATTTCAACGACCTTTTTGTTTTTGGGGCAGGATGCAGATATTTGTTGCATTCATTTCTGCAGGTAATGGAAGCTGCTCGCATTCAATGCCCAGAATATCTTCCACCATTCTTTATTGAAGATAGATGATTCAACAGCTTGCATTGAAGACTGAAAATATCTCCCATCTACACCATTTCCAGATCTTTCGTGCCATAACTCCTTGCAGTTGGATGTCCCTTCAGGAGATATTTTTTGATGCAGCTCATTGAGCGAATTTTGTAACCGACCTAGGTTAGTTTGGAATGCTATATATATGCATTCGAGAGATATAAATAGGGTTTTAAAATTTTGAGCATTGAGGCTTTTTCTGTTTTCCAAATAGAGCTTTCTGCTATTGTAACTTTGCCTTCCCATTAAATATATGCAAGTTATTTTGCCTCTTTGGACTGAGTTTTAGTTTAGTGTGAATCTACATATGTTTGCCTGTGAACGTATGGTTCCTCTCAATCATCTGGTTTCTCACCTTTTCTAGGATCAGTTGAATCTGTATATGTTTGCTTGCTATATTTGGTTATGTTGTGCATTTTCTCAGTACTGTGAGGGTTCTTTTATGTAACTTGGTGAATCACCCTTCGTTTTTTAATCTTTTTGTTTCATCCTTCATTTTAAAGCATTCCTTCTCCCTTTTTCTCTTAAGATTTAGTAGTTTTAGGTGATAACCAGTTAAGGAATCTAGCCTTCTCTGGAGGTCTGATCTCATTTAGCAAAGTCCCACACTTAGAGATCATTCCCATGTTACTCCAGATTGCTGAAGTTTTGCAACTGCATGCAAGGGTGCAAATCTAGGTGATAACAAATTTGGCACGCCTGGTGGGACAGAGAGTTAGAGAAACAATCAAATACAATCTTTTGTTACTGGTTTTGATGTGTAGCCAATGATTTTCAGACCTGTGGGAGGTTAAAACTTGCATATCTGGCAACTCATACTGAGGAGAGACAAGCAAATCAGTTTTGCCATGACATTTTATGAGAAAGATTCAAACTAGGAGTTCAAGTACATTTGATTACTTGCAGCTGTCTCCACCTAGAAGACAGAGCAGGGCCGTGGTAAGGACTCCAGTTTCTAAAAGAATACAATCAACTCCACCAAATTTCAGACCAGTTGCACCTATAGTTCCTGCACCAGCTTAAGCAATCCTACCTCTAGCCGCTCCAATGGCAAGGAATCAGCCATTTGTGGCTTTTGATGGGGGTAGCCCATTGAATTTAATAGTACATGATGTTATACCCATGGCATCTTTGAAGAGTCTGCCTTATTTCACAGGGGAGAATCAAACTACCCCTATTGAGCACATTAGAGACTTGGCTTCTCTATGTGGAGTTCATCATATAACCCAAGAGAACGTTGCCATTAGGCTGCTGGCTGCCTCTTTCAAGGGAAAAGCGTTGCAATGGTTTAGGAGTTTACCAGTGCAAACCATAGGGACCTGGGATGATCTAGGTGATAAGTTAAATAAGCAATTTCAAGACAAATCAGACAACTTGTCATTAGTTGAATAGATGACTACAATAAAGAGAGCTCCCCAAGAGCAAATGATGGATTTCAACTTCAGATTTCAAAAGACATGGGACAGAATTCCTGCCATAGTAAGGCCTCTAGCTGAATATGCTTTTCTGTATTTTTTGAAAGCCCTAAATAGTGATATGTCAGTGATGATACAATCATTAGGAGGTACTAGTTTACCTGATGCATATGAAATAGCTATTAGAGCAGAGAATAGCCTGATTCAGGCCAGAAAAATAGCACCTAGACCACCAATGCCCATATTCCCCAAGATTCAAGCTTCTATGCCCTTACCAATTCCATATTTTGCCCCTTTACCTACTACTGCAGCATTGCCAAGTACTGTCATCTCTGAACCTGCTGTTTCTAGCTCATCTCAAGAGTTAAAAGATATTAAAAATAGCCAACAGAAAATATAAAATATCCTGCAAACCTTTGGGAATGAGTTAGTAAACATCAAAAAGCAGCAATCCTAGAGCAAGCAGCCTTATCAGCCCCAACTTCAAGAGTAAAATCAGCTTTATCAAGGGCAAAACCAACCATATCAAGCTAACAGGCCACCTTATCAAAGCAATTATCAGGGTACTAGGCAAAATGTGAACCAAAGGCCTTCTTAGCCTTACAATCCGGTGCCCATTAATGCTGTCAAGGACCTTGTTCCTACTCAGAATAACCTTGCAGCTGAGCGTGAATGGTGTTTTCCATGCAATCAGCCACACAATCAGGCAGCCTGCTCGAATGGGGTTATAAATCAAGCTCTAATGGTACAGAATGTTGCAGTCTCACAGCCAAACACACTAGATGGTGGAGCAGTTGTGCAACAATAGAAGCAACCTCAGAGTGATTCTACCTTCATGAATTGGTAGGAAGGTGAATTATGTGGCATGAATAGAGATAATACTCCAGTCGCAGTAAATACAAGGGCCAAGAAGAGGGGTGATGAGATTGAGCAAGCAGCAAATAAAGGAAAAGGACCTGTTGATGCTTCTACATCCCAAATTCCCCATATTTTACAAAGAAATGTTTCAGCAATAGCAAGGGAGATGCATCATTTACAGGCTGATACTATTGCTACAAAGTCACAACAAAAGGTAAGTGTCACTCCACCTTTCAATATTATTAAAAATATGAAGAAGATGAATGTGACAATGTCTATGTGGGATTCCCTAGCCATCCCAGGCCAAAAGGGGATGTTGCAATCTGCCCTTTCTAATTTAAAAGTATCCAATGATACAACTGTCGACCCAACTAGGGCTGTCCTTACCAATTCCTCCCAGGATAACAGCAAACAGCCAAGCAAAAGTGCTAAGCCACTCCCATTTTATGTATATTTAATAATTGATGACAAGTTAGTACACAACTGTATGGTGGATAGTGGTGCAAGTAGTTCAGTGATGCCAAAACAAATTGCAGACCAATTAGGATTGAGGTACCAACCCTTGGAGAAAGGTGTACTTCAATTAGATGGCACAACCGTTAATACTGTAGGTGTCATCAAAGCCCTAGGTCTCACTTTGCACACTTGCCCAAATGTTTCCATTTCCCAGGAGGTGTTCATCATAGATTTGCCTCCTCATTTTGCCATGTGCTTATCAAGAGAATTCACAGCCAAAATAGGAGGATATTTATCCTCGGACTGGTCCCACATGTTTTTTAGGACCAGATATGGCACTAAAGTAACCCTAAAATCTGAATTGCTTTCAAATCATCACATAGAGCCTTACACACCAAGTGTTGTTAATGCAAATTGCATTATTTCTAATGATCCTGAGCTTGTTGTTGCTCAAGAACTGCAAGCGGAAAGTATACCAGAAGTACTATTAAGGGAGTGGGCCTCAGAAAATGTTGTAGATGATCCTGAGGCACACATTCAAGAAACTGGTATGGGGATTTACATACTACATGAGCCTAAAACAACAATTCCAAATCTGGTAAAGGATACAGAACAATAGATAGAGCAACAAGAGAAAGTATGGAAAATGTACTTTGATGGCTCTAGGAACAGGAATGGATCTGGTGGTGGTGCAATGCTAGTATCCCCACAAGGTGAAAAATACTATTATGCTTTCCGTTTTGCTTTTTCTTGTACAAATAACACTGCTGAGTATGAGGGATTGATCCAAGGTTTACAGTGGGCAAGAAAGAGGAAAATTGGTTGTTTGCAGGTGTTTGGGGACAGTGAACTTATTGTAAATCAGGTAAGAGGGCTACATCTCACCAAGAATGATACTTTGAAATGCTATAAGCATAGGGTATGGGACATGATTAAAGAGTTTGATGCTTTTAATCTGATCTCTATTCCAAGAAGTCAAAACTCCCATGCTAATAGGTTAGTTGCAATTGGGGCTCAATTTGATATCCCCAGTGATATTCAAAGAGAAAAGGTGCAGACTCATGTAAAAATAGTTGATAGACCCTCTATCCCTGATAATAATATTCATTGGCAGGTTTTTGAGAGTGATGAGCAGATTCTGCGGTTTTTGTTAGAGGAGGATGAGTTTTCCATGATGAATCAGGATAAACTCAAATAGTAGTATGGCAATGATCAAATTGTTCAGTTGAGAACAAATAAGATGCCCAAGGGATTGGTAACCTTGGAATCTATTTTTGGCACTGATGATCAGATGAAGAAGACCAAAACTGGCATGCAGATAAAAGAGGAACATTATGAGGAGTTAGAAATTTTCAAGGGTGAACTTCTCAAAATAGGTAAAATCTGTTTGCCTGAGGATATGAGAGCTTTTATTGCTCTTTGTCAACAGTTTGAAGATGTGTTTGCTTGGGATTATTCAGACTTGAAGGGGTTTGACCCTCATATTGCCTAGCATACCATAGAATTAGAACCACGCACAAAACCTGTGAGGCAGAAGCAAAGACCTTTAAATCCAAAGCTTGAGCCTCTAATGATTAAAGAACTAACCAAACTGATTGAGGGGAAGATTATTTTCCCGATCAAGCACACTTCTTGGGTCTCCAACCTTGTCCCCTTGAGGAAGAAAAATAGAGAAATTAGGTTGTGTGTCGACTTCAGAGACCTCAATAGAGCCTCCCTAAAAGACCACTACCCGTTGCCCTCAATGGAGCAAATTTTACAGGTAGTGGCTGGTTCTGAAAGGTTCTCCTTGCTTGACGGATATTCCAACTATAATCAAGTGTTAGTCAAGAAAGAGGATCAGTTCAAGACCGCTTTCACCACCAAGTGGGGCACCATGGCCTACAAAAGGATGCCTTTTGGTCTTTCAAATACTGGCTCAACTTTTCAGAGAGCTATGGACATGGCTTTTAAGGGTTTGCTATATACAATGGTGCTTGTATATTTAGATGACATCACAATTTTTTTCTAAGAATACATATGAACATTTATCCCACCTGAGGCAAGTGTTCGAGAGATGCAAAGAGTTTGGGATATCGCTCAATCCCAAGAAATGCATTTTCGTTGTGCATGAGGGCAAGCTGCTAGGGCACGTTGTGTCTGTTGCAAGTATGGGTTTAACCGGTGTTGTCATTGATGTCAACATACTCATGTTGCATTAATGAGAAGGATTGGATGAGCTGTGTGCTGAGGATATTGAGAAAATTAGTCTCAATCAGGAACAATGAAGAACAATGATGACAACAAGGTAAAAGTCCAAGATAGGTTGAGGATCAGAGGATGTGGTTTAAAGGGTTTATAGATATAAGTCTTGAGATGCTCCAGTCAAGTTTTCAGAGGTTCACATGAAGATCTGAAGAAGCCATGGTTGTTCAAGTAGAACCAGCTCCGGCAGGTGTCCAGAGGTGACAGAGTGACATAGATAGGTCCGGTGAGGTCCAGAAATGCATTATCCCATTCTGCAGATTTGAGAAAGTGTTGAGGACGTCCCTGTGAAGTATCAACTAGATTGGTTCATGGTTTGAAGGTCCAGAAGAGCCTATTCATTTGTGACAGTGATGACAGACTGTGGTCTTGAAGCTCTGGATGAAGGAGAGAAGAATTCCAGCAGGATGATGAAGTGCGGATGTTCTTGGTGATTCAGGGAAGGTTATGATGATCATTGGATCATGTCTAGTTCATGTTGGTGGTCCGCATTGAAGTTAGAGTTTGCATTTGAAGAATTACCATTGGATATTGGTGTTCTTCTTGAGACTGGTGGACCGGACGTAGTACATGTCTTGCAGATGTTCTTGTAGATGTTTGTCGACTTAGATGATTGTTCCTAAGTCAATGCCTTGTATATATAAGGGATTATGAAGTCATTTTGAAGTGTGTCTTGTGGTGATGACTGTGTGGTAGCGAAGAGAAGTGCAAAAGGCAGAGCAGAAGTATTGGGCTTAATGGAACTGATTCAAGCATGGTGAAGATGCTATTTTCCAGTTCATAAAGGTGATACTTATTTCTTTGTAGACAGTGTGTCTCTTGTAGGCAGTGAGCCTCTTGTGAGCAGTGTGCTTAGGCAGTGAGCCCTAATTGGCATGTGCCATTTGTTCTTTCTATTCTTCTAGCAGAGAATACATTCTTGGGTTAATCACCCCATGGTTTCTCCCTTAACCGGGTTTTCCATGTCAAAATCTTGGTGTCTTCTGTGTTGATTTGTTTCTGCTTTTGATTTGAATGCATCATGGTTCATGATTAATATTCTGCTAATCACTAAAGAAGATTCAAGTGTTCAAATTACTTAAGTTTCGCACAACTGATTCACCCCCCTTCTTAGTTGTGTGCCCTAAGTCTAACAATTAGTATCAGAGCTAAGTTCCTCTAAAAGGAGCTTAACCACTTAAGGAGATCCAGGATGTCATCATACAAGAAGGATAGTCTGAAGTTTGATGGAGCCAACTTTTCTCTTTGGAAAGGTCGCATGAAATGTCACTTGCAGTGTATAGGAATGGCGTACTGGTCCATGGTCACAAAAGCGTATGTACCTCCACAGGGTGGTTCGACAACCCTAAATGAAATCACAGATGTTGAAAACAATCTGCGAACCAAAGAGGCTCTTCTAAGCGCATTAACTGACTCAGAACTCTCAAACATTATTGACCTTCCAACTGCCTATGAGATCTAGATTAAACTGGAACTTTTGCATGAAGGAGACAAGTATGTTAAATGTGCAAGGTTACAGAGTCTAAAAGGGAAATTCAAAAAATTGAAGATGAGAGATGATGAAAATATTACCACTTTTATGCCAAGAGTGAATGAGCTGGTTTGTGGAATTAGAAATTCTAGTGGAGTCTTGGATGAAAATGAGATTGCTGGTAAAATTCTCAGATCCCTTCCTACCTCTTACAAAATCAAGGTTGCTGCCATTGATGAATTCAGAGCCCATACAACTGTCACAAGAGACCAATTGGCTGGCAAACTGCTGCTTTTGAAATGATCGAGTTTGGAGATAATCCCCCCAAAACTGAATCTGCATTCAAAGCCAATTCCTCTGTGAAAGGTAAAGAAGGATTTGATCCAGGAGAGAACTCATCAAGGAAACTGTCATGGTATGAAAAAGCAAGAAAAGACCTGAAAGAAGAAGTAGAAACTGCTCAACTTGAAGCCCTCATTGCAAAGAGACTGCCAAGAGGATCCGGTAAGTATGAAGGAAAATTGCCTTTTAAGTGTTTTAACTGCAATAAGATTGGTCATTTTGCCTCAAGATGTCCGGAAAGATTTTCAAAGCCAAATCCTAACAGATCAAGGTTCCAAAAGAATTGTTACTATGTTCATGAAGAAGATGATAATGAAGGAGTAACAGATGATGAATCAGAGACAGGAAAAAAATCTGGAAATGAATGGGTGTTTATTGCCATCAAGGAAGAAGAACCAATATCCTCTATATCTATCAATCATAAAGTTGTAGAAAGAGCTCTAGCTGCCCAAGTTGAAGAAAAGAATGATTGGGTCATTGACAGTGGTTGCTCTCACCACATGACAGGTGACAAAAATAAGTTAATAGACTTGGAAAGGTACGAAGGAGGAGTGGTGAAGTTTGGTGATAATTCTGCTGGTAGAATTATAGGAAGAGGAACTATTTCTTTTGATGGAAGAAACAAAACTGGTAATGTACTATATGTTGAAGGTTTGAAGCACAATCTTCTCAGTGTTGGACAGTTGGTGGACAAAGGCTATGATCTCCGATTCAAGGATGGAAAATGTAAAATCTTTGAAAGATCCGGAACAGAGATTGCATCCGGTGCTCAAACTAAAGGTAATATCTTCCACTTGGTTGGTACTGATAAATGTTGCTTATTTGTTCAAGTTGATCAGAGTTGGTTATGGCATAGAAGGATGTGTCATGTGAATTTTGATAATAACATCAAGATAAGCAATACTCATGCTGTAAGAGATCTTCCAAAATTGGTGAAACCTACTAACAGCTTGTGCAAGGAATGTTAGTTGGGTAAACTAAGTAGAGTCACATTCAAAAGCAAGGAGCTGTCTTCTACTGGATTATTGGACTTAGTTCACACTGATCTTTGTGGTCTGACAAGAACCAGAAGTATTCAAGGTGATAGATACTTCATGCTGCTAATAGATGACTATTCCCGGATGATGTGGGTAACCTTTCTAAAGGAGAAATCAAAAGCTCTTGAGAAATTCAAAATATTCAAGGCTATGGTAGAGAATGAAACAGGAATAAAGTTGAAATGTCTAAGGTCTGATAGAGGTGGAGAATTCACTTCCGGTGAGTTCATAGAATTTTGTGAGAAACATGGAATCAAGAGACAATTGTCTACTCTGAGGACTCCATAGCAGAATGGAGTAATGAAGAGAAAGAACAAAACCATCCAGGAAGCATCTAGGACCATGATGATGGAAGCAAATGTTCCACAGATCTATTGGAGAGAAGCTGTCAGCACTGCAGTCTATACTCTTAATTGAGTTCAAATCAGAAGCAATACTGGTAAGACCCCTTATGAACTCTGGTTTGGCATTACTCCTACTATAAGATATTTCAGAGTTTTTGGTAGCAAATGTTACATCAAAAGAAATGAAGATTTAGGCAAGTTTGATGCTAAAAGTGATGAAGGAATATTCTTGGGTTACTCTACTCAAAGCAAAGCATACCGGTGTTATAACAAGAGACTAAGAAAGATGATAGAAAGTACAAATGTGAAGGTTGATGAAGGAATAGAAAAACCCTCAAGGTTTTATGAATATGATGAAGATGATCAGAATGGTGCTCTAGTTCAAGGAGCTCAATCCTCTTATGAAAGTCAGATTCAGACTGACCCGGTAAATCAGGGAGAAGAGATAGGTCTGAATGAGCCTGATCAAGAGGCAGAAGTGCAAGAAACTCCCAAAGTTCCAAGGTATGTAAGACTGAACCACTCTGAAGATCAGATCATAAGTGACAAAAGCAAAGGTGTGCAAACTAGAAGGAAAATTGCTCAAAATTCAGAGGAATATTGTCTGATTTCAAAGATTGAACCTAAGACAATAAATGAAGCCTGCAATGATGAAAACTAGACCAAAGCGATGGAGGAAGAGTTGATGCAAATTGAGAAAAATCACACTTGGGATCTTGTTCCTAGACCTAGAAACAAGAATGTGATTGGAACCAAATGGGTCTTCCAAAACAAACTAAATGAAGTTGGTGAAGTAATCAGAAATAAAGCCAGATTGGTCTGCAAAGGCTACTCTCAAATAGAAGGGATTGATTTTGATGAAACCTTTGCTCCGGTGGCAAGAATTGAAGCAGTCATATTATTTCTTGCATTTGATGCTTTCAAGGATTTCAAGGTGTATCAGATGGATGTCAAGTCTGCCTTCTTGAATGGTGACTTAGAAGAAGAAGTGTACATTGAACAACTAGATGGTTTTCAATTATCTGAGCAAGGTGACACGGTCTGCAAATTGAAGAAGGCACTGTATGGACTAAAGCAAGCCCCAAGAGCCTGGTATGAAAGACTGGACAAACATTTTTTAAAGATTGGTTTCAACAAAGGTACTGCTGACAGTAACCTATATTTCAAAATTGATCATGAAAACATCTTGATTGTTGAAGTATTTGTTGATGATATCATTTTTGGAGGAAGAGACAGTATGTGTAAAACCTTTGCAAATCAAATGAAAAGTGAGTTTGAGATGTCAATGCTCAGTGAAATAAATTTCTTCTTGGGTCTGCAAATTACTCAGACAAGGAAAGGAACCTTTATTTCTCAGACAAAATATGTGGAAGAATTGTTGAGGAAATTTGGAATGGAAGATTCAAAGCCAATGAACACTCCCACGGCAACCGGATGTAAGTTGAGCAAAGATGATGACTCCCCTAAGACAGATCAGACAAAGTACAGATCAATAATTGGAGGATTATTGTATCTCACTCAAACTAGACCCGATATAATGCAGGCTGTTGGTCTTGTGGCGAGCTTCCAAGCTGATCCCAGAGAATCTCATGTCATGGCAATCAAAAGAATTTTTAGGTACCTAAAAGGAACAGTTGAGTATGGTCTGTGGTATCCTAGAGATCATAATTTTTCTCTTCATGCATATACAGATGCAGATTGGGCAGGAGATGTGGATGATAGGAAGAGTACCAGTGGTGGAGCATTCTTTTTGAGAAAAAGATTGGTTTCTTGGCTAAGCAAGAAACAAGAGGCAATATCCCTGTCTACAACTGAAGCAGAATACATAGCAGCAGCAGGTTGTTGCACTCAAGTCTTGTGGATGAAGCAGATGCTAAGAGATATTAAAGTAGAGTATGAGGAGCCTATCACAATCCACTGTGATAATTCAAGTGCTATAAGTATATCTAAGAATCTGGTGTTGCATTCAAAGACAAAGCATATATCTATCAAGTTTCACTTTCTGAGAGAGTAAGTGAATAAGAGTGAAGTTAAATTGGAGTTTGTGTCATCCAAGGATCAGATTGCAGATATCTTTACTAAACCTCTACTTAAGGACTCTTTTGAGTATCTCAGGGAGAAGTTAGGGGTTATTGCCCCTCCGGTGATGAACTAAGGTGCACTGATGTGCATCAGTTCGGTGGGTATCATAGTCACATCTTGTGATTCGGATTGATGTTGGGGAGCTGCTACTTAGGGGGAGCAGCAGGTATGAGTCTGAGGTGGTGAAATTACAAGTATGAGCCCTTTGTCATTGATGTCAAAGGGGGAGAGAAGACGTGAAAAACAAGTGGTTGTTGATCAAAGGGGGAGCAGTAAAGGGAGAGAAGACATGTGAATGGTTGTTGTTGATAGGTGGAGTTGTGACAGTAAGGAGAAGTTCTTGTCTTGATGGTTTTTCACATCATATGTTGCCATCAATGACAAAGGGGGAATTGTTGCAAGTATGGGTTTAACCGGTATTGTCATTGATGTCAATATACTCATGTTGCATTAATAAGAAGGATTGGATGAGCTATGTGCTGAGGATATTGAGAAAATTAGTCTCAATCAGGAACAGTGAAGAACAGTGATGACAACAAGGTAAAAGTCAATATAGGTTGAGGATCAGAGGATGTGGTTTAAAGGGTTTATAGATATAAGTCTTGAGATGCTCCAGTCAAGTTTTCAGAGGTCCGCATAAAGATCTGAAGAAGCCATGGTCGTTCAAGTAGAACAGGCTCCGGTAGGTGTCCAGAGGTGACAGAGTGACACAGATAGGTCCGGTGAGGTCCGGAAATGCATTATCCCATTCTACGGATTTGAGAAAGTGTTGAGGACATCCCTATGAAGTATCAACTAGATTGGTTTGTGGTTTGAAGGTCCAGAAGAGCCTATTCATTTGTGATAGTGATGACAGACTGTGGTCTTGAAGCTCTGGATGAAGGAGAGAAGAATTCCAGTAGAATGATGAAGTGCGGATGTTCTTGGTGATTTAGGGAAGGTTATGATGATTGTTGGATTATGTCCAGTTCATGTTGGTGGTCTGCATTGAAGTTAGAGTTTGCATTTGAAGAATTACCACCAGATATTGGTGTTCTTCTTGAGACTAGCTAACCGGATGTATTACATGTCTTGCGGATGTTCTTGTAGATGTTTACTAACTTAGATGATTGTTCCTAAGTCAATGCCTTGTATAAATAAGGGATTATGAAGTCATTTTGAAGTGTGTCTTGTGGTGATGAGTGTGTGGTAGCGAAGAGAAGTGCGAAAGGCAAAGCAGAAGTATTGGGCTTAATGGAACTGATTCAAGCATGGTGAAGATGCTATTTTCTAGTTCATAAAGGTGATACTTATTTCTTTGTAGACAGTGTGTCTCTTGTAGGCAGTGAGCCTCTTGTGAGCAGTGTGCTCGGGCAGTGAGCCCTAATTGGCATGTGCCATTTGTTCTTTCTATTCTTCTAGCAGAGAATACATTCTTGGGTTAATCATCCCATGGTTTTTCCCTTAACCAGGTTTTCCACGTCAAAATCTTGGTGTCTTATGTGTTGATATGTTTCTGCTTTTGATTTGAATGCATCATGGTTCATGATTAATATTTTGCTAATCACTAAAGAAGATTTAAGTGTTCAAATTACTTAAGTTTTGCACAACTGATTCACCCCCCCTTTTAGTTGTGTGCCCTAAGTCTAACAGTGTCAAAGGAAGGCATTACCATTGATGCTGAAACGGTAAGAGCTATTTTGGAGCTGCCCTTACCCAGCCACAAAAAGGGGCTTCAAAGTTTTATTGGCAGAATTAATTTTCTACGAAGATTTATACCTAACGTTGCAAATCTTTTGAAGCCTTTGACATCCATGTTAAAGAAGAATACAGTTTTCAGTTGGATGAAAGAGGCTAAACTTAGTTTTGAGTCCATAAAAGAAGCATTGTCAGCTGTGCCAACTCTGGTAAATCCTGACTTTTCCAAAGATTTTAATCTATATGCTTATGGCGGTCTAGATACAATCTCTGTGATCCTGGTACAGCAGGAGATCGGCGGCTTTAAACAACCAATCGCTTTCTTTAGCCAGGGGCTGGAAGAGTATGAGCAGAGGTATAGCTTCGTTGAAAGACATGTCCTTGCAGTGGTAAGGAGCCTCAAGAAGTTTCGGCATCTTGTTTCTAATAACAAGATACATTTGATGGTTGCTTACCCTAGCATAAAGGAGTTCCTATTAGGAAAAGATATAAATGAGAAAAGGGCTGGTTGGATCACCAAGGTCATGGAATATGACGTGGAGATTAGGATAATCAAGCTTGTCAGAGGTAGAGGACTCAGTGAATAGCTTGCTACCAGTCCTGAGAACGAAATAGGAAAAGAGGAGGACGTGCTCCTGACCATTGAAGATGCTCCCCAAGATAATACAGTAGCAATAGGCACAAGTTGGGTTAATAACATGACTCAATTTTTGCAAACCGGTAAATGTCTAGTAGGTCTAGATAGAACCAAAAGAAGATATTATAGACTGCAGTCCATTCCATATGTTTTGATAAATGGCATCTTTTTCAGAAAGGATTTTAATGGTGTATTGTTAAGATGCATTGATGATGATCAGACTGACAAGGTGCTGCATGAGTTTCATGATGGAACAGCAGGGGGTCATTTCGCCCCAAAGACTACTGCTTGGAAAATAATGAGAGCTGGATAATATTGGCCCAGCTTATTCAAGGATGCCCATGCATGGGCTAGAAAGTGTGTGAAGTGTGCCATTTTTGTAGGCAAAGAAAGGTTGCTAGCTTTACCTCTGCAGCCAATTCAGGTAGAGCAGCCCTTCATAAGATGGGGCATTGATTTTGTAGGTCCCATTAACCCACCATCAAGTGCAGGCCACAGGTGGATACTTACAGCTATAGACTATTTCACAAGGTGGACTGAAGCAGTGGCTCTGAAGGAATCAAATGAAAATATTGTTTTGAATTTTTACCAAGATTTGATATCCAGATTTGGAGTCCCTGAGTCAGTTGTCTCAGACAATGCTTTAGCCTTTTTTGGCCTAAAGATAACTGACTGGGCTATTAAGAATGAGATCTATTTGAATACTTCATCAAATTATTACCCACAGGGTAATGGTTTGGCTGAATCTACAAATAAAAATCTCATAAGAATTATTAAAAGATCAATGGAGGATAACCAGAGGACCTGGCACACTAATTTGAAATATGCCTTATGGGCAGACAAAATAACTCCCAAGAGGTCTATTGGGAACTCCCCATATATGTTAGTTTATGGGAAAGAGGCAAGATTACCTATATCTGTGGAGCTACCAGTACTTAATATCATGAATCAGCTGGAGATGTTTGAAGAAGAGGATCCCATGGCTGTCAGATATGCTCAACTTATGGAGCTTGAAGAAATCAGAGACAAGGCTATGAAAACCATGGAGTATCATTAGTTTCAGACCAAAAGAAATTTTGATCAGAAGGCCACTCCCAGAATCTTTAGGGAGGGTGATATGGTGCTCAAATGGGATGAATTGAAGAGCAGGCCAGGAAAGCACTCCAAGTTTGACAACATGTGGAGTGGCCCATTTCTCATTACTGAATGCAAGGAGCACAATGCATTTCAGTTATCAAGCATGGATGGACAAAATTTGCCTATCCCAGTCAATGGGATACACCTAAAGAGGTGTTTTGAGGTATGAGTGCCATGTAAATTAGTAGATTAGGTTTCTTGTTTTCAATAAGTGCTGCTGCACAATAGTTTAGATCCCTTTTGTTTGATTTCCCTAAGTGTTGTCTAGCACAGTTGGAGGGTTTGCCTTCAACATTTTGTCTTGGTCTGGTCTTCAATGTCCTTCATTGCTAATATGTTGAATTGCTAAAGTTAGAATTGTTTGTCAAGTTATTTTATCAGCCTCTGTATGACTCCATGCCAAATGGATGTTTAAGGCCACTGATCTAATTATTTAACAGGCAAAAATCCCATAGAAGTCGTCAAATTGTTGACCCATTTTCCTCTGTTCAGAGTTAAATAGTTCACCTTGTATTTTCTTGAAAATCTTTAGAAAATGGCCCTACAAAGATAAATCTTTCAAGTACTCATGCATGCCTTGTCAAAAAAATCCCAAAATCTTGCCTAAGGATTCCTTGCAAAAAACCCAGAAATATTTTGGCTTCAAAAAATTTCTAAGTCATTTGGCCTTCGCAGTTCAAAATGTGCAAAAGCAGTTGCATACAAGTGTCTTTGTATATACAAAGCCATTTGTATGTACATACAGGTTCAAATGTGCATTGGCGGGTCAAAAAAATCCCAATCGGCCTTCAAAAAAGTGGAAAAAATGATTGTATGCATCTTTGCATGCATATCGGGTTTGTATATGCATTTGGGGAATCTGTCGCAGATTTCCAGAATATTTTGCGTTTGTATGTTCGCACATACAAGGCCGACATACAAGTCCGACATACAAGTCCAACATACAAGCTGATATACAAGGATAATATGCATCGGCTACAGTTGATGTACATCGACGCAATGAACAAAAGAGAATGTATATTTTGCATTGTATGTTCCCAACATACAATCGAAACATACAAGGCCAAACATGCAAAGGTGCCAAACATGCAATAGGTGGGGCCCGTGGGTATACAAAGGAGATTGTATGTGTTCTACATACAATGAGAAAGTACAAGGCAGAATGTATATCAGGTAGATGCATCAACGGCGAATGTGCAAAGGGTCAGGGATAAGGGGCACATACAAAGCCTTTTGCATATCGGCAATATACATTTGAATATACAAAGGCCGAATGTGCAAATGGTGGGGTCCATGATATACAAAGGTGTTTGTATATTGGTGACATACAACGGTTAGATACATTGGAAACATGCAAAGCAGAATGTATATCGCAAGGTACAAGGGCAAATGTATGTCTAGTAAACAATGAAAAATATACAAAGGGGCTGACATGCATTCGCTATAGTGGCTTGTATTTTTCACTTTGTATGTTTGCATATACAAAGTCAATGTACAAGGGGACAAACATACAAGCGGGAGATGCATTCGGTGGGGCCCACAGAAATATACAATGGAGATTGTATGTGTTCAACATACAAGGAGAAGATGCAAAGGGTGGGGCCCACCACTTGTATATTTGTGATTGTATGTTTGCACATACAATCAAATATGCATTCCTAAAATACAAGCCGGATCTGAAGGGAGCATACATTCTAGTTGATAAAGGGCAGATTCTGCAGTTTGTATGTATAGTTTGCTTGTATGTTCGCATTGTATATGCGACATACAAAGGATACATACAAGGGGAAAACATACAGGGCGGACCCGACCGGGAACTCAAATACAGTTAATGATCTTTTGGGATCCGCGGCTTGCATGTATATGGCGTTTGTATATGCCGATATACAAACAATGAAAATACAAGGCCCGGATTTCAATTTTCTCCCAATCCGATGGATAAAGTGGCTGGCATCTGGCTTGCATCTTATGGGCATTGTATATGCCGACATACAAAGAGGATACATGCAAACCGGACCCGATGGTATTTTCAAGCTTGCTTCATAATCTTTTGAGTTCCAGATGGTTTGCATATTTGCAATTGTATGTTGTATATACAATGCGATATGCAAGGGGTCATATACAAAGGTTATCGGCTAGACAGATGCATCGGCAGCTCAGTTCATAGTCATTCCGACCGCCGATATGCATATACAGTTTTCAGCGATGCGTCTCAAGACCAAGTCAACGGAGAATTAGGTGGTGCCACGTGGCATGGATGGCGAGACAAAGTACAGTTTCCATTGTATATACAAGGTGACATACATTTGAAGATACAAGCATATATACAAAGGCCTTTTTCAAAAGAACAAAACCCACATTTGCATGTCGGTGTATACAAAGCCCTTTGCACATACAAAGACATTTCAGAGGCTGATTCAGATAGCGATATATACAGGCGGTTGACTGAAGCTTTGACCGCCTGTATCTCCTTCATCCTGGTGAATTTTGACATGCTGCAAGAGGCAAAAATGCTCATTTTTGCCTCCTCTTTCGTTTGGCATGGTTTTCAGCAGGATTTTCTCACTTTCAAGTTTTGGATCTGGCCTTGCATATTTTGGGCGACTGGACGTTTCAGCGACCTTGTTTTTTGGGGCGGGATGTAGATATTTGTTGCATTCATTTCTATAGGTAATGGAAGCTGCTCGCATTCAATGCCCAAAATATCTTTCGCCATTCTTTATTGAAGATAGATGATTCAGCAGCTTGCATTGAAGACTGAAAATATCTCCCATCTGCACCATTTCCAGATCTTTCGCACCATAACTCCTTGCAGTTAGACATCCCTTCAGGAGATATTTTCTGATGTAGCTCATTGAGCAAATTTTGTAACTGACCTAGGTTAGTTTGGAATGCTATATATATATATATATATGCATTCGAGAGATGTAAATAGGGTTGGAAAATTTTGAGCATTGAGGCTTTTTCTGTTTTCCAAACAGAGCTTTCTGCTACTGTAACTTTGCCTTCCCATTAAATATATGCAAGTTATTTTGCCTCTTTGGACTGAGTTTTAGTTTAGTGTGAATCTGCATATGTTTGCCTGTGAACGTATGGTTCCTCTCAATCATCTGGTTTGTCACCTTTGCTAGGATCAATTGAATCTGTATATGTTTGCTTGCTATATTTGGTTATGCTGTGCATTTTCTCAGTACTGTGAGGGTTCTTTTATGTAACTTGGTGAATCACCCTTCATTTTTCAAGATTTTTGTTTCATCCTTCATTTTAAAGCATTCCTTCTCCCTTTTCCTCTTAAGATTTAGTAGTTTTAGGTGATAACCAGTTAAGGAAGCCGGCCTTCTCCAGAGGTTTGATCTCATTTAACAAAGTCCCACACTTAGAGATCATTCCCATGTTACTCCAGATTGCTGAAGTTTCACAACTGCATGCAAGGGTGCAAATCTGGGTGATAACAATTGCATGAGCAATGTCAAAAGAATGGGCCATAATCTGATCATTCTTTTTTGTCTTTATATTTTCTTTTTCTTTATTTTGTGATTTTTCTTTTGTTTTACTCTTACCACCCTTTTCCGGTTCTTTGAATGATGACTTTGCATTATTCTTTTTGTAATTCTGATCTTTTATGAATACACTCCCAGGTGTTCCTTGTTCAAATTCATCGTCCTATTCCTTAAGTTATAAGAATTTTTAGCTTGAGCTATTGCAGCTATTGTAAGAGCTTCTCTCTCATTTTCAGCGGGCTTTCTCCATTGATCATACGGCTGATTATTATAATAGGCAGGTTCCTCATAACCATCCTCCTGATCTGAGAACACTTCTTGTTCTCCCATATTGATATGATGTCACTGGTTTCCCACATCATACTCATATCCCTCTTCCTCTGTAGAAGAATAGTCTTCAGTCACAAAACATGGTGTATCTTGCATCATGTTTATAGTGTGATTGTCTCTTTTATAATTGTATAACATTTCTTCTTGCTGTACTGTTTTAGCCACCTCACAATATTCAGGTGAATGTGGTAAATTGCACACTAGACACCAAGGTTTATCTTCTACCATATGTACTACATTCCTTTTTAGAGGGTCAAGGGTATCCTTGCCATAATGTTGTTTTCTGTTGTTATCAATGGGTCTCCCATCTTTCCAATTTGTATTATACGACATATCATGCAACATGAGCCTCTCATGCCTATGCTAACCTTCTTGTTTAGTTTGTTGAACATTTGGGTTCTGAGGATTTCTAGGGTTATCTCTCTTGCTAACCATACCTGCATCTTTCCTGTTGTTCTTAATAGTTAATGCCACTTTCTGTGCTTTAGCCAGGGTCGTAGGGCACCGATTTCTAAGTTCATACCCTGTCTTGGGATCAAATGCTTTCATATAAATGCTCAATGCTGTTGGGTCAGACAGTTTGGATCCGTGTGGTACTTTGTTGTGTAATTTTAAAAATTTCAGATTGAAGTCATACACCGATTCATTCCGGTATTTATGGATGCTTATCAATTTGTGCAATGCAAACTCAGGGGCATATTGATTGTCATACTGTTCCTTGAACTAGTTGTGGAAATCAGCTATTGAACTGATTGAAGCATTAGGTAAACTATTGAACCAGTCTCTTACATCTTCAGTCAGGGACATCATGAATAACCTCATTCTAATATCTTCCCAGTCCAGACCAATATCTTGTACAAAAGCATTGAAGCTTCTGATGTGATCTTCAGCTGATATTGCACTGTTCGGGAACTATATTTCTCTAGTTACTATCCATAGGATAGGGATACAACTGATACCCAGTCAGATCAAATTGGCTACATATGTTTGCAAGGTTTTGAGGAGGAAAATTCATGGGTGGTGGATTAGGATAGTAATTATATCCACCTAGAGGCTGATGATAAGCATATTGTTGTTGTGGGTTTATATGGGGATTTATGTAAGGATTTTGTGGTCTATAATACTGTTGGCCAGGGGTTGGGTAAGGATTAGCCATATGCTGAGAGGTGTTGTGTATGGGAGGTGGTTTAGGAACTTTAGAAATGGCATTTTGATGACTTCCAGAGACTTGTGAATTTGAAGCACCACCTGTATTTTGGTGTACATTTTGCTATGGATTCCTTGAAGTATTTCCCCTATGTGGAGGTACATATTTTGGGGGGGTTGTTTTAACTCTACTCTTTATCTGTTGAATCTCTTGTTGGAACAACCTCTTAGTTTCCTCTATCTTGATCATCTCAAGTTCTTGGAGCCTAAGCAAATCTTGTTGTGCTTGATTCATACCTCTTGAATTCTTTGGGCTTTCATCTATTTCTTGAGTTGAAAATCCATGTTTTACCCCTTCTCCTTGCTATAATGACATTTTAAAATCATATTCAGCTTGTCTTTGGTCGATTTCCCTCATAGCCTGTGCTTCACACTCAAGCTGTTCTTGAGGATTAGGTCTGTATTTAGCCAATATGTCATCAGTTACTCTGTTGAGATTTTCATTAGATTCATGCAGAGGTGTAAACTTATTGTGAATTGTAATAGTTTGCTCTGCATTATCCTCTTGAGCCTCCTGGTTATCATTTTGGTGGGAATAATTTGATGTTCCATTTCTTTTGGAGATGTTTCTAATTGGTGGAGATAATTGCAATTTCTTTCCCTCCTTCTTGGATCTCCTACCATCCATTTGGTATCAATTTTCTGTTATAACAGTCACTAGAGTCGCCACCTATTTTGTAAATAGGAAAAAGTTTGTAATTTATCTTTCTGGGTTCTTGTTGCCAGCAGAGTTACCAAATTAAAGTTTCTGAAATGACTCTATAGAAGGAATGGTTTGTTACTAAGGTCTTTTACTTAGGTCCCCACTAGAGTCACCAATTTGTTAGGTCTCAAAAATGCAGGTTGCTAATCCTAAGAGAATGCCAGGCTCTATGTTTGGATTGGCAACGTTTTTGAACTAACTTGACGAAATCAACTTTTTGGGTTTGATGATTTCCTACACTTTAGGTCCTGCTACACCTAGGTGGGTAAACCTTGGAAATTAAAGTAGATTGAATGCAACTATTTTGGCTAAATAGATGGATCTACCTACAGTGGCAAATGGTGTAGGATAGATGAAAGCTTGCTAACTAATTAATGAATGATTGGTATAATTTCTATAAGCAATATCAAGGTGAATTTTATGATTGTGCAAATAAAAGGATTTAAATGATGAACAGAAATAAGACCAGTGCCTTGTTGGGTAAATAGAGTCAAATGAAGGACTAAGACTAGTGGCTTATAGTGGGCAGTAATTCTAACTGTTTGGCACAATATTTTAGTTTATAACTTGTATAAACGTGTAAGGAGATGACTGACAAACTCTTCTTAATAATCCAATCAATACAATCAGATTTCTTGTTATTCACTAGGAGGTAATTTAATCCTTTCTTGAAGGAACCAATTGAATGAAATAGGCAAGAATAATAGATAATATTAACTTGGAGACAAAATGGCAATCCTAATTATATGGTTCTTCTTAGTAATCCAAACTAACACTTCCAGGTTATTGTGACTAATCAGAAGGATTTTAATTCCTATAATGGACACCAATTAATCAAATCACACAACTACAACAAATGTGTACTGACAGATTAAATATATACTTGATATATTAATCTGAATAACAAGGAAATTGCAGGACTGGAGACAACCACACAATTGAGTAAATTTAACAAACAATTGATGCCAGAATAAAACCATAAGATCAGAGAACTCCAATTTACTTCTTCAATAATATACTTGCAACATGGTCTTTTGGAAACATTGTAAATTGTATCTATTATATTCTACTGTTGATCTTAATTCAGCATCATATGTCCAACTTATATAGGAATACTTATGAAGAGACATAACTCTTCAAAGAAGTCTTTTGGGAATTAACAAACATAACAAAAATAAAATAACCATGCTTATGCTCTATTCAACCACAAGTATAATTTAGCAATGTGGTCTAAGTACTCCTGGCTGCGATGTGAATTAGTAAATTCAATGGCATTCCTTGTAATCACACCCATCGTAACCATCCTCTCCAAATGCTTGCAGGCTTCCCCGGATGCAGAGGCTTTGTCCTTAAGAGCTCCTAAAGCTTCATGTAGTATTGCTTGACAGTCTCTTCTCCATTCTTCTTTGCTCTTTAATTCTTATCACTTTTGACCAATGTGGGCACTCCTGCTTTTGAAGCTTCAGCACATTCTTTGGCATCAGTCTTAAGTTGATCATAATACTTATGATGTTGCTTGATCAACTCTTTTGCATTAGAGGCACCTGGAATGTCAGAAGTATCTTTACCCTGTGTCTCATTTAATTTCTCCTGCAACCTTTTTTAAAGCCTCTCATGTTCTTGGATTGCTTTATGATTTTGAGAATAATTATCCCAAAATTGGTTCAGCCAATGCATCATGTTGGCATGTTTGTTCTGGAGTACTGTGACAAGTGTATCCATATGAATTTGAGCTACTTGATCTATGGAAAGTGGTTGGGCACTCTGTGAACTTTCACCCTGGGTTAGCCTCTTTACTGATCCCCTGAAGGTGTTCTTAACAGCATCTTTCAAATAATCATTCTCTTTTGTCAACCTCTCACAGCTCAGTTTGTATGCATCTCTTTCCTTAATTAACATCTGAGCCTGTGCCTTATTCAGCTTTGCAACATTGATGCCAATGTCTGCAGTGATCAAGGGGTTAGTCTCCCCTGCCTTCAAAGTCATGACATGGCCAAAAGTCTTCTCAGTGTCTATAATAGCTGTCTTTTTGTGGGGAGGATATAGGGCCCATATCATTAATGAATTTTCATCATTATTATATTTGGTGCCTGTATATACTTCATTAACACCTTCTGGAGTGAGCTTGTATCTATCATTTGTATTATTCAGAAAACTATCAAATACTAGAGCAGAATTCAAATCAAGGCTAGGAAAGATCATAACCCCTACTTCTTTGAGAAACTACCTACCCTTACTAGGGGTCATATATTGCAATTCATTATCCACTGTTGCTTTCAACCTATCAAGTAATTGTCTCTCATTGTTGGCAGAGACATCATCAACTGACTCTCTGATTTCTTTCCCTTTGCACTTATACAAAAATGATTTGAACTCTTTAGAATGAATGAATTTGTCATCAAAAATAAAAGAATCATATGCTATTTGTCTTGGGTCTTCATCAGCAGACCCCTCCTCATCATGTACTATGACAGGAGACTGATATTGTTGCATCTTTCTTTTAGACATTTTTATTGTTTGTTCCTGTGGTCCTCTTGCCCTACAGGTTCTTCATCACCAGAGGATAATACCTCAATCTCTGTCAGCTGCTTCCTTTTCTCATCTAGGTCTCTGTTATATTATTCCACCACTAATTCCACCTCAGCCTCTTCCAAATTTATGATGACATCATCGTGTGGATAGGGGACATGTGTGTACCCACTGAGGTTTTGCTTCCTCCAAGCAAGGTCAATAAAACCTTCAGGATCAAACCCTTTCCTTACCTCAACACACCTCATATTATAGTGCATCAGTTTATCCAAGATGAGATTATAACCTTCCTTCGAAACCATAGTGAAATCTCCAAAACACAAAGTACTAGGCATAAAAGACTTCTTGTCATGGGAGCTCAGATGCATCACATTAGAACAATGCATTTGCCTAACTATTTCTAGGTAGGCAATTCTGTCAGGGACAGTTTTAGGCAAGATAAAGGGGGTATCCTCAAAACCATACACCGTAATCATGGTGGCATCTTCAAAACAATACCAATCTCCCCAGTTGTGAGTAACAGTAGGAGGACCACCAAAATCATTTGGTCTAAGGAACCTCTTTATCTCATTTGGGATTGAATACTCACAGGGATGACCAAAATAACTATATAATACTTTCACACAATATTCTTCAAACTGTACATAAGTAGAATGGGCATGTTTGCTATCCCATATTCTGGTCCACAGCTGTACTGGTAACTTCTGTCCCTTCTGATCTGCTGGAACAATTTTAAATTCATTTGACCATAACCCCACTTCTTGGCCATAATAGAGCACCATGTGCATAAGAAGTGAGTAATGTTCAAAGGAAACTGTTGGGGCATTGTTCCTTATTGCAGCTAGACCAGAGTCAATTCTGTTAAAAATATAAGCAGCATAATCAAATTGTCTTGCATTGTGGCACTGAATGTCAGTAGCTATGACCATCAGAGGAATTGTCATAAAGTCAGGAAACTCTGATCCTAGGACCTGGCCCACAGAGTAGTAAGTATATTGTATGTAGGGTTCAAACAATGACACATGAAATGGAGGGCCATCATTCTCACTGAGGGGCACCATTTCTCCCTCTGCCCTAGGCCTATGAATTGGCAATCTCCACCCATTGTATGTAGTATCCATTCTCTAGTATTCCTTTTCCAAATCCTCAAAAACAATGGGGACAGTGCATAAATCATCCAAGTTAAAAACTTCACAGATGGCATTCTTTGATAGGTGTATAATAGGCTCCCCTTGTGGGTTGTATATGGCCTTAATACTTGGGTTAAAGTGTTTAGCAAGAAGCTGGAGGAGTTCAACATTCAAAAACACATCAGGAACAACTAGTTTACCCAAATTCAAATGCCATTGGTTTGATACTGGAGAATTCCTAAATCTTCTATTGTAATGGAATTTGAAAAGTTCATAGCCTCTAATTGGAGTCCAAATGTTCCCGAGGTATTTACATTTGTCCTCTAACTTCTCCACCTCCACCCTAAGTTGTGCAGATCTTCGGGCTTTGGGAGTTGATTCTGGTAGTTGATCAATCAAGTCTTGATTTAGTTTTCTATCCTTTGTTTTCTCTTCAGGGGTTTTATCAATTTTCTATTTTTTAGGTTTACTTGTATCGCCTTGTGATTTTCTGCCCTTTCCTTTCCCCGGAGTCTCCATTTACAATCCTTGACAGAAAAAATCAAATTATAGGCTATAGCATAGAAGTTCGTATGTATGTACCTGTTATCAGTGGCTCTTATTGAATTCCCTTGTTTTGCGCTTCAAGTCTCCGTTTGCTTGCTCTCCTTAGATAATTTGCAAGGATTTCTGAATGTTATCTCAGAAGATTTATTCATTGTCTACAATTAATTGTTCGAGCAATTCAATGTTCTTGATAGTTGTGAAATGTCACATCGTCATAACTCCTTTCATCAGCATGATTTTCATAATGTCTGGGCGATTTTAATATCTCCTTATGGCGTGAACGTTTGTTCATAGATCAATCGTTATAACCCTTCAATTGTCTCCTCGACGTTATATTTCATTTGTGAAATCATATCGGCAAGAGATTTCCACGCCTTACTCGATGTGGAAGTGGGCATGGTTGCCATCGGCATGGCCTCTTTCATCGCTATGTGATTAATACTCTTCCCTGATGTCTCAAGTGTCATCGATATGGCTATTGGTGAGAGTCTCATCGATGAATGTGACTATCATTGTCATCGGGTAATCTATGTCATCGAGATAACATATTTATGTTTACCCGATCGTAGTCGTCTCCCCGATAGCCTTTTATATCTTGGATCAGAAAGACTTTCATAATATGTTACCGACATCGTCGTGAGAATTGCTTCGGCCAAACTTGTAAACCTTGTCCCGATTCATTTGATTTTGCCGATGTTTATACATATCGGCATGACCTATACCGAAAACACCTTTTGTTATTTGCTGAGACATCAAAGTATCAGAGACTTCTTAATCTTTCGCTCCAATGTTCATCTCCTGCCGATGACCACTATTTCCTTTGATTCCATGAGATGCCCGATGAGAGTTTTGCCGAAATACTCCATTGGCATGATCTATACCGTAGGGAGGGTTTTCGGATTGTTCTCCGATAGTGTTTTCTTATGCCGATCGGAATGACTGGTAACTTTCTCTCTGATGATAGGTCATCGGTGCCACTTTCTCCATCGGTGTTATCTAAAACATTTTCCCCGATCCTTATTCTCATGCCAATAGCCCCTTTAGCTAATTTCTCATGGATCGGTGTAACAATAATGAGGTCTTGCCGATATTAGGAGATTTGAATGCTCTTATTAGTATGATTTTGGGCATAATTTTTTGTGATTTGGTAGGGTATGGATGAGTAAGAATACGAGAAAATTTTTAAATTTTCCTGTCCCAACAAGTTGTCTGTCCTATTTCCAACAAAAACCTGCTGTCACCTTTGAGGATGTAGAGGAAAGCATTGATGAAGATGATCTCCTCATAAAGAGAAAGAAAAAGAAAACTCAAGAGGTGCCGCAAAAGAAGAATCAAGCACCTACAATGAGGGGGTCAGTGGATGTGAACCCTACCATTATACTGAAAGGGAAAGGGGGTGAGGGAATCTGAAAAAATTTGTAGCATGATGTGCTTATCCCCACCATAGTACATTTTAAGACTGAGTTGGTTGAAGAAAAGAAAGAATAGATGAAGAAAAGAGGGGGTGATCAGTCTCTCCCACTGGATGAAACAGCAGAACTTTCTGATGATGAATTGGTGAGGGAAGTCTCCACCAGCCCTATGGAGACACTCATGAAAAACATAGCCATGACTCCCCAAAATACTCCCACTGTGCAGAAAGAGAGGGAGGAAGAAGAGATAGAAGATGACAATCCTGAAAATGTAGCACAGAAAATTGGCCTGATAGGACTTGTTGATAAAGTTACCAACCCGGTAGTCGTTGACTTTGCATATCAGGGCAGAGAAGATGAAAAGAAAGATGATGACACCACTTCAGAGAAAGATGAATTGGAAGACAATACAGCTATGGAGGAAGATAAGGGTGTACCTGATCAACATAATGCCCAAGAGAGTGAGCAAATCAGGATAAAGAGACAGAGGAAGTCAGGATAGCCGAATCCAAAGGTCCAACAAATGCTGAGATACCAATAAGTGGGCAACAAGGTCCACAAGTGGGTGATGATAGCAGGAGAGAGGAGAATGGTGACAAGGGTAGCCAAGAAGATCAGCAGGATGTACAAGATCTGGGCCACCAAAACCCCAGTGTGAACCAATCACCTCAGGATGAACATGACAAGAATGCAAAGGTAACACATGGGGAGGTTCACAATGAGGAAGGAAAGAGGCAATCACCACAGAGGGTGGAATAGAGTATAGTAGCACCAAATGTTCACATTGAACATACAAACCAGGAACGGTCTAGAGCTGACGTGCCACATTGGCTACAGCATGAGGTAAATCCTCCTCCACCGAGTGCTTCTTCAAATTTTGACATGTCTACATTATTTGTGGTTGATATAGCCAAACCAAAGAGGAGGACTAGGGCCACCTCTGCAATAAAGAAGGATCAAGTTACCGGCCAGAGAACAACTCAAGTGGCTATGCCTATTGTGGACAAAGTCAAATGAGAAATAAGTGCTAGTGAGTTTCAAATAACCACTGTGGATTTGGGCTTTGCTACCAAGCAGCAAGAAGGCTAGGAGGCCAAAGATATAATAGATTCATTATTGATTAGAATAGAGAAAGAGAAGAATAAAAATAAAGTGCATAAAGAGCATATTGCTCAAATGCAAACATTCATAAAGAGATTGATGTCCCCTACTAATATTCCAATCAGCACATCCACCCCATTGACCATAATATCTCAAGATGAAATGACGGGGTTGGATATCATGAAGCATAAATCACATTTGATGGATAAATAGTTTAGCCAGTTCATCACTGAAGCAAAAAAGGTAATAAGCGCTTCTCTTGCCAATTGGAAGCTACTCAATACATTGAGGAGTAAAGTAGATAAATTGCAAAAAGAGGTGGCACAAAGGTCAATAAAAATTGAGAAACATTTGACTGCCCTCTCTGAAATGAAACATATAGATGTGAATGTCTTGATGTTCAATAAAGTCCTAACCAACCAGACTTCACAATTATTGGGTATATGGTATGAAGACACCAAATTTGAAGTAGATATCCTTAAGAAGTGTAATGCTAAGCTCAGGAGTATTAGTGCCAAATTACATGAGCTTTTGTTCGAGGTAGAAATTCTAGAGGCCCTCGAAGAAAGGGTGAGAGGAAAGATAGAAAATCATGATCTTGCTTTCACCATCAAGGCCTTTCAAGATAATTTCAAACCTGCAGCAGATGACCCACTTAGCCACCTATCTGAAGATGTAACAGACAAATCCATGAGGACGAGGGCTAAGGTGGAGAAATATAATGAAATGTTGAATAGTAGAAAGACTAAGTGGACTTCTCTACAAGCCCAGTTTCAATCACAGGGGCATGCAGTTACCAAGGCCAAGGTACAAGATGGAGGCGCAATTGAAAGAATTGTGCAAGCATATGAACCCATCAGGGAGATTATCAAGGTGCATGTAAAAGATGACTCATCTACTAATGAGGAAGAGAAAGAATAGGTAAAGGTGCAGTGTGACAGAGTTATATGCATAATGAGTCAAGGAGGACAGTTGTACACTACCAGATGGTTGCCAACTGGCAACCTGTGCCACGTGTCTACTTGTTGACTTGGTCAAAGAATGTTATAGACCATTGATCTTAATAGACAAATCCTAATCACAGGATCTTTTGTAACCGCCTCCTACCCTTGTCCTATAAAAGGAGATGGAGTGCACATTGTAACTCATTTGAAAGTTAATTGAGATTAGATTGTTGAAGCATTAGGACTAATTATCAAGGCTAATTGTAAATGTACATCTCTTTTGCATACTAAATGAAGATGAAGAATATGATTACATACAATCGTAAACTTTGAGTAATATGTGAATGAATTCTAGATATGTGCTTTGATTTTCTGTGTCCCTTGGAGTGCATTTCATGTTGTGCATGTTGTTTTCATTCTTTTCCATTGAAGTTAGCATCAATCATATCTAGCTGTGGAACATCCTGGCGAACATATGGTTTGATTCCTTCTCTTCGTGACAGTATTAAGAATGTATATGGATCAATTGCTAAAGATTCACTCATTTCAGTAAAATTTAGCAAGCATTCATTCAAATTTCTTTAATTTCATTTGATCATCATCATAATTGCAAATATACAGAAAATCCTAAGCAAATATAGAAAATATGCTGATATCACGTAGGTAACTGAACATCATTAGCATATTTGAGTAAGTAGCATGCTAAAAATGATAAATATCATGCATATGAACATGAATAATGACAGTAATCATCAAAATACATGCCTGTAGGCACATCATTTAACCAAATTTATAGTGCAGAGGTAAAATCTAATTAGTATAAGTGGATATGCAGAAGAATCGATCAAACTTACATAATATTTGCATCATCTGGTTAAATATAGTAGGAATTAACCTTGCTTATTAAGAAATTTACAGAAAGTAGGTGAAATTGAGACCATCCAGATATAAATTTCTTGGAAACAGAAATGTAAGGCCCCTGAATGGAAAACAGCAAGGCACATCAAACACTGAGCAACATCAGTAGATTATGAACTAATCCATAGAGACTTGGGATCATGAATTCACTGAATTCATCATATCTTTCAAGATGATAAAGGTTTGATTTGCATTTATTTATCTATGTTTGTTTATGACTAATATCATGATCAACAAATAGCATCAAGAATATAGAGTATGCTATTAAGGAAGCTTGTGACATATACAAATTTTGATTATCATGGCCTAAGATCACTAATGAAATGGATGATAAGATCAAAGCTATGGAACTTCAACTAGTGAATATTTCTAAGTCTTATAATCTAGTAGTTGATTCCATGAGCAATAAGGAAATACAAGTTGTAAATATTCATAATAGCATAAGTAGTCTGTTGAGCAAAAAGGAAGAAATGAAAAGCAGAATGTGCCAATTGAGAGGGTTAATAAGCCCTAAAATTGATTCAATGTCAAGTCTAGCTGCTGAAGCCTTAAAGGTTAAGGCAATAACTGACATACCTACAACTGTGCAGAAGGCAGAAGACTTAGTTTTTCAGATTAATCGTAACATTCAAATTTTGAACAGTGCTAAGAATAGGTGGGATGGAGAACTAGCACAATTAAAGATTATTTACAATGATACCTTGTCACCCACAAGTAACTAAATTGAAAGATTGCACCTATACATATGTAGACAAGTAGAACATTTTTGCAGTTTCGACACCATTTTGTTACCTGTATATACACCTTTGCCATTGATGTCAAATGGGGAGAACAAGATCTAGTGAAAAATGGCCAAACATCTCAAGGGAGGAAGAAAAATAAGTTATACGTAGTAAGGGGGAGCAGATAAGCATTTTTCACTAAGTGTTGTCATCAATGCCAAAGGGGGAGATTGTTGGCAACATTGTCAAGAGACACTGTTGATATGCTAGAGAATTGATGTTGTCATTGATGCTAACAATCAGACATGATCTGGAACAACTCCTGAGAAAAAGTTATGTGTAGCCTTTTGGTCCGGAAAGACTAACTTAGCCAAAATTGACTAAGTATTGGTAGTTTACCAAGACATCGATAGTGATTCAGTTGGTACTCCTCCGCAGTTGAAGATCATGATATGCAGTTCTGGTATGTTATACACAATCCTTTGATGATGTTATGTTCTACTTTTCAAGTCCTGATAATCTCTGGAAGTTACGTTATGATTTGTTTAAGTCCAGGTGAACAGAGTTAAGTCAAAATAGTACAAAGTACTTGAGTAATCTGGTCTGCATTCCTCCGTTGATGATTGTTTTGATTGTGGTTTGAAGGTGTTGTAAACACATGATAACTATCTAATTCCAAATTTGTAGAGCTTGAAGTGTATCAGATCATCATCTACAAGTTCTTCAATATCGACATTCAATTTGACAGAGTTTCACAAAGTCAGAGTTGTCAGTTCAGAGATCCGCATATCACCACACAAGAATATTATGACTTGCGGTTTTGAAGGTATGATTGGTGATGTCTAATGAATGTTTGATGAGAATTTTGAAGTTTCATGTGGTCCGCAATAGAAGTCATGATATGATAGTCAATAAAGGTTAAGTGTGTATTTTTGGATAAGGCCGACACACAGTTGGATCGATGTGCGGTAAGGAAATAATGTTTAGATCATTGTTCTAAGTGGTTCAATAATTGGTCCAGACCTATATGAAGATTCCTGAATGATTGTATGGGTTTGCATTATTGTTTGTGCAAAGGAACAAGCCGACAAGATATAGATTTGGTATACAAGTTTCATATTTTGCATGTCGAACTAGTTTTGGGATAATTCATGTTGCAGATATATATATATATATATATATATATATATATATATATATATATATATAATAGTTTTCAATATTTGAGGGATGGCATTATGCGAATATAGTGTGAATTTGATGTGTATATGATATAAGGCAATTTTGTGATAAGAAAGGAGCAGTAAGGGCAGAAGAACAAAGTATATGTGAAGCAGAGCAGAAAAGTAGGACAGATATAATGAAGACTTTTGAATCTGTGTATTGAGCTATTAATAGAAATGCATTTTAGCATTATGTAGATGCATTTGTAGCGGTCCTCTCTTGGAAGTGAGCCAATCCTTATTCTATCTTCTCTTCTCTTTTCTTGGCAATGAGCCTATTACAGTGAGCACTTCTTTGGATAGTGAGTCCTTGGGCAATGAGCCTTCATGTAATTCGGTTTTGATATCATAATATAGTGTGATCTAAGACTCACCGTAGTTTTTTCCCTTTTTAGGTTTTCCACGTAAAAATCCTAGTGTCTATGTGTTATGACTTTGTGGCTTCTCTTCTTATGTTTACTTTGCTTTCATGTTATTGAATTTGGTAAATGGATTAATGAATATGTGAAAGAAAGGTTTTGCAGAATACTGATTCACCCCCCCCCCCTCTCAGTATTCTTTGTGTTCAACATGTTAGACATAAATCAACAAGTTTGAAATATTCTGATATTAAATCACATAATATTTGGCTCTGACTTAAGGTTGTCCAAAGCTTTGTTGTTGATCCATCTTGGAAATGATTCTCCATGAGTTTAAATTATTCCATCATTGATGTTGCAAAATGGGCTAATTGCTCTGTAAGCTTAAAATTAATTATAATTACTTCTATTTGTTGTCCATTGAATTCTAAACTTTTGAAAAAATTATTGACCAAGGTCTTTATCTTGTTAAGAAATTTAGTTGATTGATAGTTCACCCAATATTGGGGATACACAACAGCTATGGCTTCAAGCAATTCATCACAAGGGAATTGATCTCTAATCTCTAAGGAAAAAGATCTCGCAATATCCTTTAAAGTAGTACTTACAAAATTAACAATGTTCTCAAAAGCTTCCCTTGTAATAGGTACTTCTTTGATAGTGCACTTGACCTTGGTAAAATAGTGCATTGGTATCTCATATCCTCGTACAGAGACACATAACTCCCCGCTTGCATTAAACTATAAAAAATTAGTAGGATTGTTCACAATTGTCATTAAGTGTTAGCTACTAAATTTTGGACTTATAAATGACTATTCTAATAGATATAGATTATCGAGGGTCATATATATCATTTTACAAAGTTTAGTATATTTTGAAATATACATAGTTCTTTCTTGGGCTTTTTTCACAAGACTATTCATTTCTTCCAGCATGGGAAGAATGTTGGATTTAGGACAGACAACTGAGAAGGGGGGGTGAATCAGTTGTTACCAAAACTTCTATTTTTATATACTTTAAAGCTTCTTCTATTTCAATAACATATCAAAGATTCAATCATGAAGCATAATGCATGAATTCAAGAGCAAAAACAAATTCAACACATACAACACCAAGATTTTAATGTGAAAAACCCGGTTAAGGGAAAAACCACGGGGTGACTAACCCAAGATTGTATTCTCTGTTAAAAGAATAAGAAGAACAAATGGCACTTGCCAATTAGGGCTCACTGCCTGAGCATACTGCTCACAAGAGGCCCACTGCCTACAGGAGACACACTGTCTACAGAAGTATATAAATTTTACATACTTGAACTGGAGATTAGCATCTTCACTATGCTTGAGTCAGTTCCATTTAAGCTCAATACCTCTGCTCTACTTTTCCCTCTTCTTCTCTACCACATTCTCATTGCTACAAGGATGCCTTCGAATGACTTCGCAATTCTTATTTATACAAGACATCGACTTTGGAATGATCATCAAAGTCGGCACAACATACACTTATTTTATTACATAGCAAATACAAAAATACAACTTGACTTATTACAAAAACTTCATGCGCATTACTACATTGTCGGCCACACATAGATGGGACTCCAATCTTCTTTGAGGAACACGCCAGGCTTCGTAAAACATCTTCAAGATCATCCGCAACATATGCAAAACATCCGGTCGGCCAAGACTAGGAAGAACACCATCACTAAGAGGTAAATCTTCAATTATGAGCTCTATCTTCAATGCGGACTGCCAACACGAACTGGACACAATCTAGAGACCCTCACAAGCTTGCTTGAATCACCAAGAACATCTGCACCACTTCTACTTACTGTAATCATTCTCATCTTCATCTAGACCCTCAAGAACACAGTTGCCCATCTCTGTTACATTAGAAGGATTATTTGTGGACCTCCAAACCATGAACCAATTGAGTTGTCAATTCACATTAGCCTCCCAATCAAGCTACCAAATCTGCAGAACATGATATTGTATTTCCAGATCTCATCAAACCTATTTGTGTCACTCGGTCATCTTTGAACAGTTGCCAGAACCGGTTTTACTCTCATGGCCATAACTCCTTCACATTTTCATGCGAACCTCTCAAATCTTGATTAGATCATCTTCAAACACATATCTACAAACCTTTTGATGTGCATTCTCTGAACTTCATCTAGCTGGGATTTTCACTTCATAGAGCTTCACTGTTCTTCAATGTTTTTCTCTGTTTCTGATAGGACTAATTTTCTCAATATCCTCAGCACACAACTCATCCAATCCTTGACATTAATGCAACAGGAGTATGTTGACATCAATGACAACACCAGTTAGGCCCATACTTGCAACAAAGAATACCAGATAAAGTTAAGTGTCTTTATGTCACTTAACCTATGTAAGAGGTCAGGATCTCTGTGTGAGGCAATGTTTGTACATTACTCCAATCAAGGATTTATATTCTAAAAAACTCGTTGCACTTGTCCATGCAAGGAGATCCATCTGGTATCAACATCCTTAAGAAGTTTGTTTCATGTAGTTATTCCCTCAACAAAATGTTGAAATTCTAAAAATAGTTTGGAACTTGGGCAGAAGTATGAGTAGAGCTCGCAGACTAGATCTCCAACTTTTGATACTACAAAAACTTGCTCACAATTTTAATACAGTGAATAGAAATCATGTATGGTGAAAGAGAAGTTTGTAGCTTTATGCAAAAACTGTTCCTATGATTTTGCATTACTGAAGCTCCATCATCCCCTACACACACCAACTTTTTGGCAATTATGTACTCATCCATACCTCCAATTTCATTCAAAGATTTATGAACTAGTTCAAATAGATTTTGTGATGTCGCATTCTCCTTCATTTTATAAACAAAGAGTAGATGAGGTTAGCGGACATGTTTTTCTACAGTATGCACGTGCATACATACCCAAGAAATATTATCTATTCTTGCAACTTCATCTAAAGATGATGCAATAAAAGTTGACACTTTTATTTTTTCTTGTAGATCTTGTTTTTCCACCTCAGCAAGACAACTTTGTCATTCCCATCCACTGTTTATTGACCAATGTGTATTAGGAATGTTAGGAATGCACATAAAAGATAATCAACTATTATATTCTGGGTAGTCTGTCATAGGACGCCCTTATAAGAGTTGGCTATGATGGTAGCCACCCAAGATCTAGGACTTCATGAAAGCACAAGAGAGATCAAATGAGAGAATAATTCTATTATATCAATGAATGCAAAGATTGTTGTTACAATGTACATGATATGTCTTTCTTATAAAGGCAAGGATGAGATATAGGATATTGTAGTCATGTGACAAGTGTCTTAATCCTATGACATGAGACAACTATAGGATAAGATGTCAACTATAGACAACTATCAACAACTAGAAACAACTAGAATGCTTCCTAAGTCAACTTAACATGTGAACATATGTGAATAGGTCTAACTAATGACTAGTTAGATAATGTGACTAATTCACACTACAAAGGGTAAATAAGATAGGTAATAACTCTGTTCACACCAACAACCCTCTGGTCAAAATATGAAAAATAACACTCAACTGAATATTTTTTGTTAATTGTGCTTCTCCCATCATCTTTTCAAATTGAGATTCAATTGAACTTCCATATGCAGCAAGTTTCGCATTTCTATGCATATGCGCATCATATTTGAGGGCATTCTTAACATGAATACATTCTTCCTTTGTTTTCCATCTTATCACTGGTTTTTTCTTTCCGTCTATGATTTGTTTTTCCTAAACTTTACCAATATGTTTTTCTATAGTGTTAAGTTTTAGCTGCAACTTCTTGTCCCTACAATATTTCCAACTGCAAATATTACACTTGCATTATGTTGGAGGTTCATCTTTGTTTGCAATCTCCACTAGTTCAATGAATGGGTACTTTGACACCCAATCAATCTAAATTCCTTGTCATATCTCACTCACACCTCATTTTTTATTTGGCTTTTCTTTTCCCCTTCCATTCAGGATATACATCTTTGTTATCACTTGTTGAGTTCAATTTATTCACATTATCATTCCTGCTACCCTGGGTATCCCCTGAAGCTGTCATGCCCACATTTTCCTTGTGGTCACAACACACATCGCACGTGTCATAACCACATCTGTCATGTGGTTGTGACACGAGATATGAAAAACTTTTCTCACACTGTCCTAAAAAACCCCTTTCGCATGCGTACGCATGCTCAACGGTGTTCTCTCATGGCGAAACACTATACTCTTCGGCGGAATACAAGTACAATGGCGTGCAACCAGAAGCATATAGATCAACAAGAGGGTCTATACAACGCTGCTAACGTCATTGCAAGAGTGAGATTACCAAAGTTCTTAAATCGAATCCTCGGCAATGTTCGGTAGCAGAATGCCTTACGGCGTTAGTGGGAATTACGCTGCACTCATTTATGCCCGTGGTTTGCTGATAGAGGAACCACTCCCCACGACGCCTTGTTCCGACTAAACCGGCTAGTGATCTCCCTATTTAGTCATTTTTCAGCCAGGCACGGTTGTCTGTCTCCTCTCTTGTTTCCTGAAACATACCCCTCCTATGACTTAGCATTTTCAACAAGGCGGTTTGGTTGCCCTCTCTTCCCTTTCCACAAGTTCTTAAGTTGGATTATATCTTTATCGCCCTTACCTTAACTATCTCTTAGTTCATTTAGTGTGTTTATATTTCGGTCTCTCTCTCTCTTTCATTTTCTATACTTTCTTTATGTGCATCCTGTCCTTTCTTCGTGATTTACGTCAATCAGGGTTATTACTGCAGCTATTGTTGATATTAAACCTAATTTCAGGATGATCTCGGTCACAAAGGCTGGTTTACTATTTCGCTGGACTCGGTCTCCTAATCTTCCCCGATCTAGGTTCCTCCTCTTCGTAAATACTTAGTCAACTTGTTCCTAAGCACAATTGACAGAAGGGTCCGTCAACTTAGTTCTCTTATCCCGTGTGAGAAAGGTCGCGCATTTTCTCCTCTGTGTTTTCCAATGTTAGTTTTTCCTTCTTCGGAACCTCTTACAGGTTTACATATGAGATCGTTTGCTACAGTTGAGATTAATATGGCCACATGGATAGTTAGTGGTGGCTTCATAAGTTTATTTCCAGTGTTCTTTTGAGCAAGAGTTGTGTAATTTTCCTCTTCATTTTCCGGGTGATTATTAGTATGTTAACAGTTGAAACTTCCGAGAAACTCTTTCCTGAGTATCACTGAATATTCCTAAACTCTCTTTACATTATAATTTTATTTTCTCTTGTTTAGAATTACTGTTGTTACTGTTACTCTTAATTACGATTCATACACTGATTGTAATTCGTATGACGTTGTCAATAGATGTAGGTGGTTCACCACTTTATAAAACTCTGTTCATGGTAATATATCTTCTTTGGTTGTTGTGTTCAACACTTAATAACATCTACTGTGAGAATATAATTGTTATATATATTTTTTTTTCTCTATATCCATGAGACATAGTTTATAACGATTTTAAACGAGGGCCCAATAAATTGGTTCAAAGATCTACTCCTATGCATATTATATATATATATATATATATATATATATCTATAATATATTTATTTTAATGTCTATATAATGGACAAATTGGTTTCCCACAACTTGTATACCTATATCTATATATATATATATATATATATATATATATATATACAGATATATAATCATTATTATAATATATCTATATAGCTATATACATAGACATATATAGTATATATATATGCCTATATATATAAAGCATATATAAAGCTATATAAAAATAAACTGTATTTATATTACAAATACACCATTCATATGTTAGGGCCCAAGCCCTAACATTCTTTATAGCTTTAGATTCACAGCAGGCGGCGGCCATGGACGGCGGTGGCCGCAGAGACAGAGGAGCAGGGTCGGGGTGGCCGCAGAGCGGCGGACGGAAATTTGTGGTGGCCGCAGAGCGGCGGACGGAATTTTGTGGTGGCCGCAGAGCGGCGGACGGAATTTTGTGGTGGCCGCAGAGCGGCAGACAAGATCCGCGGGAGGCATAAGGGTTTGGAGGGGGGGGAGATGTGGAGTGGGGTGGAGCCCCACCCACATTCCCACGACGTGGGGTGTGGGTGGGGCTCCGCCCCACTCCACACCACCATATGTAATAACAACTCGCGGTGGGGTTTACTCCCCACCGCCCATATAAAATTTCGACTGCGTTTTTTTTTTAATCCGCGGCATATATGTTGACAGTCTTTCACCATTCGTTGGTTATTATCAATAATAATATATTAACAAATATATATATATATATATATATTTATATATATTCATATATAAATATATATATATATATATATGTATATATATCAACAATAATATATTTATATATATATATATATATTTCATATATATATATATATATCCCCCTTTTTTTTTATATTGATATATAACAGTTATAATTACTTTCAGTTACTCTATTATTTTCTAAAATGATAATTACTCAAAATGAGAAATATATATATATCTCTATATATATATATTTATAATTTATTTAGAGAAAAAAAATACTCTTTATATACTTGAATAATTCCAATTTATACAATTTCTCAAATTCACTACTCTGTGCATTTTCTCCAAATCAACCTATTATAAAGAAATTGTCGTAACAATTAGATATATATATATATATATATGCCAATTTCACCAAATGGTTAATAGCTATCCCCTTATTTTAAGTATAAATTTCCATTTTCATAAACATATAAGACCTGTAAAATTTACAAACAGATTATATTTACATGCTAGATTTCCTCTAATCCTTCTAAATTAACAGAATCCATTAAATATGGAGAATAACTCAAATATTTAAAACTGTCTTTTCCATTTTAATATTGAACTATAAAGAAAAATAGCATTTCAACCAGTGAAGCAATTCCAAACTTTCAAATGTAAACAACTCAGATTAATTTGCAAAAACGAACTTTTTTTTCTTTTCAGTAATACTTGAAAACACAAAAATTGCTATTGAACAAAGATTACAAACATCAACTTAAATTTTAAGCACATTCATATTACAGCTTCTCAATCATGAACACCAACTTCCCAGATATGAACTTTCTCCTCCCAAACAGTAGACAACTGAAAACTATGACAACCAATAAAAGTCCAATAATAACAAGATCAGGGAGGTGAATTTCTTCACTCCCAGAATATCATTAATTTACAACATTAACAAGAGAGGTGTTCTCTCTTCATCTCTATGAAATGAACCAGGCGTAATTCTCATGACAAGAAGATAATCTGTTTCTTCATAAATAGCCAACCAGAAGCTCCAAGAGAAAAACCTGCGTATCAAAGACAAACAAAGAAGAAAATACCACTTGTCTAGCTCTCCTCCCTACCGTAGACCCGCAAGAGGGTCACCCCCGAGCTAGGCAGACCATACTCACACCTGGGTACTCAAACACTCCACTTCACAACAGAAACAACAACAATCCCAAAGCACACCTACACCCGTGGCTATTTTACACAATACGGAAACTCAACTACAGTGAGTTTCATAAGGGGCAGGAGAGTGGATACACTCGACTCCAGAGTGTCACCCTGACAGATAAATGAACTCATATAAATTTCTCTTGGTCTCAACCAAGTGTGATCACAAGTTGTAAGAAATCTGTATATGACTCTCAAGTCAAAAATACAGTCACAGATACATGCCCTCAAGGCTTTCAACATCCCAAAAGATGGAACAGGTATGCACCTGAGGAGGATCTCTCCTCCCCTACCCCAAACTTGATGAGCATTTCTCCCAAGTGGGAGATGCTCTGTCAAACACCCGACAAGAACCCCACAGAAAACAAATTTAAACACATATTTCACACACATTTCATACACATTTCAGTTCTACCAAAACAAAGGTAAAATTCAGACCAACCTTGCAAAGCCCTCCTGGAATGAAGTTGTTGCAGAGTCCACAGAGTTCACTTCCAAGCTTAGCCACCAACTCCCTCTCTCTTCTCTCTCTTCCAAACTAACTTCTCTATTTTTGGTAAGGCCAAAATGAAAGATTTTCCCCAAAATTCAACTAACTCCCTCTCATCCCAAAATTTGAAAATAAATAACCCAAAATTCTCTTTCTTTCTAATTTTGAGAAATGGGGAAGTGACACTTGTCACCTCCTCACCCTTCCCAAAAATCACTATTCTGTCCAGGTGGCTTATGTCACTCTCCATTCCCAAGGGTACTCCTTATTCCTTTCATGTGACTCCACTTTCTCATGGGAAAAATAAAAAAAAGAGTTAAATGGGAACAAGACAGGTGACCCATGCCTCTTTCTCCTTTCTTCACATGGGTGTCCCCATAGTACATGGGGGAATCTTACTAAAGAAGAGGTAACTTTTACTAATGGATGGCATCTCTTATCTAGGGAAAAGTAGAGGGGATGGGTTGAGTGTTGGTACAACCCATCATGTCCCCTCCTACCTCTAATTTTCGCCACTTAACTTCAGGGGAAGGTTAAGTTGACTAGATGGAGGTTACTCAAGGGTTACCCATGCCAAATGGGCCCCTGGACCCATGGGGTAGAACCCAGGGTCAATTTTAACCCATACAAGACACCCCAGGTCAAGGTAAAGCACAAGAAAAAGGGCCTCATAATTTAAAGAAAAAAAAAATAGAAATTTCAAATTCAATCTCTTAACAACACTTACTTATAAAAATAATGTTACATGAGGGTAACCTAACCCACTCGACCATACGAAAGACCACATTACATCATGACATCAAACACAAAGAGATCTTGGTTCTTCGTGGAACCAGATCGGCTTAACAGGGAATAACAATTAACAAGGTGTGGAATGATCTCCGAAATCTGTGGTTTGATTAGTAGTCCCTGCACACTCAATTACAAGATCAGTAACCACATAAATTCATCATAGCCGAAGCAACTTAAATAACACATGCATTCTCATGCCTTAGTACAATTTAACATAATTAAAAATCATATAACAGTACAATTTAACATAATTAAAAATCATATTACAATTTTCCATCATCTCTAATTCATTTCTCTGAAAAGTAACTTATCCAAACATCACCCAATTAGTTTTTCCGAAAACATAATAAAGTTAAATAGTCTGACAAATTTCGGGAACTGCTATCCCACAAATATGAAAGTAACAATAACAGTACTGTAAATAGTCATGACAACAGTAGTAAAAAGGGCGGTCCTCACAGAAGCATCATCTATGGCATTGTCATCCAAGTCAATGAACTAATTCCAATCTTCCTATGAGGTATTGCCTTGTTTGTTAATATATGGTACAAATGATGATGTTGTAGCTCCATCTGATGGACTGCAAACATTGCCAAAGCATGACATTATGTTTTTACGTTTTGATGACCTCCCTTCACTACTTTTAGGAAACGTGTCCTTGCTCAACATCTCTCAGGAAATAAAAGTTGCAAAATAATATCTTTTTGTTTAAGAAGGAATCATAGAATACAGATCCCTGGGTCCTAGATGTCTCCCTACTCAATATCATCTGTAAGAATAAAGTAGAATTGACAAAGAGATAAATAATTAAGAAGAATCTTATAACACTATAAAGAAATGATCACTTATCTTTAGGCTTTCACTGAATCACTAATACATGTAGTTGTAACTTGCCTAAGATTTGAATCGAGAGTTCAGAGAAGAACAAAATATGTTAAAGATTAATTAGAATTTCGATTGTATTTATATCAATCCATATCTGGTAAATTTCATGGGATTTTTAAATGGTAGAGTAATAATTTGGCGAATCTTACATGATTATAAAACAATGCATATAAATGTTGGGTGAATTGGACCTCGATCAAGCACATACATTGTAATTTTCAAGGTGATTATGGCCCTTGGATTAACATAGAGTTATAATGGTATTGGCGAAATGGGTCCTCATACATAGTGAACTTTTAATGCTATTGGCAAATATGTGGATAAATTAAAATATACCTTTGAAATTCTAGGTGAATCACCATTAGAAACACATAAGTTACTGTGGTGAAAATATGAGTTACAAATGCCTCATAAAATAAATTGGTGGCAAATTGAAATGCATTTGACCAATAATTTGTAAAATTCGGACGATTTGGTCCCCCACCAGTTGCAATATATTTGTCAAATTTGAATTGGTGGATTTGAACTATTTGCCAATTGGTGAAGATTCACCACTAAAAAAATCACCACCCGAAAGATTGCTCAAGGATCCTTTTGGAAGGACCTTGGTTCCTTAGGCAGAATGATCTATTCCTAAAAAATTGGTCTTCGGGATTCAACCCAGAGAAAGATTGCATCAACAAGATTTCAGTCTGGGTAAGATTGTCAAGGTTGCCATTGGAATACTGGGATGAGGAGAAATTTATGGGCATTACCAATGCTTTTGACTAGTTCATTGTGGTAGATGCGGTAACAAAATTCAAGAGATGTTTTTCGTTTGCAAGATTTTGTGTTTATGTGAAGACTAATAAGGTGCTCCCTTCTCGAATTACCTTATCATCCAAGCTAGATAATTCGGTGTAGTAGATTGAATTTGAGAACTCTTAAGTGATATGCCATTGTTGCCTCAAAGTAGGTCATGTAGAAGTTGTACGCTCGAGCATCAAGAGAAATTATTATGTTTGGAGGAAAAACAAGCAAGTATTGTTTGTTGGTAAAGCTTGTAAGACCACATCTAAGGGTCTGTCGAAGAAGGGAAGTAGGGGGGAAGATTCTAAGGATCAAAGAGTTGTGATGGAGACTTTTTCAATGGAGGTGCAAAGAGAAACAGGGGCACTGGGGTCAAGAGCTAAGACTATTTGTGGCCCTTGGATCTTCCTAGTTCATGCTAAAAAAGGATATTTGAGTAGAAGGATTTCAACATTAAGGATATAAGATGGGTGAATTTACTCAAATCTCTTTAGAGCTATTCGGATTCAAACCACCTTGATTTGGGGCTAGTCAATTGTCGAGGTTTGTTCTACCCCTTTGTTAGGTATTTTTCTGTTATAGAGCAATTGTTGTGATGCTAGTTTCATATGTTTGTTTGATGTAGTTTCGTTGGGCTGGGCTTCAATACTATATCTTTCTTCTTGTACAAGGTTCTGGGCCCTTTCAAAATCCCTATTTACCCTAATAAAAAATAAATGAGTTATTTTAATAATATTGAAATAATATAATTCTAAACATCATTTTAAAAATATATGTTTTTTAAGCTATGGCATGGTTACTTGTCTTTTCTTTTGTCCATAGAAAACTAATATATTATCTTTATAATTAATTTTTCAAAATAAGTTTGGCCACTTAAAATAGTCCATCATCAACTGCTCATATGCCAAATGGACTAAATTAAACATCTATACTCCTAAACATTAGCTAGTTAATTAGTAGTGTAAATATGTGAGGCATTACATTGAGGAAGTGATTATGGCCACTGAACCTAGTGTAGTGAATGTTTATGTGAATTCTTCTATTGACTTAATTAGTGAGGATGTTTTATCATTTGAGAGTAAAGAGATTTGTTCCCATGAGGATGTTTTTTCATATAATGATGTGGTGATTCCTAATACCCTATTGTTGGAAAATAAGGTTTACATTTTGTAATAAAGTTTTTGATAAAGTCAGCTGGAAACGAGGGTGCAAATCCCTGTACAAAACAACCCATAGGGCAAAACAAAAGCCTCACACAGGCTAGAAACAACACATTAACTGTCGATCAACAACAACACAAAAAAACCTACAACCCAAACGAACTGACTTTAAACAAAAACAATAAAAAGACACAAGACAACCAGCTAGGGATTCCCATCAATCCCATACTTAGTAAGGAATTTGAGCATTCCCTCATAATCACCCAGGCTATCAATGCCAATACCCTTGATCTTATCATCAAAATCCTTCACAACAGAAAACACAGTGGCTACACGGTGCAAGGCTTTAGCAGCAAAATCTGACATCACCCTCCATTTCTTCTACAACTTCTCAACTTTGGACCTAAGTTCAACAACCTCTTTCGTCGTTTTGACACACAGGGTGCACTTCCCTTTGTCTTCTTCCTACTCCTGAGCCTCCTCCTCATCCTCTGAATAAGGGGTGTTCATCTCGGGTAAGTGGCTAGTCCTCTCCACCTTATGAACAGACTCTATAGGAGTCTCTTCATCATCCTTACCCAAGGTATCCTCAACAAGCTCAAACTCACCTAAAAACTCAATCCCTTGAGGGTTGACCAAAGGAATGCCAACTATGTGGTTGGACCTTCTAACACTCTGCGCATGATTAGCAGCAGTACCCGGTGCCTCACCATCTTCCCCATGTTTAGTGACAGCTTCCAAGTAAACAAATTTCGAAGCAACCAGTTCGTAGAAAACATACAACTTCCTTTCCTTTGATTTTTTATGGGGTTCGGATCCACCTTCCTCCTCTGTTTCCAACCCTCTTTTCCTTGAGAAAGCCTCCCCCTTCTTGGCCTCATGGGCCAAAGACTAAGTGCTCTTGTTGGTCTTTTTAGGGGTGGTTTTACCTTTGGATTTAGAGCCAAACTTGGGAACAAGAGTTTCAATCAATGGGGAGTCTTGGACTTCTTTAATCCTAGGCCCATCCTCCGGGCCACAAGAAGAGGGGACCATACTTTTGGAAAACTTGGCCGCTTTTTTACCCTTACCCTTTGAACTGGGGCCTATAGCACCAGGGAGCGAGGGGAATCTTGGAGAATGCTAACCTTGATTTGCTTAGGGGGGCATAGGGTTAAATGGAAGTGATAAAGTCAGAAAATTAGGCCCTAGTGGAGAGGGATGACTGGGGAGCTAGGGTTCTTGGCATGTGCTTCTCTTGCAACTCAAATTGAATTTTCTAGGGAAGATAAAAGAAAGAATGGGAAACTTATCTCAGCACTGTGCCTAAAGTAGTTTAACAAGGCAAAATGGTAATGGAGTAGACCTTGAAACGCCCTTCAAGGGTGAAATATTTCATAACCATTAAACAAACCTAGTCCCACAGGGCAGGGAATTTCTCTCGCTCAAACCCTCCCTGGAGTTTAGTAGCAGCTTCTCCCTCCTTAAAGAAGGCTCCCATGTTCTCCAGGTTTGGCACCCTACTCCAGCGGATGTGCTTCTTCCCTTTGGTTGACATCTCAGTGGCCTGACCAATGACTTCTTCCATCACCTCAAACCTAATACCACCGAGGTGGACTTGTTTGTTATCCCAGGAGTTTGCAAACTACCTAGAAAGATTCTCATCATGACCAATCAAAGCTTCTAGAAAGGAAGCCACCCCACCTTCCTAAATAATATGCCAAATAGTCAGGTCATGTTTGAATTCCTCCGGGGAAGAGGGCTCGGTTTTAACAGTGTCGCCACCCATGGTATCCTTTAGTTCCAACACAAACACACATATAAATATGTCGCAAAAGTGCCTTTGTTTTTTCCGCATAGATTAAGCCAATCTAAAGAATAAATGGCTTGATAATTACTAGCCCCTTTTGTGTCCCTCATAGCTATAAAATTAGCGTTTTCCTGGATTTGAATGGAGATGTCATAATGAGACATATGCAAAGAGTCCTTGACATCTTGTTCCGTCGTTGGGGAAGAGACATCCGCCTGCCACCTCATGTGGAGATGAATATCATGGTGATAGGGGTGGAATTATAATTATTATTGAAGTGCTAACATGTCCTCCATACTTTCCCATCAGTGGGCCTCCCTCCCCCGCATCATCTAGTTTGTGACAACTTGCTGAAACATATTCTGCCGGTCCATGTTGGCTTTCCCTCTACTCCGAGTTTGAATCTCAACGGTTCCTTTTTTAATTTGAATTTTCTCTTTAAAGATATTATCCCAAGCCTTACCAACTACCCTATTATTCAAATCAGCCCCTTTGTTCCCAATGCCTATGCAGAGGTAAACAACCATAGTAATTCAGTAAACATTCCTCCAACTACCAGATCTCCCCTCATAGAAATCGAGATTCACCATGTGATCAAGGCTTGTGTCCATCTTTGGTAATTAAGGTTTGGACTTTGCTAGGCAATTTGTTAGCCTTTCTCCAGCATCTCCAAGAGAGGCTATTGATGCCCATATTAGCCATGACATCTACCACATTATTGCCCTCCGTATACATATGGTAGATTTTAAACTCTTCAAGGCCATTAAGAAACATTCTAATATCTCCAACCACATCCATCAACTGCCAACCCGGATTAGCTGTGCTAAGGACCGCATTAACGAGGAGTTGAGAGTCTCCCTCCACATGAAGTTTTTTTGATATTCATGGAAAAAGCAATTTTCACTCCCCATAGAATAGCTAGAGCCTCAACCTCATTATTACTTTTGATCCCTAACCCTCTTGTATAAGCAGCCAAAAAGACCCCGCTGTCAGCCCTGATGGTACCACCTCCACTAGCCTGCCCCGGGTTGCCTTTAGCAACCCCATCAAAATTCAACTTACACCAACTCTTCTGGGGAGGTTCCCAACTAGTCTTAGCATGGGCCAGTTTCTTGGATATGTCAACATGGCAAATACCCATATCAACAACCCAACACTTCATAATACTCACTTTAGTCTAGCTTGGAGGGAATTCTACAACTTTGAAATTATAGGTGTTCAAGTTTTTAGCAAGGAGCCTGGAAAACACTTGAAAGACCTCAAGGGGAGTTCTACAGGTGCCTCTAAATATCTTGTTATTCCTCTCTTTCCATATGTTTCAGCCAAGATGAGAAGGGATTTGTTTCCACAACTCCTTACTCACCAAGAAATAAAAGGGGGATCTCCATTCACTGACAAAGGCAATCAGGTTAACATTGAAAACCCATGTCACCCCCAACCACTACAAAATAAGGCCCCAAACTTCCCTAGAAAAGTTGTAGTTCAACAACAAGTGGGGTACAGTCTCCTCTTCACAACAAAGAGCACACCTATTAGGGAACTGAAATCCCCTTCTCTTCAAGTTATCCAACGTGAGGATTTTATTGTGGATAAGAGTCCACCAGAAGAAGTTTATTTTGGGGATGTGTCTGGGATTCTAGACTTTACCCCATAATCTATCTTCCCCTAGGTCTAATAGCAGACCATAAGCACTTCTCACAGTGAAAAGACCTTTGTTGTCATTTTCTTAGACAATTTGGTCCTCTCTGGGGAGCAGAGTGAGCCTGTAGTTATCAAGATCTCTCTGGAGCTGTAAAGCAAGCTGTTTATAAAGTTACCTTAGTGACTTAGTAGTGTTTAATATTATTAATAGTTGGGTATGTTAGGTTTGTGTTAGTTGTTGAGTGATTTGGGTAGTTATGTTATAGAAAAGATTTATAAAAGCCATATTGTAATGAATGTAAAATGATTCTGATAGGGTGTGAAATCCCGAATAAGCATTAATATTATTTATATTTTGGTGTTATTTGTGAGAATAAAATGGTTTAGCTTTTGTTATATTCCATGCCTACAAATTTCATTATGGTATCATAGCAATTGCTAGCCATGGAGAAGATGGAACAAGAGTGAATGACATAAGTATCTTGGAGAAGGAGCCCCCAACCAATACTCATCAATAAACTACAGTGGTCACAATTAGAGTTTGTTGGAGTTAATGAAATCATGACAATTGGTGAGGATTTAGTGTTGAAGAATAGTGTAGTTGGTTTGCATAAGTGTGGGAGTTCCAACATTGTTGTGCTATTAAAAATTTATCTTGAATCTTGAATAGACAAAGAATCATCACAACAATGGTGAATTAACCATGGAAGATAAACATTCACCATAGAAAACACTTTGGAATTATTGAAAATAAACTACAATGGTTGCATACATGAAAGAGAAGGCTTTAGTGTGAATGCAGAAATGTATTTTTTAATATATGATATGGTAAATCTTTATGAATTGATGCTTCTTATTAAAATAAGCACAAAGAATAACATTTACTTTTGTGGGCATAAGTTCCAAAAGGGCTCGTCTTAAGTGGTGGAGATAAGTGAGCGATTTATATTTATAATTTTGAATGCATATTTTTATGTAGGCCTTAACAAGTATAGTTAATGTGTTAAGGGACTGGAGTTCTAAGGAGAAATAAGGTTTAATGTTAAATTGGTGATACGTGATTTTGTGTAACATTGGAGATATTTTATTTTTTAAAGAGAAATAGAGAGGACACTATAAAAGGTGCTTTATTGGTGGAAGATGACACCTTCAAATTTGATAATGTTTAGTTTCATTATGTCACCAAATGTTTGTGTTCTCCAAGCCATCTATGTTGCACCTGACAAAGATATCAGAAACTCGCATGCTTGTACTATCGAAAAGTCTAATGAGACATCAATGGATAAAGTGTAATAAGATCAAAGAGGAGATTAGTGGACATCAAAGGTTGGAGGAATCTCATCATCTTGTTCAGAGATGGTACTTTTTATGAGAAACATTCATTTTTGTTTTTTGTGTTATTTTCTTCAGATGGCCATATTTTGAAGATAGGAAGAGATTTGGTGTAGATGAAAATCAACATGAATTGTTGTTCAGATAGGTCAGGAGTCTGTGAGTCTTGGGTATTATAATCTTATGAGGGTCATGAGACAACTTGATGGAGTTGCAGCTTGACATGGATGGTTGTCGAATAATTTGGGAGATCCGTAATTTAGGAGTTTGGGGAGAGCGAAATACAGGAACTTGCGAATTTAGTTTGGGAGCTACACCTTTACAAGAGTTATGAGGCAATTTGATGGAGTTCTACCTAGTCCAAGCATTTTTTCAAAGAGAAGCTTTTAAAGAATATGATATTATGATTGGTCAATATGTTTTTTGTTTTTTGTTGTCTTTTTGTAATGTAAACCTTAAGAGGGGTTGTTAGAAAATAAGGTTTACATTTTGTAATAAAGGCACCTTAGTGACTTAGCAGTGTTTAATATAGTCAGCTATTAATATTATTAATAATCGAGTATGTTAGTTTTGTGTTAGTTGTCAGATAGTTTGGGTAGTTATGTTATCAAAAGACTTTATAAAACCCTTATTGTAATTAATGCAAAATATCTTGATAGTGTGTGAAGTCCCAAAAAAGCATTAATATTATTTATATTTCAGTGTCATCTATGAGTAAAATGGTTTAGTTTTTGCTATATTCCATGCTTGCAAATTTTATCACCTATCCCATGACAAAGCACATAATGTTTGCATTATTAGTTTTGATGATGTTCAACATGATCTATTACAGGTATCTAAATTTGAAGATGCATATCAACAGTTAGACTACTCAAACATAGGTATCGACATCAACGACCCTTTCAATTTTGATTATATAGATGATGATCGTAGTGATATTATTGGTCTAATACATGTTTATCTAATATTGATTAGGGGACTCTCTTTTTACTAATGATAGTGTGCATAATATGCAAGTAAGCAAGAAGTGTGATGATGATCAAATGTTTATTATAGAGATACATGGAAATGAGGGCATGATGATATATGATTAGCAGTGACATTCAATTGAAGTTAACAAACAAGAGTTTTCTCTACTTAAACCATACTTGCACTTTATTTATGATAGTTTAGGTAAAATAACATGCATATGGATTAATCATGAACATAATAAATCACCCCCAATTATTAATTTCACACATCTGATATGTATTCTGAATTCAAAACTAAATGAACATGGTATTTCAACGAATTTAAGGATGTATGTGCTAGGCTTAGAACATTAATAATTAAATCACTACTTCTACACATATTCAGAAGAATAAAATTAAGCAATGTAGAGATTTGTTGTGTTAAACTTCTTGTATATTAGGTGGTGGATGGGGAGGGGGCTACGTCATCCCCCTCCCCATGTAAATCCTTTCGAATGAGTTTTAATTGATGACATATGACGTTACAAGGCTAACACCTGTTGAATATTGCTCCCATCCCACCTAGCGATCAACATGACCGTTGAGCTAGGGTACGGAGGATCCCCCGGATCCAAAGCATAAATTTAGAGGTTATTTAGCCGCGTGCCACTTGAGCGCGTCTCAGTAGATAAATGACCCTTTTTTCTTCTAGGTTCGTGAGATCAATTTTTCATTTATGGAATTGTGAAGGACAGGGTCCTCTGTATTAATTTCTTGGCAGACACCGATCCCAAAAGACATTCCGCCCGTGGATAGCCGCTCCCTCCAACGGTGGATCAAAATGAATGCATTAATGTTCCTTGGTCTTTGCTCCTCTCTTCTTGCCTGGCTTGTACCTGCACCTCAGCTCTTGCAGATTTCGATTAGCCTTAAAATGACTCCTCCGTCAGTCAGAGGTGGCAGGAGGCATTCTCGCGTCGTGCCAATTTACTTGGCCTTAATGCTACATTATGCCTCATTTACTCGCCCTCCTTCGCCAGCTCTATAAAGGAGATAGAATGTAATATTTCGCACACATTTCTTGGCGCATTTTCTTCTCTGTTTTTCTGCTTGTGGCGTTCCTGATGTGTGCTTTATGTTGCAGGTTGTCCAATGCTCATGGAGGGAGAGGTTTCCAACTTCAGGCTACTACTCCCACCGCTCAGTTGGGAGCCAGTCATCACAGGCGGTGTCACCATCCTGGACATCAATCAAATTTTTGATATAGACTGCACTCTGTCCCAGTTCGCGAGTAGCAACGTTTGCAACCAGAAATGGTTGGACGGGTCTCCCCAGCGTGAGCTATGATGGTCGGATGTGGTTTCAGTGTTCCTTTCCAACCTTCTGGATATTATTCAGGATGCAAGGTATGTGCTACCAATCGCCATGAGCCTGGTGAACAAGTAACTGTTCACCATAGATCGTTGGAACCAGGCTCTACACAATTGCGACATTGAAGTTGGCGATGCATGGATAGGAGGATTGTTCCCTCTACACTTGGCGATGCATGGATAGGAGGATTGTTTCCTCTACACCTTCTCCGTGCCAATAAGGAATACAAATGCCTCTACCGCATAATGCAAAGAGGGCTTAGGTGTGGCTGTATGTGCGAATTGGAGAAAGCCATCCGAGCACATGCCTTTGAGGTGCCCAAGAGAATGAGAACACGGTGTAAAAACTTGTTTGTGTCTATCAAGCTCCTTCGCCTTCATGCTGCTGATCAGGGTCCCCACTTGACCAGATCCCCGGCGGACTCTGATTCGGACGCGGACACGGGAGGAACAGGTGATGATGGAGGGAAGCGAGTCATTGGTTGAGGCCAGTGCAATGAATGGACCTCGTGGCTTCGGTGTTGTGTAAGGGTGCCCCGTGTTTTTACTCTGTTTTTTTGTTCGTGGCTGCCTAAATCTTTTTGGGTTTTTCGTTCTATAATCCCGCCGTGTACATACCAGCGTTTTTGTAATGTGTATGAGATTTTCGCTGCCAGATGAATACATTCCTGGCCCCCATGTATAAACGTTTTCTATACTAATATATGGTATGGGTGACTGTCACCTTTTTCAAAAAAAAAATAAAAATAGTAGATTAACATTTTGATGTGATTTTCTTTCTTCTTTTTTCCCTTGTGTTTTAGGTTAATGTTCTGGTATGGAAGTTTTGTTGGTATTTCTTATTCCCTCCCATCTCTTTGGTGTTGGTCTAGTTGGTAAATCTAAAATTTGGTTCCATTTCCCTTGGTTTTTTCCTATGTATCTTGGGATTCTCGAGTGGGTAACTTGTAATTGTGTTGACATAGATGTCATGGTAGGAATCAATCTTGAATGTGTAGGGTTATATTTTCTGTTTAGTAAGATTCCAAATGAATGAATTCATTTTTAGTAAATGTTAGTTAGATTTGACAATTAACTTGCCTTTTCAATTTTAAAATGTTTCATTATGATCAAATACTACAAAGACAATTTAATACTCACATTTGATAAAGTAATGTTGTGCAATCTAGGTAACCATCTAAATTTAACTTTAAAGCTCGACCCTCTATTTGCCATGGTGGCCCCCAACCCTAAAACAGGTTTTTAACCCCTATGTTTTAAAAGAAAAATAATATTGAAATGCTTTTATTGATAATGAAGAAAATAAAATTTTATTAAATTTCTCAATTTAGGCTGAGTCAAGTATATTTTCTAGGGCAATAAACACCCATTTGACAGTACAGCGATACCGTGAGAGGTCCAAAAACATCTTTGTCAGGACTATAAATTCCTAGTTGGCAGCAGAGCAATCTGCTTGGCATTGGTGATATGTCTACTTAGGGGTTGAAGTAATTTATATTCTAGTTCATTTTCTATGTGTCTGATCTTTCCATACTTTTGAAGCAGTAAATGAATGCACTCCCCTATACAACTTGATCATATTAGGTCCTAGGCAATTGCATATTGTTCCTTATTTAAATTATGTTTTATCTCAAATGAAGTTGGTTATCTTGCCTAGCTAGAGATTCTAGATTCTGAATGTTCCATAACATTTTCTTCATTGAGTTGTCATTTGTTACACATCATGCTCTGATTTCAATTTGTTTTCTTTGACCATTTGTTGTGACCACTACAATAATATAAATCATTTTATACCAGAATGGAGAGATACCGGTCTTCAACAACACGCCCTAGTTTGTTTTAAACCAAGGATCCACTTTTTATAAATCCTTTATCTTCTACAGTATATCCAAATCTGATTTGTTAATATCCCATGTTTACTGTGGTGTTGGCTAAGTTTATCATGTTCTCCCTGTTTTTCCAAATGTCCTAATTCATGTTTCAAATTTCTAGTTGTTTATTTCCCAAATATGGTTTCCTAGTTTCATTGCCCTGTTTATGTTTCTCCAATTTTCGCTAATTTTGGTTTCTATTTTTTAATCTCCCTGTTTGGTTATTCCTCGGACCTTAACTTTGTTTAAACTATTTTAAAAATATCGTGAAGTCCATGGAGCTTTTGGCTAGGTCTTTTGACTGTTTTAATTTCTGAACTCACCCAGACCCTAAATGAATTTACTGTCTTTTATTTTTTTTCGAGAGATCTGTCAGGGGGTCCTTTTGTTTTATTACCTATTTTATTTTGTATCAGTTTTATTTTGGACTCGGCCACTTTTTACATCAATTTATATAATTTGGTCAGTCTGAACTTTGGAGGGAAAGATTAGTGTTTCAAAGCCTTTTTGCCTTCCGAATTCTGCACCTCCAAGCTCTTAAAGTCGGTTTGTTATGTTTGAAATCCGCCTCTTCATTCAAGTCACCTTAAACCATTAAAGCCTTTTGCCTTCAGAATTCCAGACCCCCGAGTTCTTAAAGCCAATTTATAATGTTTTGGGTTTACCCCTTCATTCGAGTCACCCTAAACCAATAAGCAACATGTTTCATCCCCAAACAAATAAAGTAGTAAAACTTGACATCTGAAGTATCCTTTATGGTTTGGATACGTATCTTGTGGGTCTATGTTATCAGCTTGGTGTGTTAAAGGTGAGGCCTGAATTTTATATGTTTTACAACCTGATTTTAATCTGTTTCACCTCTAGATTCTTTTTGTCTCCTGAAATCCGAGTTCACATGAGTATTAAAATTGGATTTATATATATATATTTTGCATCCAGGTGCTTTTGCTAGTCATTTAATCTTTTAGAAGGTTTTCTATTCCCAAAACCCCAAATCTATCTAAGTTGTTAACTTGAATTTTATTTATTTAACTGGCCAAATTATAGTGAATGAGCTAATGATATGCCTTTTCCAAATAGACTCAAATGGTGATATGTGGTTGTAAATCCACGGGACAGTGAATAAGGAATCAGAGAGGATTACTAGTACAAGCAAAAATATAAACTAAGGATTATCGGTGAGTGTAACTCTATAGACCATCATGTTGCCAAGTCTGCAAGATATAATCCCAAAAGTGAATTTCTTCGGAGCTTAATAAGTCCGTTGGTGAAAAATAGGCAGTATTGAGCTTTTTCATTCTTTGAATTCTAGACTTTTTAAGTTAAACTAGTTAATTTTTATTATAGGTCTGACTCTGTTAAGTCTATCCAAACTGATATACTCTGGTGGAGATGCATGGTAATGGGTTCTCACTATTATCAAAACCTATGTTACCGGTCCTCCTGCATTTTCCCTTGGGTCTTGGTTTGGTCCGGCCCGGGTCCGGATCCTGGTCTGGTCCGGCTGGGGATACGGCCTGGGTTTGCGATTTTCACTGTGGGTCCGTCCGGGCAGAACCCGGGCGAACCCGGACAGAACCCGTGGCAGGACAGCCAAAAAAGCGATTTTTTTGATTTTTTTAATAAATCTGGGCAATTTTTTTATTGTTTTTGGTGATTTGACTCTCACTCATGTTAACATAATTTTGATTTTTTTTATATTATCAAGGTCATATTATATATATTCTTAAGGCATCAAGTTAAGGTAAATGCCAAATGGAACATATCCTTAACTCATTCTTTCTCTCACTCTTTTTTTCCCTCATTCTTCTTAATGTTTTCTATTTATATTTTATGGATTCTTAATTCAAAATCTAAAAAAGAAAAAAACATTAAAGAAGACAATAAGAGAAAAGATGCACAAAATTTTTGATGGTGACCTCATGGGGGTGGAACATTTTACTTTTTTAGGCATACGGAAACAACCATGTGAATGCAAGTCACTGATCCTTTCAGTACTGATCTACATTCTGAAAGTCTGCTACATTATCAAGGTCATTTTTCACTTGTGACTTGGAAGTGAACATTGTTTGTTCCTAGTGAAAGAACATATTATAATGCCCAGATTTATAAACAAATAAATCTGGGCATTATAATTTTGATTTTTTGATTATCAAGGTGATATATCATGACATTCGACGTTCATGTTTGACTAATTGACATTGTAGTGTTCTTAATTTCTAATACTAGTGTGGTTTTGTTTATTATATGATCATATTCATGATGCTATGGTATTCTGAACTTAATTACTGCTGCAAATATGAATATATTTATAATTTTTATATGTTTTTGTATGGGCGAACCCAAAACGAACCCACACCCAAAAAAAATTTTGACCGAACCCGCGAACCCAAACCCGAACCAGTACCAGGTCCGGTAACTTAGATCAAAACTGGTAAAACTAGAACTAACTAGAGATAAACCTATAGATGTAAACTGTTATCAAACTTAGCATCATTAAAATGTAACTGCTGGGAATGTCAAACAACTTTCGAGCTGAATGTCATTGGAAGGTTCTAAACCAATTTCATGAGAATTAAACACACCAAGTTGATGCATCTTTTGACCCATCAACACTCTTGTTGTGCACCCTCTCTCTCAGCGCCTGAGTCTTACCCTAATTCTCCTCTGTGATGTAAGCCTTCTCCACTGCAACCTCTTTCGAGGGAGAAAGAACGTGTACAAAACCAGCCAAGTGGGTATTCTTCAATCCCTTGAGGAGCTTGTTGATGAGAATCTTCTCATTGTGTAAATAATCAACATGTTGCAGTAGCTCCAAAAATCAATTCACATACTGAGCAACTGTGATGCCCTGTTGTTGAAAGTCATGAAACTCATTATCCGTCACTAACAAAAGTGTTCTAATAGGTAGCATGATTTAAACCTCTAAGAAAGTCCCTCACATCAGTGTCTCCAAAACTATGGAAATAGATTGTCTTCCATAACGATATTGGGTGGTGATTTGTGTTTCATCCCATGGCTAATGCAAACAGGTTTGCATCATTTGGGCATCTTCAGATGTTTCTTTGCATGTTAGTAGTGGGATATATTGAATGTAGTGTCTGTAGAAAAGCTGCAATTGTGTGTTGATGCACCAATTGTGAATGACGCATGGCCTTGGAGTGGCCAGTGCATTGCCTTTCTAGCCTATTTTTGAATTAGATATCTTTAGAGACCAAGATTGCAACAAAACGTTTTTTAGTCCATATAGTTAGAGAGGACAACCAACAACATAGCAGAAATGAAGTCATAGTCTTAACTTGTCTAAGACTATGTTAAGCTCATTGTTAAATGTGGGTGCATGCATTTTATAGATGTTATAAGGGAAGGTAAACATATAGAATGGCATCAAAGGGGCCTTGGTCGATGAGGTTATCACTCTTAAATCCAACTTTGACGCTATCTCTTTTAACAACTGTTTAAAGTAAGGAAAAGATTTGTCTATTGGCTGGTTAATCTAGAAGACTGCATATCCAATTGTGTCTTCAAGCTCTGATAATACTATCCAAAAGATATGTTGTTATACGTGAGGATCAGATAGCCTACTACTTGTGTTGCTCTCATGGGGATATTAATAGTGATCACTTATGGCCATACAAAGTAAATTTTGATGACTGCTATGGTAGAAATCATAGCATGATCAGGTGGCAGAAGCTATGTTAAATCAATGTAAAGCTATGCCCAATCTCCTCCTCCATCTGTTGAACTATCTTAAGTCTGCTGAATTTTTAAAAGCTTCATCCTCACCCAAGGTGATGAAAGGGAATTTTGAATTCCAAAAGTAAGCCCGTTCTGCAGTATGGAGAAAAAGAAATAAGTTATTTTGGCGGAAGTTAATAATTTTCCTGTGCTAATACAAGCTTGGTTTAAGGTCAAGGAACTCAATTATTCCTGATTACACTTTGAAGGAAAACTCCCAGGTATGAGACATCGTGGAATGCTGAAGAAAATTCACACTGGGAACTTTAGGGGTGAGGAAGCTGTGGCTGATCCCAAACAGTGTGCAAGCTGAAGCCAGAGAGCTCATCTCAAAAAACTGAATTCCAAGTCCAAGCAGGAGAGAAGCAATTGCCCTTTAGTTTGTTGACTACAGGGTAGGGAAAGACTTTTGAGTTCAAACTATAACTGGAGAACCTCCACTCTGAATGCTCTGGTAAGCATGGCTGCATTACAACCTTACTAAACAACTGCAGGAAAATCCTAGTGTCCACCAGCACCAGGTAGAGGCAGAGGCAACCAGTAGTAAAGAGTGGTTTAACTGCTTCCTGGATGTGGCATTGATTGTACTAGTTTGAACTGTTGAAGAAACTGCTTCCAATGAAAAGCTATACCCATGCCTGTCTTTTGTATAAACATTCTTTCTATCTAACATAATTGGATATCACCTCTCTCCATTACCTCCCACTTGTTCTAAAGTACTAGTCCCTTTAACTCAGTATCTGAATACAAATATCAACTGCAGAGCTCTGGTCTTGCACATGTAAGACGTAGTTAGTTATTTAACCATCCTTAAAGAGAAGCAAAAAATTGTCCATTGGCTGGGTAATCTAGGAGTAATTGTATCTTGAAACCTTATCTCTGATGATACGATCCCAAAGATTTGTTATTATACATGAGGATCAATATAACCTACTGCTCACAGGCTAATACGTCATGTATAGGGATACCCATTCCCTAGTTATTCATCCCATAGGGAGATATTAATGAGGAACACTTATGCTCTCACAGTTAATAAATTTTGGCAACTGCTATAGTAGCAATCATGGCAGGATCAGGGAGCAGAAGCAATGTTCCATCAATGTAAAGCTGCACCTCCTCCTCTGTCAATTGAACAATCTTAAATCCAGTGAGTTCACTACCACCTTATTCTTCGCCAAGGGTAATCAAGTGGCCATTATATAAACCAAAAGTAAGGCCTGTCCTGCAAAATGGAGATAAAGATCTCAGATGGCTTGGAGGAAGTCAATGATTCTCCGGTGCTAAAACAAGTTTGGCCTAAGTCAGTTTTCCAGGATAAACTTGAATGAGAACTCTTTGGTATGAGACATCATGGAAAGCTGGAAAAAATTCAAATTAGGAAATTGAAGGGTGAGAGAGCTGTGGCTGGTCCCAAACAGTGTGTGAAGTGGAGGACAAACTAGACTGATGGTGAACAGATTGCCACCTACAGAGGGATGAAAAGGGATGTCTATTCCATCTAGGGTTCTGTACTTCAGAATACAGACAGAATGTGTAATAGTGCCATTGCCCAAGGGAAATCATTAAGGGAGAAAAGAATTATGGAGCCAGGTAGCTCATATCCAGTAACTGAATTTCAAAGTCCGAGCAAGAGAGAAGAAATTGCCATTTAGTTTGTCAGCTACAAGGCAGAGAAGGACTCCCCGAGTTCAAACATTAATTCAAGAACTTCAGAGGCTCTGATTAGCATGACTGCAATACAACCTTATTAAACAGCTGCTGGAAAATCTTAATGCTGTCCACTAGTTTCAGGCACAGGCAAGGAGTGGATAGAAGTTCAATTGCTTCCTGACTGCACTAAAATTTGAAATATTCAAAAAGCTGCTTTTCATGTTAACCTAAAACCATGGCTACCCTCTGTTTTGTGTATAAACATTATTTCTATCTGCTTAGGTCTAACAGACTATCACCTCTCTGTATTACCTCCCACATATTCTAAAGCACAGATCCTGTTAACACGGCATATGAATACAAAGATCTAAGGTAGAACTCTGGTATTGTACATGCAAGCTCTTGGAAGTTATCATATATCGAATTGGTCTACATATAATTCCTAGTCATGGTGCCTCTGGTTTTGCTAACACGCAATCTTATGCCTAGTTCTGTTAGTACTGGCCTTCATCTAACTAGCCTGCATAATTTTGGGTTTTGTAATTCACCATTTATTGCTTGGATGGTAAAGCCATGGCAAAAAATTGCTGTTGCTACAAATTCTCATTTTACCTGAAAAAGAAAAAAAAATCACAGACATCTCTTACTTACGTCACAAAAATTTGCCACAGTAGTGACAACTTTGGACAGATACACATGATTTCAATCAAAAACTATGGTTGATTTCTGTGTGAACCCTATCGAAGGTAAACATACCATTTCTAGGAAAACTAATGTATTTATATTTTCATCTGTCCTTCCTTACTTCCACATGTCACTTCAAGCCAGTTTTGATAAGCTGATTTTATACATTTGGTTAATTAAGGATATAGAATTAGAATAGCAAGCATTCAATGTTGTCAAAGGGGTCGTTGTCAATTGGCAGGACCACTTGGTTCTCATGTTGGAGACCAAGGATCAATTCTCACCAAGGACATCTTAGCGCTGCTGAGTGTGGTGGAGTGATATTCCTGCTCAAGTGGTAGTGTGCAGTAGACCTGCCGGTGATGGAGGAGGTATGCAAGGAGGAAAAAGGAGTAGTTGTCCTACAGGAGGATAAAGAGGAAAAAGCGTTCAAGCTATAGGAGTGAACGATGGAGAAGACAAAACCAGATGCCCTGCAGGAGGAGAAAGGAGGCGAGAAGTAGGTTAGGTGTTCAAGGCATAGGAGCACAGGTGGGAGAATTGTAAGTCCACTGGAAGAGCATCAGATAAAAAGTGGTAAACCCACTAGTTGTACGGGTTAGGGGGCCCATTACCAACCCTTGCTACATAATCTAAAAACAAGCATTCATAATTCCATGTAAAGAAAATAAGAGAAGGAAGCCTGACAAGTACATGTATTAGCACAGAATCACCACTAATCTGCTGCTATTTTGCTCTTTATTTTCTGTAGTTACCAGGAGACATTGCATACAGATAAAGGGACGTCATTTTGAAATAGTGTACAAAAGCATATGAATGAAAGTACCTCTATATCACTTCTAAAAGTAGTCACCACGAGATAAGGATATAGGTACTAGACTCAAGTTTCCCAACGACTGCTATTTAGACAAACACTGCTTCAATTTTCACAATTTTATCCCATTCATTCATAAAAGTTACAGGAAAATTGCTTTCATCAAGTTTTAGTTCCAATTACCACATAAAAGTAAGCCCATACTTCAATCCCCACACTCTGTGGTATGCAACCCCACATAAATCTCGCTGCATATGGTGTCACAAAATTGCATGGAAAACAAAGTTCCATAGAGCCTTCATAATTGTTTTGTGTTTAATCATTAAATTCATTTTTTCCTCGTGCAAGTCTAGACAATGCATCTTTAGCCAACCACATAATATATTAGTTATCTCCATCTATGCTTTACTCTTTGCATGCATATGGGTATAAGATAAAATGCCTTCTTTAGAAATATTAAAGGGATTTTCTGGCCTTAATCTCGCTAAATTGAAACAAAATAGAGGTCAAAACATTTATAGACTATAGTATAATAGCTTTTGAATAATGAACATCTAACCTAGTCAATCAGAGGATGCAAAAACATCTTTTACAGCAGAAGCTGCAGTCAAGTAATTCAGGGTGTTCCTCAGAGTCTCTTTCTCCCTCTTCAAGCGCATTGAGGTGTCCTCCAACTCTAAGAGTGCTTGCTGCTCTCTTGGTGCCCCTTCAAACTTGCTGCCAATAAAGAACGAAAAGGGAGTAGGAAAGAGGCCCTTCCTGAGATCCTCAGGGGATTCCTTATCAGCATTCCCAGTCAATCTATTAGACAACCTTATCACATCCTTCATCTGGGTCTCAACTTCATTTGCAAGCTTCTCTAAATCCCCTTGTCTATCAGATGGTTTATCCTCCAACCACTGAACCTCTGCCACCAGATAAGGCTTAGTCCTCACGTATCTGATCACTCTAAACCTCTCCTGCCCTTTGCATATCAAGAAGAACCGGCCATCTAAAAGCCTCTCATGCTTAACAACCTCGCCAACACAGCCCACTTCAACCACACCAGAGGCCTGGTCTGTGTAGATTACCCCAAACCTAAGGTCTGTTTGAAGGAGAGTGTGCATCATCATTCTGTACCTATATTCAAATATCTGCAGGGACAGATTTGCACCAGGGAAAAGCACCAATTGCAGTGGGAAAAGTGGCAATTCAACAAGTCCATTGGATTCTACAGGCTCTGTACGAGCCCTGTGTGAAGAGAAGCACCTGGTCGTATTAGTACCTAATCTTTTACCCTTTCTAGAAATGCCCATGATATGGGTTTTACTCAAAAACCGACCCCTAGCATCCAGATTAGCTTTGGTAAAGCAATAACGTGAGTTGCAGGGCAGTAGCCTTTTGCTGCTTGAGTTTGACCATGCATTCAAGGGATGTGCGATTTGGCCCAAAGCCATAGCAACTTCAAAATGTTATTAAACTAAACCCCACAGGTTTTAAAAAAGACTGTACAGGCCTGCTAACATACTGAATGACAGATTCTAACACACAGAGTGCTTGGAATTCATAAAGAAATTACGAAATATGAACAGAGGAATTTCTCATTGAATAAAACGTAGATAGGAACCAATGACAAAACCCACCTGAAGCCTTTGTTTTTTCTGATGTCACCGTCCACTGCATTGCTGATTAACGAGAGTTTCAACTCGCTGGACTTCTTGACCTACCATTTTTTTTAGACAATACAAAATCACAGGTTTTAACTCAATATTGTTACGTATCCCCGGCCTCCGTAGGTCAAGAAAGCAACATTAAAGTAACCTATCAAAAAATCAAGAGCTAAGCTTCCAAATGGGCAGAAAGTAACGTGAACAACCACAGACAGACTTCACAGCTTTAACTTGATGTTGAATTCCATTTCCACAGTTTTTACGAATTGATTGTGGCTTTGTATAATGCCACGTTGAGATTCTCGTTTTTTTTCGCGTTTCATTTATGTGTATTTTATAAATTTTATGGTCACGACTCACCAAGCAAACCAAAATATGCATAGTTTTACGAGCTTTTGTGCAGCAATGGCCATGTTGAAGGTACGCCGTGCTAGAATAGACAAGCTCTACCTAGCTAGTTATTCAAATTTTGATAAGAATAGTTTTTGAGGCTTTCATGTACCTGTAATTGGATTTTGTGTTTTTCATACTCCTTCAGCAGGATTATGTAAACGAGTTCAATTTCACATGGGAGCATGGTGAAAAAGACTATGTGCGGGCTGCACTCAAGGGAAAGGTTAGGATTTTAGTTGCTCAGATGAGGATGAGGGCCCATCGTCTTAGATGTGAGACTGGTAGGTGGACGATCCCCAAGGAAGAGTGGGTTGAAAAAACTTGCATTTTCTGCAACAAAGGGGTGGTTGAAAAGGAATGGCATTTCATCACAAAGTGTGCTTCGTATGCGAATATTTGAAGCTGGTATGAAAATAGTTGAGTGTGGACAGCGTTAGTGAGTTGTTTGAGGAGGCACGGATTCACAATATAGTTGGTTTGTTGATCAAGATTCATAGCAGAAGATCTGACCTTGAAAATGCCTTGAGTAGTCATTTTCTGGGTCCCTTGGACTACTTGGTCTTGTGGATGTTATTAAAATCTTTCATTCATTCATTGTAGGTAATTATTGTTTGTTCATGTTTTTTTTAATTTTTTATTTTTTAATAATGGTATCGTTGATCACAAAACTCAAGGAGGTTGTATTCAAAGTGCCTTTTTGATGTGGTTCGGTTTATTTTGACAAGTTATTTTGTAAGGGATACCCTATGAAAGTATGTCTTAGAAAACGGGTGAACATCACATGGGCTTCCAATGACATTAAGTTGGAAGTTATCCAAAATATAACCAATTTTTTTTAATTTGTTTTTGATTAAAGGGTAAAAGGGGTTTTTGAAAGGGTCCCAACCTTTTTACAAGAAGAAGCCTAAACGGAACAAAGGTGGCTTTGCATCAACAAAGCAACAGTAACACTACAACAGAGCTAAAACTAGAAATAAATAGCTTAAAAACAACAACAAGAGAGAGTCAAAACAACACACTAAAGGTCATTTAAAGTAATGGGAGCTTCCCATCCATCTTGCAAGGCTTGTAGATGAGAATTGATGTCTTTAGTGCTAATAAGAACCGCGACTTTTTTGATTTGTTAAGACAAATCATGTGGATGTCATTTTCAAAAATGGGCCCTAGTATACATCTGATTGTTTTTCCCTCTTGGCAATCAATATGCTATCAAGGTTCATGTTTGGGTTGAATTTCTATGCTTACCCTTACCTTATTGGTCATGTATTGATTAGTTAGCCTCCTCCTTAGGTAGAGTGGTTAGCATTGAGCCCAATAAATTCTATTTCGCTCATCCCCAAAGGTAAGTCTATGTGGAAGTGGATATTTTCAAATATCTCAAAGAATCAATTATCATTCAAATTGATGATGGTCACCATGTCCAACAATTTATGCGCATTAATCTTCCCAACACATGTTTCAAGTGTCAATTCTCTAAGTACAAAATCGAAGATTGCTTGTTTGTGTAATATGCACCCTTGCTTTGCCTTGGTTTTTTGTTTGTTTGTTTGTTTGATGTGTTTAATAGAAGTAGACGGAAATACAGAAGGTGTTTCTTTTGTTTGCAATAGATAGTAGAAATAAAGTAACTTGCAGAATTTAAATAGTCTAGAAATATGACAATATTTAGATATACATGTAGCTGGAAATTTCAGATTTAATTTTTGATTTGAAAATATAAATTTCCTCAAATGTAAGAGCAACCTAGTTCATCAAATAACATTATATATATAATTCACACATACCCAGAAAATTTAATTGACTTTGATAATATTCTACACTTGCAACCAATCCCTGTGAACTCCTAGAAATGAGTGCCACACCTCCAAGGCTGAGTATAAATGCTCACAAATGATGGCAATCTGTTCCCTAACCCTAGGCGCCCACAACACAGAAAATCTACCCAAAACCTTAGGCGTCCAGCTCCCTAAAACCCCACGCCCTTGTCAATATGGTATGGCCAACTATGGAGAGGTACACTAGCCTTTGAAGTCAAAATCCATAGCAAAATTCTTACCATTCTCATTCAATATGTCACAATAAATCAGATATGCAATACCCTCCTCCAATCTAAAAATAAAAACTCACAAATATGCCTAGTTGTGATCTCCGTAGTGAAACCACCAAGAAATCCTCCAAATTGTGTCTTTCAACAACATAGAGAATGTTGCCTGTAAGAGATTTCGTCCTCACAAACCTGAGAAGAACAAGCTCCTCCAAAAGCACGACAATATCAGATATTCAAAATAACATAAACCCCAAAAATGAACTTCAAAACTTCCTTTTATCTCCCCTCATGCTCCCACACCCAAGATGGGGTTATAATAATATATTTTAATAAATAAAACATAACCCCTTATATCTCCCACGTGAGGCATCCAACTTAGGGATTACTTTATTAAAATTAAATGACTTCTTATGTCTCCCAAAAGTACCCCCTTCATAAAGTCACTTTACAATATTAAATAACATTAAAGTTAAATATTTAATTTAACTTTATAAAGTATCGTTATTTAAATTAAATTATTGGAATCCATGAACAATTTGGATACCGACATTGAATGCCTCCACCGACACAACTAAAAATAGAAACACTAACAACTGAGCCTACTGGTGCCCAAAACTGACTTACTAAAAATAGTAAGTATAGAAGTAATCATCTAAAATCACCCCAGAAAGTGGTGTGCCGCTCAACGTAACCTCTGGAGCTCAAATAATCACTTGATACTGCCACTCCACTGGATCCAACTGACTCCAAGGATTCCCTAACCCTAACTCATTAGCCTACAGGAACCCACCATATAGGCTAACTGTCCACCAAACTAAATTGATTAGGAAGGGGATATTACAGCTTGTTGATGATTCACCTCCTATGAATGGTGAGTAAAGTTGGACTATGGTCGACAATTGTAAGGTTAGTTGTAATGTAGCCAACAAAGGAACCAACCCTAGCAAGAATATTATCTCCACCAACAAAGTTGTGGTTTCAAGCCTTAGTTGTCATCCTCAAGGCAACCCAAAGGAGAATACAACAATAACTCAACTAGCTTAAGAAGCCACACATATAGAAAGAGGAAACCTCTACATAGATGGTCAAACCATAGTTTTCAAGATCATTGCTTACAGTTAGGGCTCTTTCATTGTAGGAAATTGCTTCTAGTGGGCAATCATCTCCCCAACCCTCTTTTCCTTACAAGGCTTATGCTAGGCATTCTCACAGCTTGCCCCACACTTTAGAGGAGGGCATTGACATAAAAACTAGATCTAGGATTGATTTGAATTATGCGAATGAAAGAAAAGAAAATACTTGTCTACTTCCTAACATATTAAGAAAATAGTGGTTTTTCTTTTTGTTGTACAAACTAGCTATAAATTAGTCATTTATTAGAAATGCCTAACTAAAACTAATAGATTTAACCTATAAGTAGAAACAATGTAACATATAATTCTCATAATTGACGAGATGATTCTCCACCATCGCATCAATTTCCAATTGGACTCCATTTTCTTTTATTTTTAGTCTTTTGTGGGTAGTTTTAGTCATGCCATTTATTAGTTGTTGTCAATTTCTTTTTTTACTATTGTTAGTGGTGTTATTGGGGGATGGGGGTGCATAGCTTTCTTTTATATGGGAAAAATAAATCTTTGTAGGAGAGGGGTTGGGGATGAGATAGAAGGAGAATCACTACACAAAACAATTTATATTCTATTTTGATGTATAATAAAATGTCTATATTTATTTTGATCAGTTTATAGTTCAGAATATATGTTTGTAATGAGATCTTTAGACTTCTATGAGAGCTAATTTGCATGAACAAAGGCAATCTACATCAGTTTTTGGTATCAGAGCAATTCATGATGGCCCAGAGGGGAGTCTGCATGAACTAGGGAAGAAGGGGCAAGAGGAATGTAGGCCCTAGAAGAAAAATGGTGAAGTGTTTAGAAGGTTAGAGGCCCTTGGGGCCAAATTACAATTGGACGAGTCTGAAGAGGAATCAGAGAACTTGGTAAATGATGGTAGGGTATTAGACCCTATGGAGAGACTTATTAAAGCATTGACAAAACAAAGTTCCAAAGTAAAGGTGGATATTTCATATTTCAAAGGCAAGCTCAACCCTAACATATTCCTAGACTAGATCCAAGAGTTGAAGAAGTAATTTGAGATGGAAGACATGGATAAAGATGATCCAAAAAGAGTAAAAAATGTTGCCTTCAAGTTGAAGTTCCATGTATCCTTATGGTGGGAAAACGTGCAAAGTTTGAGAAGAAAATAGGGAAAAGAAAAAATAGACTTTGGCCTAAGATGTTGAAACATCTGAGAGCTCGATTCTTGCCCTCAGATCACCAACAAAAATTGTTTAAAGAATTTCAAATTTTATAACAAAAGGATCAGTCACTGTAGGCTTATAATGCACAGTTTATGAGGCTTCAAATTCAGACGAATATACATGAGAGTGAAGAGCAAGTGGTAGCTTGGTATGTGAATGAACTAAACTTTCAAGCATTGGTGAAAGTGTCTATTCTTATGATTATGCTATAAGTGTTGGGAATTAAGGTGTCTCAACCTTGTTATTTCCTAGCATTGTATTTATTTAATGTATATTTATTTTATGCCTATGTTGTATTTTCTTGCTTATCATATTTCGTCCTTTAGTGTGACATTGTAATCATCTACCCCAATTTTTTTCAGATTTCCAACACTAACAAACAGTGTTTAGCAAATGAATGCAACCATGTAACTCCTCCACACCTTCTGATCACCAAGTTCCCAAACATGGGCAAGGTGAGAGCATACAAGTGCTTCAGGCTAAAAAAATATAATGCAATGTAAATCAAATACAACTTCCACTTATTCAATGGGCATCCACTTATTCAATGAGAATTCACCACTTATTTAGTGGGAGTGATGAAATAAAGAAACACAGGCACTTCCACTTATTCAGTGGGAAGCCACACAATGAACCACTTATTCAGTGGGGTAAGTAATTTAAATATGAATCTCACAGTCCACACTAGCGGTCATACCATCTAGGGGTTACAATCACTAAAATGACTTATAATGTTTAGCACAGTTATTGTAATAAAAAATGATAATATCTAATTCAAATTATTCAATCCGTCCCTACTATAAACAAAGGATGCACATAATCTTGTTAAAACATCAAGGAATCACATCAAAAATGATACTGGAAACTTTGTGAAACCTGCACACAAAATTGATCAGCACAAACCTCCTCAGAAAACCATCCAAACTGATCAAGAACACCCTCAAACACTGTTGTGATCAAACTCAGATTTGAACCACTTTTGTAGGTGTTGTATGGCCTGCAAAATATCATCAAAAAACCCTTAAAACAATCACAAATCACTTTGAACAGTCCCAAGCATGTGTAAAACTCCCTAGATGCATAAAAAGGACAACGACTCCCTTAGCAAAACTCATGCCCAGCTCGCATGGTGTATGGCTCCCTAGGTGTACGACAACTAGAAAATCATGTAGATTTACCTTCAGTTGCTCAAAACACTCACAAAGTCTAATTTAAAATAGGAGATTGGCATAGAATGTGTTAGCAAACCAAAAAAACTTCATATCAAACTTCTTCCTCATAGTTGTATGGAAGCTTGTAGAATGTATGGACGACTAGAAAGAAAGAATAAACTCCAAAATGATTAGCAATGCAATCATTTATTCAATCAAACTGTAGATTAAACATTCCCATCCTCAAAATACATCAAAACCATATACCTCCATTTAAGAGCAAGAGTGATCTCTGAATGAAATCACTTCTTTCAGTTAGGGTGGATCTTTCACCACTGAAACTGAACTTCTTCAAGGGGGTTTTCGTTCTCAAGAAGGTATGAATAACTCATAGGTTCATTCCTGCAGTATAACAATATAATCTTCAACATGAAACCAAACAATGAGCCCTCATTTCTCTTATATAGACACTTTGGAAGTTACACAAGAATATATTTTTTTCTTAGAAAAATTTACTTTTTTGCTTCAACTTAATTATTTTCCTTTTTCCATAAGGGTGCTCACTTTGATGTGCACAATCAATTAATAATACATTTCCCCTTTCCAATGAGCTATAACACTTAGTCACTTTTAATTTAATTTCAAACTTAGGTGACTTAAGTGAAAATAATAATAAAATAGCTCAATTAATCACCCAACTTACGAAAAATCCCAAACTAAAGCAAATTGCAAAATAAACCATACCAACACCATTTAGGAGGTTTGGGATAAAGAATGATGCCAACTGGGTGACTTTCTAAAAATGGACGGATTCTCCAAGAAGTTTGGAGAACAACCCAAAAAGTTGAAAACACTTCTAAAAGTTGCACTGCAATCCTGATCATCAACTAAGCTCATTGTCAACCAAAGAAGTAAAAAAAAACTAAACTAGAGCTCTCTAAAAAATAAGTAGTTCCTTACCATACCAAATAGCCTACGGGAACTCAAAAGAATAAGTTATTGGACCCACAATGGACTAGGCATGAGAAGGGGAGATTACAGTCCTCCCTCCCCAGAATTGCTTGTCCCCAAGTAATTGCAAATCAGTGTGCTACAAAATGTGCTCATTCTCCCAAGTAGCATCCTCTATAGGAAGGTTCTTTTACTTAACCAAATATTCTCTGATGATCTTCCTCCTCAAAGCACACTCTTTGTGATCAATTATAGCTTATGGAACCAACTTAAGTCTCCCTTCTTCATCTAATAGAGGCAAATCATATGATGGAATAACATTATGTCCAAGTGCCTTTTTAAGGCATGAAACATGGAAGCCATTATAAACTTTGCTACCTTCAGGGAGCTCTAACTCATATGCCACCTCTCCAATCTTCTTGATAACCTTGAACAGACCATAGAATCGTGGCTTCAACTTATCAGCTCCACTCTTCTTGAGGGTGGATTGTTTGTAGGGCTATAATCTCACATAAACTATGTCACCAATATCAAAAACACACTATATTCGATGTTGATCTGCATATAGTTTTTGCTAGTTTTAAGCATGCTTGAGGTTGTCCTTTAAAGATTTCATTATGTCTTGGCTTTCCTGCAAAAAGTCCTTAACTCTGGGTACTCTAGTATCATCAAACCACAAATCAATGAAGTTAGGTGCTTCATAACCATACAAAGCCAATAATGGAGACATTAATTTAGATATATGGTAAGAGGAGTTATAACAATATTCACCCAAATTTAACCATCTTACTCAAGCCTTCTGCTATCCCGACACATAATTTCTAAGATATCCCTCCAACCATTTGTTGACAATTTCATATTGCCCATCAATATGTGGATGGTAACTGGTGCTGGGTGTAAGTTCAGTCCCACTCAATCTGAGTAATTCTTGCCAAAAAAGACTTAGGAACTTGTTGTCCCTATCACTCACTATGTTCTTGGGCAGCCCATGTAATTTGAACATTTTTCTAAAAAATAATTATGCCACCTGTGTTGCTATAAATATTGTAGAAACATCACAGAAATGTGCAAATTTGATCAATCTATCAACCACAACAAAGATGCAATCCTTCCCCTGAACTTTGGGAAGTCTTGTGGTAAAATCCATGTTGATACTTTCCCATTTTTGGTTGGGAATTGTGATTGGTTGCAGTAGACAAGCAGGGTATGTATTCTCATTCTTGTTTTGTTGGCAAAAAGAACATTCTCTAACATGATCACAAACATCATTTTTCAGCCCCTTTGAAGTAAACCTTTCACAAACTTGCTTATAGGTATTAAAAATACCTTGGTGGCCAGCCAAGGGAGCATCATGAAATGATCTTAAAATCATTTGTTTAACTTTGGAATTGTGCACTTAAAAGATCCTTTTCTTGTAGATAATTAAATTATTCATTACCTTATACTTCTCATCATGGGTTATGCCTTCAACGACACTAGTAGCAAAGGTATCTTTAGCATATTCTTCAATGATATGATCTCTCCAAACAATAGTAATCTCCACAATGGTATGTAAATGAGGTCTTCTAGACAATGCATTTGCTACCACATTCTTCTTTCCTTTGACATAAACAATGTCAAAATTGTAAGATTGAAGCTTACCGACCCACTTTTGTTGCCTCTCAAGTCCTTCTAATTGAGAAAGTACTTTAAACTGTTGTGATCTGTTTTAACAATGAATCTTCCTCCCACCAAGTATTGTCGAAACTTGACCAAGGCATGCATAATTGCGAGCATCTTTTTGTCATAAATTGAATAACTTGTTTCAACACTTCTTAACTTTCTACTTTCAAAATAGATTGGATGCTTGTTTTGCATGAGAGCAACACCAATTCCCTCACTAGATGCATCACATTCCAACTCAAATGGCTTAGAAAAATTAGGAAGGACAAGTATAGGACAACTACTCATAAGTTTCTTAAATTGATCAAAAGTGTTTTGTGCTGCATTAGACCAATTAAATGCACTCTTTTTGGTAAGAGCAGTGAGTGGAGCTGTCGTTTGTGAAAACCCTTTCACAAACTGCCTATAGAAGCCCGAAAGCCCAAAAAACCCCTTCAATTGAGTAAGGTTTTTTGGTGGGGGCCAATCTAAGATTGCTCTAATATTCTCCTGATTAACACTAACCCCTTGTGCACTGATTACATGGCCAAGATAAACAATTTCAGTTAATCCAAATTCACACTTGGATTCTTTAGCAAATAAGGAATTGGCCTCTAGAATACCAAGCACTTCATCAAGGTGTTGCAAATGGTCCTTCCAATACTTGCTGTAAATTAGAATATCATCAAAGAAAACCAACAGAAATTTATGGAGCTACATACTAAAAATCTGATTCATACAAGATTGGAAGGTTGTAGGGGCATTTGTTAAGCCAAAAGGCATAACAAGGAACTCAAAATACCCACAATGACATCTAAATGCAATCTTTTCAATGTCCTTCTCCCGCATTCTAATTTGATGGTATCCTGATCTCAAGTCTATTTTTGAAAAATAGACTACTCGATGAAGCTCATCTAGGAGCTCAACAATCCTTGGTATTGGGTATCCATTTTTTATGGTTCTTTTGTTGAGATCTCGGTAATCAATACACAAGCGTAGAGTCCCATCTTTTTTCTTGACCAACACAACAGAAGATGCAAACAGACTCTTACTAGGATGGATAAACCCCATCTCCAAAATTTCTTTGATAGTCCTTTCAATCTCATATTTGAACCACTTGGGGTGTCTATAGAGAGTTGTTATCACAATTTTATCTCCCTCTTTCAATTTAATGATATGTTTGATACCTCTTTTAGGAGGTCTCCTAGGTGGCAATCCACTAAAAACCTTGCTTCTCTTAGTTAACAAAGATTGAATATCAGGATGTAAGTGCTCTTTTCTTCCTTTCGAGGGGTAGCCATGATGACACACTTGGCTACCCACTCTACTTGGTCATGATGAAACAAACGTTCCATCCTCTTTGTGGTGACAACTCTAGGGCCTCCAATAGAAATCCCTCTCAAGACAACCTTCCTTCCACCAACCTCAAACTTCAACTCCATAGTTTGTAGGTTCAAACACATTTCACCCAATGATTTCAGCCATTGTATACCAAGGACAACATCTATGTCACTAATGCTTATCACATAAAAGTCATCTTTGACTTCATAATTTCCAAACTACATACTCAACTGATGGGTCCTCCTTGTGCATGAAAGTGTAAAACCATAAGCAACGATAACCTTGAATTCTTCAAATGCTTTAGGTTTCAAACCTCTTCTTTCCACAAATCCTACATCAATGAAGTTGTGTGATGCTCCAGTATCTATGAGTGCAACCATTCACTGCCCACAAAGAAAACCTCAAACTTTGAAAGGATCATTTCTTTGATTCCCAGAAATTTGATTAAAGGAAATTTCATTGTCCTTAGCAATTTCAATCTCTTCAAGACACTCTTCTTCTTCATTAACTTTAGAATCATCTTGTTGTTCTAAATTTTTTGATTTAGATTTAGCAGTCACATAAGCCTCTAATTGATGGGATTTGCCCTTTTCATAGCACTTATGTCCCGGGGCCCAAGGCTCTTTACATGTAAAACATAGTTTCTTCTTCCTTGGCTCATTACAGAGCTCATCATCCATCCTTTGGGGCAATGCTTTGGGCTGGTTGATTTCTTACCAGAAAGGTTTTTTATCCCTCTTATGAGAGAATGGCTTAGACTGGAATTTACTTCTTTGAGCCGAAAACTCCATGTTTCTAGCTTTGTTAATAGACTCTTACAATGATTGAGGCTCCAAAGCTTTGATCCATCCTCTCAAAGGTTCTAATAAACCTTCAATGAATAGGTAAGTCAGCCTTCCTTCATAAATATTTGGTACCATAACAACCAATCTCTAAAAATCTGCAATATAGACATCAACTGAATCCCTTTGTCTTACTTGGGCCAGCTCCCTAAAATTGCTTTCAGGATCCTTCTTATCAAAATGGTCAATTAGCCTTTGTGTGAAATCTTCATAAGAAGTGATTAGGCTATGTCCTTGAGTGACCATTTCGTGAGTCCACCAATCATGAGCATCTTCATCAAAATGTAGAGTGGTAAATTTGATTGATTCACTTTCCAACATCGAGTTCAAATAGAGGTAGTTGTCAAGATTTTGAACCCATGATCTAGAAGTGCATTTGGTTGACCCATCAAATGAAGGTATTGGTACCTTCCCAAGATTTCATTGAAGGTCCTAATTTTGGTTTCTTAGTCGATTTCTATATTTAACTTGACAGAAATCATGAAGAGACATAGCATTTTGAAACTCATCTCCCAAATATAGCCATTCTTGTTGATAGTCAACAAAACTTTCTCCCACAATCTACTATCCACCTCCTTGATTTTGCTATTGTCCCAAAAAAATAGGCATCATGGGCCTAGTTGTTGAAGCCCGAGAGGTTCTAGTGTTGATAGGTGGATTGCTCCCACTATTGGAATTACTAGCATCACCTTGGTTCTCATTATTTCACCTATTCAAAGGAGTGCCACCACCAATATTCTGATTCAACAACTGTGTTGTTGAATTATTAGCATCTTCTACTGCCCTCTTGCGAAATCATTCAATATATCTCTAGCACTGGGATCTTGTGTAGTCCTTTCACCCATGATGTCTTCACCTTCTATCTCTGAATCAATGTGTAGTTGTCTTCTTTTGTAGGTTATAAAGTCCCTCTCTTCCGGATTCATAAATTGAACAGGCTAAATTTTTTTATTTTAACATTGAAAATCTACAAGGATGATAGAAACCAATTAGGCTGGCAGGATGGCCAGCTCTGATACCACTATAATGATCTACTCCAAAAAAATTTAGATTTCCAACACTAACAAATAGTGTTAGCAAATGAAATGCAACCATGTAACTCGTCCACACCTTCTAATCACCATGTTCCCAAACAAGTGAGGTGAGAGCATACAAATGCTTCAGGATAAACAAATATAATGCAATGCAAATCAAATACAACTTCCACTTATTCAACGGGCATCCACTTATTTAGTGGGAATTCACCACTTATTTAGTGGGAGTGATGAAATAAAGAAACATAGGCACTTCTGCTTATTCAATGGGAAGCCACACAATGAACCACTTATTCAACGGGGTAAGCAATTTAAACATGAATCTCACAGTCCACATGGCAGTCATACCATCCAGGGGTTACAATCACTAAAATGAATTATAATGTTTAGCACAATGATTGTAATCAACAATGATAATGTCTAATTCATATTATTCAATCTATCCCTACTGCAAATAAAGGATGCACACAATCTTGTTAAAAAATCAAGGAATCACATCAGAAATGATACTGGAAACTTTGTGAAACCTGCACAATAAATTGATCAGCACAAACTTCCTCAAAAAACCATCCAAACTGATCAAGAACACCCTCAAACACTGTTGTGATCAAACTCAGATCTAAACCACTTATGTAGGTGTTGTATGGCCTACAAAATATGATCAAAAACCGCTCAAAACAATCACAAACCACTCTGAACAGTCCCAAGCATGTGCAGAACTCCCTAGGGGTGAGGTGCCTTACCAAATGAAGGCATTTTATGCATAAAAAGGACAACAACTCCCTTAGTAAAACTCATGCTCAACTCTCATGGTGTACAACTCCCCAGGTGTATGGAAACTAGAAAATTATGCAGATTTACCTTCATCTGCTCAAAACACTCACAAAGTCTTATTTAAAATAGGTGATTGGCATAGAATGTGTTCGCAAACCAAAAAAACTTCATATCAAACTTCTTCCTCATAGTTGTACAACTTGCAGAATGTATAGATAGCTAGAAAGAAAGAATAAACTCCAAAATGATTAGCAATGTAATCCTTTATTCAATTAAACTGTAGATTAAACATTCCCATCCTCAAAATACATCAAAACCATATACCTCCATTTAAGAGCAAGAGTGATCTCTAAATGAAATCACTTCTTTCAGCTAGGGTGGATCTTTCACCACCAAAATTGAACTTCTTCAAGAGGGTTTTCATCCTCAAGAAGGTATGAATAACTCATAGGTTCATTCCTGCAGCATAACAATATAATCTTCAGCATGAAAACAAACAAGGAGCCACCATTTCTCTTATATAGACACTTTGGAAGTTACACAAGAATATAATTCTTTCTTAGAAATAATTACTTTTTTCCTTCAACTTAATTATTTCCCTTTTTCTATGTAAGGGCACTCACTTTGATGTGCACAATCAATTAATAAAACATTTCCCCTTTCCAATGAGCTATAATACTTAGTCACTTTTAATTAAATTCCAAACTTAGGTGACTTAAGTGAAAATAATAATAAAATAGCTCAATTAATCACCCAACTTACGAAAAATCCCAAACTGAAGCAAATTGTAAAATAAACCATACCAACACCATCCAGGAGGTTTGGGATAAAGAATGATACCAACTGAGTGACTTTCTAAAAATAGACGGCTTCTCCTAAAAGTTTGGAGAACAACCCGAAAAGCCGAAAACACTTTTGAAAGTTGCATTGCAATCTTGATCATCAACTAAACTCATTATCAACCAAAGGAGTCAAAAATAATTGAACCAGAGCTCTCCATAAAGCAAGGAGTTCCTTACCATACTAAATAGCCTATGGGAACTCAAAAGAATAGGTTATTGGACCCACAATGGACTAGGCATGAGAAGGGGACATTGCAAACATGTCACAATGAGTTGTCATCACGCTGACAAATGACATGGAAGGTGACAAGGATTTATTTATCCCCACAAGGGAATGTAGGCATCCCACTTTGTGGTAGAGATTCTCTGCCATGTACAAAAGTCATTATTGTATGGTGGATTCCTTTCATAGGTTATGATGCGTAAGAACTAGATTCTATGACAGGTTGGACAAGTGTTGCAAAGCATCTTGCATGGGGAATGTGAGTGCCCAAGTTGGGTTATGACAAGCTATAAGAGAATAAGCTATTAGTCAGCTATGATAGATTCTCTTACAATTGTAAGTGTTGTCAGTTTCTATGATAGCTATAAGATGTGTAAGAGTATATGTCATACCTAGTTCAAGCAAATATGGAGCACCCAAGTTTGGAGGGTTGTAAGAGGTGAAAGAGAATCTTGTACAAGTGTCATTTGCATGCAAAGAGGTGTTGGAATATGTGCCATGTGGATTTGGATGCACACCTCTTGTGTCTTCCTCTAGAAGCTTCCTTCATGCTTGTTATTCTCTATAAATAAGGTGCTTTTTGGAGTAGTTTGTATGACTCATTTTGTAGGTATTGTTATGTTGCTAAAATACTACTAGAATTGCTCCAGAAACCAACACTGTAAACTCCTAGAAGAAACTTGCTCTGCAAGTGTTTATAATCATCCTTTGATTTGTAATACATTGAGTAGACTTTTAGAGTGGGTTTTTTCTCTTGAAAGGGTTTTCCCCACGTATATCTTGTGTTGTGTGATTTTATACTTGCATGTGATGTTATTTGATCTTCTCTATATTGCGTATATTCATCACTATAACTATTAAAAGATACACATTTGTGCAACTCTCCTCATTAGATTGGTGTAGGAAGTGGGTTCTGCGTACCTGGCTTCCTTTCAATAAGGGAAGAAGAGAAATTAAACAAAAAAGGTAGATTGGGTAGTAACTGAAGTGTTAGAAAGCAAAATAGAGGAAGAGGAAGTTCCTCCAAATCTATCAAAGATGAAGAACCAGAGGAGTATGTGAAGCTAGACTTCCAAGGAAGGGGTGGATTTAGGGGTAGAGGACAAGGATGGATGCCTTGTGGAGAATGGAAGTCCTTGAAATGTTTTATTTGTAATGAGTCTCATAAAGGTGTTGATTTCCCTCAAAACCCCAAAAGGGTAATAGTGGCCCAATAAGAAGAACCTTGAATTGAAGTAGCTAAAGCTGATTCAGGTGAGAACCTGATGCTAAAAAGAACCTTAATATTTAGAGACAAAGAAACCCCTAGAGTTGATTGGAAGAGGAAGAGTGTCTTTCAATTAACGAAATGCAAATGTAAGGACAATGTATGTAAAGTGACCATAGATGATGGATCTATGGACAATCTAGTGAGTACATAAATGGTTGACAAATTATAGCTTGCTTGCATTCCTAAATCTAACCCCTATAAAATTTCTTGGTTGAAAAAGGATCATAGTGTGCTTGTGGATAAAACTTGTCTTGTTGCATTCAAAGTTGGTCCTTATGTAGATGAAGTGTTCTATGATGTGGTGTTAATAGATGCATGTCATTTTCTATTGGGTAGGCCTTGGCAATATGACCAAAAAGTAATCCATCATTGTAGATAGAATACTTATGAAGTTGAACATGAAGGAAAACACTCTTGAAACCATGGAAGATAGTAGAGGCATCTAAAATGTTAGCATTTCCACTTGTATCAATGAGCTATAACAAATTCTACAAAGAGAACAAGGGAGTAGTCTTCCATTTTCTATGTCTGAGAAAAGCAAGAGAGCTTAGTAGGATCCAACCTCCACTAAAGGTGTAAAGGTTGTTGAAAGAATATTCTGATATCACTCCATCAGAGTTGCTAGTTGGTTTGAATTTATCAAGAGATATTACACACCATATTGACTTGGTACTAGGATCGAATCTTCCTAATCAAGCGATGTACTAATTATCTCTAAAAGAAAATGAAGAAATGAGAAGGCAAATCTTGAATTATTAGAAAAGGGTTTTGTACGTGAGAGCATGGGCCCTTGAACCATATGAGATTTACTCTCACCCCAAAAAGGAGGCAAATGGAGAATGTGTGTTGATTCTAGCGCTATCAATAAGATCATAGTAAAGTACCGTTACACTCTTCCTAGAATGGATGACATACTAGACTGTTTATTAGGGGCTAAGATTTTCTCCAAGGTGGATTTAAGAATTGGGTACCATCAGATTCAAATCCAAGAAGGGGATGAATAGAAGATGACATTCAAAACCAAGGATGGTTTATACAAATGGTTCGTGATGCCTTTAGGAATGTCTAATGCCCTTGCTACTTTCATACATTGCACCATGAACCAGGTATATAGACCCTAAATTGGAAGATTTGTTATAGTTTATTTTGATGATATTCTAATTTTCAACAAGAACATGGAATAACATTTGAAGCACCTACAACTTGTGTTTGATACACTTATAAGGGAGAGATTGTTTGTAAATCTTGAGAAAGGCGAGTTTTGGAGAGACAAGTTAGTTTTCCTTGGAAATATAATTCTAGCAAACGGAGTAAGTGATGAGCCCTAGAATTGTCTTTTTAATCTCTTTCTTTCCTATTTTTAAGATACATTCCTATAGACACTTTCATCCATTTTGAATCAAGACTTGATATAATACTTGGATAAAGCACTATATTAATTATATGATGTTTTAATAAATGTTGCATAGTTAAATAGTTGTTTTCATATATAATGTACTGTGAATAAGTGTGTTTACAATGATCTTTATGATTGGAGATTTCTTTGGGACTAACTCCTTCTTGCAACAAAGAACACTAACATGCAGCAAAGGCCACAGATTTCCTACAACCAAGTTAGAAGAGTTCCTGTAGCCAAAGGACTGACTCTTGCAACAAAGTACGCAGTTACTGGTAGGTGTCCAACAACAACCTGCTCCTTCCATACAGATGAAGATAATATCTAGAAGACGTCAAGGAGGGATGTGTAACAAGTGGAAAAGTACTTACTCTCAATTGAAAAATGTTGAGACTGGTTTAAGCAAGAATAACCGCTTCCATGTTTCTTGGATGAATTTGTTCGTTCCAATGTCCTAATCAAAATTCTGCTCTCTAATTGTTCAGTTTTTGTTTCCTAGTTTTACTTTGACTCTTCAAGAATAAGGAATCCTTCCCTTATGTAAAGGGACGTGGATTAGTTAGCTGTTATTTCTCATTAATGCATAGACTATAAAAGGGTGTAAATATTTGTCTCACCCAACGTATCTAGATAGATAGATTTTTTTGATGATTGTAGCATATTCTCATTGCAGTCAATAAATAGAGTATTATTTTACATTGTCTATTATTCTTGTTCTTAATCTATGGTGAAGAAGTGAATGCATTGATTCAATTGAGTAGTTGATAAAAAGAAGGAAGTAGTCAACCCAAGTCAGAGCCCACTTGTGGTAGGCTACCACCTGTTTGTATTAGATTCATGTTATCAGGTTCAGATCTTAGAACTAGATTTGTTGATTTTGTTTCAGTTATTATTTTGGTGTAGTTGAAAAATAGTTATATAGATTACTTTCAGAACTTATAAAATAGTTTCCTTGTTTTAAGTATTGAATTCCTTTTTCCATCATTCTAATATTTTCCATTTTGGTAGCTATACACAACTGAGCATCCAAAATTCTCTAGTTGTACATATAGTATCGACATCATACCAAGAAACACGTCCATGGGTCGATAAATTATAACATGTCTTTAGTTGTTGAGCTACTTGATTTAAGATGAGTCCATCCATTGGGTTACATGCATGCCTTAGTTGCATTAGGTTCAGTGGGAATTGACAATGCTCCACATTTTTGGTGCCATTGTCAAGGATGGTGTCAAGATTTAGAATTTATGGGTTTTGAATACTTTTCCTATTTTCTTAGAATATAAAATTTTATTTTAGCATAGAGGACTATTAGATATCAAATCAAACTTTGAATTATCAACTAACATTGTGTAGGGAAGTAGTTATTATCTCATTGCATGCAGCAAAGGAGAGATCCCCTAGGGAGATTTCTTCCAGTAGATTCAAACCAAGAAGAGACAATAGAAACAAAGGACAAAGATGAAGTACTTACCATGAGACAAGACACAACAAACCTAGAGGATATTGCCACATGGTATCACGACGCAATGGATAATGCATAAGTGGAGAATCCTGTTGAACTAGTGACCTTTGAGTTCTCAATCACTCATGAGGAAGGAGCAACCGCCATGAAAAAATTCCTCCTTAAGCTCTGCCAAACTTTCATGGGCCAATTATAGAGGATCTTGACACCTTCCTATTTAATTTCGATGTGCTCTATCATAGCTATGATTATGTTACTGATGCTCACAGATTAAAGATCTTCCCAGTCACCCTTAAAGATGTTGCTTTGAGGTGGTTCATGGGATAAGGCAGACATGTAGCAGATTGGAGAACTATGAGGGGGAAATTCCTACAAAAGTACCAAGAATATTATTGGGGTAGAGACATGCGAGGAGATGACATATTCAAAATGTCACAAAAGGAGGATGAGCCCTTCGAAGATTATGTAGAAAGGTTTCTATTTTGCCTACAAAAGTTGTAGGGTCCTTACTATGTCTAGTAAATTTGGTGGCAATCACACAATTCAGAGGAAAAACCTAAATGAACAGTCCACTTGGACCTTTGGAAAGACCTTCATTGAATTATCGACCAAGGCTAGTAAGCTTGTGATGGCACTGGCACTATATGTGCTTTCAAAGATTCAGACTACCTAACTCATCTTAATACAGTGTTACACTTGCTAGGAAATCTCAAAACTGTATAACAGTAAGGAAAGTAATGCTGGTACTATTGCTACGGGTGCATACAATAAAAGATTGTAACTATTTTCTATCAAGGAAAGAATGCTTAAAGGTTAACTTAATAGTGATAATCTAAACATACACCCTACACTCTAGAGTACAACAAGTTGAAGCAAACTGGAATATATTGAAGAATCTAATTCATTTATGAATTGACTGTTATAACAAAGGTAAAGATATAGGAAATGAAGTGGACAATTACCTTGAGTGGCCCTTTCTCAAGTGACTGTCTCCACTGATCTAACTCAAATCTAGTTTCTCATATTGACACAATCATACTAATTCCAATTTATTCATTGTACAATCCTTACAATATCACATAAGATTATGCCGATAGATTTTATTCATGCATTTATCATAAAAAACATAAACATTGTCTATGTAACTAATCTTGGAAAAGATCTAGTAACTATATCTACAATTGAACAATCTACTTCAAACTTAAAAACTAAAACTACCTCAACCACCAAGCCATACATATAGGCATGGGGGAGTTTGTTAAAACAAAGTCTCATAACTGAAATCATAAATCACCACTCTCTACATACATGAGTGTGATAAATGCCAAGTAACTAATAACTAAAAAAAAAAGAAAGAAGAGTCCAAATGAAATTAAGACTCTTGCTGCAATAGAACTAGAATGCCAACTGGTTGAGTCAGTCATGTTAGACTCATATCTACAACATAATTCTTTTCTTTCAATCATATTTATTAATTGTCATCACGATGCGTAACCATCTTCATCAAGTGCCTCCATGTTGTAGTTGTTGTGCTTAGTTTAGTTTGGAACCTCCCCTGCTCTACTATCTTGGAATTCTTTGGCTGCAAGCTATGCCTTGTAGTTGCTGCGGGCTACAGTCCATCTTCTTTAGCTGCAAGAGTTAGTTCACAAAACATGGACACAATACTAACAACCATAGTCAAGCACATATATCATTTACAATCCATATATTCCCACACATTATCATGCAATACCCATCATATTATAACCTTATTTCCATATACTTAATAATCAGGTTTAGGTTTGCATAATGAACATAAGAGATAGCATAATATAGAAATATGTGTAAGATAATGTCTAAGACTGTCTTTGAACTTGCATAAAACCATAAGAAAACTAGCTAATAACTAGACCCATCATTTCCCCCCAACTACCCATTTGCTTGTCCTCAAGCAAATCAACTAGGACTAGAGATTGTAGTGCAAAGTAATTTCCCTAAGGTCTATAATAGCATCCACTCATTCAACCAATTCTAAATAAAAGCCATTATGATATGCAAGTCTATTCATTATGGTAACCTCTGCCTTCTCACACTCCACATTCTTCATCCCTGTCCAATGTGGTACCAGGTACAGAAGCATTAGCGGCTAGAAGGTAAGTGGTACCTATTCAAGTCCCTATCCTTTGACAATATCCATATATTTTCATACTCTTTCAAACATGGCCATAAAATTATGAACAGAGTGGGGTTCATTTTTTTGCAACTCAGGGGTTAAACTATTCCATCTATCTTGTACAAACTGATAACAATGGTGGATGAGTGCAACAGTTAAATGTTGCATTCTTTCATAATCATGCAATCTCAAATTCATGATTATTCTGCCCACACCCTTATGATCCAAAAGTTGTTTCCATTCTCCAATGATTAAGTTAGGGGTTTTAGATTCTCTCCTTATTGGAAGAAAAATTGATTTTTCTCTCTTCATATATGCTTGCATGATTTCACCCCTCAACTTCTCATTTCTGAAATAGGATGCAAGTGCCCTCAATTGTAAATCCCCCATAAAATCTAATGGGTTCCATTTTGTATCATCAGCCACAACATAGTTATGAAAGTAGTACTCACATAACTAATCCTGTTCTTCTGGTGTGGCATCAACGAAAACTTTTAGAAAAGTCATTTTTCCACTCATAGCAACTGGTTTGTTACTAATCAACTTACTAAATTAAAATCTTAAAAACTTCTCCTATAAAAACAAAGCATATGTTCTGGTTAGAGGTCTACATTTAACAATTTGGGAAGCTTTATTTGCTACCTCTTCCATCCTGACTGTTAATCTTCTCAATTCAATATCTTTTCTCTCTAATGCCTGAGTATGCTCTGCAATCATTACTTCTTTTTCTTTCTTCCACTCCTCTCTTTGTTTAGAAAAGTTTTTAGTAACTTTCCATAGTTGATAACCCAGGGACATGATTGTATGATAAGTTGGGGTTTTTGTGACAGGGGGTCTCTTTTTCTTAGCTACCAGTTCCTTATTTCCTGCTACAACTATTTCTAGTTCTGCAAGTATATCTAATTTTGTTCCCTGCCCTTGAGTATTGACTTTTTCCTCCAACTCCTGAATTTTTGCCTCTATTTCCTTGTCCCTTTTCTCATATGTTTTGACCAGTTCCTCCAGCTGCTTGATCCTTTCAAAAGCTTCCTGTAATTATTTTCTGACATTTCTTTCTTCAAGCAATAATTCTTCATCTCTTAAATATTGTTCATCACCACCCCCTGTGGACTCATAACCCCCATTGTTAGGGTTATCTGGGGTTTTCTTTCTAGTTTTCTTGGCAACAAAAATATCCTCTAATTCTGATTCATAGGTGGTGGATATATACCATTTCCTTTTAATGGGAACTTGCACATTTTCAGTCACATTGACCTCTTGTTCATGGTCAGTTTCTACTATCACAACATCTTCTTTTTCTTCTCCTTATTTCTCCATACCACCCCTCATAACACCTTTCCTCTTTAGGCAGTGTGAACACCTTAGTGGTGTGGGTTTCTTCTTTGGCCTTTTTGAAGGCACAGAAGAAGAACCACCTTTCTTCTTCCTGGTTTTTGGTGTTCTAGTGTTGGGTGTTTTACTAGAAGATGGGGTTTGATATACCTCTTCTTCTATAGGTTTATCAAATGCTACATGTGGTGAATTTGGCACATCTTGCTCCCCTATTTCTCCCTTGCTGTAGGTAGGTGAAGCAACAAGTGTAATAGGAGGAGTTTCCCTTAAAGATCCAGTAGGTGACTCTATATTCCCTGGTACTTCTAGCTCCTCAAGAATATCATTAATGTTTCTACATTTCAAAAATATTTCCCAGGGCACCTGTGGGTACTAAACCCTAAGGCTCATTTTCACTAACAAGGTAATCAAACAATCATGTGAGAGAGCTAACTTATTTGACTTCCACTAGTATTCATATCCCATTCTTTTTAACAAATTATACAGAAAATTAGGTACATTGACTATTCTGTTATGGTGAAGGCGACTCAATAACTTAAGATGAATAACATATAAAAGGGATTGTCTACCATCACAAGTAATATACTTAATAATATGAACACAAGAATCCCATACCCGTGGAAGTGATAATCTCTTAGTACCTTGTGATGTTGAGTCTAGGTGCTCCCCTACCTCGCTAAACTCATCCCTGGTAGTTACTGCATTTGCCTTGATAGGGAATTCTTCTCCATTCTTGGGTAGACCAGACACTTCTGCAATTACAGCCTCTGAAGCATCCACTTTTAAACCCTTGATAGTGTCTTCATCATGTTGTAATGTGCTGCAAATTGCCTTGTCATGCCTTCATTATATTCTGTGAGCTTCAAAAAATAATTGAGCCATCCTGCTCTTGTAAAAATTGGCAAGGCTAATTGGTCTTCGAATATTATCTGATGTACTGTTGGTTCCCATCTAATAAGATCACCCCCATGCTACCAATTTAACTCAAATTCAAATTCTTCACAACCCTCTACTTAACCCTCCTATTATACCTACGTGCATTTCAAATTCAACAACCCTTTGCTCAACCTCATGTTAAACTTGCATGCACTAAGCTTGAACCAGCCTGAACTGAATTGGAATTTTAGGAAGTTGACAAGACAAAAGGGTATAGATGGAAGAAGGCCAAAGGAAAAAGGTTGTATCTGTCTATGTTTTGGTGGCAAACAATTTTTTTTTGAAACATATACTATCTCCCCCAACTAAAATCTAGAAGTGACCTCACTTCAATACTTGTGCGAAATTGAGGGTAATGATTTCAAGAATATGGAAATAAGATTAATAATGAGAATTTTGCTAAACTAAATACATGAGCACATATAGAATGTATTGAAAATCTGTGTTAATAATGGAAAGTTAGTATGCGTACTTGTTGAGGTGAAGTGAACAGAACTCTGCGCGAGTGTAGCTTTGTGAAATGTGTCCGTAGCATGAATTTGATTGGACATGAAATCATTATTATGGGAGATGGAGTGAATGACATGTTGGTGCATGTGAATGAGTTGAGGAAGCTCATATGTAGTGATATGATGGATGGCGGTTGCATGCGCTGGAAAAGCAAAGTAAATGCTGAGGGAGTAAAATTAACTTGGTGCAAAATTTGAATGATCTGACAGATAGTTGTTGCATGTACCTTCATCAATAGGTCCCGAATTGAACTGTGGCAACTTTTATTTTTCTTGCTACAGGTCCCTATGACATAGTGAAAGTGTCTCCATGAAGATTGTAGCACCGGTGTTGTGTGTGCACGTGAAGAAGGTTAAGGAATTATACTTGAGTGACCTCAGGACATGAGCTACGTAGCTCATCTACTAAGTCACTATGAGAACGGGTAGTGTCTGCTGCTGAGTTTATGTCAGTATCAGAATTAGGGCTTGGATCATAACAATGCATTAGAGAAAGAAGGAAATCTTCTTGTTTTGTTGGCTTTGTGTATAACTTCAACCTGTGACCATTAACTAGCAATGAGAATTTGATTACATCTATGGTTTGCAATTTAACTACTCCATTGGGGAATAATTGTTGTATTTCATAGGGGCCTAACCATCTAGACTATAGCTTGCCCTTATAATCTTTGTAGTTGGAATCATACAATAAATCCCAGTCACCCACATGAATTTTTTTTTGTCTTGATAAATTGATCATGCCATTTAGTGATCTATTTTTGAACTATCTCTGTGTGATGGATAGCCTCCATTCTAATTTCATCTAGCCCATTCAGAATATGTAGCCTCTCCTTCTATGCTGTTGTCATGTCCATGTCAAGTTCTACTACTGTCCTTAGTGTCTTATATTCAAATTCAATTGGCAGAACTGTAGCTTTTCCATACACTAATTCATAAGGTGTAAAGCCTATAGTTGTTTTCCATGTTGCCCTGTATCCCCACACTGCTTCTGGTAATCTGGTTGCACAGTCTTTTCTATGAATTTGCACTATTTTGGTCAAAATGTTTTCAATCTGCCTATTTGTAACCTCCACCTACCCATTGGCTTGGGAGTGATAAGGTGTTGATTTTTTATGTCTGATTTCATACTCTTTAACTAATGCAGAAATGAGTTCAGAAGTGAACTGGGGACCTTGATTAGTTACAATTTCTCTGGGTACTCCATATCTAGTAAAGATGTCTTCATATAAGAACTTGGCTACATTTCCATCTCTTGCAAATTGTAATGCTTTAACTTCAACCCACTTTGTCAGATAATCTGTGCAAACCAAAATATATTCTTTGTTATTGGATGCTGGTGAAATTGGCCCAATGAAGTCTAGCCCCCATTTGTCAAATGGTGCTAATGCCATCTATGACTGCAAAGGCATTTCATTTGTCCTAGTTGGTTTGCCCATTCTTTGACATTTGTCACAACTCCTTGTATACTTTATTGAATCCTTATGGAGAGTTGGCCAATAATAGCCTGTTGTTAAGACCTTAAATGTTGTCCTTTTGGCTGCAAAGTGATCCCCACAGGTCTCATCATGGCAAGATTTTAGGATGTTAAAGACCTCATCTTCTCTTATACATCTCCTCATAATATGATCTGGACTAGTGTAGAATAGATAACCAGTAATCTAGTAGTATGGAAAGCTTTTATACACTAGATGTCTCTTTTCTCTAGGAGAGAAATGTGATGGTGTCTGTCCTGCCACTAAGTAATTTGCAATGTCAGCAAACCATGGTGTGTGTATATTGAGAGAAAACAAATGCTCTGAAACCATGAAGATTTTTGTCGTCACACCAAAAGCACGTACTATGGTGGAGAGGGATCTCATTGTCGATATAGTTGCTATGCCAACACCCCCCACACAATAGAGCTGGATACAACCACGTACCTTGTGGGATTCGTACCCACTACATACCACATCGATAATCTAAGCTTATGTGGATGAAGGGTCGAGGGTTCGAGGGACTCGAACCGATGACCTATGTTCTGATACCACGTAGAATTTTGCCATCACACCAAAAGCACGTACTAGTGGTGGAAAGGAATCTCATCATCGATATAGTCACTATGCCAACACCCCCCCACATGATAGAGCCGGATACAACCACGTACCATGTGGGATTCATACCCACTATGTACCATGTCGATAAGTCAAGATTACACGGATGAAGGGTCGAGGGTTCGAGGGACTCGAACTGATGACCTGCCCTCTGATACCATGTTAGATTCTACAAGAATCAAGAGCCAAGCCAGGATCTGATGTCAGTTGTAGATCATATTCACTCCATTTGACAGATGATCAAAGATCAAAATAGTAGAATGGAGAGAGAATCTGAAAAGAGTGAAAAATAGAGACAATGCAAGAGAATTTGAGAATACTCTCGATACTCTCACAGAGCTTTCACCGAACTGATATTTGAACTAGTGAAAGGGAGATTAGAGAGTTGTATATATAGAAAAAATAGGGCATATACATCCAAGAGGTGTAATAACTCCAACTACCTAAAATAGGTGGGAGCTTTTACCTACTTGGTAAATGATAAAACATGTGGCATAACCTCCTTAAGTGAAGACAGAAAGGAGGTGGCATATAAAGACAAAAGAGTGTGAGAACTCTAACTACCCCATAACCTACTTAGGTAAGGATAGAATAGTGGTTATGAGAGGTGGCACAAAAAGCCAAAAGAGGATATGTAACTCAACTACCCATGTGTGGGAGAGAGTTACACATGTAGCTGATGTATTTCACCATGTGTCCTCATATTAACCACATATAATAAACCTAAGCAAGCTTAATAATATGTAGGAAAAAGAAATATCCCTAATAAAATAAAAAACCTACACTAACAAAAGAGACATCCACAACACCTTCTTCTAATTGTGTAGGCAATCTAGACAGAAAATCTTCCACCACATTAGCTTTCCCAAGCTTATCCACTATTGTTATATCATACTCCTATAGTAAGAGCAACCATCTGACTAGTCTACCTCTAAACATAGGTTTGTTCATTAAGTACCTGATTGTAGTATGATCTGTGTGGATAAAGACTAGATAACCAATGATGTAATGCCTAAACTTGTAAATGGCATAGATAACTACTAACATCTCTTTCTCTGTGACAGTGTAGTTAAGTTCTACTCCTTGTAAGTTCTTTCTGATATAATAGATAACATACTCCATATTAGCTTCCTTTTGTCCCAATACATCTCCTATAGAAAAATCAGAAGCATCAGTGTGTATGTGGAAAGGTAATGTCTAGTTTGGTCCTCTCAAGACAGGTGCTTGAGTCAAAGTTGTCTTAAGTGTCTAAAAAAAGTGCTGACATTCTCTGGTGAAGTCAAATTCTATGTCTTTTGTGAGCAAAGTAAACAAAGGTGCTACAATTTTGCTGAAGTCCTGAATTAATCTCCTATAATAGCCCGCATGGCCCAGAAAGCTCCTGACATCTTTTTGTTTCTATGGCACAGGAAGTGTAGAAATGATCTCAATTTTATGGGGATCCACTTGAATTCCTTCACTTGATATAAAATGTCCTAGAATAATCCCTTGAGTCATCATCATAAAACATTTCTCATGACTCAATGATAGATTGTGTTCTTGACATCTTTTTAGAACTTTCTCTAGATTGTTGAGTGTTGTTTCATATGTTTCTCCATAGGTGGTGAAGTCATCCATATAGATCTCCATGGAATCATGATCGGAGAAAATACTTAGCACTGCCCTCTAGAAAGTGGTTGGGGCATTACATAAACCAAAGGGAAGGGCATAATAAGCATAAGTACCCCAAGGGCATGTAAATGTAGTCTTATCCTGATCTTATATAGCTATCTTTATCTAGGTGTAGCCACTAAATCCATTTAAGAAGGAGAAGTACTTTTTACCTACTAGGGAATCAAGTACTTGGTCAATGAAAGGCAGTGGAAAGTGATCCTTTCTAGTAGCTATGTTTAGCTCCCTATAGTCCACACATACCCTCCATTTACCTCCTTTCTTAGGAACAATGACTAAATGTGACAGCCATTGGCTATCAGAAATAGGGTAAATGAAGCCCGTGTCAAGTAATTTTTGTAGCTCAGTTTTAACTATTTCTCGCAAGGCAGGGTTCATTCTCCATTGAGGCTGTCTAATTGGATTGAAACCATCATTTATGTAGATCCTATGCATGTACAGGTCTGGATCAATTCCCTTCATGTCATTGTAGTCCCATGACAAGGCTGATGCATGTGCTTGCAACACAACATTCAGGGAATTCTGTTGTTCTTCAGTTAGGGCATTGTTAACATTCAACATTTTACTCAGCATGATTTCCAATGTTTTGGAAGATGATTGCATAGATGAAAGATCATATCCACTGATGTTGGGAACACACTCTTGTAGCATTAAAGAGTGGAAAAGCTGGGATATTTATTCTAAGGAATTTGCAGGTATAATGTTTTGTAGTGGATCTTACAGACATGCCAGACAATCTTGTTGCTGTGAGTCCCTATCATAGTTATTCTATATAATGTGGTCAATTAATTCATCCTCATCTTGGGTTGCCAACAGGGGGCTGCATTCAATGGTCATGGGAGTTTGCAAGGAATAGTTGTCTTCTTCTTCTAAGGTAGGCCATATAACTTGCTCTAGACTTTCATGAGGTTGGGCTGGTGGATAGAGGACCAATTTCTTGGTTATAGTTCCATTTGATATTATCATGTTCCCAAACCTACAACCTATGAATGCATTAGCTGTTGATAACCACAGTTTGCCTAAGATAAGTGGATATCCTGCAAGGTTAACCTATGGCTGCAAGATTATGAAATCTGTAGGATACTCCCATGAGTCTAATGCTATGACTATGTCTTCAATGATCCCTTCAGGTTTTACAGTGGACCTATCTACCAACTGTAAAACAGTTGGTGTAGGCATGAGGTTAGGTAGCTGAAGTAACTACATTGTTTCCTTAGTCATGACATTAATGGTTGCCCCTAAGTCAATCAAGGTATTTTTGATGAGGGTCCCATTTATCTTAACATCCACTACTGGACTACCAGGGTCTATGTATTTAGGGTCAGTTATATTCCCTAACATGATATCAGCAAGGTTCCCTAAGACATGGACTATCTGAGGATCCTTCCTTTTTCTCCCTGGCTTTTTAAGGCAAAGGTCTCTTACTATTTTGGTATAAATTGGGATATCCTTGATAGATTGAATTAGGGGGATTTTGATACTGACATTCTTGAGTTGTCCCAATAGATTTGTCTCAGCTTGGGTATGATGTTTTGCAATGGCTAAATGCTCAGGGAAAGGAGGCTCTGGACTTGAGATAGTATGATTTAACCGATTTGACTCAGGTTCCAGAGGTGAATTATCTAAAGCTTCAGTTGTGGTTTCCTCATCTACCATCTTAGTGATTTGAGGGGATGAAGGCCCCACTAATGTTTTCCCTAACCTGAGGTGGACATCACTCACCTCTACCCCATAAGTGGGGTATTGAATAGCCTCGTTAGTGTATTCATGTTGGACAGGCTTGTTATTGGGGTTAGGTATAGGTTGGGTAGGCTGTTGTGGTGCTCTTGGTGACTGAGATGTTGGGTTTGATGGATTGGGCGTGATAGCCCGCTGTTGTGGCTGAGAAGGCAACAAAGGTTGCGGGTATTTCATATTTTGGTTTTGCCATTGCTGTCCCTTTTGCCATTATGGCTGCCATTGATTTTGATGTACTAGACATTGAGGATTGTAATTGGGTGGCCATATATTTGGTTGCTATTGGTTCCAGTTTTGCTAAGGGTTTTGCCATTGTTGAGGATATTTGGCCAAGGCTTGGGGTTCCAACTAGAGAAACTATGATTACCAATTAGAAATGATGCATTGAAACTTAGAGGGTCTTGTGGCATACCTTGTCTTGGTTGCCATGGCTTTCTTTGTGCAACATAGAATAGCTACGCATCTTCACTTTCAAATGGTTTAAAATGTTGTTTCTCTGATTTGTCTTTTGTAATACTAGCCACCCTTTTACACTTGCAATTGGATTTTCTTTGTCTACAGTTGGGGCAGTATTCAGTGAGTATTGCCTCAGCCTCTTCCCGCTTCTTTTTAAAATATAGAGTGTTCAACTGAGTAGCTAGGTGACTTATAATATCTTCTTTCGTGTTGGTTAGCAAGTTTCTCAACTCCAGCCTTGAAACTAAATTAGATGTCTTGCCAATGGTAGATGTTCTTTCCCCCTTATCTTCTTGGTGAAGGACCTTGAGTAGTTTTTGCAAACTTTGCAGATATTGTCAAAAGGTAATTGAGACACATCTCCTGCCCCAACATGATTAAGGGCATCCATGCAATCATCATTGACTCCTCTCAAAAATACAAGCTTCAGAGATTCATCTGAGAGGCAATTTTGTGGGTTTTTCTTTAGGCATAACTGGAATCTTTCTACATAATCTTCCAATGGTTCATCCTATTTTTGAGTCATCCTGAAAATGTTATCTCTTCTTCTATCAATTCCTCTGCAATAATCTTGGTACTTCTCCAAGAATTTTGTTTTCATTATAACCCAATCTGGAATGACATCTTTGCCTAGTCCCATAAACCATCTCAAAGCAACATCCTTCAAAGTAGTAGGAAATAGCTTGAGTCTATGAGCATCGGTTGTGTAGTCATAGCTTCTACACAGGACATCAAACTTGAACAAGAATGTATCTAGATCCTCAGTCACCAAACTATAGAAGACTAGCAATGTTGGAGGTATATTTTTCAAGGCAACAACCAGTTCTGGTGATTGGAAATTGAAAAGTCACCAGTTCTGGTGGATCATCCACTGCATCAGCCATTGTTAGGAAGGTCCTTTATGTATTATCAGTAGATGTTGATGAGAGGGAAAATTCTTCTTCAGTAATAGCCTCGCTCTGATCATTGTAGTCACCAATATCTTCTCTAGCTTGTTCGTTTGAAGGGAGAAACCTTCCCAAAGTGTCTCTTTGCCTCCGCATACAATAGGTGTGACTTTGTATAGAAACGACTCTTGCACAATGTTAGTAAAATGTTCTGGTATTGGCGGGATGAAACCTAAGTATCCTATTCTCTGAAAGCAAAATGTTTGAAATACAAAAGCTTGGAAATAATAGGAACTGATCTTTGAAAGTAGCACCATCCCTGGCAATGATGCCAAAAATGTAGAGTCCTTACTATGTCTAGTAAACTTGGTGGCAATCACACAATTCAGAGGAAAAACCTAGTTGAACAGTCCACTTGGACCTTTGGAAAGACCTTCATTGAATTATCAACCAGGGCTAGTAAGCTTGTGATGGCACTAGCATTGTATGTGTTTTCAAAGATTCAGACTACCTAACTCATCTTAATACAATGTTACACTTGCTAGGAAATCTCAAAACTGTATAATAGTAAGGAAAGTAATGCTAGTACTATTGCTACGGGTGCATACAATAAAAATTGTAACTATTTTTTGTCAAGGAAAGAATGCTTAAAGGTTAACTTAATAGTGATAATCTAAACATACACCCTACACTCCGAAGTAGAAAAAGTTGAAGCAAACAAGAATATCTTGAAGAATCTAATGCATCTATGAATTGACTGTTATAAAAAAAGTAAACATACAAGAAATGAAGTGAGGGATAGTTACCTTGAGTGGCCCTTGCTCAAGTGACTGTCTCCATTGATCTAACTCAAATCTAGTTTCTTAGATTGACACAATCATACTAATTCCAATTTATTCATTACACAATCCTTACAATATGACATAAGATTCTACTAGAAGATTTTATTCATGCATTCATCATAAAAAAACATAAACATTGTCTCTGTAACTAATCTTGGAAAAGATTTGGTAACTATATCCATGATTGAACAATCTACTTCAAACTTAAAAACTTAAACTACCTCAACCACCGAGCCATACATATAGGCACAAGGGAGTTTATTAAAACAAGGTCTCTTAACTAAAATCATAAATCACCACTCTCTACATACATGAGTGTGATAAATGCCAAGTAACTAATAATTGAAAAAGAAAGAAAGAAGAGTCCAAATGAAATTGAGACTCTTGTTGCAACAAAGCTAGAATGTGGACTAGTTGAGTTAGTCACATTAGAATCCTATCTACAACATAATTCTTTTCTTTCAATCATATTTATTAATTGTCATCATGATGTGTAACCATCTTCATCAAGTGCCTCCATGCTGTAGTTGTTGGGCTTAGTTTAGTTTGGAACCTCCCCTGCTCTACTGTCTGAGAACTCTTTAGCTGTGGGCTGCGCCTTATAGTTGCTATGGGCTACAGTCCATCTTCTTCAGTTGCAAGAGTTAGTTCACAAAACATGCACACAAAACTAACAACCATAGTCAAGTACAGATATCCTTTGCAATCCATGCATTCCCACACATAATCATGCAATATAACCATATTTCCATATACTTAATAATCAGGTTCAGTTTTGCATAATGAACATAAGAGATAACATAATATAGAAATATGTGTAAGATAATTTCTGAGAATGTCTTTGAACTTGCATACAACCGTAAGAAAACTAGAGTAACTAGATCCATCAAAAGTCATGAAAAAATAGGCTCTTACTAGAGTCGCTTAAGCTGGTATTCTTAAGAGGAGTAAATGAAGACTGAATGGATGCTCTGGACCTAATAGGAGGAGGTGACAAATCTCAGCTCTCATTTGACAATGTCTATAAAGTCTGCAGAAATTATTCAAGATCAACCATGAAAAAGACCCATGGCCTCAGAGCTCTATCCACCACCAAGACTACTATAGGAATCTCTCATGTTGAGTTCAATAACCTCTCGAAGGACATGAAGCAAGACATTATAAGTTATATGGTGACCCAGCTAGACACCCTGCATGTGAAGAAAAAGCAAGAATAAGTAGAAGCAACATTGGCAGAGTACTCTCCTCATTGCAGACAAAGGAAGGATAGTTACAAATCCAAGAGGCTAGCCAACATTGTAGAAGAAAAGAAGGAGAAGCCAGACTTCAGAACCTTGGAAGATGAAGATGATCAAGTATTTTACTTGGCCCAATGCAAACCATGACAACAAAGATAAGGTATGCCTCAAGACCCTTTGTCTTATAATACTTCATTTCCAAGTTCTTCCTCAAATTTTTATAATTGGTACAATGCAGCTTGGAACAACATGCCACCTCAACCTTGGTCAAATGTGCCACCACCTAACTGGACCCCACAATAGGGGACTTGACCACAATAGCTAGATCACCCTAAAAAACATAACCAACAATGGTAGACACAACAAAATTCATGGCAACAATAATGGTGAGGCAATCAACCTTGGCAAAACCCCAATATTGGTTACCTGCAACCACAACAGACTTTGCCTCAATAACTAGCCTTTATGCCAAACATTACTGCATCTGCCCCTGTACCCCAAGAGAAACACAACTACCTACTCAACCTACACCCAATCTTAACAATAAGCTTGTTCAATAGGCTTATGCTAATGAAGCTATTCAATACTCAAACTATGGGGTCGAAGTTAGTGATGTTAAGTTGTGATAAGGAAAAATGCTATCTAGACCAGCTTCGCCACTTATCACGGAACTTCCAGATGAGGAAAATTCCAGTGATGCTAACCTACATTTCAATAACCAGAATGAGCAACCTACATCATAGGCAGAAGTTGAGAGCAAACAACCCCCATTCCTTGAGAGATTAAACATACATAAGCAAGAACCTAAACCTAAATTTTACTTCCTTGGCCAATTAAAGAATGTTTGCATTAAAATTCCCTTGTTTCAATCTATTTAAGACATGCCCATCTATACCAAGACTATGAGATAACTATGCTTGAAAAAGCTAGGCAGGAGGCATAAGGACTCACAAACTATCCATGTAATTGGACAACTTGTTGACATCATGATGGGCAACATAGTTGTCCCAAAATACACAAACCATGGTAGCCTAATTGTAGATGTGCATATCAATGGTACCCTCTTAAAGAATACTTTGATTGACCTAGGTGCTACTATTAATGTTATGACCAAAGAAACCATGACAACTCTACAATTGCTGGACTTAAGGCCAACACCTATAGTGCTGCAAATGGCAAATAGATCAATAGTTAAACCTAAGGGGGGTATTGAGGATTTGGTCATCACACTTGATTCCTGGGAATACCCTATTGACTTTATGGTCATGCAGCCAAAGGCTAACTTGGGAGGATACCCGCTTATCTTAAGACACCCATGGATAGTGACAACTAATGCCTTCATTGGTTGTAGGTTAGGTAACATGATAATTTCCAATGGAAATGTTACAAAGAAATTGGTCTTATACCCTCCAACACAACCCTTTTATGATTTTGAACAATCTGTGTGGTGCCATCCAAAAACTTATGACCATAGAGAGAAGCCCTCTAATCGCTACCAAGGATGAGGATACTGTGATTACAAATATAATGCAAAATAATTTGGGGTAGACACTTTGCTAGATAATTGGTTGACTTGTGTATCTTTCCCATTACATATCATCTTTCCTGCAGAACACTCATCCAACTATGATTTTGATATCAACAAGTTTCACCACTTATTATCCCATAGTTGTTACCTCAACATTTCATGTTTGAATGTAGCCTCTATGCAATCTTTAACAAAACAAGTTAAAATTTCTCTAGATAAGATGTTGAACATTAATAACCGACTGACCCTGCAACAACAAAACGAGATGATTACTATGCTACAAGCTCATAAAACAACTTTTACATGGGATTACCATGACATGAAGGGCCTAGATCCAAACCTCTATACACACTGTATTTACATCAAGGCTGACTGTAATGCCATTAGACAGCCCCAAAGGAGGATGAATCCTGTAGTCCAAAACATTGTCAAATAAGAAATGAAAAACTATTGGATGTCGGCTTCATATACCCTATATCTGATAGTGAATGGGTCTCTCCTTTAGTAATAGTGCCAAAGAAAGGAGGAAAATGACATGTTTGTATATACTATAGAGAACTTAACACTACCACATGCAAGGACCATTTTCCTTTACCTTTTATCAACCAAGTTCTAGACTCCTTAGTAGGAAAGAAATACTTTTCCTTTCTGGATGGATTCAGTGGATATATATAGATCAGGATTGCCCTCGAGGACCAAGATAAGACAACATTTACATATCCCTGGGGCACATATGCTTATGCAGTCCTCCCATTTGGTATGTGTAATGTGCTTGCCACTTTCCAAAGGGCAATACTCATCATTTTCTCTGATCTTACACATGATTGTTTAGAAGTCTACATGGATGACTCTATAGCTCATGGTAATAGTTATATTGAAGCCTTAGCCAATCTAGAAAAAGTCCTGCAACGATGTCAAGAGGGTGTTGTCATAATAGTGTGTTCCACTTATGGGACATCCTGATTTTTGTCTGAAATCACATATTTTTTAGAAAAAATAGTGATTTAAGCCTTGAGGGGTTCCACTAAAGGGGTTTAATTGAAGGGGGTTTGATAAAACCCCATTAGATCAAATCCCCTTGGAAAGAATCCCCCTAGTCTTAAATCAAACCCTTGATGGAGTCTCCTCCGCACCTATCAAAATGCTAAAAAAAGAAAATTTTGCTTCACCTTTTAAGGGATCAAATGAATTCAATTAGAAATTCTATTTTGTAAATATGTATCCCTTAGTATAAGCTTTCCAAAAAGTATGATTTTGAATATGTTTCATTTGATTTCATATTTATTTTCTATTTTCTAGTGAACATAGGTTTTTCACCGAACATCAATGTCTCTATTCCACACATGCGAAAAAATTTAAAAAATAGAGAAAGAAAATTCTAAAAAATATTTGTGCACTAGGTATTGATGTCCTTGTTTCTCCAAAAAAAATTGAATTTTGATATATACACAATAGGTTATGCTTGATGACATACACCTATGTCCAAATTATAGTTACCTTGACTTCAAAAATTAATTAAAAAAAAACATCTGTAACAAAAAATTATGAAAAATATCCATGCACTAGATATTAATGTTAAAAATCTATATTTTAAAATTAGAATTTTATCCTTTCTAGAAAAAAATTTATGTTGGATGACATAAATGTTACTTTCTGTTCAAAAAATGTTGTTTACTATTAAAAAGTAGTTATTAAAAGAGATGTTGAAAGATTCACAATTTATTTCAATTTTTTTAAAAATATATTTAGAATCTACACACAAGTCACCACAAATCACTAGTTTGGATCATCTTCAAATTCTTAATGGTTTAGCTGCTACAGGTCTCAGAAAGTGAAGATTTTAGTTAAAAATGCTAATATTAATGTCCATCTTGGCCAAAAAGTGGGACTCATTATTGTGGGATTACCCAAGACCATAACCTCTCCTTCAACAATGAAAAGTGTTATATGATGATGGAATAGGGCATAGTTCTAGGGCACTATGATGTAGGAACATCTGGGTCCATGAGCAATCAACATCAACAAAAAAAATTGGCTTTGTTTCAATTCTATTTTTGTTTGTTTTTGTGTTGGTTTTGGGCAATTTGCTTCAGGAAAACTTTTAGTCTCAAATTGGCCAAGTTAAGAGTATCATCTTGTAGAAGACCCAATTGGGTATTCCCAGTTCAATTTTGGTGAAGATTGGACATGGATTGGCTAAGTTTGAACCAATCGAAGAATTTTCTGGTTCACAAACTATACAGTTCGCCGATCAGGTGTTTAGCCGATGGCTTGGTTTGCCAATTGGCTTTGTAGCCGATAAAAGGATTAGTCATTTTCTTATTGGCATAATACATGGTTAGCGAACTCTTTAGTTCACCGACATCCTTTCTTGCCAATAGAATTGTGAATTAAAGTTAGAAATTTTAGCTTTTGCTGACAAAGTTTTCTCTTCAATCGGCTAAAACATAAGTTTGCAAAATTATTGGTTCATTGATCAAGAAGATCAGCAACAAGCTTTGGAAGGAAGTTTGAATTTTGTAAGTTCTATCGATTGCATAATTTGAAGGATAGATTTCCCAAGTTCGTGGAATGGTCAATTCGCTAACAGAAGGGTTGAATGTTGGTTATGTGTGTTATCAATGTTTTAGATGGTTTGTGAACCCTTAGGTTTGCCGATAAGCCATTTTGTTGATAAAAGCTAGAGTTTGAAGTTCAAGGTTCGTGAAGTTAATTGATGGATGATTCTAAGGTTCATGGGAAGGAAGATTTGCCGATAAAGCATGTGTCAGTGAAAACTTAAGTTCGTGAAGTGCCATTTTTACCGACAAGGTGTGTTGGGGAATGTTTAATTTCCTGAACTTGAAAGAACCTTGATGAAGACTCCATGATTTGTGAAAAGATCAATTTGTTTGTGAATGAGATATTTTGCTGATGGAAAAAAATAGAAGGAATGTTTTGGTCAGAATTTCCACTAGTTTGCAAACTAGTACGAATGCCAATAAGGGAGTTCGCGAGAACCCTTCTTCGCCGATACAAGGAGAATTAAAGTTTGAAAAGGCTCCACATTGTTGATGTATGGGACTTTACTAAGGGATGTTTATTTTATTAGTTAAATAGTATTATCATTAATCTGTTTGGTAATCTGAAATGTCAAATGGTTATTTGAATACCTATATGTTCGGTTCCATAACTGAATAACTCCATAACTGTTCAACATCCACTCGGGAAGAATAAAAGGTGATTGTCATTCTTGTTTGGTCATTCCTTGGGGGGGCAGAGGTGAGATTGTTGCGGATTAAGGGTTACTCTCTGAATATATGGGAGTTAATGGTTGATTGGGGGTTCCTCTCAGACAGAGGTGAGATAGAAGTAGATTGAGGGAGATTTCTAATTTCGTTGGAAGGTGATTTTGGTGATGTAAGCATATAAATCGATTGCATATTGAATTGTAAAGTTTAATGTTGAAGCCTTCTAAGGCCAATGAGTTTGTAATTGTTGGTGTTGTGATTCAATGATTTTTCTATTAATAAAATAGCTTCAGATTTGTGTGTTGTCATATGAATTTGTGTAGTGTTGGCTACATGATTGGGCAATTTGGCAAAACCCCCTAGTCATGACTGCATCACACTATGTCTCACAGATATGTATTCTAGTAGACCCAGCGAAAATAAAAGTCATCACTAGTCTACTAGTACCATAGAAACATAAAGATGTCTGAAGCTTCCTTGTCCATGCAGACTATTACCATAGATTTATAAAAGACTTCAACAGAATAGTTGCTCCTTTATTTGTTTGACTTACTAAAGATACTACTATTAATTGGACACCTACATGTCAAGAAGCTTTTCAGTCATTAAAATACTCCCTGACTACCACACTTATGTTAAGAGGACCAAATTGGACACTACCCTTCCATATACGCACCAATGCATCTGACTATGTTGTAGGATCTGTCTTAGGTCAAAAGGAAGGTTTAGTGGAGTATGCCATTTATTTTATCAGTAAGAACCTTCAAGTGGAAGAGCTAAACTACACTATCACTAAGAAAGAACTCCTAGCTATGGTCTATGTGATCAACAAGTTCAAGCATTGCATCACTACCTATCCTATCTTTGTTCACACTGAGCATGTATCCATATGGTATATCATGAACAAACTTATAGTTAATAGTCAGTTAGTAAGGTGGCTATTGCTACTACAAGAATTTGATATCACCATAATAGATAAACTAGTAAAAAGGTTAATGTAGTAGTAGACTTCCATTCTAGACTAACCCTTATTGTAGATGAACCTATTATAGATGACTCATTTATAGATGAGCATTTGTTTTCCTTAACCGTGCAACTTCGTGGTATGCAGATATTGCTAACTATTTGGTTGCAAGTAGAACACCACCTCATTTCTCACCAAGAGAAAGACACCAATTGGTAGAGAAGAGTCTTCCATACTCTTGGATTTATGGATATCTCTTTTATACTGGCCCTAATAACATCATGCACATGTGTATTAGAGAGGATGAGGTTTACGATTTTCTGAATGCCTGCCATGATGAACCTTGAGGAGGACACTTTGCAACAAAGATGACAACATTCAAGATATTAAAAACTAGATACTATTGGCTGATATTGCATAAGGATTCAGTAGCCTATACCAAAAGATGTGACCGTTGTCAAAGAATGGGGAGATCAACAAGGATAGATGAAATGCCCAGGCTACATCCTCAACTGACTCACGAACATTTTGACAAATGGGGTCTAGACTTTATAGGCCCTATTGATCCAAGGTCCAAGAACAAAGAGTATATATTGGTCTACACTAATTACTTGAAAAAATGGGTAGAAGTCAAGCCTCTTACACATGTAAGAGATGAAAAAGTAGCAAAGTTCCTCTATGAAGAAATCTTCACCAGGTATGGACTACCTAAAGAAATTGTTACTGATCAAGGACCATAGTTTACCTCTAAGTTGATTGCTGCACTTGTTAAAGAATATGCACTTAGACATAGGAAGTCCACTCCTTACCATCCATAGTCTAATGGCCAAGCAGAGATTACAAATAGGGAAATAGAAGCCATTCTACAAAGACTATAGCTCTACACTGTAAAGATTGGGCTAACTACCTTCTTGAAGCAATGTGGGTTTATAGGACAACATGGAAGATCACAACAGGGTTCACACCATATGAGTTGGTGTATGGTAAGACAACAATATTACCTATTGAATTTGAACATAAAACTTTGAGAACAACACTGGAACTTGGCATAGATCTTTTAGAGGCACAACAAGAGAGGATCACTCAACTGAATGCATTGGATGAACTAAGAAAGGAATCTTTTCATCATACCGAAACAGAGGATAAATTAGCATGACAGATTTATCAAGACAAGGGCATTTCAGCTAGGTGATTGGGCATTGCTATATGATTCAAGATATAAAGATCATAAAGGTAAGATACAAAAAAGATGGCTAGTGCCATATGAAATATCAGAAGCTTTTCCAAATAGAGCAGTAAAACTGGTCATCATTGACCTTGTTAGATTTTCACTAATAGTCAATGGTCATCACTTGAAACTTTACAAGAAGCCACTCATTGAGGCTAATTTATTCAACATGTAGCACATGAAAAAGAATGGGATCACCAGTACCCATCGACATGATAGAGGATGATCCTTCTAGATCAGTCCCTGTCAGCAATCAGTTATAATTTCTATGCTTTATTTAAAAAAATCTAACAATGAAAACCCATTTGTGCATTGTTGGTTCTATAATAATGCTGCCCCTCACTTGGAAACCTTCATCACACTTCAGGTTTCACCAGTCTTTCTGTTCTTGTAGCTTCCGCTACTGTTTACCTACAACCACTCTCTGAGGGACCTATAGCATATGTTTTTGATGTAGCTACTCTCCGAGGGACCTGTAGTCTATGTTCCTGTAGACACTCTCCGAGGGACATGTAGAATATGATCCTGTAGCTACTCTCCAAGGGACCTATAGTAGGTATTCCTACAACATCCACAGTTTACTATTCCCTGTAGCCTCACCTTCATACCGTCATGCAACATCATTCAACACTTGTCCTGCAGCTCCTCACCTTCGAGTTACTATAGCGTCTCCAACCATATTACATGCAACATTTCTATATCCATTATTGTTGCATCCACCTCCCATGTTCTTGCATCAACTCATAACAACTATTGATACTACCACATCATTAATAACAGTACATGTACCACATTGTCATTTTATCACAAAAATAAAGGGTATGATCACACAACCGCTGATTACTCTATTGTCACCTGTCACCATCATTCATTATTGTTCATTCTTGTAAAATTTTTGTAACTACTTTTCTCACACTTTATATTTGTTAATAATTATTTTTCATGCCATCTACATTATTGCATTCTATAATTAATGACATGCTTCTCCATGTAATCTTTCATTCACTCTATCATCATTCCCTTTCCTTTTGTTTACTACCCTCATAGCTTGTGAGGACACGTGCCATCTTAAGCTGGGGGTAGCAGTCTTGTCATCCCATTCACCATCTCGTACTCATCCGTTATCTTGTACGAGTGCCAAATCACTTGTACGATCTTTCATTCTTACCTCACCACCCTTACAAGCCTTAATGCTCATACACATACAACACGATGTAGCACGATTTGAAATTAAATGTTCAAATAATGCTTACATTTGTTGTAATTCTTACATTTGCTGCAAATATCAAACAAACAAGAAAACATAGGACTCCTAGTTCACCAAATCTAACCCTAGCTGGCTTGCAGAATTATCTAAGAGTTGTCTATGTTTGAATTTGAAAGAGCATAAGGATGGGAGGTGAGTTAGTGAGAAGATAATCTACAGATCATACAGTCCTACTGAATGATGGGGAATGCATTCCCATCTTTCAATATGCAGGGTGGATGAATTATTTTCAAAGTTTAGTAGGATTTAATGATGAAATTACAGCTGAGTTCAAAAGAACTTGGAAAAATGGGGAAGGATTGGTAAAGGGGTTGAAGATAAATGCCTCAGAAGCATCCATAGCAAAAGTTACAGAGCTTCCTGTGGTAGGAGAGAATTTTTCAAAAAGGGGAAATGCAATAGCTGGCAGGAATGAATTTGTTGAGGCTGAAGAACAGTTTGAGGTTTCTTCACAAGGAGCCAGGCATCTATCACTACCACCACGATGGGCATAGGTGGGCACATACATAATCAGATATCTTACTTTTGAAAGTAGGCAATCCTTCATTTACACTATACATTTCAAATTGTTAAGCCATCTACAACATGGTAGGTTTTTAAATGTCCCCAATTTCTTATTTAATTTGTTAAAAATAATGGTGAAAGAATATCAAAAAGGCACAATTGTTGTAGTCACACCATAGCCTCATTCAATTGTTGGTAAAAAATATCTTAAATGAGCAGTTTCCTAATGCATCTTCAGAGACATTTTTGGGTCTTCGTCATCTTAGGGAAATGTCAGATGTGGGGATGCATGGCTGAAGGCTCAAAGAAAGGTGAACCCATGTGCCACAAACATAAAATATATAGGTAGAAATGGTAGAGGGTATGGGAGAAGAACATGCAACTGAACCCTAGGAACATGCAACATCTTTAGATGTGTTACCCTTCTATTTACCCTTATTCAATTTTTCATAATCCTTTCTCGATCAAGTATTGATGTACCATTTTTCTTTATTGGTCAATATGTTCACTCCTCAAGTCATCCCGTTGTTATTAAAAATACATCCGCCTATCGTCTTACTTACGAAATCATTGTAGAATTGAACCTTCGAACTTGAACCCTTCTCATGGTTCAAGAGTTCAAGGTTCAGGGGTTTAGTAGTCAATGCTTCATAAGGAGTCATGTCCGCTCAGTCCCCTTGTATAATTTAATGTGTCATTGAACCTTCCGCTTGAACCTCACAGCGGAATTCAACGGTTCAATGGTTCAAGCATTCAGTGACTATAATCTCATTTCTCCCCGAGGCTTTCTTTAAGTCAAAATCAGTGGGAAAATTCAGAGGGAGAAGTGCCATGCTAAGGAGTTGCAACATGTGAATAGGGATAAGGGTGTCTATAATGCACAAAATACCGAAGATGTCCAAGACAACGAATCTCAAAATGTATCAATTTCTAGTTCTGCCAACCAAATAAGTATGTCTAGTCAAAGAAAAGTTGAGTTTGGTTCCCTTAGAAATATTTGAAAGTCATCTCAGGAGGCTGCACTGTTACCCTCATGCCAAATAGAGTGTAAAAGAAGTGAGCCAGCCAAATTTAGTTCGGTACCATTGGAAGTAGTTCAATTGATTTAATAAAAAAAACTCAAGTACAAGTCATTGTTACCATTTTTAGAATGGAATATTGATTCGTCTGAGTTGAAAACTGGGGATCATGTTGGCATTGGTTCCTTTGGAGAAGTTTTCCATGGTCTGTGGAGAGGAACATAAGTTATGATTAAGATCTTTCTTGAGCAGGATTTGACAGTGGAGAACGTTAAAGATTTTTGCAATGAAATATCTGTTTTGAGCCGATTGAGACATCCAAATGTCATATTATTTCTTGGAGCTTGCACAACACCGCCTCGTCTTTCAATGGTTACACAGGTTCTTTGTATCACTTAATACATACAAGCGGCCAGGGCAAAACACTAAGTTGGCAGAGGAGATTAAGGATGCTTTGTGATATTTGTAGGGGCATGATGTGCATACAGCGAATGAACATAATTCATCGAGATCTGAAAAGTGCAAATTGACTCGTTGACAAACACTGGAGGGTAAAAATATGTGATTTTGTCTTTCACGGATAATGACTAACTCCCCTATCAAGGATTTGAATGCTGCTAGAACTCCCAAGTGGATGGCACTAGAACTTCTACATAATGAACCCTTCACAGAGAAGTGTGATGTATTCAGCTTCGATGTTATAATGTAGGAGTTGTGCATCTTAAAGCGCCCTTGGGATAGTGTCAAGCTAATGCAAGTGGTTTATGTTGTTGCCCATGAGGGGGCAAGGTTGGATATACTAGATTGCCTAACTCCTCTGTCGCTGCCATCATTCTCACAGTCCGTACCAAAGGGAAAGCTTTGAGTAGGATATGTGCTCCCAACAAAGCACAATGGAATGGGGATTTTTGTCAGATATTATAATCTGGAGTGTTCTGTTAGATATATATACAAAGTGTGAAAACATAAACAAGGTCGTGAACCGTTCTACACAAGGCCTCAAAGAAAGGAAATCTCAGTTAATGCAAGGATTACAGGATATTCATCATAAAAGATTTTGAGTCTTTCAAACGAAGTGACTGCCAGTTATAATTTGAAAGACATGTATGTGAATGGGAAGCACAGACAAGCACATGAACTGTTTGCAGGATACCTTGAGGTAAGATGCAGTCTCGATAAATGCCACAACTACAAGACATGTACATAATGAATTGGTTGAACCATCTGGTGAAATGCCTCAAAGCATCCCCGCGGACATGGAAGCATGGACGATGCGAGTGGAATGTTCAAAGATGTAGTTTTATGGTTATCACAGTTGTAGGCTATGCATGAAATGAGCCCGTTGAAGAGATTTAGAAACTTTCAAACAAAGCATTTGGCATCTATAAGGCCGTACTCCATAATCTTTACTGGCAGTCTGAAGTTTCAAATGAGATGGAAATCAGTCCAGAAGAAAATGATGATAGTGTGTGAAGCAGTAAAATTAGTGAAAGGCATAAGTATGAATGTCTAAAGGAAGGTTGGTATTATCAATTGGCTAGCTTTGTGTTTCCAGGAGACAATGGTCTGTTATTTCTGATGATCTTATTACAGAATTATTTGAATCACATATTACCAATTACCCCTAAAGAATATAAATGAAGGTTTTGAATAAGATATATAATGCAATATTATAAACTAAGTAAATATTTGAGAAGTGGGGACTACATTAAAACCAAGGAATTAAGAAGATACGGAAGAACAAAGCTACTATAAAATATTTTCAAGAGGAATATGAAAAGTTACCAAGAAGTAGTTATTCGGTAAGAGGAGGAAGATTTTATCTTTCAAGAAACAGTTATGAGAAACGGAAGAATCTTATCAACAGGAAACTATAAAATTTCTTTTTCAGAGGGTAAAAAAAGGGAGAGGAGGGGGGTTTTTCTTTTCGGCTACTCTGTGAAGTAGGGGGAAGATAGAAATTTTTTAGAGCTGAACTACTATGGCTACAATATATATAATATTTGTCTGAAACATTTTTCATCGGTTAATGAAAAAGAAGAATGATTACTGCACACTTGGATCTATGCGTCTGAGTGTTTGAAATTGGTTTTTTTTGTGTAAAATCTCCTTTCATCTGGTAATTGCTCTTTTATTGGACAACTCGTTATATGTGTTCTATTATTTATAGGTTCAGCAAATATATATGTATGTGTTTATGTATCTAAATGTATTGAAAATAGAATCTGTGCATTCTATTATTCACTATTATTGTAGAAATTTACTGCATTCATAACATAGTTATGTATGAATGTTAGTTTTGCCTTTAGGCACTTTCTGGTTAAAAGTGTATTTGGATAGTTGAATAGATTCATTGGAAATCTTAAAGGGAGCTATACCTAAATTCAGAGGGGAACTAATTTAAAAAGTTCACCCATTTGTTGTTTAACTCATTTGTTCTTTAAAGAAGGGTATAGAGTCAGAATAAAACATTTTTAGAATAAGGACAAATCTGTTAGCCAACAAGATGAACAAGTACCCACTTCTCACATGCATGTAGCATCCCCTGAGGATCCTAAAACATTTCCACATGAGGCTATAGTAGCATCTGCACATGAAGCTTTGTCAACTGCACCTGAGACTTTTCCTGCTATGTTTGAAACCCTACCATCCATGTCTGAAACTATCTTATTTGAGCAAGTAAAACCATTTCCTATGTTTAAAACTATTCCACCAATATAAAAAGAATCCTCATATGTAGATACAATTACCCCTTCTTCCTCCAAATCCAAAGGAAAATGAAAATCATCTCCCTCTCCATCAAATGAAAGCAAAAAAAAACAAAAAAATAGTCCCCACTCCAAAACCACATAAGGACTAAAGGAGTGGTGACTAAAGCTAATGCATCATCACCTAAAGTAGTATTCCTAGAGATTTACATAGACTTTGAGAGGGAGGAAATGTTTGTCGATAAGGATCAAACCAATACGTCAAGTATCCTAGGGTTTGACCCTGAAGGGGACTCTGCCCCGTCTTCCTTAGAATTTGTCAATTTGAATACAAGCAAGGAAATGATCCCCACAGAGATGGAAACAGAGGATGAGGATGAGCTGTAAACTTCTCTGAGAAAAATAGACCTTTTGAGTAAGCATCTGGAAGAACAACTACGAGCCAATAATCAGCTGAAAGAATAATTGAAAGCTAATGAGTAGAAAGGTGGTGAATTAGACAAATTAGCTCAATTGACAGTGGAAGAGATGGATGATAAAACAAAGGAAGCTGAGGAACAAGTATTATTTGTTACTTAGCCTGAGAAATAGGACAATCCTTCCACTTCATCCATTCCTTCTAAGCAACTTGCAGCAACACAAACTAATGGACCTTCCTTAGAATACTTGCTATGGAGGAGGTGTAATGTCCTGACTCAAATTTTTTTATAAACTTGCAAATAATATCACATTTGACCCACATACATTTTGTCAAACAATTGATAGGAAACTGAACTAATGTGTATTTCAACAATTTTTTCACCATACATAGAAATATCTTTCACAAAATCACAATAAGAAACCAAATTCCCTTCTTTTTCATTCATTTTTTTTCAAAAAGTTACTTTCATAGCATAATCTTCAATTTGTACAGAGATTTGACAAGACAAAAAATGGGAACAATACCAAACAACTCTAACCTCATTATGTTTAAAGGTATTCAATGTATTTGCAGAGCTCTATAGCGTAGAATGGGTCATTCACAAAGATTGATTACAATGTAACACCTTGATGTTCACCACTTTGTCACAGAACAAAGAATAATTCTGAACCTATATGTTGAAATGCTTGTTAAAAACCTTTCTTAGTGTTGTTTCAAACTGTTGTCCTATAAATCAGGCCTATGCTCCATCAAACATGTTGTTGTATGCCAAATATGGAGGTTATTAATGCATAAAGAGGGACAACTGATACATAGAGCTCAATTTTCTCTTGATCTGGGCAACAACTTTCCTCAAGGAGCTCACATATCCATCTTGAATCCTACATATTCTTTTGATGTTGACTGTAAATATTGAAACACTCTCACACAAAAATGGTAAGGCAGATTACTAGATTGCACAGTCAACAAACTCTTCAACCAAAACAGTAATCATACTTCCTTGATAGCACAACAACATTAATACATTCAATACAACCTTGTAAAATTGTACGGAAACCACATATTGACCATATCTATTATTTATTAAAGTGCCGAGTACAATAGTTAGCATCCAATAAAGCAGATTTTAAAAATCTTGAACTGTTGTGCTAGAAATTTCAAAAGGGATAGCAACTGCAAAATGTGTCAAAGTTTGTCCCCTAGTAGTCCCCTTTAAAAAGTTGTACAGTAGACAAGTCTAGCTGCTAAAAGGAATATAGCATTGATTAAATAATATTACCTTTGACTTTTACAAAATGCACAGCTCTATTGGTACGGGAGCCCACACTCAGCAAAATAAAAGATTTGATAATAGCAATCAACATTTAAATGGGTCCCACTAAACTTTTCTAAGGCAATGCTTATTTTCTCTCCAACACTTTTGACTCCTTATGAAGTGACTATCTTAACCTTTAGAAAAGCTAAAGGAAATAAGGTACATCACTCTCTACCAATATAGTATGGTTGTGTACATGTAAATCGTATGACCTTGCCTTTTTGGATGGGTTTTTCACAGATAAAAATAATATCTTTCACTTAAAAAAATAACATAGATTGCTATGCAAAAATTACCAGGGTCTTTGATCATACTCAAGAAGATCCTCCTCAAAACTAAAATCCTCTATTACCATATAAACCCAAACATAGAAATGGAAATGATCTTACTCTTCAACATCTCTTAAGCACAAATACGAACCCTATCTGGATCCACCTCTGAATCAGAAATGAGGGTTTTCATCCTCATTTCAAAATCTTTATAGTGCTGTGTCGATCCCTGGATGGAACTGGTCAATGGAAGATAAAGGGTTTTCATCCTCAGCTTCAAGAAATCATTAGGGTTTTTGACCATCTGGTAAGAGTTTGGCCATAGGCACAAATCTCCAAATCTCCAAAGAAAAATAAACAAACTTTTGAATGTCTCAAATGAGCTCTCACAATCTCCTTTTATTCTTTTTCCCACTGACCTTTCCAGAAGCTCATTTTTTAATTCACTTTTTAAGTAAAAGCTCCTTTTTAGCTCCAAAAGACCTTTTTATCAAAATAATGATAATATTTATTCGCAAGGTCCCAATATTATGCATCCATGATTTAAAACTTTTTATTCTCTTTTTGACGAGTTATAATACTAAGGTGCCCTCTAAATTATTTTGATTAAATTAAACAACCTTAGTAAAATAATTAAATTATAGCTAATATTACACCCAAGTTGTGGAAACAGTTGAAAAGCATTGGAATCGAAATATGGCTGCACTAGAGTGATATCGATGATGAATAATGAAAATCGAGCTCGATCGGGTGATTTACTATAAATAAATGCACTCTCCAAGAATCTTGGAGAACACACGAGATGTCAAAATTTACTTTAGAAAGTGACATAAGTGTCCTCAAGACTTACTGAGCTCATTGGCAACATCAAATAACCTCTCTGATAAGGTTGATACTCACCGAGAAGGTTAGAGCGATCTATAATGCTAAAGAACCCAAAAGTGGGGACATTACAGTCCTCCCTCCCCAAAGATTGCTTATCCTCAAGCAATGCCAACACAACATCAGAGTCACTAGACTGGTCCATACTGCCACCAAATGTGATCCCAGGGTCCAACGTCAATCTCAAAAAAACCCCACTACGCTGACGATGTGCCACTCTGATTATGATTGAAAATCCATCATGCCAAATCTGCATCCTCCTCTCATGTAACCTAATAATGTGTCCATCCTCAAAACCCAAACTTAAATACTTGTAAGGGCTGAAATCAATATCATGAAAGATCTACCAAAACATCTCAATAAGGTCCATATTTGCAATCTCACTGCTTGACATGATCCTAGGCAACAGGAAAATTAATCTGCTCGACCCAAAAACATAATTCTCAGCATATCTCCTCATGGTGTCCCAAAAATGATGTAGATCAATCCCTAAAAAGTGGCTAATATAGAAGATGATAGAAGTACTGACTCTAAAATTAGCAATCGGGGGAATGTGTCTGCGGTCATAAACTAATAACATCACATCGACACTTAATCTCCAAGTGTCAAAAAGGTGATCTTGAGCACACCAACTCGCCCAACTAACTACAATCATCAAAGCATCATCTAAAGAGATATATACCAACATCATGAAATGACTGTAGTAACCATCACTCACCACTATGGAAGTAAAAAATAACTAAACTATATTTGAAAAATCTCCCACAACCTACTACCATAAAACCTGCAAGTACTCAAAATCAATCTTCTCATAAACTGTAGTTGCCAAACTTAGCACTGTAATGTTGGGGTAGCAGCTATCAAAATGAAAAATACTTGTATACACATGGAATATGAGTGTGAAAGCGGCTAGAAGGACCTCACCAATGACTGGATCACCTCTACCATCCAACTCTAACCACAAAATACTCCACTATTGGGTTGGAATTGCATGCCAAATCATCTGTGTATAAGAAACCAAGGTCTTATGTGGGCTGATTTGAAGGTGGATAGTGCTACCAACTCTGAAATCTAAATCACCACCCCAATCTTGAGTCATTATCTCACAGCTAAAAACTTCACCTAGGTCCCAAACCCTGTGATTATCACCCATCATATCACTAAAATTAGAAGGTGCCCCATCATCCAACTCAAAAGGAGGATTATCGAAAGATGACTCAGTATCCATCTCAAACAATGAATTATCAATTAACTAAATACTATCATTGTCTCCATCCTCAACCCAATCTTCCTTCTTGATTTCTTTAGTCCTCTCTTTGTTCTCTTGCTCCCTGAATTGATTGGCTACATAAATCTGATCTTCTACTTCTAGAAGTGCCTTTTGGACACTCTCTAATGCAAGCTTCATGGAATTAAGCTCAATGGTGAGCTTACCAGCCTTTACCTTTGTTTCCCTGGACATAGATAAAGCCTTATCTACAAACTTGGTAGCAACATCTCTATCACTAATCATGTGCAAGTATGCTGATTTCATTTCCTCCAATGTGCTCTTTATTGTTTACAAATTAGAAAAGGAAACAATTTGTTCACGCTGATCTCTTTGTATCTTTTGGATTATGTTTAACAAATCTCTTTGTGTCATCCAACTTAGATAAAGTTTGCACTTCAATTTCAATTGATACCAATAATTTATTCTTCCAACTTCCCTTATAAATATTAAGATCATGCAAGTTTAATGAACTATTGTTCTAATGCATGTAAAAATTAGAACTTTCAATTCATACCTTTTAGCAGCATCTCCATGGCCAGCCCAAGCCTCATATGCCTCTCCTTCAGAGCTCATCTCATCCTCATTAGTCTCGGGAACTATCCTTTCTTCTTTCATGAATGGTAGATGATCCTTCAAACTGTGTGATTCACTAGGTATTAGATCAAAATCAGCTCCTTGCATTTCATATTTTTCTTCAAGATCAAGCCTATCACAATCAACTACCACAATGTCATCCTCTTTGCATAATTTAGGTTTCAAAGTTAGGACAACACTTTGGTCAAAAATAAATTCATCCCAAACCGGTTCGTCATCATGTTTAGGTGCCAACACACCTGAATCCCATGGACTTAAGAGCTGGTAGCCTTGGTCAGAATAAATATGTTCATTGTGTTCCTCATGAGTGGTTATTTCCCTAAATAAATCACTCTCCAAATTGAAAAGGCTAAAACTATCATGAACACTCTTCTTCATAGGTTCTGATTGGGAGTCAAACTAATGCTCATTTGGCAAAGAAGACTTTCTCTCATCATCTAAACTATCATCACTATAAACTGATTTGAAAACTTCAACATACCCCTCTTCATCATGCCCCTCTTCTAGAAATGAATTAGTGACCGCAACAATTCCACTAGTGTCATCAAGGAAGCTAATAGTCTCAGAGTCTTAATATGAATTTGTACCCAAGGCTGCTATTTTATCATCTTCATTAAACATATCCTCAACATATGTAGATGCATGCACTTCAATGGAGTCATTTTGGGGCTCTGTCATACATATCTCTTGAGATATGACATTTTCTTCAAGCTCTATTGTCTCAGTTTTTTCTTTGCTCTCATCATTACTTGGCTGTGATAAACATGTGGTAGGAGTCATTATCTCACCTTCTTTGTTGTTCCCGCATATGTGACTAGATGTCCAAGCTTTCTGGCATGTCAAACAATGCTTCTCTCTTCTCAATCGGTTCTTGCTCATTTTAGGAGATCTTGTATCCTATAAACCACAAGAAATCAATTCATCTCCTATCAATTGATTTTTAATTTTCTCAATTTTCTGCTCAACCAATCTCTTTGACAACTCATGTGCTATGGGTGAAACATGTTGCTCCTTTCTCCAAATAAACAAGTAGTTAGATAACAATAGATTGGAGATATCATCATCTTTATCCAAGATCAGAGACAAGATAGTTTGTATTGTTTTTTTAACATTCTCTACATGATATTTTCTAATTTTGGCAAAGAAACAATGAAACATTTTGAGAATTAAATTATCACATTTAAGATCAAGCATCACCACACAATATCTAACCTTTGTAACGGTTTCTAGGATTTTTACCCTCTTATCAAAAGAAGGATGTTTGATATCATCCAACCCATGAAATCTCTCCTCAATCAGTTGGAATATTTCTTTCATTATGTTATCTATGTATAGAACTTCAGGAGCTGTAATCCTTGTGATTTCACTAAGACAAGAGGTGACTACAAGTCTCACATCTTGGTTTGAATGTCTCATAATTTGGGGCTGGGCTAATGCAATTAATGGTACCTCTGTCACCCATTTCAAAACCTTAGAATCTAATTGATCCAACTTTGATAAACACATTTCGAATTCTTTCAACATGTTAAGAAGAACATCTTTTGACTGATGCCGAGACTCAAGTTATTTTCCCAATGCATAAAGCATACTACTCACATCCATTACTTTTGGTGAAGGCATAGACTTAATGAGTCTAAATAATTTCTAGAAATGTTTTGTTAAAGGACTGCTCTCTTTGTTCACCATCTTCTATAACACATAGGCTAGCAGGTTCTTCTACTTTGATACCACTATAATGTCCTGACCCAATTTTTTTGATTAACTTGCAAATAATATCACATTTGACTCATAGACGTTTTGTCAAACAATCGACAAGAAATTGAATTAATGTGTATTTCAACAAGTGTTTCACCATACACAGAAATAGCTTTCACGAAATCACAATAAGAAACAAAATTCCCTTATTTTTTTATTTAAAAAATTTTTCAACAATTTACTTTCATAGCATAATCTTCAATTTGTACAGAGATTTGACAAGATAGAAAATGGGAACAATACTAAATAGCTCTGACCTCATTATGTTTAAAGGTATTCAATGTAGTTGCAGACCTTTGTAGGCTAGAATAGGTCATTCACAAAGATTGATTACATGTAACACCTTGATGTTCACCACTTTGTCACTGAACAAAGAATAATTCTAAACCCGTATGTTGAAATGCTGGTTGAAACCTTTCTTAGTGTTGTTTCAAATTGTTGTCTTATAAATTAGGCCTATGCTCTGTCAAACATGCTATTGTATGCCAAATATGAAGGTTATTAATGCATAAAGAGGGATAGTTGATGCATAGAGCTCAATTTTCTCTATATCTAGGAAGCAACTTTCCTCAAGGAGCTCACATACCCATCTTGACTCCCACATATTCTTCTGATGCTAACTATTAATATTGAAACACTCTCACACACAAATGGTAAGGCAAATTACTAGATTGTACAGTCAACAAATTCTTCAACCAAAATAGTAATCATACTTCCTTGATAGCACAACAACATTAATACATTCAATACAACTTTGCAAATTTGTACAGAAATCACATATTTGACCATATCTATTATTTATTAAAGTGCCCAGTACAATAGTTAGCATCCAATAAAGCTGATTTTAAAAATCTTGAACTATTGTGCTAGAAATTTCAAAAGGGATAACAACTACAGAATGTGTCAGAGTTTGTCCCCTAGTAGTCCCCTTAAAAAAGTGGTACAATAGACAAGTCTAGCTGCTGAAAGAAATATAGCATTGATTAAATAATATTACCTTAGACTTTTACAAAATGCACATCTCTATTGGTATGGGAGTCCACACTCAGCAAAATAAAAGATTTGACAATAGCAATCAACATTTAAAAGGGTCCCACTAAACGTTTCTAAGGCAACGCTTATTTTCTCTCCAACACCTTTGACTCCTTATGAAGTGGCTATCTTAACCTTTAGAAAACCTGAAGGAAATAAGGTACAACATTCTCTACCAATATAGTACGATTATGTACATGTAAATTGTATGACCTTGCCTTTTTGGATGGGTTTTTCACAAATAAAAATAATATCTTTCACTTCAAAAAATAACATAGATTGCTATTCAAAAATTACCAAGGTCTTCGATCATACTCAAGAAGATCCTCCTCAAAACTAAAATCCTCCATTACCGTATAAACCCAAACATTGAACTGGAAATGATCTTACTCTTCAACATCTCTTAAGCACAAATACAAACCCTATCTGGATCCGCCTCTGAATAAAAAACGTGAGTTTTCATCCTCATTTCAAAATCTTTACAACGCTGTGTCATTCCCTAGATGGAACCACTCAATGGAAGACAAAGGGTTTTCATCCTCATCTTCAAGAAACCATTGGAGTTTTTGTCTTGCTGGTAAGAGTTTGGACACAGGCTCAAATCTCCAAATCTCTAAAGAAAAATAAACAAACGTATGAATGTCCCAAATGAGCTCTCACAACCTCCCTTTATACTTTTTGCCCACCGACCTTTCTAGAAGCTTATTTTTTAATTCACTTTTTAATTAAAAGCTCCTTTTTAGCTCCAAAAGACCTTTATATCAAAATAATGATAATATTTGATTTGCAAGGTACCAATATTATGTGTTCATGATTTAAAACTTTGTATTCTCTTTTTGATGAGCTATTATACTAATGTGCCCTCTAAATTATTTTGATTAAATTAAGCAACCTTAGTAAAATAATTAAATTATAGCCAATATTACACCCGAGTTGCAGAAACTGTAGAAAAGCATCAGAATCGAAATCTGACTGCACTAGAGTGATACTGATGACAAATAATGAAAAGAAAGCCCTACCAGATGACTTACTATAAATAGATGCACTCTCCAAGAATCTTGGAGAACACACCAGAAGTCAGAATTCACTTCAGAAAGTGGCATAAGTGTCCTCAAGACTCACTGAGCTCATTGGAAACATCAAATAACCTCTTTGACAAGGCTGATACTCACTGAGAAGGTTAGAGCCAAATACAATGCTAGAGCACCCAAAAATGGAGACATTACAGGAGGGATGAGGAAATCAAATTGATGAAAAAGAAATGGAAAGAAGAGGATGAAATGGAGTGGAAATTTAATGAGAAATTAAATGAAAAGGATGAAGAAATCGGTAAGATGTGTATACCTAAAAATGACACGACTCTGTCTAAATAAATATTTTAAATATTTATTTCATCTTAATATTCCTCTATCAATAAATAAATCAATCAATTTATTTATTTGATTCACATTCCTCCCAAAAATTAAATAAAATCACTTATTTAATTAGTTTCATCAAATTCTTCAAATCCTCTTATCTACAATTAAATAATTTTAATTATTTAATTAAATCACCCATTCCTCCAAATTTAAATAAATCAATCAAATTTATTTAAATTATCTCAATCTCTAAAAATAAAATATAATCAAATATTTTATTTATTCTTCCAAAGCATGCACAAACAATTAAATAAATTTATTTATTTAATTTGCTTTCTTATCTTCAAATTCCTCAAAAATCTTCCAAATCTTCTAAAAATAAATCTTCTTCTTCATGCACACAAAATTAAATAATTTATTATTTAATTTCTCTCAAATCATGCAAAAAGCAAATCACAAGTTGAGTTAATTGATTTAATCAATCTTGTTTTTATCAACAACTCTTAAATTAGAAAAAAAGCTTTCTAATTTATGAAATCAAATCTTATTTTTATAAAAGAGAGCAATTAACTCAAACAAAACAACTTTTTGTGTGACACTTGTTTTCTTTCTATTCGCGCACATCCTCTCAAGGTTTCTCAACCGCTGATCTTCTTATTCTTTCTATACCATTGATATTTTCTCTCACAAGTCTATAAATTGAATCCAATTCTTCCATTTCTATCATCCAAGCTTTTAGTACCCTTAGTCTGTAGGAATCATAGCGCACCTTTGGCACCAAATTCCTCTATTGCTTGCGATCAACTTGTTACCATCACCATTACCATTGTTGTGAAGCTCCTCTTCATTACAAAGAACTATCATAGCCATTCTCCATTGACATCTTGAAGAAAAAGCAAGGAAGTACGCTTTCTGAGGGCTTCATTCATTATGAAAGATCAATTGAGATAGGCGACCAATGGAAGCTATGAAGTATTGAGGTTTGCAAGGTTTTGTCTTTGTTCTATGAATCTTGATTATTTCCTTTTCCATTGAGTTATTGGGTTATTTGATATTATTGATAATCATTCAATTTTCTGATAACATTTTTGGCGCCCACTGTGGGGCCTTGCCCCAGTTTAACCTCAAAACTAAGTTTTTGGTACATTAGGTTCTGCACACAAGAGGATTCTGCGCATCTGATCATTTCTAACACACATCTGAGCTCTGTTTCCACATATTTGACAGATCGGCACATCCATACTCTATTTCAATGCATTTGACCTATGTAACGGTGCATTTACTGATTCTGTGCATATACTCTCTAATTCTGCACTTTTGACCTCTATTTCTGTGCATTTGTAATCCTGCACATCTGATTTCTGTCTCTATGCATATGATCTTTGTAGCTACGCATCTGTTCTGATAATGACCTTTGAGCCTTTTCTTGTGATTTTGCTAAATGCTAACACTTCTCGCAGGAATATTCTCTGATCTACTTGCAGGTTAGGGGTTGGTTTAGTCATAATGCTGCATTTGTTAACTCATCTCTAGATCTAATTAGCAAGGAAAGTAAATGGATGTTCATGCAAATTTCATTTAGCTCTAACTAGGAGGATTGTAATTTGATCTTGTTGCATCAACAACTTGAATATAGTCCCAATGCTAGGAGGGTAAAATTGAACCATCACTATCTTGCTTCTTTCAAAGTTAACAAATCATGTGTGTGCCCAAGTAGCATAACTCATTTAGTCTTTTTCATTTTAACTAGGGGAAAAGAACCATTGTCTTTTGTGTTTTTGGAATGATAGTAAGCCTATGCTCTCCCCTATTTTGGGTGACCAAAATGCCAAACCTATCATTTCGCATGTGTTTCCTTTAGAGAGGCCTGCCCTTGGATATCCTTCCATCCAAGTGGGAATGACCTTAAGTGGTAACAAGCTAAAGCCAAGCTCTACCTAGCCACTATAAATAAATTGTGTTTGGAGCGAAAGCTTCAAACAACGAGTGTTGTTAAGTTATATCGACAACCAACCTCCCCCAAAACCCTCCAAGGCATAACCCTTGAAGGCTGGGAGACTCCATAATGGAGAGTAGTGCTGCTACATGTATAACCACTCAAATGGTTGCACTTACTAATTATCCATTGTTTTAGAAGCCAAAACCCCTATAAACTAGTGCCGAAAAGTGCGATTATCACCTTCCAAAGATGCCTCACATAACAGTGAGAATTCAGTTTATATTGCCCCTACTAGCCTAGGATTTGTACTTGTTTTTAGTAAAAAAATCCAAAAATTATTAAAAAAAAATCAAAATCATGAAAATATTCTTTTTGTTTGTTGTGTCTTCTTGCCATAGTTGAAAAAAATTAGATCAAAAAGACCAAAAACATTGAAAAACATGCCAAAAACATTGCAAAATCAATCAAAAACCTAGAGCTACACATTTGTACTGCAGAGCTGCGCATATATTTCAACCTGCTATGCATATATCTCGACCTACTACACATTTATTTTCTATTCCTATGCTTTTGTTGTTTACCAGAGTTGTGCATATATTCTGACTTGCCACGCATTTACCTTTTGTCTCGACGCATTTGTAGCTGCGCATCCACAATAGTGAGCATTTCTTGCTCTTTTGAGAGAAAATTTTCAACCTTTCTAAGTACCCATTTCAACCTTGTTCCAGTTTCATAGATCAAATTTACCATGCAGTCACTTCTCCTATCCGTTTTCCATAGCACCCTCTTTTTCATCAGTCGTCTCGTCTACCTCGTCCAAATCTTCCCAAAAACTGAGTCAAAAAGTATCAAACTAGGTTACGACAAGATAATTCTAGATCTTATCAAACCCAAACAATCGCTAGTAAAGTCTCCACTATCAGGATACATCATCCTTCTCTATTGGAACTTTTCACTACTCATGTTGGTGCAAAACTAGTCCCTTTCAAGTAAATGGATTCCTAACATCCTTACTTGTGGCTATCGTTTTGTATCGACCGATTCATTTGAAGTCATAGATCATAGAAAACCCTTGTCAAAATCTTTTCACCACAAGTATCCCCTTCACCACAACCTTCAAACTCACCTTGTCAAAGCATCCAATATCATAACATCCCATCCCAAACCGCACCACATGGTCCTAACTAGATCCCAAAAATAAAAGCAACTTGAAATGGCCGGAACATCAGACATAATTGTATCCCCACACGACAGTGATAAGGAAATCTCTCAAGATGACTTACAACAAGCACTCCAAGATAGGAAATTCCAACGCATGATGGACAAAGTCATCAACCGAGACCCTTCAAAATTCTTCCTCTACCTAGGAAACCAAGGGCTTAAACTCCCCGTTGACTTTGACGTTAATGCATTAAAAGAAATAGGAGAGGAAATCACTCACGAAAAGAGCACAAATGAGGAAAGCACCCTTGACAAAGACAAAGGAAAGAAAATAATGGACCCTAACATACCTATAGACACATTGATGAAACAAATTCAAACTTTACAACAACAATTCGTGGACCTCCAAACAGGGACGTCCACTAAAACTTATTCATTGGAGGATATCTCGCCATATCCTTTTGACAAAATCTTGAACATGGTACCCTTCCCCTTTCAGTTTCAAGTTCCTAAGTTTGACAAATACAGAGGAAAGGGTGACCCCAGGGACCATATTTGAGAATTTAGCGCCGCATGTCTAGAGGTAGCCCACAACGAAACTTTCCTCATGAGACTTTTTCCTCGATCACTACGAGGACAGGCCATGGAATGGTTCTCTCGACTACCCCCGGGTATCAAAACTTTTGATGAGTTAGTAAATAAGTTCGTCACACATTTCTCATACAACATTGAACATGAGGTATCTATGCTAGACCTATGCAACACGAAACAGAAAAATGGTGAATCCTTCATCGCTTTCCTACAAAGGTGGAGATAACTAGCAAGCAAATACCCTCATCATATACTAGAGAAACAAATGACAGAAATGTTTGTCCACAACCTCAACCCCAATCTTAGCTACCAAATACAAATCCAAGGTCCTACCACATTCGTGAAGGTGATTGAGATGGGATTATTTATTGAAAAAGCTATGATCGCAAACGGATAAATAAAGTTGTTCAAAGACAATCCTAACTCTAACTACACCACGGACAAGTCAAAATTTTGGACCAAGAACAAAAACATAGTCAATGATGGAGTGGTTGATGCCAAGCTAGCGGCCCCTAAACAACCAATTCTCAATCTCAAGGGAGCTCCAAACAACGCAACACCCAACAAACCTCCATCAAATGAGCAGAGACAATCACCATGGAATTTCTGTTCTAGACAAAAGTTTACACTGTTGGGAGAATCACTTGAGTCCGCATTGAGAAAGTTGCTAGCAAACAATGAGATCACCCTTCCCTCCACAAGCGACTATGAACCACCTGTCAAACCTCCTTGGTGGAACAATACCCACTATTGTGAGTACCATAGGGGAAGAGGACACAAAACTAATGACTGCATTCGTCTGAAAAATGTCATTCAAGACTTGTTAGACCAAAATCGTGTCAACAGAGATCATCCAAATAACGAATCACATGTGGTGTACAAGGATCCGCTCCTTAACCACGATAGATAGCATAACAACAACCACAACAACAACAATTGGCAGAACCGCAATAACGGAAACAACGATGCAAATTACATAAACGTACCATTTGAGTACACCATTAATAGCATAATAGAGCATATCCCACATATCAATGTGCTCACATTCAACGAACAATCAGATCCCAACACCAAATCTGATTGCACCATCATTACCCACAGTGGAAAAACTACCTTACACACACTTCCTCCAAGGTCATCAGTCTCATCATCTACCCCCCACCAATACAATGTCATAGAACAACTACGGAAGACTCTTGCCAACATTTCCATACTAGAGTTGTTGCATCTATCACTAGCACACAAAGAAATTCTTGAAAAATCCTTAGTTGAAACCACCGTCCCCACCAATTTGGCCCAAGAGAAGTTTCAAGCCATGGTAGGTCACCTTACCTCATCCAAAATCCTCTCATTCACTGAGCAGGATGATCTATCTGTGTCGCAACCCCATAACGCATCCCTACATATCGAATCTTTCATTCATAAACACCGCATCAAAAGGGTTCTCATTGATGAAGGGGCAGGTTTGAATATTTGCACATTGAAACTAGTCCTTACATTGGGGTTCTCAGAAAATACAGTGGATCCAAGGAAAAAGATTACAATCAAAGCCTATGATGAGGAAGAACGGACTACCAAGGCAACTGTGGTGTTACCATTAAGAGTCGGACCAGTAGTGAAAGAAGTTGTGTGTCAAGTCGTTGATAGGGACCTCACCTATAACATTCTCTTAGGCAAACCTTGGATCCACGCCATGAAAGTTGTGCCTTCCACCTACCACCAATGCATCAAACTCTGTTACAACGGCCAGGAGATTACCATCCAAGGTGACCCCAATCGCTTCCAACATTGCAACACCATCCAATCAAGACTTGAAACCATCATCCCTAACAACAGAGCTTCCACTCCCCCCATCTACCAATGGGACCATAGCTCCCAAGCTTCCACATCCAAGGTCAACAAGCAAAAAGTCAAGATCAAAGAAACTGGGGTAGGAGAATACTCCATCGAGCACAACCTTTGTCTATTTAAAATGCCTCTATCTCCAAAATCCTTTAGATGACCTTCACCTTGCCCAAAGCCATCTACAATGCCTGAGTCTCCTACTGCTCCCTTTGTCAAGGGGGGTACCTTGTCAGATGAAAGTGATGAAAGAGATGTGTTACAATGGCTCTACATTGATGAAAATGACACACAGCAAGACCAACAACCTAAGCTCCCAACAGAAATCTATGGGCGTGGACAATCTATTTTACATAGAATGGGTATGAAGGACAAGGCCCCATCAGCTTAAGAAAGGAAGGAATCATCGAACCCATTCAACCTTCTTCATCCTCATCGGCTCAAAACACAACAGGGCTAGGATACCAAGACAAAGCTAAAGGAAAAGGCAAAGCTAAGGCTACCACTTGTTCTGTGGAAATGATCCATAATCTCCAAGAGGACAGTGACACAGATTCCAATGAGTATGAATGAGATGAACTCTCAGAACATTCCTATGAAGACAAAGGAATTGATGCCATTCAAACCTATAGCCCCTACCATGAGGGACTAACACCTAAGCATACACCGATAGAGTGTGATTCACCTATTCCTAAGAGTACAACTTACGAGGAAGGTCAGAGTTTGCACGAGATAAATAATCTTGAGGAAAGTACCATACCAGACCTTGTTCCTATAACTCCCCATTCTAACAAAATATCCATCCTTACCATAACACCCACTGAATCAGATCAATATATCGACCCCCTCACACTAGTACATCCTAAGCTTATCGATTGGGATCTACGAGGAACCCCTCAACTTGACATATTCCAAAATGATGATGCCTATATTAACTTCATGGAACTAAGAGACCACTTACCCATGGGAGATCATAAAGCTGGCTACGCCATAGAACTCAATTCCGTAGCTTACTTCGGAGAGGGTGCCAAGCCTTCCAGTCACAAAACATAAAAATAAAAAATGGATCTGATGGTGAAAACTACTCTGTGGCAGTATCAGATCCCAAAAAAGTAAAAATAAAGGATGCATCGAATGGTGAAAACCTCTCTGAGGTGCCAGATGATGGAAGGCTTGACACTCTCCCCAATGACATGTATCAGGAGAAGTCACAGATTGTGGTAGAATCGACAGAACCAGTGGACATTGGTATAGAGGGTAATCCTAAGATCATACACTTTGCTAAGTCTTTATCTCCACTAGAAAAGACAAAATTTGTACCCTTCTTCACGAGGAAATAGGTCAACTTTGCTTGGTCATATGTAGATATGCCCGGTCTAGATCCAGACTTGGTCTTACATCATTTGCCACTCGATCTTGGAGTAAAACTTGTAAAGCAGAAATTCAGAAAAATGCATCCTCATGTTGTACTCTAGTCAAAAAGGAACTCAAAAAGCTACTAGATGTTGGGTTTATCAGACCAATAGATTATCCTAAGTGGATTTCCAACATAGTACCTATCACCAAACCAGATGGAAGAGTCAGAATTTGTAATGATTTCTGAGATCTTAACAAGGCCTACCGCAAGGATGATTTTCCATTACCTAACATAGACATCATTGTGGACTTAACAACTCGGCATACAATGCTTTCTCTTATGGATGGTTTCTTGAGATACAATCAAATCAAGATAGCACCAGAGGATCAACATAAGACAACATTCACCTGTCCATGGCATACTCTATGTTGGTGTGTCATGCCATTTGGGTTAAACAATGCAGGAGCGACATATCAATGCGCTATGACTACTATATTCCATGATATGATGCATGTAACAATGGAAGACTATGTGGATGACATCCTTGCCAAATCACTTACAAGGGAGTCCCATTTGGACGTCTTAGACAAACTCTTTTAGTGGCTAGAGCAGTTCAAGGTTAGATTAAATATGAAGAAGTGTGTGTTTGGGGTTACTTCCGGCAAACTCTTAGGCTTCATAGTATCAACAAACGGGATTGAGGTAGATCCTGGAAAAGTCAAGGCTATCATGGAGATGCCTCCACCAAAGAACATTACCCAACTGCAGTCATTGCAAGGCAAATTACAAGCAATCTGCCAATTCATCTCCCAACTGGTAGACAAGTGCCAACCTTTCAATCATCTCTTACATAAAAACATTCTATTTAGATGGGATGAGAAGTGTGAAGAAGCATTTTGCAAACTTAAGGAGTATCTTATGAATCCACCTATCTTGATGCCTCCTATACAAGGCAAGTCGCTATTACTTAACATATCTACTACACAGATAGCTCTGGGCACCCTTCTAGCAAAATAAGACAATGAAGGCAAGGAAAGGGCCATGTACTACATTAGTTGCACATTGGTGGGTTATGAACTGCAATACTCTCAAATCGAAAGATCTTGTCTTGCTGTGGTTTTTGCTTCCCAAAAACTATGACATTACATGCTTGCACATTCCATCAAGCTTATTGCAAAGATAGATCCCTTGAAATACTTATTAAGAAAAGAAGCTCTCACAGGTCACTTAGCTAAGTGGGTAATGCTCCTAAGCGAATATGACATTGAGTATGTAGAACGGAAAGCTATCAAAGGTCAAGTCATTGCCGATCAGTTGGCAGAGGCACCATTACAGGATACCACTCCAATGAAGTTCAAGTTTCCAGATGAATTAATCTTCACTATCACAACACAGTCATGGACACTCTATTTTGATGGCTCCTATACAAACCATGGATCGGGGGCAGGCATCTTGTTGGTCACTCCTCAGGGTGCCACAATACCGAAGTCTTATCGTCTACTTTTTCCATGCACAAACAACATAGCAGAATATGAGGCTTTGGTCATTGGTCTTAAACTAGCAGCAGAATGGAAAGTAAAATAACTTCATGTCTACAATGATTCACAACTCGTCATCAATCAGGTCAATGATGACTATTAGACAAAAGACGACAAGCTCATTCCCTACAAGCATATGGTGGATGATTTTAAAGAGTACTTTGTGATCATCTCCTTTGAGTAGATACCAAGGATTGAAAACAAAGCAGCAGATGCCATGGAAACCATTGCCTGACTTCTCGACATACTAGAGAATGAGTCACGTTTTGAGTTCTTGGTGGAGACAATCACGCAACCAGCTTATGACATACCCAAAACCCAATCCATTTGCCTTCTCGTCGGATATGATTCACCCTTGTATGGTAAGATTTACACTTACCTCTAGGACAACACCTTACCACCCAACCTATCAAATAACTAATGCCAAACCTTCATTTGACAAACATCCCATTACACTATTATCGCCGATACCCTATACCGCTGAGGTTTGGATGGCACTTTACTCAGATGTCTTGAACGTGAAGAATCTCAAACTGCCTTGCGAGAAGTACATGAAGGAATATGTAGATCACACTCTAGTGGTCCTACTTTAGCCAGGAAAGTCATCTGTTTGGGATACTATTGGCTAAACATGGAAACTGATTCATATTAGTTTGTTAAGAAGTGCAAATAGTGTCAGATACATGGAAACCTTGTGCATGCACCAGCTCAAGAACTATGACCTTTGATGACACCTTGGCCCTTTTGTCAGTGGGGACTCGACCTTGTGGGTAAAATCCACCCTCCCTCATCCAACAGCCACAAGTTCATCATAACCACCACCGAGTATTTCACCAAGTAGATTGAAGTTGTTCCACTCACAAATGTCACAAGAAAATAGATTGCCTCCTTCATCCTCAATTACCTCATTTGCAGATACAGAATTCCCTCATCCATAGTCATAGATAAAGGAAGACCTTTCAAAAACTAGGACGTCCAAGAACTTTGTGACAAATTCAAAATCCAACACCACTTCTCCACCCCATATTACCCCCAAGGTAACAGTTAGGTAGAGGCATCTAACAAAACAATCTTAAAAATCCTCAAGAAAACTGTCAATGACACCGGCTATGATTGGTACATACAACTCAATCCTGTTCTGTGGGCCTATCAAACCAGTATACGCACTCCCACTGGTGCTACCCCATATGCCCTTGTCTATGGATCAGAAGCCATTTTGCCCATCGAGGTCGAGTTACCATCTCTAAGGGTGTCGTTAAAAGGTCTTATTATTGATGAAGACTACAGAGTTTCCAGATTGCAAGAGTTAGAACTATTGGAGGAAAAACAACAGAATGCCTTCAACTATCTCAAGGCATACCAGCAAAGGATGTCACGAAGCTACAACCACAGAGTCCATCCCAGGGCATTCAATGTTGGTGATCTAGTACTTAAGGAAAATCCCCGCAATCAGCAAGATCGGGAAAAGAAAGGAAAGTTTGAACCCAACTGGCTTGGTCCTTATGTAATCATTGTTGGTTATGGATCAGGAGCATATCAGTTAGCTACTTTAGAAGGTGAGTTGTTTGATGACCCAATCAACAGTATGCATCTTCGTCAGTTCTATACCTAGAGAACCCCAATGTAAGGGGGGCATAAAAACATAAAAAAATAAAAAAATAGCCAAAAAAAATATAGCAAAAAAAATTGTCCTCTGGTGAAAACCTGGTAAACAAGTGCCTTGGATAGATACCATGATGAAAACTTGGCAAACAGGTGTCATGTGTATTTTGGCTCCTGTGCAATAAAAGTGAAGTAGTGAAAACCTAGCAAACTGGCACTCTCTGCGATGTAAACTGCTACCTCCATCTTTGGGAAACCAGTCACCTTGTGTCCATTCTTCCCATCATTATCCATTTTCCAATCATGTCAGTTTCACAATAAACACCTTGCATAACAAAAATGATGACCTATCATGTCTTGATACTCTATAACCATTGTCACCTTAATACCTAAGGTTGTCAAAGTACCATATCCATAGTGTCAGCATATCTTAGCGTCCATTGTCAGTATCGGGGTTCATCCCGAACTACGTTGCCTCTGCGTCATCACGTAGGCAAGGCCATTATCAATGCGCCCTCGAGGCTCCACTTCTCATCCATTCCATCACGTGTCATCTGTCCTTCTATCTATCTAAGTCCACACCATTTCCTATCACCTAGGTCTTATGTCCACCAAGTTCACCCCAAACTACATTGCCTCTACGTCATCATGTAGGCAAGGCCATCTATCAATGCACCCCTGAGGGACTAGGTCAGTCCTTTAGGAACTGTTTCTTCATGTCTGTTTGTCAGTTCATCTATAATAAGTCGATCCTTTGTCTAAACTAGGGGAAACTCCTCGACCTGGTTACAAAATTAGATTCTTGAATGCCACAAGTTCTAAGAGGACACTAATAAGGATTGTGATACCTTTCACCACAATGTGCAAGCACAATAAAGCACGCTTCCAAACAGAAATCTTAACGAAAAACATCAACCTATCCAAAGAAAAACAAAACAAGTACCTATACACTCAAAATGATTATATCTAAATTATGGCAAGAAGACACATCTAATGCAAGAATGTTTTGTGTTTGTGAGCAGGTTAACTTACAGAGTCTTGATTTTTGTTATTATGTCTTTCTATGCTACTCAAGGATGTCAAAAACTAGAGAAGCTATGATGGGGGCATAATCATTTTTTCTTTGTCTACTATTTGTGGATCAATCTTTAGTAATGTGATGACTTTTGTCTAATGGCATGATCAACAAAAGATCATCGAGGACTTCAGAGGTCTAAACATGAAAAGAGGCAATCCTTATCTGTTGAAACGCAAGAGGTACTCAGGTCATCTAGATTTAATTTTGACTAGATGCTTGTATCAACTTGCTATATCAAAATCCATGTAAGTAATACTCAGTCATCTCGGTTCAATCATACCTAGATTCTTGTATTTTCTTACAACATTTCAAAAGAAAAAAGAAACAAAAAAAGTGCCCAATGATGAAACAAGCACTTCAAAATACTTGCAATATCAAGATGACATATATCCGCATCCATAATACATCCATTTACATTTTGCATACCATCCATCAATAAAGATTTGGTTCATAGTATCAGTGTTTACAAAATCTTTTGAGTCCTTGTGTCGAGTCATTCTTCTATCAATCAAATGTCTATCTATCATTGTATCTCTCATCCCAATCCAGTCAATCCAAGCAATGATCCAAATGCAAGTCCATCCTTAATCCATACCAATTGAGTAAAGTCAATCTTATCAAATTATCCAAGTGCAATCAGTGGTCTTGATCCTAATCTCACCGTCAATCAAATCAATCATAATTATCAGTGGGATATATCTTTCCCATGCCTATCATTTTGATCTAGGGATCTATCATTCCTCTCAATGACAACACTATTGTCAATCATTATCAATTAATCATTGGTTTACTTCTTGACAGGGGCAATACCTTGTTTGTTCTTGTATCATTTGTACATGCTTGTTTGCTTGTGTGTGTTATCATTTTATCTTGCATCACGCGTCATTCAAGTCTTTCTTCAACCAATTTCTTCACCCCAACCTATTCTTCCACCTTGTTCATCGTGAGATTGTCCGTCTCACGCCCTCAAAATTTTCTTCCCATCCAATCTCCCGAGGGGGGCATCCTACCATCATTAAACCTGTACCAGGGGCAAATCGGGGCATGCATCATTATTAGAAAAATCTATTCTTTGAAACAACGTGATAAAAACACATTGCATCAAAGAGGGGCAAAATGTATACACCTAAAAATGACACGACTCTGTCTAAATAAATATTTTAAATATTTATTTCATCTTAATATTCCTATCTCAATAAATAAATAAATCAATTTATTTATTTGATTCACATTCCTCCCAAAAATTAAATAAAATCACTTATTTAATTAGTTTCATCAAATTCTTCAAATCCTCTTTTCTACAATTAAATAATTTTAATTATTTAATTAAATCACTCATTCCTCCAAATTTAAATAAATAAATCAAATTTATTTAAATTATCTCAATCTCTAAAAATAAAATATAATCAAATATTTTATTTATTCTTCCAAAGCATGCACAAACAATTAAATAAATTTATTTATTTAATTTACTTTCTTATCTTCAAATTCCTCAAAAATCTTCCAAATCTTCTAAAAATAAATCTTCTTCTTCATGCACACAAAATTAAATAATTTATTATTTAATTTCTCTCAAATCATGCAAAAAGCAAATCACAAGTTGAGTTAATTGATTTAATCAATCTTGTTTTTATCAACAACTCTTAAATTAGAAAAAAGCTTTCTAATTTATGAAATCAAATCTTATCTTTATAAAAGAAAGTAGTTAACTCAAACAAAACAACTTTTTGTATGACACTTGTCTTCTTTCTATTCACGCACATCCTCTCAAAGTTTCTCAACCATTGATCTTCTTATTCTTTCTATACCGTTGATCTTCTCTCTCACAAGTCTATAAATTGAACCCAATTTCTCCATTTCTATCATCCAAGCTTTTAGTACCCTTACTCTGCAGGAATCACAGCGTACCTTTGGCACCAAATTCCTCCATTGCTTGCGATCAACTTGTTACCATCACCATTACCATTGTTGTGAAGCTCCTTTTCATTACAAAGAACTATCATAGCCATTCTCCATTGACATCTTGAAGAAAAAACATGGAAGTGCACTTTCTGAGGGCTTCATTCATTACGAAAGATTGATTGAGATAGGCGACCAATGGAAGCTATGAAGTATTGAGGCTTGCAAAGTTTTGTCTTTGTTGTATGAATCTTGATTATTTCCTTTTCCATGTTTATTTGATATTATTGATAATCAATCCAATCCATTGAGTTATTGTGTTATTTGATATTATTGATAATCATTCCAAAAAATTGGAATGATTATCAATAATATCAAATAACCCAATAACTCAATGGATTGAATTGATTATCAATAATATCAAATAACCCAATAACTCAATGGAAAAGGAAATAATCAAGATTCAAAACAACAAAGACAAAACCTTGTAAACCTCAATACTTCATAGCTTCCATTGGTCACCTATCTCAATCGATCTTTCGTAATGAATGAAGCCCTCAGAAAGCACACTTCCTTGCTTTTTCTTCAAGATGTCAATGGAGAACGGCTATGATAGTTCTTGCAATGAAGATGAGCTTCACAACAATGGTAATGGTAACAAGATAACAAGTTGATCGCAAGCAATGGTGGAATTTGGTGCCAAAGGTGCACTGTGATTCCTGCAGAGTAAGGGTACTAAAAGGTTGGATGATAGAAATGGAGGAATTAGTTTCAATTTATAGACTTGTGAAAGAGAAGATCAACAATATAGAAAGAATAAGAAAATCAACAGTTGAGAAACCTTGAGAGGATGTGCGCAAATAGAAAGAAGACAAGTGTCACACAAAAAGTTGTTTTGTTTGAGTTAACTACTTTCTTTTATAAAGATAAGATTTGATTTCATAAATTAGAAAGGTTTTTTCTAATTTAAGAGTTGTTGATAAAAACAAGATTGATTAAATCAATTAACTCAACTTGTGATTTGCTTTTTACATGATTTGAGAGAAATTAAATAATAAATTATTTAATTTTGTGTGCATGAAGAAGAAGATTTATTTTTAGAAGATTTGGAAGATTTTTGAGGAATTTGAAGATAAGAAAGCAAATTAAATAAATAAATTTATTTAATTGTTTGTGCATGCTTTGGAAGAATAAATAAAATATTTGATTATATTTATTTTTAGAGATTGAGATAATTTAAATAAATTTGATTGATTTATTTTAATTTGGAGGAATGAGTGATTTAATTAAATAATTAAAATTATTTAATTGTAGATAAGAGGATTTGAAGAATTTGATGAAACTAATTAAATAAGTGATTTTATTTAATTTTTGGGAGGAATGTGAATCAAATAAATAAATTGATTGATTTATTTATTGATAGAGGAATATTAAGATGAAATAAATATTTAAAATATTTATTTAGACAGAGTCATGTCATTTATAGGTGTATACATTTTGCCCCTCTTTGATGCAACGTGTTTTTATCAGGTTGTTTCAAAGAATAGATTTTTCTGATAATGATACATGCCTCAGTTTGCCCCTGGTACAGGTTTAACAACGGTAGGATTTTATTTTTCTGTTTATGCAAATTCTTGATGATCCCCATCTCAAGTTGATACAAACAGGAAGTTCTTTTGGATCTTTAGAACATCCTCTATTGAACTCTAGAATCAACTCTGTGAGTTTTATCTACACAACATGGATGTGCCCTATAATCTATCTTGGAACCCAGTCCTTTATGTGGGAGATGTGCCTATTAGAGTACTTATTTCTTTCATGTAGAATGAACATAGTAGGGGGACATAGATACAAAATTATAATGAGCATGAAAAGTCCATTTCCTTGTAGATTAGAGGGGAAGCAAAGAACCTCAATTATATTGTAGAGGAATGGATTGAAATACAAGAGGATATAATAGTGGCCAGAAAACTTCATCATGACCGACAAACTATTTATACACTATATCAAGAAACCTTGAGGAAGATAGGAAAGGAAGCATTTGACTTCAGTAAAATAAGGTGACAAGAACTTGCAACAGAGTTAAGAAGGAAAGAGCCACATTCTATGTATAACTTTCATGCAGTTGTCAACAGGAGCATAGGTACATCAATATGGCCAAGTCAAATAGATTAACATTGTTGCCACTTACCTTCCAACCACCTATTTTTTGGTTTCTAATTCCTCATTAGAGTGGTAGAAGATTCTATAGGGAAGAAGATGAGAAAACTAGATGGGAGTAGATTGAAGGACATAAAGAATTATTCTTAAAATAAGGTGAAGGACATGTAGACCCCTATGTCTATAGCAACATTACCCTCATGTATAACTCGAGGCCATAGTTGCTTGGGGACAAGCAAGACTTTAAGTTGGGGGGTGATGAGGAGCCCTATAATTGTCTTTTTAATCTCTATCTTTCCTATTTTTAAGATACATTCCTATAGACACTTTCATCCTTTTTGAACTAAGACTTTATATAATACTTGGATAAAGCACTATATTAATTAGATGATGCTTTAATAGATGTTGCATGGTTAAATAGTTGTTTTCATATAAAATGTAGTGTAAATAAGTGTGTTTATAGTGATCTTCATGATTGGAGATTTCTTTGGGACTAACTCCTTCCTATAGCAAAGAACACTAAAATGCAGCAAAGGCCGTAGAGTTCCTGTAACCAAGATAGAAGAGTTCCTGCAACCAAAAGATTGACTCCTACAACAAAGCACATAGTCACTGGCAAGTCAACAACCCGTTCCTTCCATACAGATCAAGGTAAGATCTAGAATACGTCAAGGAGGAATGTGTAACAAGTGTCAAGGTACTTACTCTCAATTGAAATGTGTTGAGATTGGTTTAAGAAAGAATAACTGCTTCCATGTTTCTTGGATGAATTTGTTCATTTTAATGTCCTAATTAGAATTCTGCTCTCTAATTGTTCAGTTTTAGTTTCCTAGTTTTACTTTGACTCTTCAAGAATAAGGAATCCTTCCCTTGTGTAAAGGGAAGTGGATTAGTTATCTAGTATTTCTCATTCATTCATAGATTGTAAAAGGGTGTATATATTTATCTCACCCAGCTATCTAGATAGATAGATTTTTTTGATGATTGTAGCATATTCTCATTTCAGTCAACAAACAAAGTGTTATTTTAGATTGTCTATTATTCTTGTTCTTAATCTATGGTGAAGAAGTGAATGCATTGATTCAATTGAGTAGTTGATAAAAAGAAGGAATTAGTCAACCTAAGTTAGGGCCCACTTATGGTAGGCTACCACCTATTTGTATTAGATTCATGTTATCAGGTTTAGATCTTAGAACTATATTTATTGATTATGTTTCAATTATTATTCCAGTGTAGTTGAAAAATAGTTATTTAGATTACTTTCAGAACTTATAAAATAGTTTCCTTGTTTTAAGTATTGAATTCCATTTTCCAGCATTCTAGTAATTTCCTTTTTGCTAGCTATACACAACTGAGCATTTAGAATTCTCTATTTGTACATATAGTACTGATATCATACCAAGAAACATGTCCTTGGGTTGATAAATTAAATGTAGCATGTCTTCACTCATTGAGCTACTTGATTTAGGATGAGTCGATCCATTGGATTACACGCATGCCTTACCTACATTAGGTTCAGTGCGAATTGAAAATGCTCCATAGTAAGCATTGATCCCAGAAAGATCAAGGATATACTTGAGTGGTGTATCCCTTAAAGAATTACAAAAATAAGAGGTTTTCATGGATTCATAAACTTCTATAATAGATTCATTAGAAATTTTAGTGGGATAAGTGCTTCTTTGACTTGTTGCACCAAAGAGAAGTTCTTTTCTTTAACTCAAACAATTGAGAGGAGTTTTGAGAAACTTAAAAAGGTTATAGAAGCCCCAATTCTTGCATTACTAGATTTTGAGAGGAACTTTACCATTGAGTGTGATGCTTTTGTGGTAGCCATTGGGGGTGTGTTTAGTCAAGAAGGTAAGGAAATTGTGTATTTTAGAGAAAAGTTAAATAATGCTAAGAATAGGTATGGTACTTATGATAAGGAATTGTATGCTATTGTTCAAACACTAAAATAGTGGAGGCACTACTTGTTACATAGAGAATTCATATTGTTGACTGAAAATTTGTTGAATGCACAAGACAACTAAGAGGGGGGGTGAATCAGTTGTATCAAAAACTTTAAACCCTCATAAACATATTCACATCCACATCAATTCACTTAAACCCTAATTCTGTTATGAAGATTAAACATGAAAATATATAACAAAAACTTAATCACATCAACACCATGCACATGAGAACATTAGATTTTTGCGTGGAAAACCCTAAAAGGGAAAAACCATGGTGAGGATTAGCTCACAATATAAAGTAGTATCAATACCATATTACAAAGAGGCTCACTACCAAAGGGCTTACTGCCCAAAAGAATGCTCACTGCAATAGGCTCACTACCAAAAGGGCTCACTACCATGAACTAATATAATAACATCTACCACATGCCTGAGTTCAGTTCTAATGAAGCATAATACATATCACCTTCGTAGCCTCACAACACAAAAATCCTCATCTTCACATTTTTCACACTTACAGATGAATCATTTACACCTATTTATATCAATCATTAACCTTGAAACATTGACCAAGGTTGGTAACACAATCTACAACCTTTGAAGCAATCTCCAAGGTCGACAAACATACATAATTCAAATTAGGTCTGGACCTAAACATTCTTACGAAGCAAAGAAATGAAGGTAGGACATTTCATATCTTAGTTCAGACCTAAATACATCTTCACATGCTTCAACATGCTTCCACAATTGACAAAGCACATACACAAAGAGTGTAAACAACCAGGTCGACCAAAATTGGTGTTAACACTAGGATCTTTAGGCACACGCTTCCAAGAACACAACCATAACTTCTGGACCAAGAACAAGCCTTCAACATGATCTAGAGACATCTATGAACAACCTTAAGTCACATGAGAACCAACAAAATCATTCACAACACCTTTCACCTAAAGAAGGTTCACCGTCTGCTCACAAACAACACTGTCAAACTCTGCTACACAATAACTTGCTTTCCAGAGCACCAAATCACAAACCCTTTTGAATGAAGATAGTTAAGGACCTTATAAACATATGTCCAGAACTGCAACACCTGAAACCACTCTACAGAGAAATGTGGAGAAAAATACTTTCTCCGGGACACCTCTATAGAACCCAGAAACTCTATCAATTACAGTCTTCAAACTGATGAACATAAATTCCACTGTACAGTGATCCAGACCATCAAATTCTAGATTTAGCATCTTCAAGAACTTCTCTAAAACATATCCAAATCTCACACTCTGGTCTTCAAAACAGAAGAAATGCAGAGCAAAAACTCAGACATTATCTTGTAAACCATAATACTTCTTCACAACACTGTCTTCAATATTTATCAAATTTTCCCAAAAGCACTTGGAAACTCAGCAATAGGAACAATGTACTGATATCATCAACACTTCTATAAGCCATTCAAATCACTTTGACATAATAAATCAATCAACCAATAACAACAACCTTAGAAGATACAGTTGACACCAATGACAACACATGTATGTTGACATCAATGGCAACACCGATTAGCACATACCTGCAACAAAATCAAGCATTCAAATATATAAATTCTTAAGCCAAATTATCACAAATGCATGGTAAATGGGTCTCCTTTTTGCAAAGAAATGCATTTTTAATACATTTGAATGACAAGACTAATGTGGTGGTTGATGCTTTAAGTAGGAGACAACATCTATTTTTCATAATGACCAACAAGATTGTTGGGTTTGAAGAAATGAAATAAGATTATGCAGCTAATCTAGTAATGTTATTACTGCTCTCAATAATCCTACTGTTACAAGAAGTGAAATACTCTAAAGACTACTTATTGAGAGATGGATTTTTGTTCAAAAGACTCTAGCTTTGTATACCCATAGGATCTAAGAGGAAAAAATTGATTCAAGAAGTTGCTTGGGGGGCACTTAGGAAGAGACAAAAAATACAACTTGGTAAGTGAATCTTTTTTGGCCTCAACTAAGGAAAGACATGAATAAGTTTGTTTCTGCATTTAGAGTTTGTCAAGTTTATAAAGTAGGACAACATAACACAATATTGTACAGATCCTTACCATTGATTGAGGGACCCTGGATTGACATCTCCATGGATTTTATGTTGGGTTTGCCTCGTACTCAATGAGGAAATGATTCTATCTTTGTTGTTGTAGACCAATTCTCTAAAATGGCCCACTTCATTCCCTACAAAAAACTATGGATGCAAGTAAGGATATTGATTTGTTTTTTTAGGAGATTGTTTGTTTGCATGGACTACCCAAGACTATTACTAATGATAGTGATACAAAGTTTCTGAGTCACTATTGTCCTATTTTTCTTGAAAGGAAGCTAGGTGTGTAGAAATTGCTTCCTACACTAATCTAATGAGGAGAGATGAGTACAAATTCTTTCTAACCTTTACAATTACAGTGTTATTAACCCAAAAACAAAGATATTGCAGCAATACACAACACAAGAATGTAAGACAGAAGAAGAGAGAGACAAGATATAACGTGGGGAAAACCCTTTCGGGTGAAAAAACCCACACTCCAAAACCTGCACAATGTATTATCTAAAGAACAAGGTTTACAACACACTTGCAATGCAAGTCTTTACATGAGTCTTTGACACTCATATCTGGAAGCATAACAATACTTGTCAATCACATAATACATCTCCTCTCAAAGCACCTGCTTAAATAGAAGTTTACAAGGCAAAAATGGACCTTTCTTGAGATGGGTGTCCAACTTGGCCTCATGGCCCAAAACCCATGCCTAAGGATACTTGTCCAACACTGCAGCATGGTCATGACACTTGTCATATCACCCCATCCCAATATGGTTGCCTATTCCCAAGTTGGGCAATGATAGATGCTCTTATGACTCTTATGATTGTCATAGAATCCGTCATAACTGTCATATCTTACAACTGTAAGAGAATCTATCATACACTGACTAAAAATATCAAATTCTCTTACAACATGTCATAACCCTCCTTTGGGCGCCCAAAGATGCCTTCTTCCAAGATGCCTTGTGACACATGTCCTGTCATAGTATCTTCTATTTACAACTCTTATGCGTCATAGATTCTGTCATAGGAATCTGTCATAACCGTTTCAGTCAAGATTCACTTACACATTAGTCAAAGTGCCGACACATGGCAAAATACATCTACCACTAAGTGGGATGCCTATCTCCTCATGTGAGGACAAAATTACATGTGGTCACCTTCCACGTAGGATGACACATCACCGTGCCAACTCCCACAAGATGACAAAACAAGATTTGCATCCTAATTACACAATAGGAAATAAATAAATATATTACAATAAATAAATGTAAGGAATTACCAAGGTTGAGACACCTTAATTCCCAACATTCTCCCACTTGTCGAACACCTTGTAAGAGCCAATAGAAATAACATGATTTAACTGCTATAGGCCGAGAGGCCCATAGACTCCGAACACCATCTGAACTTCTCTGTGCCCACTAGTTTCATCAATGTATCCGCAACATTCTTCAAAGTGTCTACCTTCTATAAATTCACCTTCCCATCCTCTACCATGTCTCACACGAAGTGAAACTATACATCAATATGCTTTGTTCTCAAATGGAAAGTTGGATTTTTTGCTAGGCAAATCACACTCTGACTGTCACAACAAATCGTAATCTCTTCTGCATCAACACCAATATCTAAACACAATCTCTTAAGCCAAATGGCTTCCTTGCAAGCATGAGTTGCTGCCATATACTCAGCTTCTATCATGGACAAAGTGACCATAGGTTGTCGCTTACTCATCCAACTAATTGCACCATTGAACATAGTAAACACGTAAGCACTGGTGGATCTCCTACTATCAATATCACCTATCCAATCAGAATCCATGAATCCACGAATACAAATTGAATGTGGAGGTCCTGTAGGATTACCATGATAGCATATATAATACTCAGAAGTACCCCTCAAATATCTGAACACTCTCTTAACTGCATCCCAATGTACCCATCCAAGATTAGCCATAAATTGACTAAGAACTCCCACTACTTGGGCAATGTCTAGTCTTGTGCAGACCATAGCATACATCAAACTACCAACAACACTAGCATAAGATACTTTGCTCATGTCCTCCAACTCACTAGGATATTTTGGATAATCATTAATAGACAACTTTGTCCCTAAAGAAATAGGAACACACAATGGTCTACAATCTACCATGTTGAACCTATCCAACATGGTCTTCACATACTTACTCTGGCTTAACCAAAGTTTTCTTTTAGCTTTGTCTCTTCTAATTTCTATTCCCAGAATGTACCTGGCTGCCCCTAGATTTTTCATCTCAAACTGTGCTGACAAATGAGACTTCAAATCAGAAATCATATTCTTACCATCCCCAATTAACAACATATCATCAACATACAATGCAATAATAAGAATGCGATCATTGTCAAATTTATAATACACACAATAATCTAATTTTGATCTTAGAAATCCAACTGACAACACAAAGGCATCAAACTTCAAGTACCACATCCTAGGAGACTGCTTCAAACCATACACAAACTTTTTCAACTTGCAAACCAAATTTTCTTTACCTTTCTCTTTGTAATGCTCTGGCTGTGACATGTAAATCTCCTCCTCCAAATCACCATGAAGGAATGTTGTCTTCACATCCATTTGCTCCACCTCTAAGTTATAATCTACTGCAAGAGATAATAGGAACCGAAAAGATGTCATCTTTGCAATGGGAGAGAAAATTTCACCATAATCAATTCCCTCCACTTGTGAATACCCCTTCGCAACCAATCTAGCCTTGTACTTTTCAACACTGCTATCTGCACCGAATTTCTTCTTGAACACCCATTTGCATCCAATAGGTTTCCATCCTTCAGCTAAAGGCACCAAGTCCCATGTTTTATTCTTTTCCAAAGAAGCCATCTCATCTTCCATGGCCTCCTTCCAGGAACCTGCATCTTTCATGCCCATAGCCTCTGTCATAGTTCTAGGCTCATCAATGTTAGTAAGTAAAGCAAAAGAACAACTAGAATCAAGCAATGAATAACCAAACCTATTAGGTTGCTTCCTTGTTCATGTAGACCTCCTCAATGGTTGAGGTTTAGGTTCTACTTCTTCTTCTAAACTTTTAGAGCTGCTAGAGCTCTCCTCATCATCAAGTCTCATAGGGTCTGTCAGTTCAGTCTTCTTAGGGGTAGAAGGAAACTAAACCACATCCTCTTTCTTTTCTATTTCTTCTGGCTGTAGAACAATGGGAGAAGGTGTTAGCTCTTTGAAAATAATGCTTCTACTATACAACACTTTTTCAGCCATAGGGTCCCAAAGCTTGTATCCTTTCACACCGACACCATAGCTAATGAAAATACACTTAACAACCTTGTTCTCCAATTTAGACCGTTTCTCCCTAGGCACATGTGCATATGCCTCACAACCAAAAAAATGAAGATGTCTAACTGAAGGCTTCTTACTAGACCACACCTCCATAGGTGTCTTACCAATAAGAGCTGATGTAGGAGACCTATTTACTAGGTAGCAAGTAATGGCTACAACTTCAACCCAAAACTTTTATTCGAGGCTTGCTCCACTAAGCATACTCCTAGCCCTCTCCATCAGTGTCCTGTTCATCCTCTCTGCAACTCTATTTTGTTGCGGGGTGTATGGAGTTGTCTTATGTCTTTAAATCCCTTTCTCTTTACAAAACTTATCAAACTTTGCCGAACAAAACTCACCACCTTTGTCAGTTCTCAAAGACTTAATCTTTTTACTAGTCTAATTCTCAACAAAAGCTTTAAACTCTTTGAACTAACTAAAGACTTCAGTCTTGCTTCTGAGAAAATAAATCCATATTCTTCTACTGTAATCATCTATGAAAGATACAAAATATATAGATTTGGAAATTGAAGGAACACTAATAGGACCAAATACATCAGAATGAATAAGATCCAATACACCAGAAGACTTGTGAGAACTAGAGTAAAATTGAACACAGTTTTGCTTTCCATATATACAATGTTCACAAAAGTCAAACTTGAGATTACAATCATTTAGCCCCTCAACGAGGTTTTTATTGTTTAGGGTTCTAAGACCCTTTTCACCAATGTGGCCAACTCTCATATGCCATTACATTATCTTTTCATTAGGAAGCTTAACTTCCAAAGCATGAGCACCCTTGGGTACCCAAGATGCACTACCATCAGAATTTGTTACAACAAATTTCTTCACTGCTGGTTCAGATGGTGGGGATGAAGTGACTGCAGCTCTTTTCTTTAGGTCAGAAGAACTATTAAACTATGAAGTGCAGGCCTCCAGCTGAAACATAGTACATCTCTGAGTACCCTTCACAAGCACCATAGATCGTCTAGTCATCTTGCATCCATCCTTCGAAAAGATAGCCTGCACACCTGTATAATTCAACATACTTATAGAAAGCAGGTTCCCTGCCAAGCTTGGGATGTGCATAACCCCAGTTATCCCCTTCACTCATCCATCGGGGAATCAGATTATGACTCTTCCACGACCAACAATCTTCAGATGAGAATCGTCACCCAGGTACATTCTTCCACCATCAAACTCTTCATACTTTGTGAGCCACCTTCGATGCGAGGTCATGTGGAGTGATGCACCAGAATCAATCAACCACACATCATCAGATGCATGGGTGGCTAGGGCTATGATGAAGGCATCACCATCATCTTGTGACTTGTTAGAATCTGAGTTTGGGACATTCTTCTTCTTCTTTTTCTTTTCCTCTTTGCATTCCTTTCAGAAATGCCCAGATTTTCCACAGTTCCAACAGAGAACCTTGGACTTTCCAGGAGATTTGGATCTCCCATGGGATTTGGATCTACCCTTCTCAGCTTTCTTGTCCTTCTTTTTCCCTTTCTCCTTGGGTCTTCCATGAACCGCAAGAGCCTCTTTGGCTGCTTCAGAAGAATTTCTTCGCATCTCTTCAGATAACAATGAAGATACTACTTCATCCATTTTAAAAGTGGATGTGGTGCTCCCAATAGCCATAACAAGATGATCTTATGAGTCAGGCAAAGAACAAAGCAAGGTCATACAATGATCCTCCTCCTCCATTTTCACACTAATAGATGTCAACTGTGCAACTAACATGTTGAAAGCATTCAGGTGATCTGCAACAGATCCTTCATATTCTATCCTTAGAGAATACAACTTCTTTCTCAGAAAAAGCTTGTTCACTAGGGATTTGGCCTGATAAACATCTTCCAGCTTCTTCCAAAGGTCTTTCGTGGTCTCCTCCTCATGGACATTTAACATGATAGAATCAGCTAGACTGAGTCTTATGAGACCCTTAGCCTTTTGATCTTTGAGATCCCAATCAGCTTGTACCATTGCGGTTGGTTTTACACCGGATACAGTTTCCCATAGATCTCGATCAACAAGCATGTCTTCCATCTTAAGTTTTCATAACTGAAAATTTGTGCCATTGAATTTCTCCACCTCTAATCTTTTGGATGTGCCTGCCATCTCTTTTCCTGCAACATGATTATAGAATACTTTGCACAAACTCCCACTCAATCTAAGATCAGCTCAAAAAACCCCTACCCAACAACTAGGACCAAAGGTGATCAAGCTTTGAAACCAACTAAAAGGAAGCTAAGTGTGCAGAAATCGCTTCCTACACTAATCTAATGAGGAGAGATGAGTGCAAATTCTCTTTAACCTTTACAATTATAGTGTTATTAACCCAACAACAGAAATATTACAAGAATACACAACACAAGAATTTAAGACAGAAGAAGAGAGACAAGATATAACATGTGGAAAACCCTTTTGGGTGAAAAACCCCACACTCCAAAACCTGCACAATGTATTATCTAAACAAGGTTTACAACACACTTGCAATGTAAATCTTTGCAAGAGTCTTCGACACTCATATCTAGAAACAATCCAGCAACATAACAGTACCTGTCAATCACATAATACATCTCCTCTCAAAGCACCTACTTAAATAGAAGTTTATAAGGCAAAAATGGACCTTTCTTGAGATGGGCGTCCAACTTGGCCTCATGGCCCAAAACCCACGCCTAAGGACACTTGTCCAACACTGCAGCATGGTCATGACACTTGTCATATCATCCCATCCCAATATGGTCGCCTATTCCCAAGTTGGGCAATGACAAATGCTCTTACGACTCTTACGACTGTCATAGAATCCGTCATAACTGTCATATCTTACAGTTGTACATTGACTAAAAATAGCATATTCTATTACAACATGTCATAAACCTCCTTGGGGCACCCAAAGATGCCTTCTTCCAAGATGCCTTGTGGTACATGTCTTCACCTGTCATTGTATCTTCTATTTACGTCTCTTACGCGTCATAGATTATGTCATAGGAATCTGTCATAACCGTTTTGGTCAAGATTCACTTGCACATTAGTCAAAGTGCTGACACATGAAAAAATACCTCTACAACTAAGTAGGACACCTATCTCCTCATGTGAGGACAAAATTACATGTGGTCACCTTCCACGTAGGATGACACTTCACTGTGCCAACTCCCACAAGATGACAAAACAAGATTGCATCCTAATTACACAATAGACAATAAATAAATATATTACAATAAATAAATGTAAGGAATTACCAAGGTTGAGACACATTAATTACCAACATTGTTTTCCAACCAAATAGCCCAAATCCATAAAATATCTAAGTGTTTTCCCCTTTAGAGATGCAAGGAAAAACATCCAAAATTTACTAAGTCCCAAAACCTTGAGTTTTCCTTGTGTTTTCTAGATTTTTGGAGTTTCAGAGTTTGGGGTTTTACCCTTCATCTTTCCATCTTAACCATCTACAAAATCCACCCTTTCCTTTGTAAAATACTCTAAGTATTTTAACCTTTTCAAAGTTTCAGACTTCAGACTTTTCCTCTTCCCTCTTCCATTTTGGAAGGTGTAAGATGAAAGGCTCAAAGCCCAACCCCCGATGAGTGTTAAATTTTCTAGGGCATTCCACCATTCCATGGAACCCTTTTGATAGACCCCATGGTGGGATGGCGGAATCGTGGAATGTTGACACATGGCTGTGATGTCATCAAGGAAAGTGAAGGTCAGAAGGCCCGAAGGCCGACTTCCACCCAAAAGTTTGAAAATAAAGCTAAGTGTTTCAGACTTCAGGGATCAGACCTTTCTTCTTCTTCCTTCTCATCGAAGGTGAAAGGCAGAAGGCCCAAGCTCTGAACTCCATTGAAACTTTCAAAAGATAGGCTAAGTCTTTGACTTTCAGGGTTCAGACTTTCCTTCTTCCTCCTCTGCGAAGGTGAAAGATGGAAGGCCTGAGGCTCGAAGTCCACCGATAATGCAATTGTCCTTGGTAAAGCAGAGTTTGGGGGGAAAACTTTCCTCCTTTCTTCTTCTCTTTTGTAAGGCAGAATGCCGAAGGCTCGAGGCCCAAACTCTGATGACTTTCGTGATCTTCAAAAATAAAGGCAAGAAAGATAAACCAAGGGCTTGCCATGATCAATCTTGTTCAAACTTTGTTTCTAAGGTGGGAATCTAGTTTAGATGAAAGTCAAACATCCAGCTCCAGCTAGAAAAATTGTAGTTGAGCATTTATTGTTGTGGGTGGAGTTTCAAGCACCCGTTTTCAATGCAGATATTTGAAGATATTTGTTCAACCACTTATTGGAGATATTTTATCTGCATTTATGTCAGGACAATCAGATTTTCTTCTAATATTCATTTGTAAAATATCTCTGATAGGCCCATGGGGGAAAATTTATTGATGAAATGACTAAGGACAATGTAATGAAGTATTATATATGCATAGAAAAAGATGTAATGAGGGTTAAAAAATAGTTGGATATTTTCATGCTTATGTATTCCAAACAAAACTCTTCTCTATTGTAACTATTCCTTCTCATCAATACATATGGTGGTTTATGTTTTCATGCTTTTTAAATCTATGTTGTCTTATAACTCGCTATTGTTTGTGAATGTCTAATTCCTTGCAATCCATTCTTTACCTCTGTTAAAATCTTCATGATTTTTATAAGTTTATCAGCTGCATTCATTTATTTGTGCATCTTAGCTCTGTGAGTGTTCTATATTCAAACCTGGTGTATCACCCCCTTTCCACTTTCAATTTATCCTCTTTCCCCTTTTCCTCAACGGTGCATAGATTAGGTTTAGTCTTAGGAATAGCTAAATCTCCCATCCAGTAAAGGAACCATCCTCTCTCTAGAGATTTGATTTCTTTATAGGGTCCCACACCTAGAAATCATCTCAATGTTTCACTAGATTGTTGGATCCTTAAAATCCTTTAACACAGGGTGCAAATCCATGTGACAACAGTTTCTGACATGCCCAGTGGGACTATGAGTAATCTAAATCAAAGAATCAAGCTGAGAATCTAGTGTTCTTCTTAGTACTCTGCATCGTGGTAGACTTTTCATGCACATGATGACTCTACTAGCTTTTGATTCTGATCAGTACCATATTTTATGCCCATGCAAACAAGGGCGTCTTCAAGAGGTAAGTTTCAATTCACTGAATTATCTATTGCTACTTCAAGGAGAAGGTCTAGGTTATCTAGATCTCTTGTGAGAAGGAATAGCACCCCTGTTTTACCTCATCCAAGAACTCAATCTACACCCCCTCCTGTTAGGTTTCAATACATTAGAAGAATCTTTCACATTCCTAGATTGAGTTTGAATGTCCCTAGGATGGCAAGAAATTTTCCTTTTGTGACCTTTGATGGAGGTAGCCCTTTAGATTTGGCTACATACAATGATATACTACCTGTAGCCCTAAAGAGTGTTTCACCCTTTATGGGTGATGGTTCTATAACCCTTACTAAGCACATCAAAGACATATCTACTGTGTGCTCGGTCCATTATATCCAACATGAGGACGTTGCTGTCAGGGTTTTGGTTTCATCTTTTAAAGGGAGAGCACTTCAATGGTTTAGGAGCTTGACCCCTGCTTCAATACATGACTAGGATGAGCCGGGACAGGTCTTCTACAAGCAGTTTGGAGAGAGGGTAGATAATGTCTCATTGCTGGAACAACTGACATCAATCAAGAGAGCTCCAAGTGAGATGTTGGTAGATTTCAATTTCAGATTTTAGAGGACATGGGACAAGATCCCAGCTACCCTTATGCCATCTCCACAAGGTGCTTTCATGTACTTTCTAAGAGCTTTAAATTCTAAGATTGCATTAATGATGCAATCCCTGGGTACTAAAACCCTACCTGCTAGTTATGAGACAGCTTTAAAAGTTGAAAATTATCTAACATAGGTTGGGAAAATTGTCCCCAAACCTTGTGTACCCCTTTTTCCAGAGCTTCCTTCATCATCCCATCAGCCCATTATTGCTCCCATTCTTAACCTAAATCTTCAACTTCCTCTCCTTATCAAAAGGAAAGTGACCACGAAGCCCTCATGACCACCATGGCCAATAAATTGAATAAAATAGATATTCAAACTGGCCCAAAACCCCATCAGAATTATAATCAAGGGCAATCATCTAACCAAAATTGGAATCAGGGTTATAACTCCAATAGAAACCAAAACTGGAATTAGGGTTACCAACAAAATAGATATCAAAACCCTAACCCTACTTAGCCATTACAAACAGTTCAACCTATCCAATAGATTCTAGCTGTGAATCTAGTTAGGGCTTTGGTCCCTACTCAAAATAATCTGGCCCAAGAGGTAGATTGGTGCTACCCCTGCGACCAACCTCACAATCAGTCCACTTGTGCGTTTGAAGCACAAGAAAAAGCTTTAATGGTACATAATTTTTATACCTAGAAGACATCATTATCAGAGGCAACCAATAACAACCCTGAGGTATCAAATGAGGCTACCTCTAATGCCAATATGATGCTATGGACTACAGAGGACTTTTGTGCCATCAATCATCCCATGGATAGTGTGATCATGCCTGTAAGTAGTATTGCAGACAATACTAGGTCCAAAAAGAGGTAGTTGGAGGCTAGCCCCATGCCTACTATGTTACAAAAAAATCCTATTTCAAAGACAAAGGTGGCCAATGCCACAATTTCAATCCATAGTAGCAAATATGCTGCTACAAAAGAAATTCCATCAAGCCCAAAAGTGCCTGAACAAGCTGTAGATCAATTAAAGAAGGGAACATTGATTCCCTCAATGTATAAGGCAGCCACTATTCCACTAAATATTGTGGAACAGATGAAGAAAACAAATATCAATGTCTCAATGTGGGAAGTAATCTCAATCCATTCTCAAAGGGATCTGTTCCAAGAAACATTAAGGCAATTTGCATCAGCTGAATCAACATCAACTGACTTATCAAAAAAACATAAAGAAAAGAGTCCTGTTAGTCTTGTGCAACCAAGGGAAGAACAAGTAAGTGCAGCTAAGAAACCATCTCCTTTCTACTTGTCTTTGATCATTGGCAAGTTTTTAGTGCACAACTGTATGATTGACTCTGGGGCTAGTGTTTCAGTTATGCCCAAGAAGATAGTAGATGCATTAGGCATCAAATATACCCATGTTTCATCAAGAGTATTACAATTGGATGACACCTCTGTAAACGCTATAGGGGTGATCAAGGGACTGGACTTGACTTTCAATCAATACATTTCAGTCATTAATCTCCCCCCTTCTTTGCTATTTGTCTATCAAGAGACTTCACAGCCAAAATAGGTGGCTACCTTTCTTCTGACTAGTCTCATATGCTGTTGAGAACAAGATATGGCACTAGGTTCACCATCAAGGCTAAATAAATTTCAAATTACCATGTGGAGAACTATGACCACAGCTTGATGAACCTGCATGTTATGATTCAGGGTGAGGAAGCGCATGACTCAGAATCTATTGAGGCAAAATCTTCACCTCTTCCTACCCCTAATCTTTTTCTTGATGAGTGGGCAAGGGATCACTATGATTTTGATCCTTTTGATACCATTGAGGCAACTGACTTGGGCAACTACATGATCCATGAAGGGGATTATTTAGTCCTTTTCATACTTAAGCCAGGTGATGATTCCAATGGCCCATGGAAAATGTTCTTTGATGGTGTAAAGAGCAGAAATGGAGCTGGTGTAGGAGTTTTTCTAGTCTCTTCGACTGGTAAGAAGATGTATTTTGCTCACAGATTACATTTTTCTTACACCAACAATGTAGCAGAGTATGAGGCATTAGTTCATGGTTTGTTGATTGTTGAGAAAAAAGACATTAAGCGTTTGGAGATCTTCAGGGACACTGAGTTGGTGGTCAATTAAGTCAGAGAAAGATGTGCAATGAAAAACCAACTTCTAAGAGCTTCTAGGCATAGAGTTTGGAGCCTGTTTGAGAGTTTTGATGCTTTCAACCTATAGGTAATCCCAAGAAAATTGAATACTGAGGCAGAGCAATTGGCAACTGTTGGTGCTCAATTCTCTCCACCTACAGACCTCTTTCAGGGTCCTGATCAACATGTGAAAATGGTAATCAGGCCCTCTATTCTAGACAATGATATTCATTGGAAAATTTTTGATAGCGATGAGAAAATTGCAAGCTTCATCCAAAATGAAGCAGAATTCTCTTCCATGGCATAGCCCAGGCTACAAGAGAGCTATGGTGACCAAATCATCTAGCTCAAAACCAACAAGCTGCCCAAGGGTTTAGTTACCCTTGAGGCCATTTTCAGCCTAGATGATGAGTTTAGGGGTGAAAGAAAGAATATGATGTCCAAAAGAGAAGACTACTAGAAGGTCGTTGTCGCCCAAGATAAAGAGTTGCTGCTGGCTAAGGTTTGTGATGATACAGAGCAAAACAAATTCATATATCTTGCCTAGAAATACAATGACATATTGGCATGGACATATGAAGATTTGAAAGGCTTCAATCTAGATGTTGCTCAGCATGCTATTGATCTGGATCCAAATTGCAAGCTAGTCCGCTAGAAGTAGCGGCTTATAAACCCAAAAATCAAACTGCTTATGAGACAAGAGCTTGCTAAGTGCATACAAGCAAGCATCATTTTCCCCATTAAATATTCTACTTGGGTCACCAATCTAGTGTCTGTGAGGAAGAAAAATCGTCATATTAGGCTTTGTGTGGACTTCAGAGACCTGAATCGGGCTTCTTTGAAGGGTCATTACCCTCTACCCTCTATGGATCAAATTTTGCAAACTACTGCAGGGGAGGAGAGGTTTTCATTATTGGATGGCTTATCGGCTACAACCAGATCTTTGTCAAAGAGGATAATAGATTTAAGATAACATTCACAACCAAATGGAGAACCATGGCATATGCAAAAATTCCATTTTATCACGTCTTGTTTTTATGGACTATATTAATAATCTAGATTAGAGAACAATTACTGTGATTGACTTTTACTTTAAGTAATTTCATATGTGTGAAGATAATTAGCATGGAATTAGATATGCAAAATTGGAAAAAATGGATATTACCGATATGATTATAATGTTGCTTCGGCTATGTTTTGAGGCACTAACCTATTGATGTTGAGTTGAGTGCAAATGAATGTAGGTACTCGTCGAAGATGAGAACATGGTTGACGTAGAGGTGTTCTAGCCACTTGGCAGGAACTGATGGGATGGTTTACCCTGATACAATCACACACTCACGTAATTTCATATGCATTGTAGAATGAATTATTTTTACGCATCAATGTGTGGTTGACAAGTGTGATTGATAGTTTAATATTTGGAAAATATTGTGTTTTCAATTGCTACAATAGTTTACTTTAAATACATTATTTTATTAGATTGAGTGACGATTAAATTTTAATGGAATATTTAAATTAGTGTAGCTAAAATTATTTAAATAAATAAATATTTTTCTATTTCATGATTTTAGATGTTTGGAAGACAATATGTTAATTTAGATTTAAATACTTATATTAAATTATAATAAATGTATATATATTTATATTATATTTCACTTCTTGATTTATTTAAAGTAATTATGATTGTGTTTTTATAAAACAATAGTTAATTTATATTAAAAATAATGTTATTAAATTTAGGAAATGAATAAAAGAATTAAAATTTACTTACTGTCATTCATGCGATAGTAAGCTAGCTAAAATAAGTGTTATTTTATTCTAAATAGAAATTTAGAGCTTTTTAATTGGTCAATTTTCATGCACACTAAAGAGGAGTTCCAGTTAGCTAGAAAAAGAAGTTTAAACCAAAATCTTGGATGCCAAAAATAAGGTATTCCTTTTGTTAAGAGGAGGCATCAGTAGAAAGAACTACCAATGAATTTGAGCAGAGGAGAAAAATGTCTTGTGTACTAGTGTGGTTCTGGTTAGACAGCGACAGGAGAAAGGAGAGGCAACATCTACAACAGAGAAGTCAACTTGTGGCGGCCAAATTATACCAAGTATTTTTCTTGTGTTTTGTATTGATTAATTTTTTCTTAAAATGGCATTAAAACTTGGTAAAATTGGCCTGTGCCTATATGCTTTTCTGGCCTGCATTTGACTGCCAAATCGGCCTACTTAAAAAACTTGTTGTAAAATCTTCCTAGCCTCCTAATGACAGACCTAGACCTGCATTCTTTCTTTGTTTTACACACACTTTCTCTCTTGGATTTCATCTCTGACTCAACCTTAAAATAAGGACCTGGGTGTTGATCTAGATCAACCTTCATTTTGTGTTTTACCAGCTGCCAGTTGCTTGTTTTTATCGCCGTTATTTTCTCTCTTTCTGGCATTGACCCATCTCTTCTTTTGGCTGCTAAGATTCAAAACTAGACCTATGTTGCATTTCCTTTAATCTTTCTATCTCCTTTGAGTTGACCTGGGTGGCCTCTGACTTCTTTTCTGTGCAACCAGATTGGGTTCAACCTCTGGTTGAGGCGTTGGGTCTCTCTCCTCTAAATGGACCTGCTATTTTTGTTTATTACCAGCTGACCAAATCCTCAAACAAGGGAGTTTATTTATGATTTTATTCCCAGTAAATCTCTTTCTTCTTGATCTTGATTTTATCCATTGAAACAACTAAAATCTCAGATGCTGATAAATTATTTCCTGATAGACATATATGACTGTATTTTTCTGTATGCTATTCTGGATTAGTTTATGATATAAAATGACCTTTCTATGGGTGAAATTCAAACTCTTACAAATATAATAAAAACAATCGTATTCTTGTAGACATGTTCATGTATTGCTTGTTGTTTTAAACCCTATTTTGAACCATTATCTTGAATGACAGTTGAAGATTATAAACTCTATTCTTTATTTATTTCAAATTTGCCATTGCTCCTGTCACAAAAATGACAGGAAGGTTACTGATATATATATATATATATATTGAATTAATTGAGTAGTTCTTGTCATATAAGTGATAGTAGGTTGAATAAAACTGAGAATGACTTTATATAGAGAACTATGACTAAAAAATGGATTAGGAATTATATAAATTTGATAACCTTATGAATGCAATTGTATGTACAAAAGATGGATTATTGATTGGAAAGTGTATTTCCTTAATTGTTGTTTTGGGAAAGGGAATTTTGTTTGATTTATTGGTAAACTTGAATTCTTGATTCTTTATTTACTTACTTCTTGGGGAAAGAGGTAGTTTCATCTAGGAATGTATTGGGTTACTTTCTGGGCTAGGATGTCGAATGTGGATTTTCAAAGATGGCTTTCCTCTTTTTGGGAATTGAACCAATTTACTATTTAAAGGATTAGATCTAATCAAGATGACATTGAAATAGATGTTTATTTGTCTAGCAAAAACTTATTTATATATATCTCTGCCACATCCTGTTGTGAGATAATCTTCTTTTCATTATTTTAGAATTGCACATTCAGACATCAAGGTTGCATCAGGTGTTCCCTCCTGCCAGTTGTTTCCAGGTAGCTAGACATTTTGTGCAAGGTTGGGTTTCCTTCATTTCATGAAGGGATCCGAGGAAGTGTAATTACTTCATGGTTGGGTGGAAAAGCATCTAGGCCATGTTCCCATCTCTTGGCTCATAGGTGGTGGACCACTTGGTTTGAGCAACTGATGAGCATATTGATTTATTTATTTTTGATTGTACTTGAAATTGGATGTATTATGGCATGAATGCCCATAGATTTTTGTATATTATTTATAGTGCTTTTACCTAGATTGAGCACACAATTTTGTAAGATTTATTGACATTATGATTCATATTTATGATATGGTTCATTTTACTTGTGATATTGTAGTTAAGTGGATTAATTACACCCATTTTATCTTTTATATTGTAATTAAGTGGATTAATTACATATTTTTACTTTGGATATTGTGATGATGTATTTAAGTGGATTATTTACTTCATTTACTTTTTGTGATGAAATTAGGGCTTTATATTTTGGTATTATAGCTCTAGGTTGAACACTAGGGCCTCTGTTTTTCTTTTGGGACTATTGTTCTAAATTTGCAAATTTGATACAGATTATCCATCATGAATACTAGAAACACTAATCGATGTGAAGGATCGAGAATCGATCAAAATAGGGGAAACCGTGGAGGTGCTCGTGGTGGTCAAAATGTTGGGGATTGTGGAGATGCCAGTAATGATCAAGATGGAAGATTGGACCTTATTCTTTCTCTCTTGACCCAATAGGACACATGGATGAATGTTCTTGAATAGGAGATCAAAGGAATTCCTAGAGGGTAGAATGCTAATGAAAACCCAAGGGTTGAGGCACAAAATGAGAACCCAAGGATAGAAGTTCAAGTTCCTAAAGTTGGAGCTATTGCTAATAATCAAGCAAAGATAGGAAAAGAATTGGGGAAAGACCTCAAGAAAGTATCACCGCCAAAATTTGATGGAAAGACAATTGGTGATGAAGCTGAATCCTGGATAATAGAAATGGAGAAATACTTTGGACTCTAAAACCTTTCAAATCACACGAAGGCAATGTGGGGATCTTACTAGTTGACTGGAGAAGCAACAACATGGTGGGATAATAAGAAGGTAAATAAGAAGCTATTACCTAGTGAATAACTTGGGAGATTTTCCTGCAGCTAGTTAGGAAAAGATGGTTACCACAGTTGTTCTTCAACGAGAAGATGACAGAGTTTTAGAATTTGATTCAAGGAGGTATGACCGTAACCAGTTATTGGGAAAGGTTTTTTCATCTACTTAAGTATGTTCCACAGTATTAAATAGATGAGAGATTTTGGATCAGGAAGTTTATATTGGGATTAAAGCCTCATATTGGAGTAAAGGTAGACATTCATAAACCACTCACTATGGATGCATTTTTTGAGAAGGCAATTAAACAAGAGCAGAGGTTGCAACAAGCAACTAGTTACCGTAAGCAAAGAGATGCAAAGTTTCCTAATTATAAACCTTAGAATAATAGGCAGATTAGGAATCTTAAGAGAGGTAATAATTCTCAGGATGGAAATGGAGGAAACAAAAGAGGTGGCTACAACAACAGAAACAACAATCAAAGGGAAAGAGCTGAAGGATTGAGAACACCTAAGGGTGGATGCTATACTTGTGGAGGAGAGCATTATGCAAATGCTTGTCCACATAAAAGGGGAAATAAGAATCAGCAAGGACCACCTCAGCATTAGATTCATGCCGTAGTGGAAAATCGGCAAGCAGATTTTCAAGCATAACCTATTCAGTTTCAAGGTAAGATCTATCGACTACCTATTTCTATTTTAATTGATACTGGTGCCATAGAATGTTTTGTAGATCCTAGAGTAGTATCTAAGTTATCTATTAGACCTAGTCATATGGAGAACTCTTGGATGGTACAATATGGCAATAGTATAGAAAAGAGAGTAGACTCATGTCTAGCATGCAGTGAGTTAGAGCTTCCTAGTTTTCAGACACAAGTAAATCTATATGTAGCACCTTTGGGCTCTTACGATGTAATTCTAGGTATCAATTGGTTAGCTGAACATAAGTCTCTAGCAAACTGTGAAGACAAAGTGGTTAAATGTTTGGATGACCCAGGGAATCAAGTGGAAATTAATGGATCTAAGAGACTGTTAGAGCTTAGACAAATCTCAACTATGCAATTGAAGAAAGATAAGAGGAAAGGGTGTGCAATCTATGTTGTCCAAGTAAAGGACCTTGACAAAGAAGAACCAATATTCAATGATTACCTGGTCCTTAGAGATTTCAGAGATGTATTCCCTGTAGAGTTGACAGAGTTACCACCAAAGAGAGACTTTGACTTCTCAATTGATTTGCTACTAGGAACTGAACCACAATCTAAGGCACCCTACAAAATGACTACTACATAATTGTATGAGCTTAAAGCACAATTGTAGGAGTTGCTAAATCAAGGGTTCATTAGGCCTAGTGTGTCACCATGGGGTGTACCAGTAATCTTTGTAAAGAAGAAGGATGGTACTTTGAGATTATACATTGATTATAGGATGCTTAACAAAGCTACTATAAAGAACAAGTATGCACTTCCAAGAATAGATGAGCTCTTTGATCAAATGAAAGGAGCAATGGTGTTCTCAAAGATAGACCTTAGATCTGGTTATCACCAATTGCAAATTAAGGATGAGCACATCTCTAAAACAACTTTTAGGACTCGATATGGTCACTATGAGTTCATAGTGGTACCATTTGGGTTGACTAATGCTCCAGCAACTTTCATGAATTTGATGAATAACATTTTGAGAGATTGTTTAGATGATTTTGTGTTGATCTTCCTTGATGACATATTGATATACTCTAAATTAGTGGAAGAACATGAGAGACATTTGAGGATAGTGTTGCAACACTTGAGAGAGCAAAAGATTTATGGTACATTATCTAAGTGTACATTATTTCAAGATAAAGTGCACTATCTTGGTCATGTGATCTCAGTAGAACGAATTGTAGTTGATCCTAAGAAGATCAAGGCAATAATGGAATGGCCTGCACCGTAGAGTGTGATAGAAGTCATAAGTTTTATGGGACTTGCAAGTTACTTTAGAAAGTTTGTGGAAGGTTTCTCAACTATAGTAGCACTGATTACTTCACTTCAAAAGAAGGGTAAGAAGTTTGAATGGATTGAAAAGTGTGAGCAAGCTTTCCAAGTGCTTAAGGAAAAGCTCACAACTACTCCTATCTTGACCATACTAGATCCTAATGGTCACTTTACAGTTATAACAGATGCTTCAGGAAGAGTAAGAGAAGTGTTAATGCAGAATGAGCAAGGGTTTGCTTATGAGTCAAGAAAGTTAAAGCAACACCAGTTCAACTATGCACCACATGATCTTGAGTTAGCTGCCATAGTTCATGCACTTCATATGTGGAGCCATTATCTTCTAGGTAAGCCCTTTGAGTTAAAGACAGATCATTTAGGACTCAAGTATATATTTACTCAACCTAACCTTAATGCATGACATAGAAGGTGGTTAGAATTCCTTAGTGAGTATGACTTTGAAATTGAGTATATAAAAGAAAAAGAGAATAGAGTAGCAGATGCTCTTAGCAGAAGAAGACATCTGGCTTCCATGGTTACAATGAGATCCAATTTGAAGCAGAAAGTAATTCATAATCTTCAAGGGGATGAGCATTATGAAAGAGTAAAGCAAGCTTTGGAAGTAGATCCCTTAGATCAAACCTGAATCAGATGGAATTTTGAGATTTCATGGAAGGATGTATATTCCTAACTCAGGAGAGTTGAGGAAGTTAGTGCTTGAAAAGATCCACAATGCACCATATTCAGGGCACCCTGGAGTGACCAAAATGATCGAAGGTTTGAAACCTTTATATTTTTGGCCTAGACTTAAAAAGGATGTGACAGAATTTGTGGCTCGATGTTTGGAATGTCAGTGAGTCAAGGCTGAGCATGTACATCTAGAGGGATTGTTATACCCGCACAGTATTCCTGAGCATAAGTGGCAAGTGATAAGTATGGATTTTATTCAGGGGTTACTGATGTCTAAGAATAGGCATGATGTCATCTTAGTGGTTGTGGACATGTTGACTAAAGTAGCATATTTCATTCTAGGGAATCTTTGAGATGGTTCCATGGTTTTAGCTAAGAAGTTAGTTTAAGAGATTTTCTGATTGCATGGAGTGCCTGAGACGATCATTTCAAATCGATACACTCGCATGACATCTAGATTTTGGATAACTTTTAATGCAACATTGGGTACAAAGTTGAATTTCAATTCGGCCTATCATCCTCAAACAGATGGTCAGGCAGAAAGAGTAAATCAAGTTGTTGAAGACCTTCTCAGAATGTATTATATGGATCAACAGTATAAATGGGAGGAATATCTTCCATTGGTAGAGTTTGCATACAACAAATCATTACATGCATCTTTGGGAATGGCACCGTTTGAAGCTCTTTATGGGCATAAGTGTCAAACACCTGTCAGTTGGGATAAGGTGGAGGATAGAATAGTGATTGGTCCTGAAATGTTAAGAGAAATGGATGATCAGATGAAGTTGATCAAGGAAAAGTTGAAGCAAGCTTTAGATCGACAAAAGAGTTAGGCAGATAGAAATAGAATGCCTAGACAGTTCTTAGTTGGTGACAAAGTCTTTTTGAGGGTCAGACCTGATAAGAGTTTAGTTTTGTTTGGCAAAGCGTCCAAACTTGCTCCTCATTTTGTAGGACCATTTGAAGTTCTAGAAGTGATTAATCCTATAGCTTAAAGACTTGCTCTACCACCTACACTTTCCAGAATCCATAATGTTTTTCATGTGTCTTTACTTAGGTTTTATCATCCTGACACGTCACATATTCTTGATTGGCATGCTTTACAGGTTCAGGATCCAGGAGTGGTGCTGGTGGAGCCCACTCAAATTTTGGAGAATCGTAACATTAAGTTGCATAGTAGAGATGTGGTGCAATATAAGGTCTAATGGGACCAATATTCAGAGGACAGTGCCACATGGGAGGATGCGGAGGAAATTGATAGATCTTTTCCTTATTTAAGGAGGATATAGCATAGATTCTTATTCATGCATAGATTATGATACTTTGAGTTGATGTTATTGTTTTATGATACTTTGATACTTTATTGATGGTTGATTGATACCTTATTATTTTGATCTGTAATAAGACATCGGGATAATGTCTCTTCTAAGTGGGGAAGGATGTCACATCTCATTTTTATGGACTATGTTAATAATCTAGATTAGAGAACAATTACTCTGATTGACTTCTATTTTAAGTAATTTCATATGTGTGAAGATAATTAGCATGGAATTAGATATGTAAAATTGGAAAAAATGGATATTATCGATATGATTATAATGTTGCTTTGGCTATGTTTTGAGGCACTAACCTATTGACATCAAGTTGAGTGCAAATGAATGCAGGTACTTGTTGAAGACAAGAACATGGTTGAGGTAGAGGTGTTCTAGCCACTTGGCAAGAACTAATGGGATGGTTTACCCTGATGCAATCACACACTCACATAGTTTCATATGCATTGTTGAATGGATTATTTTTATGCATCAATGTGTGGTTGATAAGTGTGATTGATAGTTTTATATTTGGAAAATATTGTGTTTTCAATTGCTACAACAGTTTACTTTAAATACATTATTTTATTAGATTGAGTGATGATTAAATTTTAATGGAATATTTAAATTAGTACAGCTAAAATTATTTAAATAAATAAATGCTTTTCTATTTCATGATTTTAGATGTTTGGAAGACAATATGTTAATTTAGATTTAAATACTTATATTAAATTATAATAAATGTATATATATTTATATTATATTTCACTTCTTGATTTATTTAAAGTAATTATGATTGTGTTTTTATAAAACAATAGTTAATTTATATTAAAAATAATGTTCTTATATTTAGGAAATGAATAAAATAATTGAAATTTACTTACTGTCATTCATGCAATAGTAAGCTAGCTAAAATAATTGTTATTTTATTCTAAATAAAAATTTAGAGCTTTTTAATTGGTTAATTTTCATACAAACGAAAGAGGAGTTCCAATTAGCTAGAAAAAGTAGTTTAAACCAAAATCTTGGATGCCAAAAATAAGGTATTCCTTTTGTTAAGAGGAGGTGTCAGCAAAAAGAACTACCCATGAATTTGAGCAGAGGAGAAAAACGTCTTGTGTAGCAGTGTGGTTCTAGTTAGACAACGACAGGAGAAAGGAGAGGCAACGTCTACAACAAAGAAGTCGACCTGTGGTAGGCAAATTATACCGAGTATTTTTATTGTGTTTTGCATTGATTAAAAATTTGTTAAAATGGCATTAGAACTTGGTAAAATCAGACTATGCCTGTATGCTTTTCTGGCCTACGTTTGACTGCCAAATCGGCCTGCTTAAACAACTTGCTGTAACCTCTTCCTGGCTGCCTAATGACAGACCTAGACTTGTGTTCTTTCTATGTTTTACACACTCTCTCTCTTGGATTTCATCTCTGATGCAACCTTAAAATAAAGACCTGGGTGTTGATCTAGATCGACCTTCATTTTGTGTTTTACCAGCTGCTAGTTGCTTGTTTTTATCGCTGTTATTTTCTCTCTTTCTAGCATCGACCCATCTCTTCTTTTAGGTACTAAGATGCAAAACCAAACCTACATTGCATTTCCTTTAATCTTTCTATCTCCTTTGAGTCAACCTGGGTGGCGTCTGACTTCTTTTCTATGCAACCAGATTGGGTTTGACCTCTGGTTAAGGTGTTGGGTCTCTCTCCTTTAAACGAGCCTGCTATTTTTGTTTATTATCAGCCGACCAAATCCTCAAACAAGGGCATTTATTTATGATTTTATTCCTAGTAAATCACTTTCTTCTTGATCTTGATTTTATCCATTAAAACAACTAAAATCTTAGATGCTGATAAATTATTTCCTGGCAGACATATATGACTGTATTTTTCTATATGCTATTTTGGATTAGTTTATGATATAAATTGACCTTTCTATGGGTGAAATTCAAACTCTTACAAATAGAATAAAAACTATTGTATTCCTGTAGACATGTTCCTATATTGTTTGCTATTTTAAACCCTATTTTGAACCATTATCTTGAACGACAGTTGAAGATTATGAACTTTGTTCTTTATATATATTGAATAAACTGAGTTGTTCATGTCACAAAAATGATAGTAGGTTGAATAAAACTGAGAATGACTTTTATATAGAGAACTATGACTGGAAAATGGATTAGGAAGTATATAAATTTGATAACCTTATGAATGCAATTGTATGTAGAAAAGATGGATTATTGATTGGAAAGTGTATTTCCTTAATTGATGTTTTGGGAAAGGAATTTTTGATCAATTTATTAGTAAACTTGAATTCTTGATTCTTTATTTACTTGCTTCTTGGGGAAAGAGGTAGTTTCATCTAGAAATGTATTGTGTTACTTTCTGGTCTAGGATGCTGTATGTGGATTTTCAGAGATGGCTTTTCCTCTTTTCGGGAATTGAACCAGGTTACTATTTAAAGGATTAGATCTAATCGAGATGACATTGAAATAGATGTTTATTTGTCTAGCAAAAACTTATTTATATATATCTCTGCCACATCCTGTTGTGAGATAATCTTCTTTTCATTATTTTAGAATTGCACATTTAGACATTAGGGTTGCATCGGGTGTTCCCTCCTGCTAGTTGTTTCCAAGTAGCTAGACATTTCATGCAGGGCTAGGTTTCTTCATTTCATGAAAGGATCTGGGGAAGTGTAATTACTTTATGGTTGGGTGGAAAAGCACCTAGGCCATGTTCCCGTCTCTCGACTCGCAGGTGGTGGACCACTTGGTTCGTGCGACTGATGAGCATATTGATTTATTTATTTTTTATTGCACTTGAAATTGGATGTATTATGGCATGAATGCCCATGGATTTTTGTATATTATTTATAGTGGTTTTACCTAGATTGAGCACACGATTTTGTAAGATTAATTGACATTATTTTTCATATTTATGAGATGGTTCATTTTACTTGTGATATTGTAGTTAAGTGGATTAATTACACCCATGTTATCTTTTATATTGTAATTAAGTGGATTAATTACATATTTTTACTTTAGGTATTGTGATGATGTATTTAAGTGGATTATTTACTTCATTTACTTTTTGTGATGAAATTGAGGGCTTTACACATTTGGTTTGTCTAATGCTGGTGCCACATTTTAGAGGGCAATGAATATTACCTTCAAAGGTTTTATAAATAAGTTCATCTTGATTTATCTGGATGAAATTACATTCTTCTTTAGGAAGGGAGAAAATCATATGGATCATCTGAAGAAAGTCTTCCAAAGATGCAGAGAGTTTGGGGTATCTCTAAACCCTAAAAAATGTATTTTTTCTGTTGCTCAGGATAAGCTTCTGGGCCATATAGTGTGTAAAGATGGGATCTCCATAGACCCTGAAAGGACATCTTCTCGCCTTTCTCTTCCCCTGCCTCCTCACAAAAATGATTTACAATCATTTCTGGGGTAGATTAATTTTGTTAGGAAGTTCATTACTAAATGTTCTAGCTTGGTGAAGCCTCTAACCCTTATGCTTAAGAAAGATGCTATGTTCAGATGGACTAAGGAAGGGAAGGATGGTTTTGAAAAGATCAAGGAAGAGATTACCCGGGATCCTACTCTCATGAACCCAAATTATGAGAAAGAATTTGTCCTTTATGCACATGGAGGAGAGAACAACATTGCTACTGTTCTGATGGAATAGAATGAGCAAGGAATGGAATAGCCCCTGACCTGAACTTTAGTCAGACCTTGAAGGACTATGAGGTCAAATACAACCCCACGGATAAATAGTTATTTTCCATTGTTAGAGATTTGAAAAAATTTAGATATATGCTGGCAAATAATCATATTAAAGTTTTAGTTTCTCATCCTAGTGTGAGATATTATATAATGGGGATTGAGATTAGTGAAAAGAGAGCAAGCTAGGTCACTAAGATCCTAGAGTATGTGTTGATAACTGAGAGGGGGGGTGAATCAGTTATCCTAATAATTTTAACTTTCTGTGCTTTCTTAACAGTTAATGTAACATTAGATCAAATAAGCAAGCATAATCATGAAATGGAAATAACACAAATACACATGACACAATGATTTTGACGTGGAAACCCTATTAAGGGAAAAACCACAGGGTGATTAACCCAAGATATTATTCTCTGTTAGAAGAATAGAAGATACAAAATGGCACTTGCCAATTAGGGCTCACTGCCTGAGCACACTGCTCACAAGAGGCTCACTGCCTACAAAAGACTTATTGTATACACGAAGAAAACTTGAACTAATGAGAAGCATCCACACATTCTGAAGTTTAGTTCCAGTTAAGCTCAATAGACTAATCTGCTGCACTTCATTCTTGCTCTCCTTAAGTGCTGCTGTCCTCTTACATTCCGAACCTATTTTTCTACCTTTTATGCTATTCTGCTTTTATTCGCACTTCAATTACTTACACGACACATGCCTTCACATCTAAATCCATCTTGTATATGTATCCGCACAAGTGATTTCAACACTTTTCTAGTTGGCATCCGAAATAGTCAATATTATCTCAAACTATGGTCTGTTGGCTAAATCCTTGCTTCCCAAGTGATGCGGATCAAAAAGAAACTTATAGAAGTTATCTAACAAGTCGGCCAATCATGAATGATACCTTAGTAATCTTTATCACTATCAACATCTCATTCGGAATAACTTCTGATGCTCTACCTGTCAGTTCTTCCTTTATCTATTTTACCAAACCGGACGCCAATACTTAAACGCTTATATCTCTTTACTCTTCCATCACCGGAGACTCAATTCCTGGAATCTATCAGTCAAGGTATTCCTCTTTCCTTCCCCAAGTCCACACTTTCCAAAGATACTTCCTCTGAGAGATCCAGACCTGACTGTTGGACCTTGCCACATACTCTGTTCTTGCTTACCGGACCACAACACTCTTCAATCTGACTTTTGGTATAGGCACACCATGTCCTGCGGATGTGTGGGATGATCTTTGTTGCCATCAATGACAACAATCATGAAGCTCTAATATGTCTCTTGGCAACAATCTCCCCCTTTGGCATTGATGGCAACACTTAGTGAAAAATGACTAAGTGTTATACTATACTCCCCCTTAGCTGATGCTCTGTCTCTATGTACATTTTCTGGAGCTCCCCCTTAGCTGAATTCCTCATTTTTCACTACTCTTCACTCCCCCTTTGACATCAATGGAAAAGGGTAGGATATGCATACCAAAATTTTCAAAATTTCAACTATACTTGGTCACATAAGTATATACATATGGCATACTTACATATACTGAAGAATGTCTACAAAAGTTGTCTTCAATTGGACAAATTCTGTTGCCCAACTTTGCTTCATTCTGTCCAAAATTGATATATGACTGCTTAACAGGAATGCAAACGCATCTGCCCTTTTTAGATCTATCGGATCACTGGTTCGGGCTGTGATCTAGGCTTCTTTTATGGCCTCATGCATGGACTCTAACTTCGAGATAATTATCCCTTTGAGTGTAACCAACCTACTTATTCTATTTTTCTTTTCCTTCTCCAGCTTCTTGATTTCATTCAAGATTGCAATAGTCTGACATTCTTGATTTATTATGGAAGATGAGAGAGGATCAAAATTCTTTGATAGATTTGTCAGTTTGTCCTCCTATTCTTTTACTTTCTTCTCAATATCCATTGTTACTGTGGTCCAGGATATACAAAATTTGTATACATCTCCTCCATCCTTAAGAGCATTTTCCAAGCTCTTTATCCCAATATTCATATTTCTCCTATCATTAGCTATTAACCCTTGTACCTTTGATAATCTTTTTGCCAAGAATTCCTTCTGGACCTTATCTTCTGCTGACTTCTCTAGGGAATCAAAATGTGTGCTAACACTATTGACTAGAGATTTGAGATTGCCGGATGAGGAGGCTGAGGAATCCTTCTAAAAAGATGGCATGATCTTTTCTAAAATGCCGGATGCAGCTTCTATTAGCTCACAGTCTTCCATGTGAGACTTCAAAAGTTTTTCTTTTTCCTTTGCATTGGCAAATGAAGCTATCTTCATTGTTTGAACCGGGGAGAGAGAGTCAAAGTTAAATGGACCTTGAAGTAACTCCGGTTCATCAATCTCCAACATTTCTTTTGTCAAGAAGTCCTTGATAGTTTCTGCAGTGTCTCTTGCTAGAGACAGAGATTTCTTCTCTTCTACACTGTCACTTATGTTCTTCTCAGCTTGACTTTCTTCTCTTCCTTTCACTTCTTCTTCTTTCTCCTCTATTCTTTCTTCTCCTTTAGATCCAGAGACTATAGGGGAAACCGGAGGAGAGATATTTGTTTGTTCATGGGCCACCTCTTCCGGAGCAAAGGATTCCAAGTCCTTACCTTTATCTTCCCTTGTCTCCTTAACCTCTTCTGCTACTGTCTCAGTAGCTTCTTCTTCAATATCTGTAGCCGAGGGGTCATCACCTAAGTCCTCTATAATAGGAATGTTGAATCTTTTGTATGCATTCCGGAGGATCTCTTTTGTCTCTTTTGCTACTTCGTCAATTTTTTCAAGCATAAGCTGATTCATTCTAGCTTTCCTCTAGAATTCATCCTTACAATCTTTGAAGATCATACTCTTCTGCTTAGGAGTGATGGAGGGATAAAGCTGAATAGCTATCTGTTCCCGGATCTCCATATCCTTCTCTTTGGCATTATTCTTCCTCAATTCAAGTTCCTTCTCAAGGCTTTTAGGAATTAAAGATACAATCTCAATGAAAGCCTTGTTGTAAATGTTCAGATACTTAACTGTGGCATCCTACAGACTCTTTTGATTAGCTTCACTATATTCATCATAAAATTCTATTAATGGCTTCAGATTTCCATCCACAGTGATTGCCTTAACTATATCATCTAAGGACAGGGTGGCACTTTCAACAAACTCTTCTGCTTCTGTCTCCTTGGTTTCACTGGATATTTTCTTCTTTTTCCTCATTTTCTTCACCTCCTTGTTTGATTCAGTTTCTTCATCATCCTTCAGGCTAACATAGGACTTGGTTGCCTTTTTCTTTGTTCTCTTTTCTCATTTTCTGGATGTCTGGACTTCCGATTTTGATGTCTTTGAGCGTTTATCAGAGATAGGTGTAGCCCTTTTAGAAGATCTGGTCCGGGAGGGGGCTTCTACCGGATCACTTTCCTTTTCTGCTTCTTCCTTCTCTTTCTCTATCCTTTCCATCTTTTCTCCGTTGGCATCAAGAGCTTCTTTTGATATGCCATATCTTTTGGCAATATTCTCTACTTCTTTTCTTACTTTTCTCTTTACCTCCAGTTGTCTAAGTTCCACATGAATTTTTATACTCAATTCTTCAAAGGTTCCAAACCTTTCTGCTTTGGGATCCTTGGGTTGACTAAGCATGTGTTGGACATGCAGCTCTACAAGTTTCTCATCCACCTCATACCCCATTGGCATGATCCAGACTGTCCTTGGTTCCACAGCTTCCATTTGGCATTGATCAGTTTCAACCATAAAACAAACTATATCCTTATACTTTTCAACTAGAGATTTGGGAATTCTCTCTTGCTTGCATCAAGTTTTGGAAGTTCTTGAAATAACCCCACAGAGCTGTATTTCTTGTCTTGGCATCTCCAAGTCCATGCAAATAGTCTCTGATTTGGATTGCAACAGGTCTGTCATTCTGCCAAACCCAACCACTTGATCTGGGCAGCTCACTTATGAAGTAGAAAAATAGACACAATATCAGCCCACCATACTTGAAGGAATTTTTCTTATCCTTCTTGATCTTCTGTAGATCCTCCAATAGTTGGTTTAGAAGAAGTTCACACATATCATAGTCAATATTTTCTTTTAGCATCTGATAAGCTATATAAATTACAGTTCATGGTACTGAATTTTCCCTACTGGAGTGATAAATCTTGTAACCAATTATCATGGATGCAAATTTGATATCCAGATCAGTGATATCTTCAATTGTCATAGATCTCTTGTCAAATTTTGATCCAGTTGCATCACTCACTGTCTGATTCTTGATAGATTTGAGAACAGGTATCCCACCAAATGAATGTAGACTGGTTACTACCCTAATTGCATCTTTGGTGATCTTAAATGGTCTATTCAACCATAGGAAGTTATCATGTACTCTGCTCAACACATACTGGACCCATTCATCTTCTTCAAAATAGGGGAAATGAATGCACTGTGCAAAATGCTTATCCCGGATGGCCTTGAATTGAGGTTTGAGCTCAAAAGAATCATCTATTAATTGATTGTGATAGATATCAGCCAACTTAGATTCCCCAAATTCTTCAATATTCACATGAATATATGCCCTAACATCTTCTACATGCAGAGACCCATGCAGAATGTTTGAAAAAGTGCCGAGGGGATCAACTTCTAGGGATTTATATGGATGCTTCTTAAATTTAGGGCGTGGCGTATCAGAAATCTTCACTATATTTGGAGTAGTCATCTTTCAAAGATTTGCAGAGATATTGAGAATGGAAAATACCTTTTGCGCTTCTAGGTTTCATGGAGAGAGCCAGATCAATTGCTGTAAGAAATGGATTCTGTAGATGATTTTTGATGGGCTTGAGGAATTTTGGTTATAGAGCTTCTTTTTACTTCTTCTTGAGTGTAAAATGAGTAAATGATTGATAATAGAAACCCTTATACTACTCCACAGACCCTAATACCAAGTTGCAATAAATGCTCAACCTAAGTCATTCCGGTTTGCCTTGTTTTCCTTATTCAGATGATTTGAAGAACCAAATCAATCTTGATCTAATCATCTTGCAGATCTTCCATATCTTAACCATAGTTTATTTAGATGTTTCTCTTATGAACCCTTTAATCCGCAGCTCTCCTTGTGCCAGTTCCGGCACCAATTGACTGGCTAGGGGAGCAAGGTTTTCTTTGTGTCTCCCCCTGAGCCAGAGCTCACTTTTTAATTTTTAGAAGGAATATCAGCACCAGAGTCTGGTACGGATCCATCCCCTACATTCTCTGTACTTTTCTTCACGCAAATCTTGTTCATCTCACTTTGAACTTCATCCGCATTCACTTTTTGTTTTCCCTTATCTTGATTCTGATTATGATATACCAGACCTCTTTTGTCTTGATTCTTGCTTCTACAAAATTTTGCAATATGACCGGATCTATTTCAAATTTGGCAAACAACATTTCTTTGCATATTTGATTGATATCCTCTTGATTTGCATTGATTAGCCATATGACCCATTCTATTGCATGCAAAGCATCTACCATTGAATGAATTGTTCATTTGCATATTTCTGCATTCATGAGATTTGTGACCATACCTTTTGCAGTTGAGACACTGTCCAGAGAAGGATGTATTAGTCTGATTCATTCTCTTTCTGCACTGATTAGCTTTATGACCAAAGTTATTGCAGTTGTGGCAGTATCCATTGAAGGATGGATATCTTTGAGCATTAGGCTACCTTATCGGAGGTCTTCTAGGCCTGTTCCTTGGATTTTCTGATCCAAAATTTTTCTGACCGGATCCGGAGCTTTCACCTTTTTCATACCCCAGGCCACACTTGTCATCTACCCTCTTTTGGATTTCAAGAAGAACTTCAAGTTGAGCAGAGCTTATCTTGAATTTCTCATTGTATTCATTTGCTATTTGAAGATCCTTTTTAAGAGAGACAATTTGATCCTCAAGTTTTTCTTCATTATCTTTAGCATCTTCAAGATTAGATTCAAGATGTCTAATTATTCTATCCATCTTGTGGCAGTCTTCTGATTTTTCCTTGAGAGATTGTCTTAGATCATCTTTAGATTTTCTTCTTTCTTCAATTTCTTGGGTGAACTTCATAACTCCTGATTCCATTTCATGTCTTACCATGATGATTTCTTTTGATAACTTTTCAGATAACTTGGTTTTCTCTTTCAGATCTCCATTTGTATCATTGGCTTCACCTTGACTTGCCAATTACTAAAGTAGCTCCTTTCTCTTTTTCATAGAGAGACTCAATTTGTCTTTTAGTTCTTTTATGAAATCATCAGCTTGTTTGAGTCTTTCCTTTAATTCATTGACTTCAGAGTTTGACTGCTCAAGATCATCAAGGGCAGTCTTGAGTTGCTCCCTTATACCATATACATCCATTTGAATTACCAGATCTTCCTTAAGCTATTAGGCTCTGTTAGGAGGAACTTGGCTCTGATACCAATTGTTGATAACTGAGAGGGGGGGTGAATTAGTTATCCTAATAATTTTAACTTTCTGTGCTTTCTTAATAGTTAATGTAACATTAGATCAAATAAGCAAGCATAATCATGAAATGGAAATAACACCAATACACATGACACAATGATTTTGATGTGGAAACCCTGTTAAGGGAAAAACCACAGGGTGATTAACCCAAGATATTATTCTCTGTTAGAAGAATAGAAGATACAAAATGGCACTTGCCAATTAGGGCTCACTACCCAAGCACACTGCTCACGAGAGACTCACTACCTACAAAAGACTTACTGTATACATGAAGAAAACTTGAACTGATGAGAAGCATCCACACATGTTAAAGTTCAGCTCTGGTTAAGCTCAATAGACTGATCTGCTACACTTCATTCTTGCTCTCCTTAAGTGCTGCTGTCCTCTTACATTCTGAACCTATTTTTCTACCTTTTATGCTATTCTACTTTTATTCACACTTCAATTACTTACACGACACACACCTTCACATCTAAATCCATCTTGTATATGTATCCACACAAGTGATTTCAACACTTTTCTAGTCGGCATCCGGAATAGTCAATATTATCTCAAACTATGGTCTGTCAGCTGAATCCTTGCTTCCCAAGTGATGCGGATCAAAAAGAAACTTATATAAGTTATCTAACAAGTCGGTCAATCATGAATGATACTTTAGTAATCTTTATCACCATCAACATCTCATCCGGAATAACTTCTGATACTCTGCCTGTCAGTTCTTCCTTTATTTGTTTTACCAAACCGGACCCCAATACTTAAATGCTTATATCTCTTTACTCTTCCATCACCGGAGACTCAATTCCTAGAATCTATCAGTCAAGGTATTCCTCTTTCCTTCCCCAAGTCCACACTTTCCAAAGAAACTTCCTCTGAGAGATCCGGACCTGACTGTCGGTCCTTGCCACATACTCTGTTCTTGCTTACCGGACCACAACACTCTTCAATCTGACTTCTGGTATAGGCACACCATGTCCTGTAGATGTGTGGGATGATCTTTGTTGCCATCAATGACAACAATCATGAAGCTCCAATGTGTCTCTTGCCAACAATATGATGTGATCATCAAGGCCACTAAGTTGATTAGAGGCAGAGGATTGTGTGAACAACTACCTCAGACTTCTATAGATGAAGTGAGTTCATCTTACCACTTGAACGAGGAACAACCTACAGCTGAGCCTTCAGTTGTGAGTTCTTGGACAACAGCTATGGCCAAATTCCTATCCACTAGTAAGTATTCCTATGGATTGGATAGAACCAAAAGAAGACATTTCAGGCTGCAGTCTATCCCTTATGCTTTGGTGGATGGTGTTCTCTTCAAAATGAATTTGGATGGAGTCTTACTGAGATGCATAGAAGAAGATCAAATTGATAGGCTTCTTAGTGACTTTCATCCTGGTCCTGCTGGTGGCCATTTCTCTACTAGAGCTACAATAATGAAAATAATGAGGGCAGGTTATTTTTGGCTCACATTATTTAATGATGTCCATCTATGGATAAGGAAGTGCAAAGAGTGTGCCCTCTTTATAGGAAATAAAAGATTTGTAGCAGTCCCACTCCATCCTATTTAAGCAGATCAACCATTCTCATAGTGGAGATTGGATTTCATTGGCATGATAAACCCCACTTCTAGTGCTAGTCACAAGTGGATTTTGACTGCAATAGACTACTTCACCAGGTGGGTTGAAGAAATCCCACTGGAAGAAGCCACTGGATCAACAATCATGGATTTATTAGAAGAAATCATGACAAGGTTTGGAGCTCCTCATACCATTATTTATGATAATGCAAAAACATTCACTGGTTTTAGAATTGCTGATTGGGCTCTTAAATACAATGTGTTCTTGAAGACTTCATCTAATTATTACCCCCAAGGTAATGGATTAGCTAAATCTACAAACAAGTACCTAATCAGAATTCTGAAAAGGACTATAGAAACAAACCAGTGACAATGGCATAATAAGATCAGATTAGCTCTTTGGGCTGATAGTGGTGTAGTCACGGTTGGAGGGTTCACATAATGAACTATCCAAACCATGCAGTTAGAGTAAACACAACGGACTCAACACAAATATAGAATCCAATGGAAGATTCAAATGATCAATATATCATATATTTAGAATGCTTATATGTCAGCAACATGCAGGCTACAATCTAGTGCTCACAGGCCTGATTTTCTAGTTACAACAACTATTGCGTTGAAGCACTTTCCAGAACAAAACATCTAATGATAATGAACTAAGTATTTTCTACTGATTAAATGCCTCTCTAATACATCCTAGAGATATATATATATCATCTCCAAGCTCAAAGAATCCATCGCGTTGGCCAAGAAAGGTTACAAACTCCAATGAAGGATGTAACATGTAGAAACAAATAGGCCAGGCCTAAACATCTAGTAATGCTCCACAAATGTATGAAACTTGGTGCAGACCTCAATGAAGGTCTATCTAATCCATATGTGCCTTGTATGATGTGTCATTAAGCTCTGCAAGTCACATAAGTGCTCTGCAAACCTTCTCCTTTAGCTGACTATCTAAATGCTTTGCTTTGTGAGAACTGATGATCTTTTATTAGCGATAACTTTTAGTAGACAAGTCCAAATGAACTAAAATTTGGATATGATGTAGATGATGATATGTAGATGTTAAGTCCTGTTCCATGAGCTTTGATATGTAGATGTGGCAAAATGCGGTACAAAATGTTGAAACTGCAACTGACTGAACTGAACTGAAAATGAAAGAAAAGAAAGAATACAAATGTTTTTGGTTGATGCAAGATTGCTCTGCAACCTGGGATGCTCCTGCATCAGACACCCAAGGTTGTTGAAAAAGTGAGTTCCTCACTTTGTTGGGGCTAGAGGAAAACTAAAACAATCTACCTTAGGGTGAGAAATCCAAGTTGAGTATTCTTCCGGTCTGCCTTTCCACTTTACCAAATATTCCTTTTACTGCTTGCCTCTGGTATTGCATCCAACTCTACTATCCAAGATGTCTTCTATCTACTCTGGTTGTTGTTGTGGTAACTGATTCTTCAAACTTTCTTCAATACTGCCACTTGATTCTCCTTCTTGATATTGATATACTTCTACAATGTTGAATATAGGTGATATACCCAATGTCTCCAGTAGCTCACTTCATATGCATTTCCTGAATCAAATTTCCTAAGTATCTTACATGATCCAAACTTCTTCATCTTCAACTTGTTATATGTCCCTACTAGAAATCTCTCTTTTCTCAGAAAAACCATTACTTCATCTCCAACTCAAAATTCTTTATGTCTCCTCTTCTCATTTTCTTGCTCCTTATACTTAATATTCATCTCCTCCAAATGCTTCTTGACTTGATTATGCACTATATCCATATATCTTGCAAATTCTTCTGCCTCTACACTTCTTTTGTTCTCCATGCTGATGTCTCTCAACTCTGCAACTCCTTTAGGTTTCATTCTAGTCACAATCTCAAAAGATGTCTTCCCTGTACTCCTATTTACTAAATTATTGTATGCAAACTCTGTTTGTGGTAGAATTGGATCCCAATTTCCTACCTTCTCTCCTACCAAACATCTCAACAAGTTATCCAAACTCCTATTTACCACTTTGGTCTATCCATCTATCTGTGGATGAAATGTTGAACTAAACTTTAGGTCTATCTTCATCTTCTTCCACAATGTCCTCCAAAATATCCAATGAATCTTGTATCCCTGTCTAAAATTATACTCTTAGGTAATCCATGCAATCTCACAATCTCCTTGAAAAATAGGCCAGCAACATGCACTACATCATTTGTCTTCTTACAAGGTATGAAATGTGACATCTTTGAAAATCTTTCCACCACTACAAATATAGAATCATGTCCTCTCTGCATTCTTTGCAATCCTAATATGATATCCATGCTTATGTCTTCCCAAGGTCTCTTCGGTGCTGTCAAAGATTTGTACAAACTAGTATTCTGACTAGTCCCTTTTCAACTTGACATACTCTACAACTTTGCATAAACTTCCTTACATCCTTATATATCTAAGGCCAAAAATAATGTTCACTTACCAAAGTCACTATCTTGTGAATTCCAAAATGTCATGCCAATCCACCACTATGCTTCTCCTTGATCAAATTGTCTCTCATTGAACTCCTAGGTATACACAACTGATTTCCCTTGAACAACATATTCTCCTGAATAAAATAATCTAACCACTTACTTCTATCTATCACAATAGGTTCCTTACATGCTTTCCATGGTTTTACAAAATCAATATCTTCTTCATACATGTGCTTCAATTCTTCAAAACCTAATACTTCAACTCTCATCTCTATCAACAAATTCCTTCTTCTACTCAATGCATTTGCAACTTTGTTTGACTTCCCACTCTTATGCTTCAATACAAATGTGTAACTCTGCATTAACTCTACCCATCTCACATGTCTTTGATTCAACTTTCCTTGACTATTTAAATATTGTAAAGCTTGATGATTTATATGCAACACAAATTCCTTAGGAAACAAGTAATGTCTCCACTTCTTCAAATCTTGAATTATGGCATAAAATTCCTGGTCATAAACAAAATATCTTCTCCTTGCATCATTCAACTTCTCACTGAAATATGCTATTGGTCTACCTTCTTGACTTAACACTGCTCCTATTGCATTTCCACTTGCATCACAATCCACTTGAAATACCTTTTTGAAATCTGGTAATGCTAACACTGGTTTTCTATCACTTTCTACTTCAATAATTCAAAATTTTTATTTGCTCCTGATGTCCATTTAAAGTCCTTTCTGTCACCTCTCATTGTCTCTGTATAGGTGTGCATACTGAACTCAAATTTCTAATGAACTTCTAGTAGAAACTAGGTAATCCATGAAATGATCTGATTTCTCCAATGTTCTCCGGTGTTGGCCATTCAACAATTGGTCTAACTTTCTCAAGGTCCATCTTCAATCCTTTCGCAGAAATCACTAATCCCAAATAGACCAATTCTTCCTTCATGAAACTACATTTCTTGTTGTTTATCAGCAATTTCTCTTCTCTTTTGTCCTACTAAAAATCAGAATGTCATCCAAGTATACAATAACAAACTTACCTAAGAATTTCTTCAAAACTTCATTCATCAACCTCATGAAAGCACTTAGTACATTAGTCAATCCAAAAGGTATCACTAACCATTAATACAATCCTTCATTTGTCTTGAAAGTAGTCTTCCACTCATCTCCTTTGATTCTGATCTGATGGTATCCACTCTTCAAGTCTATCTTTGTAAAATACTTTGCTCCACTCAAATATTCCATAATGTCATCCATCCTTGGCAATGGAAATCTATACTTAACTATGATCTTATTGATTGGTCTAGAGTTTGTACACATTCTCCATTCTCCATCTTTCTTTGGTGATAGAAATACAGGTACTGCACAAGGGCTCAAACTTTCTCTGATCAATCCTTTCCTCAACAATTCCTATATCTGTCTATTTATCTCTGCATTCTCTACTGGGGCCATCTAGTGTGCTGCTTTGTTAGGCAAACTAGCTCCAGGTATAAGATCCATATGATGACTAATACTCCGGATTGGTGGCAATCCTTCAGGTACATTATCTGATATGATGTCTTCATACTCTGTCAACAACTCGGTTATCTCCTCTAGATGTGATTCTTCAATCTCTGTACTTAGGGTTCCATGCTTCTTAGGAATCAAAGAAAACACATATTTTCATGTCTCAATCCATCCAAAAATTTCCTTCCATCAACCAAACAGATTCTAGCATTTTCACATACTTCACTCTTAGGCTCATCTTCCAAATGTATCAAGGTGATTTTCTTTGCATTAGATACTATAGTGTAAGTTTTATTTCTCCCATCATGTATAGCTTTTCTATCATACTGCCATGGTCTACCCAACAATATATGACATACATCCATCGGCATAATATCACACAATACTTCATAATGAAAAGATCCTATATGAAATTTCACCAAACATTGTTCACTCACCATTACCTTGTGTTCATCTTGAATCCATGCTATCTTGTAGGGCTTAGAGTGTTTCAATCTCTTTAGATTTAGCTTAGTCACCATCTCCTCTGAAACCAAATTATCAGTACTACCACTATCAATGATAACCTTACAACATTTACCTCTTGGTTTGCATCTTGTTTGGAACAAAATTTTCCTCTACGGTGGTTCCTTAGCTATCTCTACTTAAAATTGTGCTCTCCTCATGACTAATGATTCTCCTTTCTTTGGTTTTCCAACTGAATTAGGTGATCTAATAGGCTCTTCTTCCACATAAGCTATTCTTACACTATTCTTTGTCTTCTTGCTTGTACTTCCCTGATGACATTCAAATGCTTTGTGTCCTTCACCTCCACATTTATAACAAGTTCCTTTGACTGTTCTGTTGCAAGTATGAGGTGAACCAGTGTTGTCATTGATGTCAACATACTCATATTGCATTAACAAGAAAGATTGGATGAGCAGTGTGCTGAGGATATTGAGAAAATTAGCCTCAGTCAGGAACAGTGAAGAACAGTGATGAGAAGAAGGCAAATGTACTGTATAGGATGAGAACCAGAGGATGCGGATTAAAGGGTTTATAGATATGAGTCTTGAGATGCTTCAATTAAGATTTTAGAGGTCTGCATGAAGATCTGAAGGAGCTATGGCTGTCGGTGTGGAACCAGTTTCGGTAAGTGTTCAGAGGTGACAGAGGATCACAGAAAGGTCCGGTGAGGTCTGGAATTGTATAATCTTAATCTGCGGATTGGAAGGAATGTTTGTGATATCCTTGAGATATGTCATCTTGAGTTGTGTATGATTTGGATGTCCGAAAGTACATTTTGCATTGTGACAGTGGCGACAGACTGTGTTCTTGAAGTTCCGGATAAGGAAGAGAAGAGATTCCAGTAAGTAGAGGAAGTGCAGATGTACCTGGTCATTCAGGTAGGCCTGTGAAGGTCCTTGGACCATGTTGAGGTTGTGTTGTTGATCCGCATTGATGGTAGAGCCCAGAATTGAAGATATTCTTCTGGATGAAGTTCTTGCTCTGACTAAGCTGACCGGATGAGTTGTTCATCCTGCAAATGTTCTTGTGGTGGCCGACCGGATGTGTTATTTATCTTACGGATATTCTTATGATTGATTGCTGACTTAGATGATTGTTCCTAAGTCAATGTCTTGTATAAATAAAGGTTTGTGAGTTCATTCCGAAGTGTGGATTGTTGAGATGAGTGTGGCATAGTAGAAAGAAGTGCAAAAGATAGGGCAGGGGTTTTTGGGCTTAAATGGAACTGATCCGGACATGGTAGAGATGTCATTTTCCAGTTCAAGATTGTGATTCTTATCACTTTGTAGACAGTGTATCTCCTTGTAGGCAGTGGACCTCTTTGTGAGCAGTGTGCTTGGGCAGTGAGCCCTAATTGGCAAGTGCCATTCTTTTTCTTATTCTTCTAATAGAGAATAATCCTTGGGTTAATCACCCCGTGGTTTTTCCCTTAACCGGGTTTTCCACATCAAAATCTTAGTGTTCAATGTGTTGATGTTTATCTGCTCTTGTGTTTGTACATTATGCTTTCATGGATGATTAATTGATATGCTGTTAACTAAGAAGAATCAAGTGTTTAAAGAGGAGCAGGTTTTTATACAACTGATTCACCCCCCCTCTCAGTTGTATGCCCTAGATCCAACAATTGGTATCAGAGCCAAGTTCCTCTGAAAGGAGCTTAACCGCTTGAGGAGATCCAGGATGTCGTCATACAAGAAGGATAGTCTGAAGTTCGATGGAACCAACTTCACTCTCTGGAAAGGTCGCATGAAATGTCACTTGGAATGTATGGGAAAAGCATACTTGGCCATGGTCTCAAAACCATATGTACCTCCACAGGGTGGTTCGACAACTCTGAATGAAATCACAGATGCTGAAAATAATCTGCGGACCAAGGAAGCTCTTCTAAGCACATTGAATGACTCAGATCTCTCAAATGTTATTGACCTACCAACTGCATATGAGATCCTAACTAAACTGGAACTTCTGTATGAAGGAGATGAGTTTGTCAAGAGTGCAAGGTTGCAAAGTCTGAAAGGGAAATTTGAAAGATTGAAGATGAGAGATGATGAAAACATCACTACTTTTATGCCACGAGTGAATGAGTTGGTGTGTGGAATTAGAAATGCTGGTGGAACTCTGGATGAAAATGAGATTGTTTGCAAAATTCTCAGATCCCTTCCTGCTGCCTACAAAATCAAGGTTGCTGCCATTGATGAATTCAGAGCTCACACAACTGTCACAAGAGAACAATTGGCTGGCAAACTAGCTACATTTGAAATGACCGAGTTTGGAGATGATCCTCCCAAGACTGAATCTGCTTTCAAAGCCAGTCCCTATGTGAAAGGCAAATAGAGATTTGATCCAGGTGAAAACCCTTCAAGGAAGATGTCATGGTATGATCAAGCAAGAAGAGACATGGAAGAAGAAGAAGCAGAAACAACTCAACTTGAAGCCCTCATTGCAAAGAGACTGCCAAGAGGATCCGGTAAGTATGAAGGAAAACTACCCTTTAAGTGCTTCAACTACAATAAGATTGGTCATTTTGCTTCAAGATGTCTGGAAAGATCTGTAAGGTCTAATACTAACAGACAAAGGTTTCAAAAGAACTGCTATTATGTTCATGAAGAAGATGACAATGAAGGAGTAACAGATGATGAATCAGAACTAGGAAGCAAATCCGGAAATGAATGGGTGTTTATTGCCATCAAAGAAGAAGATTCAATATCCTCTGAATCTGTCAATCACAAGGTTGTGGAAAGAGCTTTGGCTACTCAAGTGGAAGAAAAGGATGATTGGGTTATTGACAGTGGATGTTCTCACCATATGATTGGTGACAAGAATAAGTTCTTGGATTTGGAAAGGTATGAAGGAGGAATGGTAAAGTTTGGTGACAATTCTACTGGCAGAATCAGAGGTAGGGGAACTATTTCCTTTGATGGAAAGAGCAAAACAGGTAATGTACTATATGTTGAAGGATTGAAGCACAATCTTCTCAGTGTTGGTTAGTTAGTGGACAAAGGCTATGATCTCCGGTTCAAGAATGGAAAATACAGAATCTTTACAAGCTCCGGAACTGAAATTGCATCCGGTACTCAAACAAAAGGTAATATCTTTCATCTGGTTGGTTTAAACAAAAGTTGTCTGTTTGTTCAAGTTGATCAGAGTTGGTTATGGCATAGAAGAATGTGTCATGTAAATTTTGATAACATCATCAAGATAAGCAATATTTAGGCTGTAAGAGATCTTCCAAAATTGATGAGACCTACAAATAGTTTGTGCAAAGAATGTCAGCTAGGTAAATAGAGCAGAGTCTCTTTCAAAAGCAAAGATCAGTCATCTACCGGATTGTTGGAATTAGTACATACTGATCTCTGTGGTCTGACAAGAATCAAGAGTCTGTAAGGTGATAGATATTTCATGTTGCTAATTGATGATCATTCCCGAATGATGTGGGTTACCTTCCTAAAAGAGAAATCAGAAGCCCTTGAGAAGTTCAAAATCTTTAAAGCTATGGTAGAGAATCAAACCGGATTGAAACTGAAGTGTCTAAGGTCTGATAGAGGTGGTGAATTTACATCTGGTGAGTTCATTGACTTTTGTGAGAAGCAGGGTATAAGGAGACAGTTGTCTGCTCCTAGGACTCCACAACAGAATGGAGTAGTTGAGAGAAAGAACCAGACCATCCAAGAAGCTTCCAGGACAATGATGTTGGAAGCTAATGTTCCTCAGATGTTCTGGAAAGAAGCTATCAGCACTGCAGTCTACACTCTCAATCGAGTTCAAATCAGAAACAATACTAGTAAGACGCCCTATGAACTCTGGTTTGGCATCACTCCTACTGTGAAATATTTCAGAGTATTTGGTAGCAAGTGTTATATTAAAAGAGATGAAGATCTAGGAAAGTTTGATGCTAGAAGTGATGAAGGAATTTTCTTAGGTTACTCCACTCAAAGAAAAGCATACCGGTGTTATAATAAAAGACTGAGGAAGATGATAGAAAGCACTAATGTGAAAGTTGATGAAGGAATTGAGAAGCCCTCAAGATTTTATGAGTTTGATGAAGATGACCAAGATGGTGTTCAGGCTCAAGGAACTCAATCCTCTCCGGTAAGTCAGAGTCAACCTGATCTTGTAAATCAGGAAGAAGTGATAGGTTTGAATGAGCCTGATCAAGAAGCAGTAGTGCATGACACTCCCAAAATTCTTAGGTATGTAAGATTGAACCACTCTGAAGATCAGATCATAGGTGACAGAAGCAAAGGTGTGAAAACTAGAAGGAATGTTGCTCAAAATCAGGATGAATGTTGTCTGATTTCAAAGATTGAACCTAAAACAATAAATGAAGCTTGCAATGATGAAAACTAGACCAAAGCAATGAAAGATGAATTGATGCAAATTGAGAAAAATCATACTTGGGATCTTGTTCCCAGACCTAGAGATAGGAATGTAATTGGAACCAAATGGGTCTTCCGGAACAAACTGAAAGAAGCTGGTGAAGTAATTAGAAACAAACATTTGCTACCTTTAAAGACTTCAAGGTATATCAGATGGATGTCAAGTCTGCCTTCCTAAATGGTGATCTGGAAGAAGTTTACATTGAACAACTAGATGGATTTCAATTGTTAGATAATGATGATATGGTTTGCAAGTTGAAGAAAGCATTGTATGGATTAAAGCAAGCCCCAAGAGCATGGTATGAAAGGTTGGATAAGCATCTTGTACAGATTGGATTCAACAAAGGTACTGCTGACAGTAACTTATATTTCAAAATTGATTATGAAAACATTTTGATTGTTGAAGTGTTTCTGGATGATATCATTTTTGGAGGAAGAGATAGTATGTGCAAAACTTTTGCAAATCAGATGAAGAGTGAGTTTGAAATGTCTATGCTTGGTGAAATGAATTTCTTCTTGGGTCTGCAAATTACTCAAACAAAGAAAGGGATCTTCATTTCTCAGACCAAATATGTGAAAGAATTGTTGAGGAAATTTGGTATGGAAGATTCAAAGCCAATGAACACTCCCATGGCAACCGGATGCAAGTTGAGCAAAGATGATGACTCCCCAAAGGTAGATCAGACAAAGTATAGATCAATGATTGGTGGATTGCTGTATCTTACTTAGACTAGACCAGATATAATGTAGGCTATTGGTCTTGTAGCAAGATTCTAGGCTGATCCTAAGAATCTCATGTTATGGCAATCAAAAGAATTTTTAGGTACTTGAAAGGAACAGCTGAGTATGGTCTATGGTACCCTAGAGATCCAGATTTCTCTCTTCATGCTTACATTGATGCAGATTGGGTAGGAGATGTGGATGACCAGAAAATCACCAGTGGTGGAGCATTCTTTTTGGGGAAGAGATTGGTTTCTTGGCTAAGAAAGAAACAAGATGCAATATCTTTGTCTACAACTGAAGCAGAATACATTGCAGCAGCAGATAGTTGCACTCAAATCTTATGGATGAAGCAGATGCTAAGAGACATTAAAGTTGAATATGAGGAGCCTATCACAATTTTCTGTGATAATTCAAGTGCAATTAATATTTCTAAGAATTCGGTATTGCATTCTAAGACTAAGCACATATCTATCAAGTTTCACTTTTTGAGAGAACATGTGAACAAGGAAGAAGTCAGATTGGAGTATGTTCCTTCCAAGGATCAGATTGCAGATATCTTTACAAAACCTCTTCCCAAGGACTCTTTTGAATATCTCCAGGAGAAGTTAGGGGTCATGGCCCCTCCGGTGATGAACTAGGATGCACTGATGTGCATCAGTCCGGTGGATATCACAGTCATATTTTGTGATCCAGATTGATGATGGGGAGCTGCTACTAAGGGGGAGCAATTGGTATGATTCTGATGTGTTAGAATTACAAGTATGAGCCCTTTTCCATTGATGTCAAAGGGGGAGAGAAGACATGTGAAAAACAAGTGGCTGATGATCAAAGGGGGAGCAGTAAATGAGGAGAAGACATGTTGCTAATAGGGGGAGCCGTGACAGAAAGGAAAAGTTCTTGTCTTGATGGTTTTTCACATCATATGTTGCCATCAATGACAAAGGGGGAGATTGTTGCAAGTATGAGGTGAACCAGTGTTGTCATTGATGTCAACATACTCATATTACATTAACAAGAAAGATTGGATGAGCAGTGTGCTGAGGATATTGAGAAAATTAGCTTCAGTTAGGAATAGTGAAGAACAGTGATGAGAAGAAGGCAAATGTACTGTATAGGATGAGAACCGGAGGATGCGGATTAAAGGGTTTGTAGATATGAGTCTTGAGATGCTTCAGTTAAGATTTCAGAGGTCCGCATGAAGATCTGAAGGAGCTGTGGCTGTCGGTGTGGAACTAGTTCCGGCAAGTGTTCAGAGGTGACAGAGGATCACAGAAAGGTCCGGTGAGGTCCGGAATTGTATAATCTTAATCTGCGGATTGGAAGGAATGTTTGTGATATCCTTGAGATATGTCATCTTGAGTTGTGTATGATTTGGATGTCTGGAAGTACCTTTTGCATTGTGACAGTGGCGACAAACTGTGTTCTTGAAGTTCTGGATAAGGAAGAGAAGAGATTCCAGTAAGTAGAGGAAGTGCGGATGTACCTGGTCATTCAGGCAGGCCTGTGAAGGTCCTTGGATCATGTTGAGGTTGTGTTGTTGATCCGCATTGATGGTAGAGCCCAGAATTGAAGATATTCTTCCGGATGAAGTTCTTGCTCTGACTAAGCTGACCGGATGAGTTGTTCATCCTACAAATGTTCTTGTGGTGGCCAACCGGATGTGTTATTTGTCTTGCGGATATTCTTATGATTGATTGCTGAATTAGATGATTGTTCCTAAGTTGATGTCTTGTATAAATAAAGGTTTGTGAGTTCATTCTGAAGTGTGGATTGTTGAGATGAGTGTGGCATAGCAGAAAGAAGTGCGAAAGACAGAGCAGGGGTTTTTGGGCTTAAATGGAACTGATCCGGACATGGTAGAGATGTCATTTTCCAGTTCAAGATTGTGATTCTTATCACTTTGTAGACAGTGTGTCTCCTTGTAGGCAGTGGGCCTCTTTGTGAGCAGTGTGCTCAAGCAGTGAGCCCTAATTGGCAAGTGCCATTCTTTTTCTTATTCTTCTAACAGAGAATAATCCTTGGGTTAATCACCCTGTGGTTTTTCCCTTAACCGGGTTTTCCACGTCAAAATCTTGGTGTTCAATGTGTTGATGTTTATCTGCTCTTGTGTTTGTACATTATGCTTTCATGGATGATTAATTGATATGCTGTTAACTAAGAAGAATCAAGTGTTTAAAGAGGAGCAGGTTTTTATACAACTGATTCACCCCCCCTCTCAGTTGTATGCCCTAGATCCAACATGTTCTCCTATCAAAATCTCTTTCATCATTCCTATACCCTTCACTACGGTAAGAATTATGATTCCCTCTACGGTAGAAAGTTCTATCATCTCTTCGGTATGAATTGTTATCTCTATCTTCCTTCTTGAATGGACTATCTTGTTTGTTCTACTCCACATATAATTTGTCTCCTCCAGAATATGTTCTACCTCTTTGAAATTTACCTCCTATTTCTCTCTGTCTTTGCTCATGCTTCTTATTCAACTTGTCTTCAACTTTCAATGCAAACTAATATGCTTCTTCTATTCTTGTCATCCTTACCAGACTCAGTGTTTCTTGAATTTTCAACCTCAATCCATTTATGTATCTTACCACTTTCTCCTTGCTTGCTTCACTATGTCCAATCCCTATGATCATCTTATGAAATTCTTCAGTATACTCCTTCACAGATTTCTCCTTCTATTTAAGGTTTTGCAATCTCTTCAACAATTCCAACTCATAGTCAATAGGTATAAACTGATTTTTTAATTTTGTCACCATTCTATCCCATTTTGTGATCTTTTCTTTTCCTCTCCTATTTCTATCCAACTGAACTTGTTTTCACCAAATAGCAACATGTCCTTTCAACTTAGTCTTTGCAAATCTTACCTTCTCTAGATCTTCAATTTCTTCATATTCAAAGTATTCCTCCAAGTCGTTTATCCAGTCAATCAATTCCTCTAGATTCAAATTTCCAGTATAATTCAATACTTCCACTCTAGGTCTCTTTCCAATCTTTGAAATAACTCTCAACATCTTCACTTGATCTGATTCTTCTTCTTCTTCTAGGGTTTCTCCTTTTTGATCAACAGATTGAAATTCATCATCATCATTTTCAACATCATGTCTAGGGGTTAGTCCTCTTCTTCTATCTTCTTCTAAAACATCTAGTCTAACTTTCATTATTTTCATTATCTCCATCATTTCATCCATTCTTCTAGCCATAGTACCTACAATAGGCATCTTCCTCGGTGGCATCTCTTCCTAGGATCTAGTGCAACTACCTCAATTCGATGATCTGACTACAAGGTAGCAACTACCTCACACTCGGTGATTTGTTGACAAATGCAAGTAGACTGCCTTAGGTTGGTGATAGGTTCACCTCAAGATCTTCCAGAATGCTTTCACTTCCCAAAGGATTCAAAGCTTTGCTCTGATACCACTTGGTGCAGTCACCGGTCGGAGGGTTCATAGAATGAACTATCCAAACCGTGCAGCTAGAGTAAACACAACGGAAACAACACAAATATAGTATGCAATGGAATATTCAAATGCTCAATATATCATATATTTAGAATGCTTATATGCTGTCAACATGCGGGCTACAATCTAGGGCTCACAGGCCTAATTTTATAGTTACAATAGATATTGCTTTGAACCACTTTCTGGAACAAAACATCTAATGATCATGAACTAAGTATTTTCTACTAATTAACTTCATCTCTAATACATCCTATAGATCTAAATATATCATCTCCAAGCTCAAAGAATCCTCCGCGTTGGCCAAGAAAGGTTACAAATGTAGAAACAAATAGGTTGGGCCTAAACATCTGGTAATGCTTTGCAAATGTATGAAACTTGGTACAGACCTCAAGGAAGGTCTATCTGATTCATATGTGTCTTGTATGATGTGTCATTAAGCTCCACAAGTCATGGAAGTGCTCCGCAAACCTTCTCCTTCAGCTGACTATCTGAATGCTCTGCTCTGTGAGAATTGATGATCTTCTATTAGTGATAACTTTTAGCAGACAAGTTCAAATGACCTAAAATTTGGATATGATGTAGATGTTGATATGTAGATACTAATTCCTACTCCATGACCTCTGATATGTAGATGTGGCAAAATGTGGTACAAAATGTTGAAACTACAACTGACTGAACTGAACTGAAAATGAAATAAAAGAAAGAATGCAAATGTTTTTGGTTGATGCAAGATTGATCTGCAACCTGGGATGGTCCTGCATCAAATAGGATCACATACAAGAGAGCCATTGGAAACTCTCCTTTTGTTCTGGTGTTAGGGAGAGAGGCTAGATTGCCTATATCTTTGGAGCTTCCTGACTTAGAATTGGCTCAACAATTAGAATTGGAAGGAGAAGATGCAAGATTTGTCATAATGGCTAAATTGACTGAACTAGAAGAACAAAGAAAGTCAGCCATCAGTACACTGGAAGAGCATCAAAGGTAGACCAAAAAGTATTTTGATAAAAAGACAAAGGTTCAGACATTCAAAGAGGGTGATCTTGTTCTGAAATGGGATGCTAACAGAGCCAAACCAGGAGGCCACACCAAGTTTGATGCACTTTGGATTGGGCCTTATATCATCATCAGCTGCAAGCAAGCCAATGCTTCCATTATTTCAAGGCTGGATGGTGAAGTTCTACTGATCTCATTCAATGGGATCCATCTCAATCCTTACCATTAAGGTTAGTCTAAGATTATGTACATATTGTTTTAGTTTATTTCTGCTTTAGGTTTACTTTCCCTAAGTGCTCTTGCACAGGCTACATTATCATTAGGAGAATGCAGGCCTTGTTTCCTTTTATGGTGTTGTTTTGAGGCCAGTTTTAGCTGTACTTCTAGAATGTTTCATACCTTTGACTCTATGGCCATTGAATGCTTAAGGCCACCGGTTCCCATTTGTTTAGTAGGCAAACACCCTTGAGGAGTCACCAAAATATTGTCCTATTTTGTTTCCCATCCAAATAGCCCAAATCCATAAAATCTCTAAGTGTTTTCCCCTTTAGAGATGCAAGGAAAAACATCCAAAATTGACTAAGTCCCAAAACCTTGAGTTTTCCTCATGTTTTGTAGCTTTTTAGAGTTTTGGAGTTCGGGGTTTTACCCTTTGTCTTTCCATCTTAACCATCTCTGAACTCTGCTCTTTCCTTTGTAAAATACTCTAAGTATTTTAATCTTTTTGGAGTTTCAGACTTCAGAATTTTCCTCTTCCCTTTTCCCTTTTGGAAGTCATAAGACGGGAGGCCCAAAGCCCGACCCCCGATGAGTGTTAAATTTCCTAAGGCATTCCACCATTCCACATAACCCCTTTGATGGACCCCACGGTGGGATGGCGGAATCATGGAATGCTGACACATGGTTGTGACATCATCAAGGAAAGTGAAGGGCAGAAGGCCTGAAGGTTGACTTCTACCCACAAGTTTGAAAATAAAGCTAAGTCTTTTAGACTTCAGGGATTGAATCTTCCTACTTCCTTCTCATCGAAGTGAAAGATGAAAGGCCTGAGCTCCAAACTCCACCGAAACTTTTAAAAGATCAGCTAAGTCTTTGACTTTCAGGGTTCAGACTTTCCTTCTTCCTCCTTCTCTACAAAGGTAAAGATGGAAGGCTCAAGGCCTGAAGTCTATCGATAATGTAATTGTCCTTTGTAAAGCGGAGTTCGAGGGGCAGACTTTCCTCCTTTCTTCTTCTCTTTTGTAAGGCAGAACGTTGAAGGCCCGATGCCCGAACTCCGATGACTTCCACAATCATCATAAACAAAGGAAAGAAAGCTAAACCAAGGGCTCACCATGATCAATCTTGTTTAGACCTTGCTTCCAAGGCAAGAATCCAGTTTAGATGAAAGTCAAAGATCCAGCTCCAGGTGGAAAAATTACAGTTGAGCATTTATTGTTGTGGATGGAGTTTCAAGCGCCCGTTTTCAATGCAGATATTTGAAGATATTTGTTCAACCACTTCTTGGAGATATTTTATCTATATTTATGTCAAGACAATCAGATTTTCTTCTAATATTCATTTGTAAAATATCTCTGAAAGTCTCATGGGGGTGAATTTATTGATGAAATGATTGAGGTCAATGTAATGAAGTGCTATATATGCATAGAAAAAGATGTAATGAGGGTTGGAAAATAGTTGGATATTTTCATGCTTCTGTATTCCAAATAGAACTCTCCTCTGTTGTAACCATGCCTTCTGATCAATACATATGGTGTTTTACTTTTTTCATGCTTTTTAACTCTATATAGTCTTAGAATTGGATATTGTTTATGAATGTCTAATTCCTTGAAACCATTCTTTAGCTCTGTTAAAATCTTCATGATTTGTGTAAGTTTATTATATGTATTCATTTATTTGTGCATCTTAGCTCTGTGAGTGTTCTATGTTCAAACTTGGTGTATCACCCCCTTTCCACTTTTAGTTTATCCTCTTTCCCCTTTTCCTCAATGGTGCATATATTAGGTTTAGTCTTAGGAATAGCCGAATCTCTCATTCAGCAAAGGAACCAGCCTCTCTTTGGAGATTTGATTTCCCTGTAGGGTCCCACACTTGGAAATCATCTCAATGTTTCATTGGATTGTTGGAGCCCTAAAAGACTTCAACAGAGGGTGCAAATCCATGTGACAACAATCAGTTTTGGAGGAATTTGTGGAGAAAGCTTGATAGTAAAATATAATATAGTTTAGCTTACCACCCTCAAACACATGGACAAATAGAGGTGGTAAACAAAAGTTTGGGTAATATTCTTTAATACTTAGTAGGGGAGAATCTAAGTTAGTGGGATTTAGTTTTGGCACAAGATGATTTTGATTTTAATGCTAGAATTAATAGGTCTATTAGAAAGTATCCCTTTTAGGTTATTTTGGGAAGCAATCCTACAATAGTTGTTGATCTTATAGATCTTTTTGATGGGAGGTGGGTGAGCCAAGATGCAGTAGACTTTGTAAGGCATATCCAAGAAGTGCACCAAATGCAACTAATCAATGAGCGATATAGAAGGAATGTTGATTTGCATCAGAGAGAGAAAGTGTATGAGGAAGGTGATCTGAAAGTTATGGTGTACTTATGTAAAGAAAGATTTTCACAAGGCATGTACAAGTTAAAACCCAAGAAAGTGGGGCCTTGCAAAATACTTAAGAAAATTAATGAGAATGTCTATTTGTTAGATTTTCTTGAAGGTTTTGATATCAATCCTATATTCAATGTGGTAGACCTTTACCTCTACCATTTTGGTAGTGCAAAAGTTTGTGATGACAATATGGTGAGAGATTTGACTAGTCATTTACCCTATAAGAAGAGGGAATATATTGAGAAGATAGTGAACACTAAGGTTTTTGCTAGAAGATCCCATAATTATAAGATGTTTTTGGTAAAATGGCTTGATTTACTTGATTCCAACAATAGTTGGGTCATTGAAGCAAACCTCTTGAAATTTTCTAGATTAGACTCTTCTAAACTAGGAGGCTCAAAATATTTCAAAGATGGGGAAGATAGTGTAATAGATGATTCTCATAATTGATGGGGGGATTCTCCACCACCACATCAGTTTCCAAATGGACTCCATTTTCTTTTATTCTTAGTATTTTGTGGGAATTAGATGAGGGGTGTAAATCCCATAACACACAACAACACAGATTGCTCACAGAAAATAGGAATGTTCTTTTATTCAACTGAAAAAAATTATGTTACAAAAATTGGAATCAAATTAGAGGATGAAATCCTCAATGGGCTACAACACATTACAATTTCTTTCCTTTGGATTTTGGAGCCTTCTGCCTTCTGTAGCTTCAAATCTATTAGGGTTTTCTATTTTATCTCCTTTTCATGACTCACCACTTTTCCCTGCTTCTCTCCTACTAAAAGATTCTCAAAAAATGGTCTTAAATAGCCCTTTTTGGCACCTTCTAGCCAAAATTTTAAAATTTGTAACTCCCTCCAAAAAATAGCCCAACTTCTAGGAGCCATAACTTTTGATCCGGGTGTCTGATTGACGAAATGTTTAATGCGTTAGAAATCTTGTGAAGAGATATATGCCCTCATAATTCTCTTCGTCGATTATGCCCATTTTTGGGGTCGTACGGGGTCTCTAAGTGCCTCAAAATTGACTTTGAAACTTTTTTAGGGTTTCTTTTAAAATTGCATATCAATTACTAATAGAAATATCCAATACAAAATGGGTAGCTAAGAGTGCCACTCTATCATCAAGGTCTAGATATAAAACATCTCAATTAAATGTTTAGTGTTGTAGCACCCATATTATATTACAAAATATGATATAGCTCTTCAAAATATTATGCCATCACAGTATATACGAATAATATCACTATAACTTATAAGGAAATTATACTAATTATCGTGATTTACTGATTTTCATCTTCTTGACCTACACACTGTTCTTTTTCATCTGCCATTCTTTCCTACCATTCTTCATCACCTGCTCTGTTCTCGCCTACAACCTATTTGTTGTTGCTTTATTTATATGAGTCCAATCCTTTGAAATCTCCCAATGGAGGTGAAATCCTGATTATATCATCTACATTGTCAAAATTTTGAAAAGACATTTCCAGATCTCTAACTTCTTCATCTCTTTTGAGTTCCATTTGATGTTTTTTGTTGTACAGGTTTTGAAAATCCATATATTCTTGGTGGAACTTCTTATCAACCTTCCTGAGATCGTGGGGCCAAAAATTAGCCAACTTCACATCTACCCTATATATTTCTGCTAAGCCTTCATCAATGATCTTCATGAATCTTTCATTGGGATCTCTATTGTCATTGAAACCTATTTCACAATATGAAACCATGTGAGTCTATTGCTAGACTCAGTAAAAGACCCCCATTTTCCTTGAAACAGTTCTTCATTCCTTTTCTTCCAAATAAACCATAGAACTTTAGTAGACAAAACTAACCAAAAAGAATTGACTTTGAGATTCAAAACCACAACATACCCACAGGATGAAAGATCAGAACTGTGTCACACTTGTGTAAAGGGAACGGCCAACACAAACATATTTTTCCAACTTAAATGTAAAAAAAGTCATATGTATGTTATGAATTTTAAAATGGCATAAACTAATGAAATGTTGAATTTTTAATGTAGTTTATGCTTATAATTTTGTATGATGGCTTGGCGACAATGAAAATTTAGAGATAGGCTTAGAAGATCGCTATGGTCTCAACAAAGTTTGTTTAATGACATTTTGGAAGCACAAAGGAAAGAATGGGTTATTCAGAATCATGGGAAAGATTTTGAAACATATGGGAGGGAAATTGGTAGTTCAAAGAATGGAAATTACACAAAATTCCCTCCTTAAAGAGAAGCTGCTCAAGGAAGAGAAGGATGTAGTTCTAGATTCTTTTGATTTGGTAAACCCAATCGTAATGAAAAGAGTGACTATCAATCTAGGCAGCAGATCTGGAGGAAAAAGGAGAAAGCTAAGGAGCCCACAAAGGATGTAGAGGAAGTGATACAGATCCAAATTCTGGATGATTTGATTTTACCACATGTGAAAGATCTGTGTCAAAATGCCCTAATTGGTAAGATCTGGAACTTTACACTAGAAAAAAATGATTTAAATCTTTAGGTAAATCAAAATTGGGATGGGGTTTCAAAAATCATTCAATTAGATAAGGGTTTTGGTTTTTTTATTCTCATTTTTACTTCTGGGGAAGCAAGAGACTTTATTCTTAAGACAAAATCTTGGTTCTATAATGGGCGGGGTTTGTTGCTTCAAGAATGGATTCCAAACTTTGATCCAGGGGCTTTCAATGCTAATTTCTTTCTGTTTTGGACTAGTTTACACAATCTCTAGTTGAGTATAGAGACCTACGAATTTTCAGACTCTTGGTAGGGAAAATATGGTTTTTTATTAATCATGATTTGTTAACTTTTAAAGATCCTTTCTTGCCAGTGAGAATGTGTGTGGTCATGAATACTTCTTTTCCTCTTCCATCAAGGGTCCTTTTGAAATCCTCTAAAAGCTTTTGGTATCAGAATTTAATTTTTGAGGATTGTAAATCTATTTCTGATTTTGATATGTTGAGTATCCCTTCGGCATGTAAGGATTCAGAAAATAGACAGGTAGAAAGTCTTTGGGACAAATTGGATGAGGATCTTATTTTAAAGGAAACTAATATCATATATTCAAATTTGGAGACTGATTTGAATTCTGCACCTAAATTGACAAAAGAATTGAATGTTCCATTTCCTTCAATACAGAATGATTTAGAAGAAGGGGAAATTTCTAATTGTAGGGAATTATCTTTGGATGTTTTATTAAATCAAGATTTAAATGCTACTGCTGAATTTGCATCATTCTCTTCCTATGTGGATAAGGAGAATTTGGGTGTAGTAAATGAAGACTTTGAATTTCTTAGCCCAATTGGCTCTATTCCTAGTGATTTAGCCTTAATGAATAATAGTTCAAATGATTGCAATGGAAATATGGAAGTTCCTAATGTAATTCAAGATGTTTGGAATAGTGCAGATCTTTAGTGTGGGGAAACAAATAAAGTATCTAGGATTAACGAAGATTCTCCACTTTGTTTATCAGTGACTGAGGCAGAGAGATTAGTTTCAGATGCTATTCGTAAAGCGAGTTTAGATATGATTGAGAAAATTGCAAATGAGGTGATGGCTGAAGATTTGTCTTTGGTGGATGTTGGTGGGGTTTTTCAAGAACAAGCTAAAAATATGAAGCAGTTAATATTGGAAGCAATATTGAAGGATTCAAATGATGTTGAAGTAGAATCTGGGATTTATGATTTCTCAAGAACATTATCTATTTCTCAGACTCCTCAAGATAACAAGGTAAGGGGGGTTTGGCTTCTCCTCCAAAGAGAGGCAGGCCTCCTAAATCAGCTAAAACACAGGCAGAGATTAAGACAGGGATACAGGCTACCCTTGATACCTGTTTGAGATCGGGGAGAGTGCGTAACTCTCCTCAGAGTCAATGAAGATCCTTTCTTGGAATGTTAGGGGCATTAATGCCCCTAACAAAAGACAATTAAGCGTCAGATAGATTCATCAAAAGTGGAGTTGGTATGTTTACAAGAAACAAAATTTTTTCAGGAACATGCAATTAGTATTTTTTCAAAATGGAAGAAATGGAAGTTTCTTCATTCACCAGCTTTGGGGGCATCAGGGGGATTAGCAATTTTGTGGAATAGTAATATTTGTGAGGCAGAATATATTTGCTCAACTTAGAGTTTCATATTAGTTAAAATATCTTATGAGGAGAAGGCTTTTTGGATGTTTAACATTTATGGCCCTAGTTCTACATCTGATAAGAAGTTTTTGTGGGATACAATTTTGGCTCTTATGCTATACTTGAAGGAAGAAAAAGTAATTCTAGGAGGGGATTTTAATGCTATTTCTTGCATTAGTGAGAAGATGGGGGGAATTTCCCCTCCTACTAAAGTTATAGCAGATTTTAATGATTTTATATCAGAGAATTCTTTATTGGATAGCCCCACTACCAATGGAAGGTTCACATGGACAGATAGGAGGAAAGACTTCTTAAGGATAGCTGAAAGGCTAGATAGGTTTTTGTTTTCTCCTATTTGGTGTTTTGAAAATGAAATATCTTGTACTTAAATTCTCCCTTTCGCAGGTTCAGATCATTATCCAATTAGTATTGATATTCAGAGGAAAAGGAAATTTTCTTTTAAGTTTAAATCCATGTGGTTTAGGGATTCTAGTTTCATTTCTAATCTTGAAGATTGGTGGAAAAGTGCTCCATTTGTTTGTGGTTCAAGATTGTATCAATTAAATGAAAAGCTTAAATTTGTGAGAAGAAAAATTTGAATTTAGAATAAGGAAGTGTTTGGAAATATTTTTGAATAGAAAATTGAGATTCAAAATCAACTGACTAAATTAAATGAACATATTATTAAATTTGGTTTGGATCAAAATTCATTTCAGAATGTCAAAGTTCTTCAAGCAGACCTAGAGGAGGTGTTAGCAAGGGAGGAGGTGTATTGGCAACAAAAATCACGGGAGCTTTGGCTCAGGGAAGGGGATAGAAACACTAAATTCTTTCATGCTTCAGCCATGGTTAGAAGGCACAGAAATCTGGTCAGATCTATCAAAGATTCTTCAGAGAAACTTTTGGAGGAGGACTCATTGATTTGGAAATAAGGGGCAACTCTTTTCAAGAATCTTCTTTCAAAGGATGATTCTTTAGTTTGGAAGGATTATATGAATGAAGTGTTGCATCATATTCCTAGCTTGATTACTAAAGAGGATAAGAAAAATTTAATGAAAGAATTTACTATGGAGGAGATTAGGGATGTAGTCTTCTCTCTTGATTCAGATAAAGCTCCAAGTCCAGATGGCTTTACTCTTTTATTTTTTCAGAAATGTTGGGACTTTATTGGTTGGGAAATGTGGTTAGCAGTTGAAGAAGCCCGTAGAAATAGTACAATTTTTAAGGAGATCAATTCTACCTTTGTAACTCTAATTCCAAAAGTGGCAGCTCCTAGTTCATTTGTGGATTTTATTCCAATCTCTTTATGTAATGTTTTATATAAGATTATTACTAAGGCTATCTCTTTGAGGTTAGCAACTTTTCTTCCAAAAATCATTTTTGATGAGTAGGGAGGATTTGTGCCTGGAAAAGAGACAGCAACTGGATCCCTAGTTGCTCATGAAGTCTTACATTCCATTTTTTCTATTAAGATTCTAGCCATGTTGATTAAATTGGATATGCTTAAAGATTATGACATGGTATCTTGGGAATTCTTGTTCAAAATCTTGCATAGATTTGGCTTCTCTCATAAGTGGTGTAAGTGGATAAGTTCATGTATTTTAGGTGCTAGTTTTGTAGTCCTAATTAATGGATCCCCATCAGAATTCTTTAAATCTTCTCGGGGTATTCGTCAGGGTGATCCTCTCTCCCCTTCTCTCTTTATTATTGTTGCAGAAGGATTAAGCAGGCTGATTCACTTTCAAAATAGATCAATGTTTTGGAAAGGTATTTCTATTTTGAGAGTCCCTTTTGATATCACACATGGCCTCTTTGCTGATGACACTCTATTATTTGGACAACCCTCATTGGTTGAAGAAAAATCCATTAAAAAGGTTTTGGATCTATATTGTTTAGCCTCAGGTCAGAAAGTAAACAAGGAAAAATCTATGATTTTTTTCTTTAATGTTAGTCCATTGATTCAAAAGAAAATTTCAAGTTATTTAGGCTTCAAGATAGAGGTACTTCCTTCCAAATATTTAGGCATTCCTCTTTTCTATGGAAGTGTGAGGGGTTGTTTTTGGAAAAGACTTATTGAGACTGTCAAAGGTAAAATTGCTTCCTGGAAAGGCAAATGGTTAATTCTACCAGGTAAGTTTCTTATAATTAAATCAGTACTTTCAGCTATTCCAATTTATATGTTTTCAATTTTGAAAGTTCCAAAAGATATCCTCAGTGATCTTTGTAGCATTTTTAGAAAATTCCTCTGGAATGGATCTAAAGAGGAGGGTAACAAAATCCCCCTGATTTCTTGGGACAAAATTTGCATTCCAAAACAATTAGGAGGGACGGGTATTCATAATATTGAAAATCAGAATCGTGCACTTGGAGCAAAACTGGTATGGCAAATGTATGATAATTCAGAGGCTAAGTGGTGTAGAATTATGCAAGCAAAATACTTAGATTCAGATGATCTAGCAAGGATTTTCACTATGTTGGAAATAAGGCAGATAACTGAGAGGGGGGGTGAATCAGTTATCATAAAATTTCTTTAACTTCCTTTTCTTTTGTTATCTTTAATAATCAGTGAAGCATCAAAACATATAAGCATATGTGATCATAAGAACATAAATAAAATCAACACACATAACACAAGGATTTTTATGTGGAAAACCCTGTTAAGGGAAAAACCACGGGGTGACTAACCCAAGATTGTATTCTCTGTTAAAATAATAGAGTACAAAATGGCACTTGCCAATTAGGGCTCACTGCCCGAGCACATTGCTCACAAGAGGCACACTGCCTACAAGAGACTCACTGTCTACAGAACTTACATAAGATAATCAAGTGTTTGAACTAATGAGAAGTATCTACAAATGCAAGGGTTCAGTTCCAGTTTAGGCACAATATACAGATTTGATGCACTTCATCCTTCCTCTGCTCAATGTTGTTGTTCTATCACATACTGGGATTGGCTTGCGGTTCCAACACTTATCTCTGCTTTTCTTCACCCTTCTTTTCACTGCTTAATCACTTACCCCCTCACATGCTAAAATCTATTTGGTATATATATCTGCATCAAGGATTTTTATCAACTTTCTAGTCGGCATCAAGAACAATACAAGTAATTACTCTATCAGCTAAATCCATGCTTGATTTGTGATGCGTATAAAAACATATACATAGAAGTCATTAATCATGTTGGCCAACAATGTATGATCCCACAAATTGTTTGATCAACACCATTTACTCATCCGGATTGAAGTTTGATACTCTGCCGGTCAGTTCTTCCTCTGTCTGCTCTGCCTGACTGGAACCCAACACTCAGATCCTCATATCTTTTCTTTGGTTTATCACCAGAGGCTAAATCTCTAGAGAAAAGTAGTCATGATACCCCTCTTGACTTTCCCAAGTCTGCAACTTACTAAGTTACATCATCTGAGAGATCTGGACCTGATTGTCAGACCTTGTTACATACTCTGTTCTTGTTCACCAGATCAAAACAATCTTCAATCTGACTTCCGGTATAGGCATACTATGTACTGCGGATGTGTGGGATTGACTTTGTTGCCATCAATGAGAACACTAGTGAAGGCACACAATGTCTCTTGCCAACAATCTCCCCCTTTGGAATTGATGGCAACACTTAGTGAAAAATGGCTAAGTGTCGCAGTAAACTCTGCCTTAGCTGATGCTCTATCTTTTGCACTATTTTACCAGAGCTCCCCCTTAGCTAGATTCCACATTTTTCACTACTCCTCACTCCCCCTTTGACATCAATGGCAAAGGATGGAATCTGCATACCAAAATTTTGCAAAAAATGTCTTATATATGGCCGCATAAGTATATATATATGTTATACTTACATATACTTAAGTATATCTGCAAAAGTGGCCTTCAACTGTACAAACTCTATGGCCCAGCTCTGCTTCATCCTATCTAGAATGGACATGTGACCACTCAACAAAAATGTATATGCTTCTTCCCTTCTTAAATCTGTTGGATCACTGGTCCGGGCTATGGTCTGAGCATCTGTCAAGGCCTCATGCATTGCCTCTAACTTAGGGATAATTATCCCTCTGAGTTCACTCATTCTATTTATTATGATCTTCTTTTCTTTGTTCAGCCTCTTTATTTCATTGATGATAACAATAGCTTGGCATTCTTGATTCATTAGAGAGGTAGTGAGGGGTGCAAAATTCTAAGATAAACTTGATAGTTTACCTTCTTGTTCTTTCACTTTCTTCTCAATGTCCTATGTTACTTTAGGCCAAGATAAATAAAATTTGTATATGTCCCCACCATCTTTAAGAGAATTTTCAAGGATTTTTATTCCAATGTCTAGGGTCCTCCTATCATTAGTGATTAGTCCTTACACTTCAGTGAATCTTTTTCCTAAAAACTCCTTCCAGACCTTTGCTTCGGCCGATTTCTCTAAAGATTCAAAATGAGTGTTAACAAAATTTACCAAAGATTTCAAGTTACCAGATGGAGAGGCCGAAGGATCCTTTTGAAATGATGGCATGATCTTCTCTAGCATCCAGGATGCAATCTCCAATAGTTCACAGTCTTCCATGTGAGATTTCAAGAGTTTTTCTTTTGCTTTGGCTTGAGCAAAGGATGCTATTTTCATTGTCTGAACCGAAGAGAGAGAGTTGAAATTTAGTGGCCCTTGGAATAGCTCAGGTTCATCTATCTCCATCATTTCTTTTCTTAAGAAGTTCTTCACTACCTCTGCAGTGTCTCTTGCCAGTGATTGAGTCTTCTTTTCTTTTGGTACATCAGAACAGTCATCATTAGTCTTCTCTGCTTGTTCTTCTTCTTTTCCCTTAACCTCCTCTTCTTGAATCACCTTCTCTTCTCTTTTATCTTCTCCTTCAGCTTCAGAGTGTGGAATGTTTGTAGTGGGATCTGGAGGAGAGATGTCACCAGTGTTTGTTGCTTCATGAACTTCCTCTTCCGGAACAGAGGAGTCCAAGTCCTTAGACTTCTCTTCACCTATCTCTTTGGATCCTTCTACATCAGAAGATTTTTTATTGGTTACATTTAATCCTTCAACATCCATGATAAAAGGTTCAACTGATTCCTCTATAATAGGAAGATTGAATCTTTTCAAAGCATTTTGGAGGATATCTTTTGTCTCACTTGCTACTTGGTCAGTTTCTCCAAGCATAAGTTTATTCATTCTTGCCTTACTCCGGAACTCATCCTTACAATCTTTAAAAATCATGTTCATTTGTTTTGGAGTGATAGAAGGATAAAGTTGAATCATTATTTGTTCCCAAATCTCTAGGTCTTTTGCCTTTGCATTCTCTTTTCTCAGTTCAAGTACCTTTTCTAGACTTTTAGGAATTAATGATATAATTTCAATGAAAGCTTTATTGTAAATGTTCAGGTACCTCACAGTAGCTTCTTCCAAAATCCTCTTGTCAGTATCACTGTATTCATCATAGAACTCTGTTACTAGCTACAGGTTCCCATCCACAGTAATTGCCTTGATGATGTCATCAATGGAAAGAGTGGGTTTTTCAACAAATTCTTCTACTTTTTCTTCCTCATTTTTACTAGCAGAGAATTTCCTGGATGTTTTCTTCTTCTTCATTTTCTTGATTTCCTCGTCGGATTCTATTTCTTCATCATCTTTAAGGCTTGTATATGACCTTGTGGCTTTGGTCTTTGTCCTCTTTTCTCCTTTTCTAGATGTCTTGGCTTTTGGTTTGCTGGTCCTTGAGCTTTTAGGAGTGGCAGGTGCAGAACTCTTGGAAGATTTAGTCTAGGAGAAGGCTTGTACCGGAGCATCTCCTTTCTTTGCTTCTTGTTTTTCTTTCTTAGCCCTCTCCATTTTCTCTCTATTTGCATCTACTGCCTCTTTTGATAAGACAAATCTTTTGGCAATTTCTTCAACTTCCCTTCTTACTTTCCTCTTTATCTCCGGTTGTCTTAACTCAACATGTATTTTTACACTTAGTTCTTGAAAGGTGCCAAACCTTTCGACTTCAGGGTCCTTAGGCTAGCTCAATAGGTGTTGAATATGTAGCTCCAAGATTTTTCATCAACCTCGTATCCCATAGGCATTATCCACACAGTCCTTGGCTCAACTACTTCCATTAGACATTGGTCAGTGTCAACCATGAAGCATACTGTGTCCTTATATTTCTCAACTATGGATTGAGGAATTCTTTCTCTGGCTTGCATCATACTCTGAAAGTTCTTGAAGTAACCCTAGAGAGTTGTGTTTTGGGATTGAGCATCACCAAGTCCATACATATAATCTCTAATTTGAATTGCAACTGGTTTGTCATTTTGCCATATCCAGCCACTTGATCCGGGTAGCTCATTCATGTAATAAAAGAACAGACACAGTATTAGACAACCATATTTGAAGGAATTCTTCTTATCCTTTTTGATCTTCTGAAGGTCATAATCTGCATCTTCCCTTAACATCTGAAATGCTGCATAGATTGTTGTCCCAGACATAGAATTCTCCCTGCTAGAATGATAGATCTTGTACCGAATTATCATTGAGGCAAACTTGACATCCGGATCTGTGATGTCATCTATGGTCATGGCTCTTTTGTCAAATTTAGATCCAGTGGCTTAAGTTACTGTCTAGTTCTTGACAGATTGAAGTGCAGGTAAACCACCGGAAGAATGCAGTCCAGTCATTGCCTTGATGGCATCTTTAGTTATCTTGAAAGGCCTCATTAACCACATGAAATTATCATGCATCCTACTTAGGACATACCGGACCCAATCATCTTCTGCAAAACAAGGAAAGTGTATGCAATGTCTAAAGTGTTTATCCCGGATGGCCTTGTATTGAGGTTTGAGTTCAAAACTCTCATCTATTAGCTGTTTGTGATAGATGTCCATCAATTTTGAGTCTCCAAATTCCTCAATGTTGGCATGGATATAGACCCTAAGATCTTCTATGTGCAATACCCCATGCGGAATGCTAGAAAATGTGCCTAAAGGATCAACTTCTAGAGATTTATACGGGTGTTTCTTGAATTTAGGACGCGGCCTATTAGTGATCTTGAAAACCGTTGGAGTAGCTATTTTGTAAGAGATTTAGAGAGAGATTTTTAGAATTGAAGTACCTTTTCACGCTTTAGGGTTTGAAAATAAGAGCTAGAACAAGTCACTGGTTGAATTCGATTTTCCAGTTGATCTTTGAGTGAATTGTAGAAACTTCATTGTAGAGCTCTTCTTTTCTTCTTCACAAATGCAAGTGTGCAAATGATGAGTGAAAGAACCCTTTTATTCTTGCGCAAACCCTAATTTCCTTTTGTAATAAATGTACAACTTAAGTTATCCAGTTACCCTGTTTTAAGAGAGATCTTCTCGAATCATTGTGCTGAACTTAGATTCATTGTCAGTGAGGACTGACAATGTATATTATTTTCTTCGATCATGCCATGGGTCTGCAGATCAAAGTATTTCAATTTTGAATCATACTAGATCTGTCTGTGAAAATCTTGCTTTACCAGATAGCTGTCAGAACCAGATTAACTTGAGCAGTTATAAGTCTTACAAAACTCCATGCAGATCTTTCACATTTTGATTGAAGATTATTCGAAGGTTTTTCTGAGAGCTTTTTAATCCGCAGCATTTTATGTGTCGAATCTAGGCACTAGTTGACTGGATGGGGGAATTTGTTTTTCTCTGTGACTCCCCCTGAACTAGAGCTCATTTGTTTAGTTTTCAGAAGGAATATCAACATCAGATTCTAGTGCGGATCCATCCCCAATATTTTCTGTACTCTTCTTCACCCGAATCTTGCTCATCTCCTTTTGAACTTCATCCGCATTCACTTTACTTTTACCCTTATCTTGTTTTTGATTAAGTTGCACCGGACCCTTTTCATCCTGATTTTTACTTCTACAGAATTTGACAATATGACCGGATCTATTGCAATTGTAACAGACAACATTTCTTTGCATATTTGATTGATATCCTCTTGATCTACATTGATTATCCATATGTCCCATTCTATTGCATGCAAAGCATCTACCATTGAATGAATTATTTATTTGCATATTTTTGCATTCATGAGATTTGTGACCATACCTTCTATAGTTGAAACATTGTCCGGAAAAGGATGAATTAGTTTGATTCATTCTCCTCCTGCACTGAGTTGCTTTATGACTGAAATTGTTGCAATTGAAGTAGTATCCATTGAAGGATGGATATCTTTGAGCATTTGGTTGTCTTACCGGAGGTCTTCTAGATCTGTTTCTTTGATTTCCTAATCCAATATTCTTCTGACCGGATCCGGAGCTTTCACCTTTCTCATATCCCAAGCCACACTTATAATCTACCCTCTTTTGGCTTTCAAGAAGAACTTCAAGTTGGGCTGAGCTTATCTTGAATTTCTCTTTGTAGTCATTTTCTATTTGAAGATCTTGTTTAAGAGTGTCTATCTAATTCTCAAGTTGTTCTTCATTATCTCTAGCTTCTTCAAGATCAGATTCAAGATGCCTGATTATTCTGTCCATTTTGTGGTAGTCCTCTGTCTTCTCTTTGAGGGATTGTTTTAGATTATCTTCAAATTTCCTTTTTTCTTCAATTTCTTGGGTGAATCTCATAACCCCTGATTCCATTTCATGCCTTACCATAATGACCTCTTTTGACAGCTTCTCACATAGCTTATTTTTCTCATTCAGATCTTCATTAGTATCATTGTCTTCACTCTGGCAATTTTTGAAGTAGTTCCTTTCTCTTTTTCACAGAGATACTAAGTTTTTCTTTTAGATCATTTATGAAATCATCAGCTTGTTTGAGTCTTTCTCTCAAATTATTGACTTCAAAATGTGATTGTTCAAGATCATCTAGGGCAGACTGAAGTTGTTCCTTCATACCATATATATCCATTGAGATTCCCAGATCTTCCTCAAGCTGTTAGGCTTTGTTCAGAGGAACTTAGCTCTGATACCAATTGTTGGAAATAAGAAAAATAAATGAGAGGGGGGGTGAATCAGTTATCTCAAATTTTTTTAACTTCCTTTTCTTTTGTTATCTTTAATAACCAGTGTAGCATCAAAACATATAAGCATATGTGATCATAAGAACAGAAATAAAATCAACACATATAACACAAAAATTTTTACGTGGAAAACCCTGTTAAGGGAAAAAACACGGGGTGACTAACCCAAGATTGTATTCTCTGTTAAAAGAATAAAGGAGTACAAAATGACACTTGCCAATTAGGGCTCACTACTCGAGCACACTGCTCACAAGAGGCACACTGCCTACAAAAGACTCACTATCTACAGAACTTATAGAAGATAATCAAGTGTTTGAACTGATGAGAAGCATCTACAAATGCAAGGGTTCAGTTATGGTTTAGGCATAATATATAGATCTGATGCACTTCATCCTTCCTCTGCTCAATGTTGTTGTTCTATCACATATCAGGCTTAGATTGTTGTTCCCACACTTATCTCTTCTTTTCTTTTCCCTTCTTTCACTGCTTAATCACTTACCCCCTCACATGCTGAAATCTATTTGGTATATATATCTGCATCAAAAATTTTTATCAACTTGCTAGTTGGCATCAAGAACACTGCAAGTAATTACTCTGTTGGCTGAATCCATGCTTGATTTGTGATGCATATCAAAAACATAGACATAGAAGTCATTAATCATGTCGGCCAACAATGTATGATCCCACAAATTGTTTGATCAACACCATTTACTCATTCGGATTGAAGTCTGATACTCTGCTGGTTAGTTCTTCCTCTGTCTGCTCTGCCTAACTGGAACCCAACACTCAGATCCTCATATCTTTTCTTTGGTTTATCACCAGAGGCTAAATCTTTGGAGAAAAGTAGTCATGATACCCCTCTTGACTTTCCCAAGTTTGCAACTTACTGAGTTACATCATCTGAGAGATCCGTGTTAGTGTAGGTTTTTATTTCCTAGTTGGGTTATTTATTTTTTCCTATATTCCTAGGTTTTTCCTACACTTCTATTAATCTCTCTTAGGTTAATAAAGCATGTCTTATTAGGTGAGTGGTCGAAAGGTGTCACCTTCCTACATGTGAGCATCTATTAGCTATCTTGGGAAGATACTTTGCTATCTTTAGTCCGATAGATGGTTGCTCCTGATTGGTCGGTGTTGCCACCTCCTCCCTCTTCCTAGTCTATATAAGCATGCTACCTGGCTTGTATTTGGTATCTTTTGCTTTTGCATCCTCTTAATGCTATTTTGCTTCTAGCATTTACATTACTCTCTTGGAGACTAACTTTGTGTTGCAATTTCAATTTCGTATCATTTGCATTCATAGTTTTAATATCTATTCTTTGCATTAGTTTTCTAGGTTATTAATCTTTTCAGATTCTAACATGGTATCAGAGCTATTCTATGTGCAAGAGTAGATTTTAGTTTCCATATTTGAGAGATTCAGGGGGGGCTAATAAATCTTATTACAGTTTTTTGAAGAACCCAGTATGCTCTTCTCTTGCATCTTCGGATGATCTTGAGAATCAGAAAAGTTTGACGGAAACTTTTTTAATCTCTGGAGTTTGCACATGTGTTTTATGAAATCTAGGTGATTGCAGCATTTCTGGTTATACTGTCAGCATTTCCAGCTGTTCCAACGTGTCTAGGAGGCTTGAGAAAGTAAGATTTAGCTTTTGTTTCACCGAAATCAGAGATCGTCATACACAATTGTGGAACCGGGGTTTCAAGCTCAAATCTGACAACCAGCTTGCATATTTGGTGTCTTCAATCAATATTGCAGGTTCCAGCATGCCATTGCTTGTCTTAGGTAGTTGATTTAGCCTTTGCATGTCATTTTTTGGTTGTTGGGGTCATTTTTTGTAGCTAAAGGTATTTTGTTTACACTAGATCAACATTTTCTGTACATTAACAAGAAAAATGCCTTCTGGGTTTTGTTCGCAGCATAGAAAGACTATTTGGGTATCTTTCTATTTTTGCATGCAGTCTATATATTTTGGAGAAACATGCTTAGAAAGCTACAGCAGAACCCCTCTCTGTTGGCAGTTGCAGTTTTGAAGATAGTTTTCAAATGCTCCGTTCTTGCTCATACGGACTCCTTTTTCCACGAATTGTTTTTTGATTTTGGCTATTTTTTCGTGCTCTATGCACTAGTGTAGACATTTTTTGATTTTGATGCCAATATTTTTCAGAAATTGTAGATTCTCAGTCGTGACATTGCACAGTTCTCATTTTGAGAACTTTGGAGGATCAGAACTTTCACATACGACCTCGTATCGAGGTGATTCATTTTTTGAAAGTGCATGATTTTTTGAGTAGATCACAGTGGTGCTATTTATTTCTCTGAGTATTGTGTCGAAGTTATATTTTCAGCATATGCTCTTCATGAGAGTTTTGTAATGCATTGAAATCAAGACCACTTAGTATTTCTTGCTAGTGGCAGTTGTAAATGCACTAATATAAAGTGCCAAATCATATTTTCTTTGGGGGGGTCCTTTGATTGAGTGAAAAAGGGGTTGTCTTGGTTGGGTTCTCTTCTTTTCGGCACTTCTTCTCTGTATTTCTTCATCATGGATCAAACAAATCTATCCATCCTAACTCCATACAATTACTTTGAGTGGAAATCACACATGACAATTCACTTAAGGAAAGCTAGATTAAATAGGATAACTATGGGACTTGAAACTAAACCTACTAAAGATGAAGATAAGCCTAAGTGGTTTAACAAATGTGATGAGGCATATGGAACATTGTGTTTGTCTGTTTCTCCTGATTTTCTCTTTCACATTGAGTCTTTGAATACACCAAATGAAATCTCGACAAAGCTAGAAACACTATTTGGCACACAAGATTCAATGAGGGGTCATATGTTGGAAAATGAACTAATTAGTTGAAGTCCAGGCAATTTCAACACAATCCAGGATTTCTTCACCAAATTGAAATCACTAAGGCTGTAGTTAAAACAATGTGGAATTGAAAAGAAAGATGAACAACTGATTCTTAGTATTCTCTCTAAGCTAAGTTCAGAATATTCTGTGTTTGTTTCTACTTTCTATGCTACTAAGGGTGCACTTGGTACTCAATTCACCATGCCATCTTTAGATGATTTTGCTGTCAATCTCACTTAGGAACAGGACAAGCTAATCCAGATGGGCACTCTTAAGTCCTCTAAGTCACATGCCTTGGCTGCCAACCAAGGCACAAAAGAACAAAAAGGACAAAGTAGTAACAACAATAGTAAGGATAAGAAACAAAAGAATAGGAAGGAGAAGAAGGATCAGATATTGGTTGCCTCAAAAGCAACTAATGAGACCCAATCTTCCAAGGGCGACAAGCCTAAGAAAGAGAGGGTCCAATGTGCCTATTGTAAAAGACCCGGTCATGATGAACATAAATGTCTGAAGAAACAAATTGATCACTTGACACACATTCTTGAGAAGAATAATATTAGTGTTCCTGATTTTGTCAAACAAAGTTCTAATGAGGGGTCTAATAAGGCAAAAGAAAACAAGGGGAAAGGAAAGGGCAAGGCCCTTGTAGCAGTTGCTTCTTCACCATCCACTTGGGTTCTTGATTCTGGTGCTTTGCACCACATGGCTTCATCTAAGGAAGAACTTGCATCTTTGGAGCCGTGTACTATGCCTTCTATTTTGATGAGTGATGACACTCCAGTTGAGGTGTGTGGGAGAGGGTCTGTTGATGTGGGGGATGGCACATTCCATGATGTTCTTTGTGTGCCCTCATTATCAACTAATCTCCTATCAGTATACCAAATCACTCACATAGGTTCAGGCAAGCAGGTTGAGTTCACTCCTGATTCAGTGGAGATTCGTGAGTTGCACAGTGGTTCTACAGTTGCAGTTGGGAGAGCAGATCATCAGTCATGGCTTTATCTATTTTCTCACTTTGTTCCTGATCCTCCTTCGATTATTTTGTTCACTCATTCTAATAATGTGAGTAGATTATGGCATGAGCAGTTTGGCCATCTTAACTTCCGCTACTTGCAGCAGCTCAACCAGCAGAGCATGGTCACAGGGTTGCCTTCAGTTCAGTTTTCAGGTGGTGTTTGCCAAGGTTGCATTCTTGGTAAGCATCCTAAGGAAAAGTTTGACAAAGGTAAGGCATGGAGAGCTTCACAGATATTGGAGTTAGTTCACAGTGAGTGATTTGGCTGGTCCATTTCAGCATCCTTCTTTCAGCAAGGCTAGATATGTCCTCACATTCATTGATGACTTTTCTTGATATACTTGGGTGTACTTTCTCAAACAAAAGTCAGAGGTATTTGACCATTTTTAGGACTTCAAAACTTTTGCAGAGAAGCAATCTGGGAAAGCCATCAAAGTTTTGCGCACTAACAATGGTGGTGATTATGTCAACCATTAGTTTGATAGGTTTTGCACTTCAGAGGGGATTGATTTGCAGCATTCAGTTCCATACAATCCTCAGTAGAACGGTGTTGCAGAACGGAAGAATAGGTCCTTGAAGGAAATGGCGAACTGCATGATTCACTCCAGATCTCTTGCACCATAGTATTGGGCAGAGGCCATTAATTGTGCTTGTTATATCCAGAACTGTGTTCCTCACTGAGCCTTGAAGGGAGTCACTCCTTTTGAAGCTTGGAGCAGTCAGAAACCATCAGTTAAGCACTTTCAGGTTTTTGGTTCTCTTGCATGGGCCCACATTCCTATAGAGAAACGCAAGGCCTTAGATCTGCAGAGCAGAACTTGCATATTTGTAGGTTATCCTGATGGTGTGAAGGGTTATTAGTTGCTCCACCCTACTACACATGAGTTGTTCATTGAGAGGAGTGTTTAGTTTGAGGAGGGCTCTTCGAGCTCACTTTCTATCACTTCTCCAACTCCTACTTTGACATTGGAGTCACTTGGGATACATGACAGATCTTCTGATGAGTTAGATTCACCTGAGCAGTCTTCTACCTCCACTTCCGATGCAGAGAGCAATTCAGAGGACTCACCTCCTTCCTCTCCTAGTTATCATTTAGAGGTTGATGATTCTCCTCTAGATTCTCCATCTTTTGGTCCACTTTGGGCTAGATAGACCTTGCAGTTTACAGGTGACTGGGTTGGGGATCCATCAGACACCAAGCAGACTCGTTCACAATTCTAGGATGCTCCACATGTCTTCATTGCTACTGCCTCAGATCCACAGTCTTTTCATGAGGCTTCTGGTATTCCTAAGTGGGATATAGCTATGCAGGAGGAGTATAGTTCCTTGATGAGGAACCACACTTGGGATCTTGTCCCTCTTCTTAAGGGAAGAAAACTTGTTCAATGTAAGTGGATCTATCAGACAAAATTTGCAGCAGATGGGTCAGTTGACAAGCATAAGGCTCGCTTGGTCGCCAAAGGATTCTCCCAGGTTCCTGGGATTAACTACTCTGAGACTTTTGTGCCAGTTGCCCGAATGAATTCCATCCGACTTGTTTTTGCCATTGCTGCAGCTAATCATTGGGAAGTACACCAGATGGATGTGAAGAGTGCTTTTCTTCACGGTGACCTTTAGGAGGAGATCTACATGGGGCAGCCATAGGGGTTCCTTTAGGATTCTTCACTTGTGTGCCATCTTCGGAAGTCTCTCTATGGCCTCAAACAGGCTTCTCGGGCCTGGTATGCCAAGATGGACTCCTTCCTTCTATCAGTTGGGTTCACTCGGTGCCATTCTGATCCCAATGTCTACATTCTGTAGCAGGATGATTCACTCCTATTTCTGGTTCTATATGTTGATGACTTGCTGATCGCAGGGAGTCCTTCATCCACCATTGGGGCTGTCAAAACTGCCCTTCATGACAGGTTTTTGATGACTGACTTGGACTTGTTGCATTACTTTCTCAGGATTGAGATCTACCAGTCTGCTTCCAGGATCACCATTAACCAGTCCAAGTATGCTCTAGATTTTCTCTCGAGGTTTCATATGGCTGACTGTAAGCCTGCTCCAACTCCCTTCCTTTCTGGAGTCAAACTTGAGGCTTAGTGTTCTTCTCCACTTGTTGATGGCACTTTGTACCGACAGCTTGTTGGGAGTCTCATTTATCTGACTCATACGAGACCTAACATTTCATATGCTGTAGGCATGGTTTCTTGATTCATGCAGGAGCCTCATGAGCTGCACTAGAAAGCAGCCAAGCGGGTCCTTCACTACATTCAGGGTTCTCATAGTTTTGGGATTCACTACGCAGCGAGTATTGAGCTTGACTTGGTGGGCTACACAGATTCATATTGGGCGGGTGATTCTCAGGATCACAAGTCTACTTCAGTTCTCACTTGGTTCAGGTCCTATTTGTTAGTCTAGCAAGAAACAGTCTGCTATTGCTCTATCTTCTACTGAGGCTGAGTATCGGGGGGCTGTGAATGCCACCACTAAGGCCATTTGGCTTTAGAATCTTCTCACTGAGTTTGGTATCCAGATCAGATGGCCATCAGTCATATTTTGTGACAACCAGAGTGCCATTCAGATCTCATAGAATCCGGTCCATCATCAGTGGACCAAACACATAGAGGTCCACATGCACTGTATCTGGGAGCTCATCCATGGCCACATCATTGACCTTCGCTACTGTCTGACTTCTAAGAAGGTTGCTGATATCTTCACCAAACCCTTCACTGAGAGCAAGTTCCTTCATTTGCGAGCTTTGCTGGGGGTGCGGGATGCTTCATCTTCTGGGGGGCTTCTTCCTCTCACTAGGAGTCTTGACTCTCTCTACTTTTGGGGGGGAATTTTATGTACATGGGTACCTCATCAGGCTTGATTTGTCGGGACCCATTTCTACATCCACCTAAGCTTCGCTTATGGGGGGGTGTTAGTGTAGGTTTTTATTTCCTAGTTGGGTTATTTATTTTTCCCTATATTCTTAGGTTTTTCCTACACTAAGTTAATAAAGCATGTCTTATTAGGTGAGTGGTTGCAAGGTGTCACCTTCCTACATGTGAGCATCTATTAGCTATCTCGGGAAGATACTTTGCTATCTTTAGTCTGATAGATGGTTGCTCCTGATTGGTCGGTATTGCCACCTCCTCCCTCTTCCTAGTCTATATAAGCATGCTACCTGGCTTATATTTGGTATCTTTTGCTTTTGCATCCTCTTAATGCTATTTTGCTTCTAGCATTTGCACTACTCTCTTGGAGACTAACTCTGTGTTGCTATTTTGATTTCGTATCATTTGCATTCATAGTTTTAATATCTATTCTTTGCACTAGTTTTTGGGGTTATTAATCTTTTCAGATTCTAACAATCTGGCCCTGATTGTCAGACCTTGTTACATACTCTGTTCTTGTTCGCTGGATCAAAACAATCTTCAATCTGACTTCTGGTATAGGCATACTATGTACTGTGGATGTGTGGGATAAACTTTGTTTCCATCAATGACAACACTAGTGAAGCCACACAGTGTCTCTTGCCAACACACTATTCAAAATCTGGAACTAGGTTGTAAGATTTGGAATTTCATAATTGACTACAGGGAGGTAATTCTACCTTATCTTTCTTGGGTTATTCATGATGGTTGTTCAACGTTATTTTCGGATGATTCTTGGAACAATCATCCTCCTCTCTCAAGTATAGAGGGATTGAGGGAAGCTAAAGAGATTCTTAGTCAGAGTTGGGGTGTAAGAGTTAGAGATTATCTTTAGTTAAATGAAGTTTGAAATTAGTTGGGTGTAAGTTGGAAAGATTTTTCTAATGTTCCAGTTCCCCCTTCCCAAAAGGATTTGTTGCATAAAATTCTTAAGACAAGAAGAGTTTTCTTATCAAGAACTCCAGATGAAATTATTTGGACTCCTTCTAAAACTAGGAAATACACAGTGAAACTAGGATACCAAAGTCTCATGAGAAGAAGTGTGGAAGGTTCTTCATGTTGGCCTTTCAAACTTTGTTGGAATAATCTTTGCTTTCCAAAGGTAGGAGCTTTTGCTTGGTTGGCACTTAAGGTTGGTATTTTGACAAGTAAAAGACTTGTTAAACTTGGTTTTGTTTAGCCTTTTTTATGTCCTCTTTGTTCAGAAATAGAAGAAGATAATAATCATTTATTGGTGACTTATTCCTTTTCTTCACAAATTTAGTATTGGTTGTGGGCGAAGTTGGGTTGGTCAGGAGTTCTTCTTGATATAGTTTTAAATTTTTTCTAGAGTTGGCCAATTCTTTTTTAGAATTCAACTTTTTCTGCCCTGTGGATTGTTTCTCCTAGCTTGGTGGTTTGGAACTTATGGCTTGAAAGAAATAATCAAATTTTTTGAAAAGAGGAGTGCACTTTAGATCAAGTTATGTGTAAAGTGGAAAAGGTAGTGGCAGATTTAGTTTACTCTCACCTTTTAGTTAAAGATGCAAGCTCTTTAGATTTCTCTTCATGGGATGCTCTCATGCTCAAAACTTGGACTTGGTTGTCACCTTCGAAACCAAATTGTTTTGTGGGTGTTAAAAAATTGGATAGAAGCCTTGTCCATTGGAAGCCTCCTCTGGAATTTTTTTTTAAGTTGAATTTTGATGTGGCTTGTTGAGGTAATATGGGGAATTCAGGTGCTGGGTGTGTATTAAGAGATTGGAATGGGGAAATACTTAAGGTTGTTTCTCTTAAACTTGGTTTTTGCACCAACAATGAATTTGAAGCCTTGGCACTAATTGCAGGTCTGAAACTAGCCTCAAGTTGTGGGGTTAAGGATGTTATTATTGAAGGTGACTCCATGAATACAGTGAATGCTTTGAAAAAGAGTACAATTCCTAGTTGGAAAATTGGGTATATTTTAAATGATGCTTTGAATTTACTCAAAGCTTTTGCAAACTTCCAAATTCATCATTCTTATAGGGAAGGGAACAAATTAGCTGATTTTCTTGCTAATTTGGCTTGTGATCAGGAAGGGGAATATTGTGAATGGGATTGTGATTCTTTGTGGCATTTAAATGGTTTTATAAGGATTTTCAAAGATGACAGGAAGTCTTCACAGCTTAGGAGTGTTTAGTTTGGATTTGAATTCATATCATAGAGGGAATTTCTTTGGTCAGTGAAGAAGTACATAGCTATTTTTAGAGACAAGGCCTTTTTTACAATCTTATGTTTTGGCTTAGCGGGATTTAAAGTGGCCATCTTCTCTTTTAGCCTTTCTCGACATCATAACTTAATGGCTCAGAATTTGTTACATTCATGTGGATGGCACTTGTGGATTACTCTTCCATTTATTTCATTCATTTGATCTAAGTTGGTTTGTAGTACTTTTGGTTGTCATCTATGGTGCTACCAGATCTTTCGCAAAGACATCTATTTTATGCTCCTTCATTGAAGGTTATTCTTACTGCTTAGTGCTTGGTGCTTTGGTGTCGGTGTTCATTTTGTCCCTGCTCCAAGATATCTTTCCGTTAGAGATATGGGCTTGAATTTAAAAAACTCTCGTATTCTCCTGCTAATTCAGAAATGTGTTGGGGGTTTCTCGTGTTTCCTCTTTGGGTGAAATCTTTAAACTTTATGATGAAGAGGTTGAAAGGGCAATTATTTTTGTGTGTGGTTGCGAGTTATTTCATCTTCCTATGGTGTTGTATCCCTCCCAGGTGATATCTCACTTTCTTTCTAATTGTATGAACCTCATTCAGGATGCTAATTTGGTGAGAAGGCTTGGGCATTTGTTTGTACAAGATTTTCTATTCTCTACAGATAGTTTTAATGCTGCCATGATAGATTATGATATTCATTTGGGATCTGCTCCCATTGAGGGTCTTTTTAAATTGCAAGATATCAGTCATAAGCCTACGGTGCACTATCTTTTCACTTCTTTTCTTCATGGGTTGTAGCGTGATTGTAGAATGTCTATCTTGAATGGCCTCCATTGTCATGGTAGAGAGGTTGGTGACGAAGTGGTTGATGTAGCCAGAGAAGTATTTAGGGCCTTATTTCATTTACTTCACTTTCGATTACCTCCCCCTCCCCCTCCCCCTCCGCTTGTAGTAGTTATGGGTGATGGTAATTTTGTGATGTTGGAGGATTCTTAATCTACGATTTTCTGCTAAGCTAAGGATTCGTTGCTTTTTGGAGTTTTTGGGATTTGCGGTATGTGTTCTTGGTTTTTTGGTAGCAGATGGGAAAGACGTCAAATGTTCAAGCTTCCTCTTACGTTACCATTATCTGTATACTGTTTGTATGAACTCCATTTGTTATGCTAATTCTGTCTTGTTCCACCGGTGATGATATTGAAAGTATTGCTAGACCCTCAATGGATGTTTTAGGGCAATTTTGTATACATTTGCCTCTTTTTAATTTTGTATTTCCAGATGGAAAATTATGTAATGTAGATAGGTTTTTTGGGAGCTATAACTAGAGGTTTTCTTCTTCTGGTTCTTTTCTGCTGATATGCTCCTCCTGAACCAAGATTTGTAATATTCCTTATATTTTAATATAATAGTTTAGTGGCTTTGCCACTTTTTCTTAGAAAAAAAAAATTGTATTTTATTTTAAAATAGGTGGATATTTTTTTTCTTTAAATTTAAGTTATGAATTTGAAATGTTGATATTATTCAAAAAAAGTGACATCGATGGGACGTCAAGAAAAATGTAACAAAAATAATTTTTTTCTTTAAATTTTTTTTTCTAATTAGTCAACTCAAATATCTAGTGCATGGTAAAAAAATTAATTTTTGATAAATATATATATTTTAATTTTTTTAAAGTCAAATTTAATCAGAACATAGTAGTTTCCATGGGATGTCAACTTTTTTACATTATAAATTAAAAAAAAAACCCTCTTAGAGAGGATTCCATTCTCTAGTGAACCATATAATTTTCAATTTTTTTGAATATGTTTTGCCTATCAATAGCTATTTTCTAGTTAGCTTCATGTTAGATGGGAAAAACCCACTTACAATAAATATAAAAGAATATAATAAAAAAATTGAAATATGAATTTTTTTTCTTTCTAAAATCTACGTTCCGAATACTACAAAAGGGTATTCATCATTTTTTTTAAAGATGTATTTTAATGGTAGACATTAGTAGCAGAAGATGAAAGTTTTTAAAAATTGTGGGGAAGGGGGAGTGGAGTGCCACATAGGATGCCACATAGATAGTTCTGCTTGAAACCTTACCGAGCGGTACGGTTTCACTTGGTAAGGTTCCAGGTGGAACTATCTGGGGTGAATTGAACAGGGACGAGACCATATCGACTGATAAGTTTCCGCCCGAAACTACTTAATATAATTATTTTTTTGAAATAATTATTTTTTACTACTTCTGTATGGTACGACAGGAAATACATGACAATGACAGGACAGACGTGACAGTGACAGGACATACATGACAGCGACATGGCAAAGAAAGATTAAAAAAAATTACAAGGTAGAGGTATTTTTTTAATGAACAATAATAAAGTTTATTATTTTAGAATTGATTTAATTTAATTAGTGTTTAATTTTTTATTTAAGTAGGGTTTAATTTTTTTAAAATTTTATTTTAGGTGAATTTGTTTATTAGGGTTTAATTGATTTAAAGTAGGGTTTAATTTTTTAAAGTAGGGTTTTATTAATTTTTTTGTTAATTAGGGTTTATAAAAATTGATAAATACTATACAAAAAATAGGGTTTAATTTTTTTTAAATTTTATTTTAGGGTTAAATTGAATTTTTATTAGGCTTTAATTAAATTTTTATTATGGTTTAATTGATTTAAAGTAGGGTTTGATTGATTTCTTGTTAATTAGGGTTTATAAAAATTGATAAATACTATACAAAAAGACTCCTAGATTAATAATAAAAAAATCACTACGAGTTAACAAAAAAATAAACTTAAAAATATAATTAACAATCTTAGATCTACATAATCCATGTGTGTTAATATGAACTTCCCCATCCATATCCGCGTATGCTCTTTCCTCGTGTCGTAAGATGATCTTGGAAATCATAAATGGTGTGGTTTATGTGAACTTCCCCAATCCATATTCATGTATGCTCTTTCCTTGCATCATAAGATGGTCTTGGAAATTAGAAATGGTGTGGTTTATGTGAACTTCCCTAGTCCATATTTGTGTATGCTCTTTCCTCGCGTTGTAAGACGATCTTGGGAATAAAAAATCGTGTGGATTTTTATTTTTTATTTTTTAGGGGTTTAAGCGATTTGGATTTCATCACCAAGTGCTTTGCCAAAGCCCATGTTCTGACGAGCTCTATAAATTCCAAGGAGGAGTTGTCATTTTTTGGCTAAGCGGTTGTGTTTTAAGTGCACTGTGAAGTGAGGTGGTTTCATCCCACCAATACCCAGGCATTAGACAACACCCTTGTATCATAGATTTGGGCCTCACATACCATAAGGTATGTCAAGGACTCCCTTATTTGAGCCTTGTTTGAACCTAGATTAGGAAGCCATCAACCGTTTGTAACTTGTGATGCACCGGTAAGTAGTTAGCCCTAGGAAGTTACTCACCCCGTGCATTCTTGGAGACGGTATAGTGGGGTATGGGTACGATCCCAATCCTTAGTAGTTAATGCTCTGAAACATTGGGCCGACACTATAGGACTAGCATATTGGTGAGCTCATAGACCAAACACTCCCACTTGAGTAGTATAGGTTGTTTTTCTTGTCTCTCCCTTTGTGTAAAAGAGTTAAATATACAAAATTGAGAAACCAAAACCTAAATATAATACATATTCCTCATCCAATCCTATCATTCATCCTTACCCTAAAAATCTTTCATGGACATTTCTCACCCATAATCCACATCAAAATCTACTATCCTAACACAATCCTATTCATCTCTTATCCATTTGTTAGATCCATTTAATCCACATCATACTCCATCCTCTATCCATTTTAATCCACTATTCCAATCCAATTTCATGGACATCATCCTATATATATCCACATCCAATCAAAATCCCCATCCAAGACATCACCTAATCCTAGATCCAACACCCACATGTACAAACATCAAAGCTGGTTTGATAAATTTATTATGGAACCTACAAAATCTATGTCCCATCCTTTGTGCATGAAGTTCATCCCAAACCTAAATTTATACTTAAAGGAGAGCTCTTGAAATTGAAAATCCCAATCTCAATAGTAGACACCTCCCCTAGGTTTAATTTGTCATTACACGCACTAGTGCAACATTTAAGAAGTTTATTAAAACTTAGATATTCATCAACCAAAAACAACTATTTATTCATCTGATTTAGACTTACCTTGCATGAAGTAGTCAAGTGCAACCATTCCACCTAACAACAATAATTATGTAGGAATATTAGAACTAGATCCCAAGTTTAAATCATCCTTAACACATGAGTGTGTAACATTCAAATAATTTATTCAAACTCTTAGATAAAGACCATTCATTGTATTAGTTAAACCATAATATACAAGCTATAAGTTTACCACTTGGACACTAGTTGACCTTGCCCTCACATACACATATTTGTGTAGGCACAAATTAAAAGGTAATTTGTGATGAGGAACAAAAGGAATAGGTCAAGGACTTTTGATCAAAGAAGGTCTGACAAAGATAAAAATCTAAGAAGAAGAATTGAGAGAAATTCAACCTTAGAAGGATTGGTTGATCATAGTCAAGAAGCAGAAGATCAAATTACTAATGAACAAGAGGAAGAACATCTTGGGTTTGATCAAATCAAAGAATAAACTGAACAAGGTGCATAAAACATTGTGACCAAGGAGGAAATTGAGGACAAAACATATTTTAATGATATGGAAAATCTAGTGGATTTAGATGAAGATGTCCTTTTCAGTGAGATTTCACCCCAGGAAATGTTACCTCATAGTACAATAAAATTTCATTCCAAAAGAATTTGGGATGATTTTTTTGAAGACAAATCTCTAATTGGAAGAGCACAATTATGTGCTAAGTTATTTAGGCAAAAAGAAATGACCCCTATTTTGGAGTTGTTAGGGGTTGATAATAGGGAGAAAAAAACAAATCTAGCAAAAAATATAATAGTTAAAAACTTGCAAGAAGCTTTGAACTCTATTCAAAGTACAAGTAGAAAAAGTGATTTAAGTGCAGCATGCAGGGCATTGATGATCATGATTTCAAGTAAAAAATATCACTAATGAGACAGGTGAAAGCAATTGGAAAGTTACTACATGTATCCGGGAGAACTGTTCACAGATATATTTCAAAGAGAAATAAGCTTGATGAAAACATAGAAAAAAATTGGGTAAATATTGTCAAGGTTCCTAGAAAAGATAGAATCCCAGAAGATGTGAAGAAACAAGTCATTGAATATTGGATCAACCACTCTCGTGTTTCCTCTAATAGAAGGGATACTATATAAGTAATAGGTGAAGATGGAAAAAAGTATCCTCATCCAAAAAATTTTGTAGATACAACACAGAGTGAATGTTTTGAAGCATTCAAACAAGAATCTCCACAGGTAAAGATATCTCAAAGGGTGTTTGAAAAGTTACATCCCTCTTTTGTACGCATAAATAAAGTGCGTGAAACTTGTTGTTGTCGGAATCATGTTGAATTTCATCTACACCTTCAATCGTATAAAAAACTTATGGAAATGACTCATCTAGATGTTATCATCCATGCAAGTACAACACAATTTATGAAGTCCCTCTTATGTGAAAAAATAGAAGGTTCCAATGAATTTAGTGTGCAATGTATCAAAAATAATTGTGTAAATTGTGGAGATTTGAAGAAGCTTCCTCTTCTCAAAAATATTGATCAATCAATGGAAATTATGTGGAAGAGATTTGAATATGAGAAATACACAACCAAGACAGGAGTTGAATTGAAAAAAAAATGTTATCAAAGAAAGTGAATTGCCCTAGAATGAGTTTTGGAACAAATTTTATAGTCTCATATATCCGCACACCCAACATCATCATGGTGCAAGATGACAGGTAGATCAGTTTCGTGAGTTAAAGAATTATTTTCCACAAGGTTGTATTCTTTTGGTTGTGGATTTTGCTAAGAACTATACATTTAGTCCTCAAACAGAGATTCAGATTTAGTATTATCATTCATATCAGATTGCAATCTTCGTACATGTTTGTTATAGACATGCTAAGTTCAACTAGATGGTGTAAAATGTTGTTCACATGAATGAAATATTATCAAAGAGGTTCATTTTTATATCAGTGATGATACTAGTTATGACAGAAGCTATGTAGCCCATTGTTTTGGAATGTTTTTTGATGATCTAAGACAACATGACATACATGCTTCAAGTCACTGGATTTGGTCAGATGGATGTGCTGGTAAGTGTTGAATTTATTAACTCTTTCAAAATTTTTAAATTATTTCCAACTTTTAAACAACTTTTAATGTTCATTTGTTTACTTTATACTTGACAATTCAAATCTTCTAAAGCATTTAATTGGTTAAGACAACAACATGCGAGAGGTTCCATAAAATTTGCGTGGAATTTTTTGGAAAGTGGACATGGAAAAGGTGAGCATGACAAAGCTGGTGCATGTGTGAAGTGTGCACTTTGCCAACATGAGCTTGCTGGTAACACCATACGTAGTGCAAAATAAATTGTTGAATGGTGTAAGACTCATTTTGGGGCTAGTGAAGGAAAAACATGGCTTGATAAGTACCAAATGCTATTTTTGGGAAGTCAAATGTATTTCTTGTAATTCTTGTAGATCTGCATTTATTTATGTTTAGTACATGTACATTTTTTGTTCATACAAATTTAAATTTCCATGATTGTAGATATTGATTGATCAAATCCCTATAATTGTCAAAAGATTGTCGGTATTAGAAGACTTCATCAAGTGATGATGATTGGACATAGAAAACCACTTGCAATCCAAATTAGAGAAAAATCATGTTTTTGTGTTGATTGCATTGAGAATAATTCAAATGTTCTACAATGTCAACATATTATTGATGGATATGTTTCAGAATGGGAGATGAAACAATTAGTTTCAATGTCTCCTTATGAAGATGGTAATATAGATCTCCATAATCCTTTATATTCAGCTGATTTTGAACTTGTATCCAATCTAGTTGTTGTAGGTAAATAAACTATTTATATGTATATTGATTATTTAAATAGTGAAATTGTCTAAATTGTCTAACTACTTGTATTTTAATTGACTTTTGAATCTGTGTATTTGTTATAGGAGACATCTTTGTTGTGATTACATATCCTGATAATACCAAAGGTGTAGATTACTATCTACTCAGATGCACACAACCAAAGTGCAAGTTGATAAATTTTGTGATAGATGGTGATGGACAAGAGTATCCCATTGGATCTATAGTGGTTGAAGGTCCTTATTATCAATAAATGAAGATAGATAAAGTGATATTATATTTGTTGATTATTTGCCAAGACAAAAGGTTCTACATTACAGTCACTTAGTTATAGCAACATGGTTAAATTTAGAAACTTTGCGAAAAATAGGACGTAGCCAACAAAAATGGAAGTTGAGTATTGAAGACCATGAAAAGATTTTAGAGATAATAAAGGATAGAAAGGATCCGAATTTTATGTACCAAGAAATAAGTTAAATGTATGTAAATTACATGTTGCATGCATCAATTTGTATTAAATATGTTCACAATAAAATGTACAATTTCTAGAGGTTCCTACATGCACTTTCATTGAAGCTCTTTGACCATTATACAATAGTTGTATTAATTAACATGTAATTGACTTTGAACCATGTACTTTAAGGGACTAATAGAGCTTACCTACAACTTGTTGAATTCACATTTAAATTCAAGCCATCTTAACTTTCTATTATAACTTTTCTTAGTTTTTTATAGTATTAAACTTTACACAAATGTTACATTTTAGTAATATTAGACTAATTTATGTGTTTAATAAATGAAGGGCTAGATAATTATTTTTGACTTTAATGTCCACATTGTAGTGTTTTTGAAATGTTTTGTATTTCTAACTTGAAGCTCCATACTTGGTGGCTATTATTGTTGGTTGTTGGTTGTAGTGTCACACATTTTGAGTTTAAATCTCTTCTTCTTAGTTGTATTGAGCTTAAAGGTATCTTATTGTTTAGATTGATCATCATAATATTGTTATGTGGATGATAAAATGTGATGTTACTTTCAATGGTAGGATTGCCTTACAATTCCTCACCCTCTTAATATTTTGATTGAATCTAGTATTGTTCCTTGTTGGTTGTAGTATCAAACATATTGAATCTATTATTGTTGGTTGTAAGTAGTAATATCAAATATATTGAGCTTAAATCTCTATCTCTTCTTGTTGATTGTAAACTTAGAAATAAGTTAAGCTTCAAAATATCTTCTAGTTTCTTGATTATTATAAAACACCCATATTGAAGTTATTATTGTTAGTTGTTGGTTGTCTAGGATCACACATAAATAGAGCTTAAATATTTTCTTGTTGGTTATAGTATCACATATGTTAAAGCTATTGTTGTTGATTGTTGGTTATTGGTTATAATAACACACATAATGATCTTAAATCTCTTTTTGTATGTTGTAGTATCACACCTACTGATTTTAAACATCTTATTGGTTCTTGGTTACTTGTTGTATTATCACATATATTGCAACTATTATTGTTGGTTGATGGTTGTAATAGCACACATGTATGTGTTGGCAAGAGACACTATATGGATTCATGATTGTTGTCATTGATGGCAACAAAGTTCATCCCACACATCCACAGGACATGGTGTGGCTCTACTAGAAGTCAGAATGAAGATTGTTGAGGTCCGGTAAACGCGAACAGAGCTTGTGGCAAGGTCCGACAGACAGGTCTGGATCTCTTAGAGGAAGTATCTTGGTGAAGTGTGGATTTGGGAAAGTCAAGAGGACTACCTTGAGTAATAGATTCCAAGGATTTAGTCTCCGGTGATGGACAAGGAAAAAGATATGAATAGTTGAGTACCAGATTCCTGAGTGACAGTGTGAATAGAGGAAGAACTGACTGACAGAACATCAAATTACTTTATGGATGTGTTACTGATGGTGGTAAAGGTTATGAAGGCATGAATCATGTTTGGCCGACATGATTAATGATTTCTAGAAGCATATACTTGATCTACATTACTTGATGTGCAAGGATTCAGCCGACAGAATAGAGTTTGTGAGAAGATTGACTGTTCCGAGTGCCGACTTGAAAGATAATGAAATCACTTGTGTGGATATATATATAGGATGGATTTAGTTGTGAGATGAAGTGTGGTGACATGTGATATGCGAATAAAAGCAGAGCAGAGTAGAAACAGTTAGGAAGGTCCAGTATGTGAAAGGAAAGTAGCATAAGAGAAGAGGAAAGATGAAGTGCAATAGACTAGTGTACTGAGCCTAACTGAAACTGAACTCTAGCATATGTGGATGCTACCAATTAGTTCAAGTATTGTATAACACTCTTTTGTAGACAGTGTGTCTCTTGTAGGCAGTGTGCCTCCTTGTGAGCAGTGTGCTTGGGCAGTGAGCCCTAATTGGCAAGTGTCATTTTGTAATTCCTTATTCTTCTAACAAAGAATAATCTTTGGGTTAATCATGCCGTGGTTTTCTCCCTTAACAGGGTTTCCACATCAAAAATATTGTGTCATGTGTATATCCATTTCATGGTTATGTTTGCTTGTTTGAATTAATGCTGCATTAATTAATAAGAAAGTTCAGAAAGAAGAAATAATTTGGATAACTAATTCACCCCCCTCTCAGTTATCAACAATTGGTATCAGAGCTAAGTTCCTCCTAACAGAGCCTAACAGCTTGAGGAAGATCTGGGAGTTCAAATAGATGCATATGGTTTAAGGGAGCAACTCAAGACTGCCCTTGATGATCTTGAATAGTCAAACTCTGAAGTCAATGAATTAAAGGAAAGACTCAAACAGGCTGATGATTTCATGAGAGAACTAAAAGACAAATTAAGTCTCTTTATGAAAAAGAGAAAGCAGCTGCTTCAACAATTGGCAAGACAAGGTGAAGCTAATGATGCAAATGAAGAGCTGACTCAAAAAACCAAGTTATGTGAAAAGTTATCAAAAAAGTCATTATGGTAAGACATGAAATGGAATCAGGAGTTATAAAGTTTACTCAAGAGATTGAAGAGAAAAGAAAAACTGAAGATAATCTAAGACAATCTCTCAAGGAGAAATCAGAAGATTGCTACCAAATGGATAGAATTATCAGACATCTTGAATCTGATCTTGAAGATGCTAAAGAAAATGAAGAAAAACTTAAGGATCAAATTGTCTCTCTTAAAAGGGATCTTCAATCAGCAAATGAATATAAAGAGAAATTCAAGATAAGTTCTGCTCAACTTGAAGTTCTTCTTGGAAGTCAGAAGAGGGCAGATGACAAGTGTGGTTTGGGATATGAGAAAGGAGAAAGCTCTGGATCATGTTAGCAGAACTTTGGACCAGAAAATCTAAGAAACAGGCCTAGAAGACCTTTGGTAAGACAACCCAATGCTCAAAGATATCCATCCTTTAATGGATACTACCACAGCTGCAATCACTTTGGTCACAAAGCTAATTAGTGCAGAAAGAGAATGAATCAGACTAATTCATCCTTCTCCGGATAGTGTTTTAACTGCAAAAGGTATGGTCACAAATCTCATGAATGCAGAATTATGCAAATGAACAAATCATTCAATGGTAGATGCTTTGCATGCAATAGAATAGGTCATATGACTAATTAATGCAGATCAAGAGGATATCAATCTAATATGCAAAGAAATGTTGTTTGTCAAATTTGCAATAGATCCGGTCACATTGCAAAATTCTGTAGAAGTAAGAATCAGGACAAGAGAGGTCCGGTATATCATAATCAGAATCAAGATAAGGGTAAACAAAAGATGAATGTGGATGAAGTTAAAAATGAGATGAGCAAGATTTGGGTGAAGAAAAGTACTAAGAGTGTAGAGGTTGGATCCCCACCAGACTCTGGTGCTGATATTCCTTCTGAAAACTGAAAAGTGAGCTCTGGCTCAGGGGGAGACACAAAGAAAACCTTGTTCCCCCAGCCAGTCAAATGGTGCCTAAAATTGGCACATGAGAAGCTGCGGATCAAAGGGGTTCTAGAGAAACATCTAAAGAAGGTCAGGTAAAGATTTGAGAGATCCGCAAGAAAATTTAAAAAGTTCAATTCCTTCAGAATTGGTTTGGTTAAGCAAGTCTTCTGGTAAAACAGGTTTCTCACAAGATTGGCCTGGTGTGAATCCAAATTGATACAGCTTGATCTGCGGATACATAAGATGATCAGAAGGACAAGTGGATATGATGATTCATCACTAACATCAATCACAAGGAAATCATAATGATCTAGATGAGCTTCTTCCTCCTTGAACAAGGAAAACAAGGCAAACTAGAATAATGTAGGTCGAGCATTTATTATTAGGGCTTGCGGAGTAATATAAGGGTTTTTCATTAATCACTCGTTCATTCTGCACTTAAGAAGAAATGAAAAGTGGAGTTCTGCAACAAAATTCCTCAAGTTCATCGAAGATCACTTGCAGAAGTCATTACTTCCAGAGATTAATCCAACCAACTCTGTGAAACTGAAAGGCACAAAAGGTATTTTCTATTTTCAAATATCTCACTACAAATCTCTTGATAATGGGTACTCCGAATATTGTAAAGATTTCTGATAGACCTCGCCCTACATTTAAGAAACATCCATACAAATCCTTGGAGGTAGACCCCCTAGGTGCATTTTCCAGTGTTCTGCATGGTGTTTTGCACACCGAAGATATTAGGGTTTATATACATGCAAATGTTGAAGAGTTTGGGGAATTCAAACTAAGAGAAATCTATCACAAACAACTACTAGATGATTCATTTGAGCTCAAACCCCAATACACAGGCCTCTGGAACAAGCACTTTGCACAATACATACATTTCCCCCGTTTTACGGAGGATGAATGGGTTAGGAACATTTGAGCAGAATACATGACAATTTCATGTGGTTAAATGGACCATTCAAGATCACTAAAGATGCCATAAGGGCACTTACCGGACTACACTCATCCGGTGGGATTCCTGTTCTTAAATCTGTAAAGAACCAAACTGTGAGTGAGGCTACCAGATCTAAGTTTGACAAAAGAGCAATGACAATAGATGACATCACTAGTCTGGATGTCAAGTTCACTTCTATGATCATTGGATATAAGATATATCATTCTAGCAGAGAGAATTTTGTACCTGGAACTGCCTTCTACACAGCTTATGAAATGTTAAGAAAGGATGCAAACTATGATCTTTGCCAGCTTCTCTTGAACCAACTCATGGAGAATCTGCAGAAAATAAAGAAAGATAAAAATAATTCATTCAAGTATGGTGGATTGATATTGTGTTTATTCTTCTACTTTATGAATGAGCTTCCTAGATCTAATGGCTGGGTATGGGAGAATGATAGACCGGTAGCTATCCAAGTCAGAGATTATTTACATGGACTTGGTGACAACAAAGCACAAAATATAGCTCTGTGGGGATACTTCAAGAACTTTCAGAGCATGATGCAAGCAAGAGAAAGAATTCCTTAGTCTCTTGTTGAAAAATACAAAAACACAGTATACTTTATGGTAGAGATAGATCAGTGCCTAATGGAGGCAGTAGAACCAAGGACAGTCTAGATCATGCCCATGGGGTATGAAGTTGATGAACAGATTATGGAGCTGCATGTTCAACACATGCTAAGCCAACCTAAAGATCCAAAAGCAGAAAGGTTTGGAACCTTTGAGGAGCTGAGTATAAAAATCCATGTTGAACTTAGAGAACCAGAGATCAAGAGGAAGGTGAGAAAAGAAGTAGAAAATATTGCTCAAGACCTTGGCATCTCAAAGGAGGCACTTGATGCCAACAAGAAAAGAATGGAAAGGGCTAAGGAAGAGAAGAAAGAGGCAGAAAAGCAAAGCAAGGAAAGTGCTTCGGTAGAAACCTCCACCTGGACTAGATCATCAAAGACATCTGCACCTGTCACAACCAAAAGCTCAAGAACATCAAAATTGGAAGTCCAGGCATCCGACAAAAGAGAGAAAAGATCAAAGACAAAAGCCACAAGGGCTTATGCAAGTCAAAGGGATGAAGAGGAAACTGAATTAGATGAGGAGATCAGGAAACTAAAGAAGAAGAAGAAATCATCTGGTCAAGGAGAAGAAGAGAAGGAAGAGGAATTTGTTAAAAAGCCCACCCTGTCTCTAAAAAGTGTAATCAAATCAGTCACTGTGGATGGAAACCTTCAACCAATGGTCGAATTCTATGATGATTACAATGAGGCTGACCAAAAGACCCTATAGGAAGCTACAATCAGGTATCTGAACATATACAATAAGGCTTTCATTGAGATTATATCTCTAATTCCTAAGAGCCTAGAAAAGGAGTTATAAATAAGAAAAAACAATGCCATGGCAAAAGACATTGAGATCCGGGAATAGATAGCTATTCAGCTATATCCTTCAATCGATCCCAAAACAATGAATATGATATTTAAGGATTACAAGGATGAATTAGCTCATGCTTGGTGAGACTGACAAGGTAGCCAAGGACACTGAAGAGATTCTCTGGAAAGCCTTCAAAAGATTTAATCTTCCTATTATAGAGGACTTGGGTACTGATCCCTCAACCACAAGTGTTGCAGAAGAAACTACTAAGAAAATGATAGAAGAGGTGGGCCCTGAACAGACTAACATTTCTCCTCTAGTTTCCCCTACAGTCTCCAGATCTAAAGGAGAAGAAAAATCACAGAAGAAAGAAGTAGAGGTAAAAGAAAAAGTAGATGACAGTGCTAAGGTTGCGGAAGGAGAGAAGACCTCAACAGAAAAGACCACAACTGCTAGTGGTGAGAATGTAGGAGGAGAGAAAACTCAAAAGGACAGCTCCAAGATTGTAGAAGAGAAGAAACATCTGTCTCCGGCAAGAGACACTACACAAACTGTCCAAGAATTCTTGAACAAAGAAACAATGGAGATTGATGAACCAGAGCTTCTACAAGGTCCATTTAATTTTGATTCTCTTTCTCCGGTACAAACTATGAAGATAGCTTCATTCACTAATGCAAAAGTGAAAGAAAAACTCCTAAAGTCTCATATGGAAGACTGTGAGTTGATAGAAGCTGCTTTCAGAGTGCTTGAAAAGATTATGCCATCGGTTCAAAAAGATCCCATAGCCTCCACTTCTGGTAATCTCAAAACCTTAGTCAGTAGTGTTAGTACACATTTTGATTCTCTAGAAAAATCAGCTGAAGAAAAGGTCCGGAAGGAGTTTTTGGATAAAAGGTACTCTGAGGTATAGGGTTTGATCATTAATGATAGGAGAAACATGACATTGGGATAAAGAGCTTAGAAAATGCTCTTAAGGATGGCGGTGAAATATACAAGTTTTGTATCTCCTGGTCCAAGGTAACAATGGAGATTGAGAAGAAAATAAAAGAGCAAGAGGACAAACTACTAAGCTTGTCTCAAAGTTTTGATCCTCTTTCATCTTCCATAATCAATCAAGAATGTCAGACTATTGCAATCACAAATGTAATAAAGGATTTTGAGAAGGAAAGAAAGAACATAATTAACCGGATGGGTGAACTTAGAAGGATTATTATCCCTAAGTTAGAGGCCATGCATGAGGCCATAAGTGAAGCCAAAATTATAGCCCAGACCAATGATCTGATAGATCTAAAAAGGGCAGATGCGTTTGCATTCCTGTTGAGTAGGCATATCTCAATTTTGGACAGGATGAAGCAGAGTTGGGCAACAGAAGTTGTATAGTTGAAGAACACTTTTGCAGACATACTTAAGTATATGTAAGTACAACTTATATACTTATGCGGCTAAGTATAGTTAAATTTTTGAAAATTTTAGTATGCGGACCCTACCTTTTGCCATTGATGTCAAAGGGGGAGTGAGGAGCAGTGAAAAATGAGGAATCCAACTAAGGGGGAGCTCCAGAAAATGTATATAAAGACAGAGCATCAGCCAAGGGGGAACATAGTGTAAACACTTAGTCATTTTTCACTAAGTGTTGCCATCAATGCCAAAGGGGGAGATTGTTGGCAAGAGACACTATATGGATTCATGATTATTGTCATTGATGGCAACAAAGTTCATCCCACACATCCGCAGTACATGGTGTGGCTCTACCAGAAGTCAGAATGAAGATTGTTGAGGTTTGGTAAACAAGAACAGAGCTTGTGGCAAGGTCTGACAGACAGGTCCGGATCTCTCAGAGGAAGTATCTTGGTGAAGTGTGGATTTGGGAAAGTCAAGAGGACTACCTTGAGTAATAGATTCCAAGGATTTAGTCTCTGGTGATGGATAAGGAAAAAGATATGAATAGTTGAGTACCAGATTCCTGAGTGACAGTGTGAATAGAGGAAGAACTGACTGACAAAATATCAGATTACTTTCCAGATGTGTTACTGATAGTGGTAAAGGTTATGAAGGCATGAATCATGTTTGACCGACATGATTAATGATTTCTAGAAGCATATACTTGATCCGCATTATTGATGTGCAAGGATTCAGCTGACAGAACAGAGTTTGTGAGAAGATTGACTGTTCCGGGTGCCGACTAGAAAGATAATGAAATCACTTGTGTGGATATATATATAGGATGGATTTAGTTGTGAGATGAAGTGTGGTGACATGTGATATGTGAATAAAAGCAGAGCAGAGCAGAAACAGTTAGGAAGGTTCGATATGTGAAAGGAAACTAGCATAAGAGAAGAGGAAAGATGAAGTGCAGCAGATCAGTGTACTAAGCCTAACCAGAACTAAACTCCAGTATATGTGGATGCTACTAATCAATTCAAGTATTGTATAACACTCTTTTGTAGACAGTGTGTCTCTTGTAGGCAGTGTGCCTCCTTGTGAGTAGTGTGCTTGGGCAGTGAGCCCTAATTAGCAAGTGCCATTTTGTAATTCTTTATTCTTCTAGCAGAGAATAATCTTTGGGTTAATCACCCTGTGGTTTTCTCCCTTAACAGGGTTTCCACGTCAAAAATGTTGTGTCATGTGTATCTCCATTTCATGGTTATGTTTGCTTGTTTGAATTAATGCTACATTAATTAATAAGAAAGTTCAGAAAGAAGAAATAATTTGGATAACTGATTCACGCCCCCCTCTCAGTTATCAACAGTATGGAGCTTAAATCTCTTCTTGTTGGTTGTAATATCCTACATATAGAGCTTAAGCATTTTTTGATTTGTGTTCATTAAGCAACACTATAATGTGGGTGACAATTTTGATGATCCACCAATCTTTTCATACTTCATGTAATAAAAGTATTTGTTATCAATCAGATATGCACCCTATGCTAAGCTATGGACTTAGCTATCTATTGACACATGGGATCACTCCTAGGCTTGTGGGTTGCCTAAACTCAGAGTGAACCTCCAGAGTGAGTTGGTTGTCCTTATGATTTTCCTAATCTAAATAACTTCCTGGGAAAAGGGGTAGAAGGATAATTGCAAATGAAATCTAACTTAAACAGAATTCTAATCTATCTGATGCTTTTTACCCACAAACAACCCCTCAAACATAAACTCTTACAATTTCACCTAAATCATACAATACAAAAGTTATTTATATGAAGGCTCTTTCTGAACTCAACATATAACCAGAATTGTATGAAAACTTTGCACAACTCTTTCACAATAATGAGACATGACAAAGGATAAAATATTCATTACCACAGTGAGACATCAAATCAATATTGCAATTAGGAGGCAAAATAAGTGAAATAGGAAAGATCTATTGTATTGGATTGGAAGGAATACATGAAAACTGAGTCAAAAATAAGTCTACAATCTCTCTGCCTGTGCTCAAGAGAGAAGAAACAATGATCAACTACTGAGAAAGAACTAGCTTTTTCCAATATAAAGTTCTGCAAGAGGAAAAGATAGAAAATCTCCTAAAAATAGCCATGCAAATTCATTTTCAAGCATCTTAGCAAAGCTAAGAAAAAGCCCACCAAACTGCCTCTAAACTGTAGAAACAAACTGCCAAAATCTCCTCCAAGGTGGCCCCACCAAAATCTTCTTTAAAACATTCTTTATCTGCTTCATAAAGGCTCTATTTTGTCCTTATTTGCCCAACTTCACCCAGAAGAAAGCAAATCTAAAAAAAAATAGATTATGTTTGCTTTACTTGTTTTAACTACATTAGAATAGCAATTATTTAAAAGCAATTTATAAAACATTGCTTTAAATAATGCTTTGCAATAGATTTGCAGTTTTAATACATATCTTGTCTTGATTTTGATCTTGATTTCACAAACAATAAAAAAAAAAAATGCAAGGCCTATTTGTTTCATTTTTCCAAGTACATTACATTTTGAGGCACTTGATTTTTCTATAAAAAATCATAAAAATATTTAGAGGCCCTATTAAAAGTTGATAAAATAAAAGCCCTTGGGGCTTATCCTTCACTTGACTCTACAAAAATGATCCAAGGGCATATTACTTATTTGCTCATTTTCAAAGGTAGGGACCTAAGTCATTGAATATTCTAAGTCATGATCCTACCTTCAAATAACAAAGGGGTCATTGAGGTCTCAAGCCATGCAACCTAGGCATGTGAAACATGCACAAAGGGACCCAATTCCTATGGGGTATTAGTTACAACATGTTTTCTTTTTAATTCAATGTGATAAAATGTACATGTTGAACTAGGGCAAAAGTAAACCCTAACTTAAAACAATCTCTAGCCCTAGAAACTCAGGCTCATTTCACACTTTCTTTTTGATGAAGAGCTCTCAGCCCACTCAGCCTCCATGAGAGGCTAGGGCTTGGTCGATTCTCTGTGATTGTGATGGATTCTTTGCAGTTCTCAAGAGGTAAGATTGTCCTCTGCGCATATACAACCCTTATTCTTCATTTTATGAGGCAAATTGGGTCTTAAAGCGGCGGCTGTGGCTACTTTTCTTGATGCATTTATTTTGTTTTCTGAATAATTATGTCGACATGCTTCCTATTCTTGACCGCGGCCATGAAGCTTTCTAATGCATACCTGGTATCTCTGTTGCCATTTATCTTTCTGTGTTATGAGTTGAGGCCACCATGGCTATCTGGAGAGCTATTCTCTTGTGAGCTCGACACATGATCCACAAAACGAGAGGTAATTTCTTTATTTACTGTATCCTTTTGTATTGCTTTTCACAGCTTCAAAGGCATAAAATGATCCTTCATTTCATTTTCTGCCAAACACTATGTGGCCACTGTATATAGTTTTGTCTTCTTTCTTGTCATTCTGTAGAAAGTTTGAAATATACACAGGCATTTTCTGTTGAAAGCCGATTGAAGGCAAAATCTCATCATTTTATTCTAAACCCATTATAATATTTTCTAAGGCTTCAAGGGTTTTGAAATGGAAACACTACTTTTTGTATTTTTACTTCAAAAATCCCAAATGGGTTATGAAAACAAGGATTCACTATTTTAAAAGTTGCGACTTCTATGAAATCCTCTATTATTTCCGAATGTGGTTTCTTGTTGAAAAAGACTCGAAAGATTTCACTTGCATTTATGTGATTACTAGTTCTATAAGACCTTGAATAATATTGCTTGTCATCTATGGGTTTCCCTTCTCAAAGAAATAAAGATACTTGTTTAGAATCTCAACAAAAAGAGTCACAGGCCCACCATTCCATCTTGTCATACTGGACATTTGCTAAGTAGTATTAGCTATCCTTAAATCTCTCTTAAGACATGAAATTGCTTACTGCCATAACATAGTTGGTTACTCCTAATGATGTGACTCAAACCATATTCAAGGTTTTAACTAATCTTTGCAAGATTTGCAGCTTCCTATACTACAAACTGTATCATTTGTAATATACCTGTAGCTTTTATTCCCTTCACATGAGTCTGAAACTGTATTTCTTCTTCTATGTCAGCATTTTTTGCTTAAAACCTGATCTTGAGAAAGAAAGTTTGACTTAAGTTGTTATCCAAATCTGAGGTCTTCTCAGTCTGGTTGCCATTTAGTGGGCTATGAAAACTTCCCAGCTATGGCTCATTACTGATTCTGTAGTAGTTCATTTGTTCCTTTGGTCACTGTTAATGATAACTCCATACATTTCTTGTTATTACTGCACTTCTTCTCATAGCTCCAACTATAATGCACATTAGTTAGATCATTCTTGTATGATAATGATGCTCATCCTTTATAATTACTACCCCACATATAGTTAAAGCAATATGCATCATGAGGTTAAGTTGTAACTTGGCTTAGACATACTGAAGACAATCATAAAACTTCTTTCTCCTGACAGTAGCTTGAATAGTGATCATTGTACACTTATGATACCTTGGCTGCTATCTTGCTTGTGTGGGATCCATCATGTACTTTCATGCTTTAAACTATTCAATTGAACTATGGGCTATTCCTTTATGATTGATGATTGCTCAGGAATATGATAGTGTTTGGTATTTACTTGATATAATGAATACATGACACAATGAATGCTTATGTTTCCTTATGATGACATAATATTCCCATTTTCAGTTGTGGCAACATGTATATCTATTCTATCTCATTTATCATGGTATTTGCATTGAAGTGTATTTGATAAGGTCAATAATGAAAAGAGGATGAGGAGCTGATTTCTTATTGCTCCATTTGCATTTCATAATGCACATGCCATTCCTATTATACATGATGTTCCTTTCATTTGGTACTTATTGCGCCTTTTATGACATTCAATGATGACTGTTCCTAATGCTTCTATGGTTGTACTCCATTCTTTTGATCATTGTACTTCTATCCTTGCATTTCTTAATTAGGGAATTGCTCATTGCTCATTCTGTAGCATGTGTATATCTTTTAAAAAACACTATATTTGAAGTTCCTCCATAAACTTTGCCGATATATCCTTTCTATATGCAAAAATGAAACCTCTGTAGAATATACTGTAGCCTCTCATTTTTGTATGGAGGCTTTGAAAAGATTTCTTACACATGTTTAATGCTGTTCTTTGATACTCTATAGCATTATTGACAGCTATTCACATGCATTAAATGCTGTCCTATATGAATTCAGTTCACCTTTATGGTTTTACTCATACAAGACAGCTGTTCCATGACTTTTGTTGTCCCAAAATTATGATTTGAAGGCATAAAATATGACATTATAACAACAGGGAGAGGCATGACAGTGAATATAAATTTTGATGTTGAAAAGTACCTTTTATTCAGTTCCATACCTTACTTGATATTCTATTGATCAGCCTTGTGAAGAGCTCAATGCCCATTGATGGTTTTCATTTCATCTAACTTGAACTGGAAATCATAGGTGGGCAATGAGCTTGAAACTCATGCACTCAGTGAATGTGGTACTCCTTAGCTGAATGAGCAATATGAATATGCATTTCAATTCTATTTCCCGTGAAGTTCAGGGGCATCATGCTGGGCTCAACCCTTGTGGGAGCCCACTTTGCACCACATGCTGAAATGATCCTAAAAAACAACAACATGACTTTACCTATACCTACACATGAAACAAACAAGTTAGCTTAAAAAATAATGAAGTTCAATGATTTTCATCTCTTCCAGGCTCTCTTGCATATTTGTTTACTCTAATCTTCTAGCCTAGTGCATCATAGGTAATGTATTATGCCTTTGTTGATAGGCACATAGGGAGATTTATATTTGGAGCTCTAACATAACTTTTTCCAATCCTGCAGGTTCTCTCAGAGATTGGGAGCGAAGAGGAGCCAGCTACAATGAAGATCAAACCAAGACCCCAAAACAGGGAATGACGGATATAACTTTTCCTATATGCTTCTTTCCTTTTCTTATCCACAGATGCATAATGTATTTCCTTTGTTTGTATTTGGTTCAGCTATTCCCACGGCTTGTGTGGGACATTTGATCTATCATGTTTTCATTCAATGCAATGTTTATTTCTTTTTCTATATCTCATTTGTAAAATGAATAATCATTGTAGTGAAATGAAATAACTTATCTCTCAAGTAACCTTTTGCAAATGAATGAATAATAAATTGATTGTCTCTCTAATGACAAAAACTGAACCTTCCTCTTTTCAAGCACTCCAAACTATGCAAAAGTTATCATAGTAAAGAAATGTTACTTTTCATCCTAAAATGAACTTAATGTAGCAGCTCTGCTAATTCGAGCTATAGGAAAAATTGGTAATAGTATTATGCAAGAGTGAACTTCCTAATTAAATTCACAACTATTATGTTATTGATTTTGTTTAATGTTTATGTTGAACCTTTTACTCTTGTTGAATATTATTTGGTGTAGTATGACACATATTGAGTTGAAATTATTTTGAGCATTAAGTTGACCTTCCATTTCCAAAGGTTCATAATTATTTAATTGTAATATTTTACAAGTATCTTTTCGTGTTTAAGAGAAGGGAAGTTGAGAGCTTAAACAATAATAATTCTAATTAGTATTTTAGATTAATTAAAGTTGCTGAACATTAGAATCTTTTTGTTTCAATAAGAGGGCTAAAAAAAGTTATAAATTGTAAGGAAATTTTATTTTTAAAATATATAATTTTTCATTTTAAATTAATATGGATTGATTAAAATAAAAATATCATAATTTATTTCAAAACCTTTTGTAATGGTGAAATTTATATAGCATGCCAATCACTATTTAGTTTTACTCATTTTGATAGAATGAATTAATGCAATTACATAACAAGTAACATACTCTTGCACATTAAATTTGACTCTTTTTTAATTTTTATTTATCTCTATTTATACATACATCCATACATTTAAGCTTATCATATCCTTATTTGCACTTATTTATTTTTTGTTTGTCTCTATTTATCCACAATTACTAAATAATAGTGTAAAAGAAAAAAATGTTTCTGTAAGGAACTTAACTTATGCTAATTAAGTAAATGCAATCAATTAAGCTAAAGTCATTTGCATAACTATATAATTAAACATCTAAATGCGCATATGTATCATATATAAAGAAATAATAGAGATCTGCTACATGTATTGTATAGATGACATGTGATAAATAACAAATAAAGTTCATAACATAGCTATATAACTAAACATGTAAATGCAAGTATGTGCATGATATAAAGAGATGCCATGTATGAATATATCATAGGGTGAATATCATGTAGTATAAATAAGTCTCCAGAACTCAAACATAAGAACTCAAACATAACAAACAATATCATGTCTAGCTGCAACATCATGAGTACCTCCTATGGGCAGAATGGGCCTCACTCAACCCAAGACTAGAATGATGAGTTGAGCCCTGTCCTAAACCCTATGCATCTAATCTCATCCATCTATGAATATCTAATTCATGTTTAGATCCCTGAACATAAAAATTATATCTATTCAATTAAATTTATATATTAAAAAATATGGAATCTCAAGTACATGTTCAAATTTTATACAATTAAATACTTTACCTCACATCCAAGTTCAACCACATCTAGTGTCATGTCCTAGAACCACTCTAGTCAGTCCCTGATCTAAGATTGATTAAATAAGAGTCAACACACATGATGCACAAAACTAAATTTTATAATTTAAATATATTATTTATAACAAATAAATTACACTAGATTAAACACAAAATTTAATATATACCTCATCATCAGAAACTTGTGTAGCTCCATGGATGATGCTCCCAATCCCACTAAGGTTAGATGAATTGAGGGTCATCGCAACATCCTCAAACAAAAGTCCACAGAATGATCCTGGTGGCTAAGGTGGCATAGTAACAGTATCAGGATGTGGTGGAATCTGCTGTGAAGGTGTTATGTTAGTCATATGTGTAGCTCAGTGATCACTATGCTACCTAACAAATGTGGCCACAATAAGAGGGATCCTGTAATCTAAACTGACAAACTCATATACATCTAATAGATCCTGTGCCAGACATGCACTCAATCTATGTAGTGCACCCTCTCCAGTAGTTTGTGCCACATCACATGGTGAAACTATGTCAGCACGTATGTAAGGATCATAACTAGTGGAAGTCAAATCAACTTATCCTATGCTGATGCATGGATGCAAGATATATCTACCAACATGATCAGATGCCAAGTGGTCAACCTCACTGGCAGTAGAACCTAAACTCTCAAAAATGTGTTGTCTTGATGATGCAATTGCCGGTTCAGCTGATCATCCTAGATTCAACCTTTTGGGAAGTACAAAAAGGTTGGGACCCACTAATGCCCTCTTATCAATGGGCAGAGCCTAATTAGGATGTTGGTATTGAGGTTTATCAGAAAACCTCCCAAGACCCTATTGAAATAAGGGCAGACAACTGAGAGGGGGGGTGAATCAGTTGACACAAAAACTTTTAACCTTTGTTGCAATTAAACTTCTTTACCACTTATTAGCATATAAATGATATAGCCATGAAAGTATGAATTAACAACACATGAGCAGAAACAAATCAACACACATAACACCAGGATTTTTACATGGAAACTCGGTTAAGGGAAAAACCACGGTGGGGATTAACCCACAAGAATTTATACTCTATTAAAAGTATTACAAATGGGGAAGGCACATGACTTTGGGGCACATTGCCTAGAGCTTACCACTCAAGGAGGCTCACTGCCTGCAAACAATTACAAGAGTTCACTGGAATGGTTGAACTGAAGAATAGCATCTAACAATGCAAGATTACTGTTAAGGGATGGATTCAAATGAATAATCAATATAATCAATATCAAAATACCCAAAACTCAACGAAATATAGAAACAAAGAGATCAATCAAGCAAAAGAACTTTCAAAAAACCTTTGCAAACCTCAAAGCTTCATAGCTTCCGTTGGTTGCCTATCTCAATCAATCTTGTACGTATGAATAAGGCCCTCAGAGAGTGCACTTCCTTGCTATGATTCCAAGATTGTCAATGGAGAACGGCTATGATAGTTTCGCCATGAAGATGAGCTTCACAATAATGATAGTAGTGTGTAGTAACGAGTGTGATCACAAGCAATGAAGGAATTGGTGCCAAAGGCGCGCTGTAATTCCTATAGAATAACGATACTTAAATCTTGGATGAATGAAATGGAGGAATAGGGTTGAATTTATAGACTTGAGAAAGAGAAGATCAACGGTATGGAAAGAATGAGAAGATCAACGACATAGAACGGTTGAGGAATGTGTGCAAATAGAAAGAAGACAAGTGTCACCCAAAAGATGTTTTATTTGAGTTAACTACTTTCTTTTCTAAAGATAAGACATGTTTTTCATAAATTAGAATTTTTTTTTTTAATTTAAGAGATATTGATAAAAACAAGGTTGATTGAATAGATAACTCAACTTGAGATTTGCTTTTGCATGATTTGAGAGAAATTAAATAATAAATTATTTAATTTTATGTGCATGGAGAAGAAGACTTATTTTTAGAAGATTTGGAAGATAGGAAAGCAAATTAAATAAATAAATTTATTTAATTGTTGTGCATGATTTGGAAGAATAAATAAAATATTTGATTATATTTTATTTGAGAAGATTTAAATAAATTTGATTTGATTTATTTAAATTTGGAAGAATGATTTGACTTCATTAAATAATTAAGAATTATTTAATTATTTTGGAAGAATTAAATTAAATAAACGATTTTATTTAATTTTGACTTTAGAAGATGTAATTAAATATTTTGATATTTAATTAACTTAGAGGAGTGTGAATCGAATAAATAAATTTGGTTATTTATTTATTGATAGAGGAATTAGAAGGGAATAAATATTAATAATATTTATTTAGACTGAATCGTGTCATTTTTAGGTGTATACATTTTGCCCCTCTTTGATGCAATACAGTTTATGGCGTTGCTTCAAAGAAATCAATTGTTGAATAATGATACATGCCCTAGTTTGCCCCTAGTACAGGTTATGACGATAGGATCCCCCTCGGGAGATTAGACGGGAAGAAGCCAGAAGGCGTGAGATGGACAATCTCATGAAGATGAAGGATAGACTTGGTTAGGTTTGGAGAAAATAGGATGCATTTCAGAGAAACGGGAAGAAACTGGGAAGAAAACAGGAGTGGGAAGTAGTCATAGTCACCACAGCCAGTTTTAGGGTTTGCATGCTATATATAGGAGCTGGGTCCACAAGACAATTCATTTGCACACTTGGCTTTGTTTGATTTGCTTCTGAGAGCTTAGGAGAGCATAGAGCATAGAGCAGTCAGCACAAGGATGGACATTCCATGCAAGGAGCATTGCTTTGAGTGAGTCTGACGATTCGTCTGGCCAGCAGGGGCAGGACCCCCGATATGTATCTCAAAAATTTTCCCCTAGAGTCAATTTTTAGCGCAATAAATGCTAGGAGAAAAATAGGTAGACAAATGCATTGAACTGCAGTTCAGCGTATATGACATGCGAAACTACGCATATGTCAAATGACGGCGTATTTAAGATATAGAACGACACATACAATTAAGTTGCACATGCATGAGTTTAGCCGGTGCATGCATAATTCTGCAGCGCTTTTACGGTATGAAGTAGCGCTTTTGATTGGATGACGCATTTGTGGTATAGGATAGCGCATGCATGAAATCTTGCGGTGCACTTGTCAGAAGTGGTACATTTGTTAAGAAGTGGTACATTTGTTAAGAAATGGTGCATTTGTTAGGAAATGGCACATGTACCACCTGTTATGGCACATATGATATAGATAAGCAGTTTACTTAACAAAATTGACTCGATTGGCATCCTATTTAACGCGTCAATCGATAAGCTATCTCCGAGATTGCAGGAATCTAGTCAAGAGATGTAGTGTACTGTTTTGATCAATTTGATTATGCTAAGTTAGTTTATATGTTTCTATAGATATGTTGAGCATGGTACTGGCAGCTTTTAGGTTGATGCCTTGCTTTGCATGAGGACATTTGAGATACTCTTTAGTCGAGGGAGCAGTTCCCCATGCCTATGTTGCAGAGACATGCTTACTTAGATGGATAGAGAGGCGCTCGGCGTGATGGGACTTGACTATGTTTGCTTCATGCCTGAGGTTTGAGTGAATCGTGGGTTGCTGATTGCAGTAATGGAGAGGTTCCATAGTGAGGATAGGACCTTCCACTTCGCTACTGGTGAGATGACTGTGACATTGGAGGACATGTACAAGATTCTCCACTTACCTATTCAGGGAGAGATTGTGGAGTACAATCCACAGAGGGATGCAGGACTTGTTGAGTGCAGGCGAGTATTCGATGACCCTGAGCTGGTCGAACAGGTCATCTCCTAGTAGGATATTCATGACTATTATGACTACTTCCTGGGTATAGTAGCAGGACTGATCAGAAGCGTTGTATGCCCCGATAGGAGGTCACATGGGTTCCCCATTGGATGGGGTCGGATCATGGAGTAGATGGTTACAGAGGGCACCTGGTATGGTTGGGGTGTCTGTGTTCTAGCGCACCTATACCATGACATGCATTAGGTGGTATACCATAGGGGTGCAAGTCTATCTGTAGGTGTGTCATTGCTACAATTTTGGCTGTGGGAGCATATAGCGATTACTAGACCGATTTATGTTTTTGATAGACAGAGAGGAGAGCCATATAGCTATGGCTACACAGGAGTGATTTCCCCGCATAGGCTAGGGAAGCTCGAGTATTGGAGGCATGTCTTGGATGGAGTAGATGTGGTCGATTGGCGGCCATATGTAAACTGTGAGCCTTGGGAGGATGAGGTGGATGAGCTACCATACTGTTACCAGACGTGGTGGCTGATAGGCCAGACATGGTTCATTTTGGAGAGGTAGATTGTTAGTCGAGTACGGAGACAGTTTGGGAGGAGGTAGGGCATGCCACAGGGGCAGGCTCTAATTGTGCAGACTCACGCTGAGAGGTTCAGATGGGGGCTGATGGCGTCCTATGAGGAGGCACTAGTAGAGTTTCAATAGATGCCTTACATTGCCTGGGATATGAAGAGGGAGATCATAGATGCTGGGATGACCCAGGATTTTGAGGATTGGTTCGCTGCCCACCCATTTTAGAGATACTCAGGGCCTGGGGAGCTGGTGCCTCATATAGACGAGGTAGATTTAGATGATGAGGGCCAGGTTGGCAGGAGGAGGAGGAGAGGAGGATGGGGAGGTGGTAGAGATGATGGAGGAGGAGGAGGTGGTGGAGATGATGGAGACAAACCTAGATAGAGGAGGAGAGATGGGGAGGGACCTTCCCATGCTCAGTAGGTGGTGCCACTGCAGGTTGCACAACAGGCTACACAGGAGGCATAGATGTCACCACCTCAGCAGGTGGCACAGCAGTAGGTACCTCAACCACAGGGGCAGAGACAGGCACATGCACCTCATGGTCCAGTTCATCCAGACAGCCAGGAGAGAGCTATAGCCATGTTGATAGGATAGGTTAGGCAGTTGCGGGCATAGCTTAGGATGGCCGATGCCCGACGAGAGACAGATGTAGAGGTTATCTCAAGGCTCACCAGAGAGAGATATGGTAGAGGTGTGGATACGAGTTATCCGAGTAGAGCAGGATACAGAAGTGGCAGCCCTTGGGACAGATGCCACCATCAGCTCTTTGGTCGGGTAGGTGCACCAGGCATAGGCACAGCTAGCACAGGCACATGCATAGCTAGCACAGGCACAGACATAGTTGGCACAGGTGCAGGGGTAGTTAGCGCAGGTGCAGGGTGAGCTTGCTAGAGCACAAGCTCAGACATAGTACTATCGAGGCCTATACCACAGTGCCATGCCTGTTAGTCAAAGGGCTCCAAGCTACAGGAGCCAGTCTATGGCTTCTCAGAGAGCAGGTGGATCAAGGTCAGGAGCCTCTGTGATGGGTCCACAACAGTCTGGGTCCAGCAGAGGAGGGGAGACAGAGGACACTACCGGCAACAGCGGTTCACAGCAGTAGGGATAGCAGATGCCTATGTAGATTTTGGATCCTACATATGCTTTTTGATGGCTCAGATAGCCGAATATACTTATGTACCACTTTTTTACATTTTGAGACATGTATAACTATCTTTGAGATGTATTCACTATATATGACATTGACTCAGAAATGGACCACTTGATATTGTACATTTGGACATACTTATGATATTTATATGATGATGCAGTTTATTTGATGCTCTCTATATTTATGAGTTATGATGCATTTCAATTGTATGATGTGATGCATATGTTTATCTAATGCAGACTTAGATGGTTACTTGATGTTTACTTGATGCATGTGATGTTTATCTAATGCAGATTTTCATATGATGCTATGTGATGCTATCTAACCTAATGCAGACTTAGATGTTTTACTTGATATGCCTCTAATGTGTGTGAATGCAAATGGTATCTATATGATTATGCAACTTATGTGATGCACTTATCTATGTTTTTGATTTTTTCTATTGACACTATGCGATGATTGCAAAAAAAAATGTATATGGATGACTTGATGCACTTTATTATGTATGCAACTGATTTAATCATGTAAATGACTATCTCATGTGATATGATATGCAACTATATGCTATGTTTTTGTGATGTCCAAATGTACCTTATCGACACATAAATGACATAATGGTAGATAAAAGATTGATTGAAAGAATGATTTGATAGAAAGGTTCACAAGCTTTGATTTGTATTGTTACTTTGCATTGTTTGGATCTTTTATTGCATGGGATATCAATGTATGGATGTATGATGGATTGAAATGGATGCTTTGCTTTTGACATCTTGATGGTGCAAGTATTTTGAAGTGCTTATTTCATCATTGGGCGATTTTTTTTGGTACTTTTTCTGAATGTTGTAAGTTAATGCAAGCATCTAGGTATAATTGAACCGAGATGACTTGAGTATTGCTTACATGGATTTTGATTTAGCAAGTTAATACAAGCATCTAGGTATAATTGAACCAAGATGACCTGAGTATTTCTTGCATATCAATAGTCAAGGATTGCCCCCATTCATGTTAGACCTTTGATGTCCTCAATTATCTTTTGCCGATCATGTCATTTAGACAAGGCATCACATTACTAAAGTTTAATCCACAAACAACAAACAAAGAAAATAATCATGCCCCCATCATAGCATCTCTAGCTTTTGGCATCCTCGAGTAGCATAGAAAGGCATGATAGCAAAAATCAAGACTCTGTGTTTTAACCATGATTCCAATCCACAAAACATATTTGCATTTTGATGTGTTTGTTTCTTGCCATAATTTAGGTAAAATCATTTAGAATGCCTTAGGTGTTTGCTTTCTTTGCTTTGGATAGGTTAATGTCTTGCGTCAGGATTTCTGCTTGAAAAAAGTAGGTTTTGTTTGTGCTTGCTTGCCTGGTGAGAAGATTCCACAATCCTTATTGGTGAGGCGGACCCTAAGGGACTAACCTAGTGCCTCAGGGGCTCATTGCTAAATAGCCTTGCCTACGTGACGACGTAGAGGCAACGTAGTTTGGGGTAAACCCTAACGGACCTAAGACCTAGGCGGTAGAAAGTGGTGTGAACTCAGATAGATAGAAGGACAAGACATGTGACAGATGGGATAGTGGAGCGTCGGGGGCGCATAGAAATATGGCCATGCCTATGTGACAATGCAGAAGCAATGTAGTTCATGGACCTGGACCATGCAGATACTGACGAGAGAGGTTATGCTAGGCTGACACTGTGGATAGGATATGGGATAAAACCTTGGTTGATAAGGCATCAAAGAGATAGAGTATCAAGCCATGATAGAGGTTTTTATTATGGAACAGATATGGATCAAATGGGACACAAGGAAGGAAGAATGGACAAGGTGACTAATTTCCCAAGGATGGAGGAAGCGGTTTATCACAAGTAATGCCTATTTACCAGGTTTTCACCAGTTTCTTTTATTTGCATGAATGCTAGAAAGTATGCATGATGCCTGTTTGCTAGGTTTTCATCATGATACCTATCCAAGGCACCTGTTTGCCAGGTTTTCACCAAAGGATGATTCTTTTTTTGGTATTTTTCTACTTTTTTGATTTTTTTGTATTTTTTTGTATTTTTTGATTTTTTTGTATTTTTTGGTATTTTTTGATTTGTTTTGTATTTTTTGGTTTTTTTATTTTTATTTTTTTTGTATTTTATGCCCCCCTTACATTGGGGTTCCCCTAGGTGTAGAACCGGTGAAGATGCATGCTATTGATTAGGTCATCTAACAGCTCACTCTCTGATGTTGCTAACTGATATGCCCCCAATCCATAAGCAACTACGATCACATAAGGCCCAAGCCAGTTGGGCTCAAACTTGCCTTTCTTTTCCCGATCCTGTTGATTGCGGGGGTTCTCCTTAAGTACTAGATCTCCAACTGTGAAGACTCTTGGGCGAACTCTGTGGTTATAGCTTCGTGACATCATTTGTTGATATGCTTTGAGATGGTCAAAGGCTTTCTATGTCCTTTCTTCTAGCAACTCTAGTTCTTGCAATTTAGAAACTCTGTACTCTTCATCTATTATGAGACCTTTTAACGACACCCTGAGAGATGGTAATTCAACCTCGATGGGGAGGATGGATTCTAAGCCATAGACAAGGGCATAAGGGGTAGCACCTGTGGGAGTGCGTATACTAGTTCTGTAGGCCCACTGAGTGGGATTGAGTTGGATGTGCCAATCATGGCCAGCATTGTTGACTATCTTCTTAAGGAGTTTCAAGATGGTCTTGTTGGATGCTTTTGCTTGGCTGTTGCCTTAGGGGTAATAGGGTGTGGAGAAACAGTGTTGGATTTTGAATTGGTCACAGAGTTCTTGGACATCCTAGTTTTTGAAGGGTCTTCCGTTATCCATGATAATGGATGAGGGAATTCCGTATCTGCAGATGAGGTAGTTGAGGATGAATGAGGAGATTTGTTTACCTGTGACGGTGGTGAGGGGGACGGCTTCAATCCACTTGGTAAAGTACTCAATGGAGGTTATTATGAATTTGTGGCCGTTGGATGAGGGTGGATGGATCTTTCCTACAAGGTCAAGTCCCCATTGGCAAAAGGGCCAAGGTGTCGTTAAAGGTCTCAACTCTTGAATTGGTGCATGTATCAGGTTCCCGTGTATTTGACACTGCTTACATTTCTTCACAAATTGGTATGAATCTGTTTCCATGTTCGGCCAGTAATAACCCAAATGCATGAGTTTCTTGGCTAAGGAAGAACCACTAGAATGTGTTCCACAGATCCCTTCGTGTACGTCTTGTAAGGCGGTTTGGGATTCTTCTCACTCTAAACAATGGAGTAAAGTACCATCTAGACCATGTCGGTATAGGGTGTCGGCCATAATGGTATAGCAAGAGGTTTGGCGTATAAAGGTTCATTGTTGGTTTGAAGCTAAGTCAGGTGGGAGGGTGTTGTCCTTGAGGTAAATGTAAACCTTACCATACCAAGGTGAATCAGATCCAACTAATAGGCATATGGAATGGGTTTCAGGAAGATCATAAGCTGGTTGCTGAATTGATTCCACTAAGAACTCGTACCATGACTCATTCTCTGGGATTTCGAGAAGAGAGCAAATGGTTGCCATGGCATCTGCTGCTTTGTTCTCAATGCAAGGTATCTGCTCAAAAGAGATGATCACAAAGTACTCCTTAAAGTCCTTGACCATCCGCTTGTATGGGACAAGCTTCTTATCTTTGGTTTGGTAATCGTCATTGACCTGATTGATCACTAGTTAAGAATCGCTATAAACATGTAGCTCTTTGATTTTCCACTCTGTTGCCATTTTGAGACCAATGACTAAGGCTTCATATTCTGCTATGTTGTTTGTACATGGGAATAATAGACGGTAAGACTTCGGTATGGTGTCGCCATGAGGAGTTACAAACAAGATTCATGCCCCCGATCCATGGTTTGTATAGGACCCATCAAAGTAAAGTGTCTAGGAATGTGTTGATATATTGAATAAGGATTCATCTGGAAACTCAAACTGCATTGGTGTGGTGTCCTGTAGTGGTGCATCCGTTAACTAATCAGCAATGACTTGCCCCTTGATAGCCTTTCTATCTACATACTCAATGTCATATTCACTTAAGAGCATTATCCATTTGGCTAGGCAACCTGTTAGGGCTGCTTTGCTTAGTAGGTACTTCAATGGATCTATTTTTGCAATAAGTTTGACTGGATGTGCTAGCATATAATGTCAGAGTTTTTGGGAAGCAAAAACTACCGCAAGACATGATCTTTCTATCTGAGAGTATTGCAATTCATAGCCCACTAATGTGCGAATGATGTAGACGGCTCTTTCTTTATTTTCATAGTCTTGTTGTGCTAGAAGAGCCCCAAGAGTTGTTGGTGTAGTAGATATGTATAGTAACAATGGTTTCCCTTGGATAGGAGGCATGAGATAGGTGGATTCATAAGATACTCTTTTAGTTTGTCGAATGCCTCTTTGCATTTCTCATCCCATCTGAATGGAATGTTTTTATGTAGAAGATGACTGAATGGTTGACACTTGTCTACCAGTTGTGATATGAATCTATGGATTGCTTGTAGCTTGCCTTGTAGAAATCTTAGTTGAGTAAGATTCTTGGGTGGTGGCATGTCCATAATAGCCTTAACTTTGGCAGGGTCCACTTCTATTCCATTTGCTGATACAATAAAACCTAGGAGCTTGCTTGAGGTGACTCCAAACACACATTTCTTTGGGTTCAACCTGACTTTGAATTGCTCTAATCTATGAAAGACTTTATCTAACACATCCAAGTGTGATTCTCTTGTAAGTGATTTTGCTAGGATATCATCTACATAATCTTCTATGGTGACGTGCATCATATCATGAACTATAGTCGTCATAGCACGTTGATATGTGGCTCTTGCATTCTTTAGCCCAAATGGCATGACATTCCAGTAGAAAGTACCCCATGGAAAAATAAAAGCTATCTTATGCTAGTCTTCCTATCCTATCCTGATTTGATTATATCCTGAGAAGCCATCCATGAGAGATAACATCGTATGCCCTGTTGTTAAGTCGACTATGATATCTATATTTGGCAACGAAAAATCATCCTTACGGCAAGCTTTGTTTAGATCTCTAAAATCATTGCATAGTCTGACTCAACCATCAGGTTTGGACACTGGTACTATGTTGGAGACCCATTCCAGATAGTCTATAGCTCTGATGAACCATACATCCAGTAGTTTCTTTAGTTCTTCTTTTACAAGCAGTGCAATAGGTGGATGCATCTTTCTAAGCTTCTATTTCACTGGTTTCACTTCTAGATCTAATGGAAGATGATGTAGAATCAAGTCTGGATCTAGCCTTGGCATATCTGCATATGACCAAGCAAATTGACTTGCTTTGTCTTGAAGAATCATACAAACTTAGTCTTCTCTGGTGGGGTTAGAGATTTAGCAAAGTGAATGATCTTAGGCTGTTCCTCTATTCCAATGTTAACAGGCTCTGTGGGTTCTACAACAATCTGAGACTTCTCCTGGTGCATTTCATCAGGGAGAGTGTCAAGCCTTCCATTGTCAGGTGCCACAATTGGGTTTTCACCTTTGGATGCGTCCTTTCTTTTTACTATTTTGGGATCTGACACTGCCGCAGAGTGGTTTTCATCATCAGATCCAATTTTTATTTTGATATTTTTGTGACTGGAAGGCTTGGCACCCTCTCCAAAATAAGCCACAGTATTAAATTCAATAGAAAACCTAGGATTATGATCTCCTTTAGGTAGGTGGTCCCTAAGTTCCATATAGTCAATATAGGCATCATCGTTTTGGAACATATCTAGTTGCGGGGTTCCTCGTAGATCCCAGTCAATAAGCTCAGGATGCACAAGGGGGAAGGAGTCAGAGGATAGATCTGATTCATTGATAGTTTGAATGGATATGCTAGGAGTATTGGTAGGGGGAGTGTTCGGGATGGTACTTTCCTCCAAGTTGTTTATTGCGATAGAACTCGAACCTTCCTTGAAAGTTGTATTCTCAGAGATAGGCAAATCACAATCTAATGGCCTATTCGGTAGCATTTGTCCCTCACGGTAGGGGCTATAAGTTTGAATGGTGTCGACCTCTTTGCCATCATAGGAATGCTCTGTCATCTCATCCCACTCATATTCATTGGAATTTGTGTCACTGTTCTCTTGAAGTGTATAGATCATTTCTACAAGACAAGCATTTGCTTTAGCTTTGCCCTTATCCTTATATCCTAGACCTTTTGTATTTCTAACCAATGAGGATGAAGAAGGTTGAATGGGTTCTACAATTCCTTCTTTTCTTAGGCTGATGGGGCCTTGTCCTTCATAACCCATTCTATGTAGGATAGATTCACCTCGCCCATAGATTTCTATTGGGAGCTTAGGAGGTTCCTGTTGTGTGCTTTCTTCTTCTTCAATATAAAGCCATTGTAGGATATCTCTTTCCTCTGTTTCATCCGATACAGTCCCCCATTTTACAAAGGGAGCTATGGGAGGTGTAGGAGGAGTAGACGGCTTTGGAAAATGCTTGGGTCACCCAAAGGATCTAGGAGATAAAGGCATTTTGGCTAGATTGAGGCTGTGCTCAATGGAGTATTCCCCTATTCCTATTTCTTTGATGGTAATCTTCTGTTCTTTGGGCTTTGATGAGGAAGCTTCAAAGGTAGGATCATGCTATGGGGTAAGGGATGTAGATGCTCTATTGTTTGGTATGATGCAATCAGGTTTTGAAAGGACAGAGTTGCAATGTTGAAAGGGGTTAGGGTCACCTTGGATGGTGACTTGCTTGCCATTGTGAGGGTATTTTATGCATTGGTGATAGGTGGAAGGCACATCTTTCATGGCATGAATCCATGGTCTACCTAGGAGAATATTATAGGTGAACTCCCTATCTAGGACTTGGCACACAACATCTTTTATCACTGGTCCCAGTTGTATGGGTAAGACCACTATTTCTTTTGTAGTTCTCTCCTCTTCATCATAGGCTTTGATAGTTATCTTCTTTCTTGGATCAACTGGATTTTTAGAGAACCCCAATTTAAGGACTAGCTTCAACATGCAACATGCAAATATTTAAACCAGCTCCCCCATCAATGAGAACCCTCTTGATGTAGTGCTTATGGATGAAGGCGACAATGTGTAGAGGAGTGTTATGAGGTTGAGACACTGAGAGGTCATCTTGTGCGGTAAATGATATAGTACTCGAGGAGGTCAGATTACCTACCATGGCCTGAAACTTCTCTTGGTCCAAGTTAGTGGGTACAGTGGTTTCCACTAAGGCTTTATCAATAATCTCCTTATGGGAAGGAGATAGGCACAACAACTCTAAGATAGAAATGTGGGCCGGAGTCTTCCGTAGTTGGTCTATGACACTATATTGATGGAAGTTGGATTGAGAAGGTGACGACCTTGGAGGGACAATATTCAACGTGACTTTACCACTATGGGTAATGATACTGCAATCATTTTGGTTAGGCTCTGATTATTGGTTGGGCATGACCACATTGATCTTTGGGACATGCTCTGATATGCAATTGATGGTATAGTCGAATGGCACACTTGCGTAGTTGGCATTACTATTCCCACTATTCTAATTTTGCATGTTGCAATTGTTGTTGTTGTTGTCGTTGTTGTTGTGGCCGTTGTTGTTGTTGTACGACCTGTCATGATTGAGAAGTGGATCCTTGTAAGCCACATGTGTCTCATTAGAGGTCTGTTGTTGAGTTCCTCCTTGATTTTGATCAAGCACATCTTGAATAACATGTTTGAGATGGATACAATTGTTGGTTGTATGTCCTCTTCCTCTATGATACTCACAATAGTCGGTGTCTTTCCAATAGTGAGGTTTTATTTGAGGTTCATAATCACTTGTTGGCAGTAGAGAGATTTCATTGTTGGCCAATAGCTTCTTTAATGTGGATTCTTGGAACTCACTGAGCGGTGTGAACCTTCACCTTGGATTTGAGTTGAACCATGGTCTTGGTTCCTGAGAGAATGTTTTGTTGGGTGTAACATTGCTTGCCTCTCCTTTGAGAGTGACTATTGGCTGTTGTTTGGGAGCCGCCACCTTGGCATCAACTACTCCATCATTGATGACATTTTTATTCTTGGTCCAAAACTTTGATTTGTCAGTTGTGTAGTTGGAGGTAGGTGTGTCCTCGTATAACTTGATTTTCCCCTTGGCGATCATAGCCTTTTCAATGAACAATCCCATTTCAATGACCTTTGAAAATGAAGTAGGGCATTGAATTTGTAGTTGATAGCTAAGATCGGAGTTGAGGTTATGGACAAACATCTCCATTAATTGCTTCTCTGGTACATCATATGAACATTTACTTGCTAGTTGTCTCCACCTTTGTAGGAAGGAGGTGAATGATTCACCACTCTTTTGCTTGGTGTTGCATAGGTCGAGCATGGAAACTTCATGTTCAATATTGTAAGAGAAGTGCGTGATGAATTTGTTGACTAACTCATCAAAAGTTTTGATGCCCGGTGGAAGCCGTGAGAACCACTCCATGGCTTGACTACCTAGGGATCTAGGGAATAGTCTCATTAAGTAAGTCTCATTGTGATTTACTTCCATGCATGATGCATTGAATTCCCTAATGTGATCTCTAGGGTCCCCTTTTTCTTTGTATTTGTCAAACTTAGGAACTTCAAATCAATAGGGAAATGGTGTCATGTCCAAACTTTTATTAAAGGGGTATGGTGCAATATCTTCCAAGGAGTAGGTTTTGATATTTGTACCCATTTTTAAATCCATCATTTGTTGCTTTAGACCCTTGATTTGTTTCCTCATTTCTTCCATATGAGTGCTTGGGTCTATGGATTTCTTTCCTTTTTCATGATTATCCTCTACGTTTTCTTGGATTTTTCTTAGATTGAAATCGGCGGGGAGCTTAATTCCCAGATTTGTGAGATGTTAAAAATACTTGTGAGGGTCATCATGGAGCACTTTCTCTAGCAAGCATTGGAATTTACGATCTTGGAGGGTTCCTTGATACTCTTCGTGAGAGATTTCTTCATCACTATCATGAGGGGTGATGATGTGGTTGGATGATCCAGCCATTTCAAGTTGCTTTTTGTATTGAGATCTAGTAAGAACCATGCAAGGTGACGTAGGATGAGGTGGGATGAAACTAGAGATTTTGGCAAGGTGCTGATGGACACTGTTGAGAATAGGATACTTATGACAAGATTTGGACAAGGGACTCTTTCGATTAATGATTCCAAGTAAGACGGCCGATACAAGATGATAGTCACTAGTAAGGGTACTTGATACCTGTCTTACTATGTAGGGACTAGTCGTGCACCAAGACCACTAGCAAAGTTCTGTGACCTACTAGGGTTACTTGACTCCAAAATGATACGAAAAAGGGGCCTATGCTGATCTGATATGGGATATTTTGACCTTGGACCAGGAAGACCTGATAGAAGGTGAATGGGATGACCAATGAAAGAGAGACTTTGACGCGAAATGGAAGGAAAAATGACTGTAAGGTAAGACTTGATCTCAGACTTTAGAACTAGACTAAAATGGGTATCTAGAAATGAGAAGATTTTTCCCTCAAAGATTGTGCAAGTGCTCACTGTCATGCATGCGCCAGAACAGATGCGCTATAGAAACTGGTAAATGCGTAGGAATTCGGCACAGAAGCACCACACTGGTAAAAATCAAATGCGCTATAATAGGTAGTAAAAGCATTGCAAGTCAATATAGATGCATCGCAGGTCGACACAAATGTGCAGTAGAAGAGGTTGAATGTGCCACTCTAGTTTTTCTTAGTAATTTTGCAATTTTTTAGAAATTTTCTGATGTTTTTGGTACTTTGGTTGCAAGAAGGTCTTTTTGATCTAATTTTCTTTAATTATGGCAAGAAGACACAGTAAAAATAGAATATTTTTTATGGTTTGTTATTTTTTTGTGATTTTTTTGACTCTTTTTGGACTAAAAGAAAAAGTAAGTACAATCCTAGGCTTCAAATGGATTACAGGGGTTTTTGGCCACTAGAACAAAGGATGAGTAATAAAGGCAACTGTTTGAGTGGTTATACATGCGGTAACACTACTCTCTGTTATGGAGTCTCCCAGCTTGCAAGGGTTGCGCCTTGGAGGGTTTTGGGGGAGGTTGGTTGTCGGTATAACACAACTTCACTCGTTGTTTGAAGCTTTCGCTCCAAACACAATTTATTTATAGTGGTTTGGAAGGGCTTGGCGTCTAGCCTGTTACCACTTAGGGTCATTCCTACTTGGATGAATGGTATCCAAGAGCAGTCCCCTCTAAAGGGAAAACACATGCGAAAATGATATGTCTGGCATTTTGGTCACCCAAGATAGGGGAGAGCATAGGCCTGGTATCATTCCCAAAACACAAAATACAGTGGTTCTTTTCTCCTAGTTAAAATGAGAAAAACTAGATGAGCTATCTACTTGGGCAAGCACATAATTTTGTTAACTTTGAAGTGATAACAAGATAGAAATGGTCCTGTTTTACCAAGATAGCAATGATGAGTTCAATTTTATCCCAGATAGCACAAATTGTTAACTTTAAAGTGATGATCGAGATAGCAATGGTTTAGTTTTACCTAGATAGCAATGATGAGTTCAATTTTATCCATGTAGCACGAATTGTTAACTTTGAAGTGATAATCGAGATAACAATGGTTCAGTTTTACCCAGATAGCAATGATGAGTTCAATTTTATCCAAGTAGCATGAATTTGTTAACTTTGAAGTGATAATTAAGATAGCAATGGTTCAATTTTACCCAAATAGCAATGATGAGTTCAATTTTATCCAGATAGCAATGAGTTGTTAACTTTGAAAAGATAGCAATATTGCAATGATTCAATGATATGCAAGATAGCAATGATTCAAGCATCCATTTACTTTCCCGTTAGAAATTGAAGTGTGAGTTAACAAGTGCAACTATATGATTCTAAACCAGTACCTAGCCTACAAAATAGATCAAGAGAGTTCCTGCAAAAAGACGTCAGTGTTAGTGAAAACTTCAAGGAAACCCTAAAAATCAATGCCTAAAATAGATGCACCACTTTAGAGACTGAATGCACAGAAATAGAGAACAGAAGTGCCACAGTACATATGCGCTAAGACAAAGGTCAAAAGTGCAAGAAAATAGTGTATATGCACTGATTTAATAGATGCGCCGTATTAGAGGGTAAATACGCCGTAGCCGAGTCTGTATGCACCGAAAGAGTGTATGCGCCAGAACAAACAGTGTATTCATCAGATCAGAGACTGTATGCATTGAAGGGATGTATGTGCCATAACAAATATTGGATACATGTTAGGATGTGTCAGATGCGCTATTTCTTCCTGTGTTCTGGTTGAGCTCAATACACTGACTTTGCACACTTCATCCTTTTTTGCCCTGTTTCACTATTCTGCCATAATCAGAGGATCAGATCTCTGCTTTGCACTTGATACTACCACCCTTCACACCTCTTGCTTCATATGCACACCTCGATGACCTCAAATGATTGAATCCATCGATCATATATATCTGCTTCCTGAGATAACATCAACTACAGTCGGCCTTGAGAAAAAATTAAGGTCTTTTAATAACATTGTTCTGTTGGCTGAATCCATGCCCAAATACCAATGCGGAACAAAATCTATACATTCAAGTCATCAAACATGTCAACCAGTACAACTAGATCTCACAAATTACTTAACAAACAACTTTTCCTAATCCACACAATGATCAAACACTTAGTCGGCCTATTCTTCACTGGACTGAACTGATTAACCAAAACCTGATACTCAGATGCATGTAACTTTGAATCCCTTCATCACCAGAGGATAAAAACTTGGATTTAGGTAGCCTTGACATCCTTTAACATTCCCTCAGATCTGCAACACAATGTGATTACCTGTGGATAAATGCAGACTAATATGCTAAACCCTGTCAAATGCTCTGTTCCTGTCTATCTAGACTTAGATAAATTTGCACTCTGACATCCGGTATGATACACTAATGAGATGCAGATGTGTAAAATAGATTTGGTTGCCATCAATGACAACACTTGACATGCCTAGCAGTGTCTCTTGCCAACAGTCTCCCCCTTTGGCATTGATGGCAACACTTAGTGAAAAATGACTAAGTGTTAGAACAACTCCCCCTTACTTTATACACTTATGATTTCCCATGCCCCCCTTAGATTAATTCTTCATTTTTCACTACTTTTCCTCTCCCCCTTTGACATCAATGGCAAATACTGGGATCCACATAGCAAAATTCATGCAAAAATTTTATGTACAAGGGTCAAAACTCTACATACTTCCACATATAGTTCTTAGGCTTTGTTCATCAACAAAAAGATATCACCAAAAATGTTTTTCAACTTTGTCAATTCATTGTCTCAGTTCTTTTTTAATGCTGCCCAAGATAGATATGTGCTCACTGAACAAAAATGCCAATGATTCTACCTTTTGAAGGTCAGTAAGATCACTAGTAGTAGCTATTGCTTGGGACTCTGCTTATATGTCATACATAGTTTCTAACTTAGGGGAGATCAGTCCCCGGAGCTCATTTAATCTGCCTAGAATTTTGGCCTTTTCCTTCTCCAAATCACTCAATTCATTCTACAGAATCACTACTTGGCATTCTTTGGTAATTATAGACTTAGTTAAAGGACTATATGACTGAGAAATATTAGACAATTTGAGGTCTATGTCCTTAATCTTTTTCTCAATATCTTCAATAACTTTAGATCTATTTAGACAAAACTTATAGATCTCTACACCTTAAGATAGGGTAGTTTGAATACTCTTTACATTGGTATTAAGCCTAGATCTATCATAACTAATTATTTTCTTTATTTCAGCAAACCTCTTCTCATTAAATTCATTTTTGACTTTAACTTCTGCTGACTTCTTTAAGGTTTCAAAATGAGAACTTACAGAGTTTATCAAGCTTTTCAACTGACCGGAGGGAGATGCTGAAGAATCCTTCTGAAATGTGGGACATGATTTTCTCCAAAATCCCAGATGCAAGGCCAAGCAGTTTGCTATCTTCAATATGAGAATTTAATATATCTTCTCATGCCTTAGCTTGAGCAATAGAGGCCAACTTTATCTTCTGCACCGGTGATAAAGTATTGAAATTGATGGGTCCTTGTATTATGTCCTGATCTTCTGCAATCTGTTTATCTCTTTCCAAAATTTATTTCATTGCATCTACAGTGTCTCTTTCCCAAAATGATGCTTTAGGCTTGTGCTCTTCCGGCCTCCATCTTCTCCCTTTTCGGAGTCAACCACAATGTTTTTCTCATCACTTTCATTCTTTTTCTCTGCTTCTACCTTCTCTGCATCATCATCAGAGGCATCCTTGCTTTTATTTATATCATAAATATCTTCTACATTCTATTCCGGAGGATTTAGGGTATCCTCAATGTCAACATTATTATCAAATTTATCAAGTTCCTCAATATCTGGAATGGAGGAATCAACTTCAACACTAGTTTCTTCTTCAACAGTGGGAAGATTATGCTTTTTTAATGCATTCAGAAGAATCTCCTGAGTATCTCCAACTACCTTATCAATCTCTCCCAGCATGAGAATATTCATTCTAATATTACTCCTGAAGTCCTCTTTCACTTCTTTGAATATCAGGTTCTTTTGATCCGGAGTAATTTGAGGACACAATTTTATTAACACATGCTCCCAGAGCTAAAAATCTTTAGCTTTTGCATTCTCTTTTCTTAATTCTAAAATTTTTGCAAGGCTTTTTGGAATTTCAGAAGTTATTTCAAATAGAGTCTTACTATAGATATTTAAATATTTGACTGTTGCTTCCTCTAAAACTCTCTTATCAGCATCACTGTAATGATCATAAAATTTAGTCATTGGTTTCAAGTTTCCATCTACAGTGAGTGACTTAATGATGTCATCCACAGAGAGAGCAGGCTTCTGAACATAGGCCTCTGTCTTATGCCTTTTACTTGACTTTATGGCTTTGAAGGGATTCTCCTTAGACACTTTAGCATCTTTGGTGCCTGAGGCCTTCAACTCCTTAACCTCATCATCTGTGTTAGTTTCTTCTTCATCTACTTTCTCCAAACTGACATATGTTCTTTTGCCCTTTACCTTTGTCCTTTTTCCTTCCTTACCAGTAGGTTTTTCTACAGCAAGAGAAGGTGACACACCAGAGATTGAACTAGAACTCTTGGTAGACCTTCCTTTATGAGTGGATTCCATCAGAATACTTCTCTGTTCTCTGTCTTGTTTCTCCTTCTCATCTTTTACTATCCTTTCCCTGTTTTGTCTCATAGCTTCCTTAGTAAGACCTAGATTCTCAACCAACTGTTCAACTTCTTTCCTTACTTTCCTTTTGATTTCAGGAGCCTTGAATTCAAGATGTAGTTTTAGTGAAATTTCTTTATATGTTCCAAATCTCTCCTCAGCTGGATCCCTAGGCTGGATCAATAGATGCTGTGCATACAACTCAAGTACCTTTCCATCCACTTCATACCCCATGGGCATGATCCACATAGTTCTTGGTTCAACTGCTTCCATTAAACACTAATTTGTATCTACCATAAAACAGACTGTATCCTTGTACTTTTCAACCACAAATGTAGGGATTCTTTCCCTTAATTGCATCATGTTCTAAAAATTCTTAAAAAGTCCCCATAGAGCAGGCCTTTGGGCATTGGAGTCACCAATACTGTTCAAGTGCTCTCTTATTTGAATGGCAACAGTCTTATCACTGGTTCAACATATGTTTTTCTTGCTGGGTAACTCATTCATGAAATAGAAGAACAAACATAATACCAATTTACCATACTTGAAAGTATTCTTCTTGTCCTTTTTGGTTTTGTTCAGGTTTTTCATCATCTAGTTCTACAACAACTCACACAAGTCATAGTTAGCATTCTCTCTTAGCATTTGATAAGCTGCATAGATAGCTGTATCGGATACAAAATTCTCTCTGTGGGAATGATATATCTTGTATCCAATCACCATTGATGCAAATTTGATATATAGATAAGTGATGTCATTTATTGTCATTGCCTTTTTATCAAACCTTGAGCTGGTAGCATTAGTTACAGTTTGATTCTTTATTGACTTTAACATTGGTAGTCCACTAGATGAATTCAACCCTGTCATGGCTTTGATGGCCTCCTTGGTTATTTTGAAAGGTTTCATTAACCACATAAACTCATCATGCATCTGACTTAGCACATACCGGACCCATTCATCTTCATCGAAGGATGGAAACCCTATAATCTGAATGAAGTGTTTATCTTGCAATTCCTTATACTCAAGTTTGAGACCATGAATTTCATCCCTCAGATGATTCTTGAACAAATCTACTAACTTCGAGTCCCCAAACTCATCTATGCCAGCATGAATATAGGCCCTAATGTCTTCAACATGTAACACACCATACAAAACACTTGAAAAAGCACCTAATGGATCGACCTCTACTAATTTGTGTGGATGCTTCTTAAACTTTGGCCTAGGTCACTCAGTGATATTCACAACTAGAGGTGTAGCCATTTCAAAAGTTTACAAGTTCAAAGCTTTGTAGAAAAATACCTTTTACTTTGCGGGATTAGGGTTAGTTGATGAATTAGCCTATCACACTTTGAGTCTTTGAAATCTGAGCTCAAGCACTCGTCTTGTTTTATTAAAATGCAAAGTGATTCAAATGTTGAATGAATGACCTTTTTATGCTCCACAAAACCTAATTCGCCATTGTAATAAATGCTCTACCCTAGTACATCCGGTTACATTGTTTTTGCATACAATCAATCTTCAATTGCTCCGTAATCAATCGCATTAGCTTCTTTTCTTCCAGAATTTGCTTCAACAAATCTACAATAGGCTTCTTTATCTTCATTCATCATGCTAGATTTAGGCACCCACTTACTGGCATGGGGGATTAGATTTTCAATGCAGCTCCCCCTAAGCCAAAGCTCCTAATTCAATTCCTGGAGGAATTATCAGCACTGGATTTCGGTGCGGACCCATTCCTATCATTCATTTCATTTTCTTTACCCATGTTTTGTTCATTTCATTCTAGACCTCATTCACATCAACTTTACCCTTACCTTTATCTTGTCTCTGCATGTTTTGGTTTTTGTTTACTGGACCTTTTCTATCATTATACATGCTTCTTTAGAATCTTGCAATATGACCAGATCTATTGCAATTAAAGCACACAACATTTCTTTGCTTATTTACTTGATTTCCTCTTGATCTGAACTAATTAGCCATGTGTCCAAATCCATTGCATGCAAAACAGTAGCCATTGAAAGAATTGACATTTCTTCTGTTGTTAGAGTAGTTTATCATCATATGTTTGCAATCATTGGATCTATGACCATACCTTTTACAATTGAAGCATTGACCAGAGAAGGATGGACCACTTTGATTCACTCTACTTTTGCATTGAGTAGCTCTATGACCTAATTTATTGCAATTGAAACAATTGCCATTGAAAGATGGATACCTTTGAGCATTAGGTTGTCTTACCAGAGGTCATTTAGGATTCCTTCTTTGATTTCTTGCATCAAGATTTCTTTGACTGGATCTAGAGCTTTCACCTTTCTCAATTCCTAGACCATGCTTATCATCCGCCTTCTTCTGACTGTCAAGCAACACCTCAAGTTTAGCTGAGCTTATCTTGAATTTCTCTTTATATTCATTTGCAACTTCTAGATCATGTTTGAGAATGACAATTTGCCTTTCAAGTTCTTCCTCATTGCCCCTGCTTTCATGTAGATCAGACTCTAGATGGCCAATTATTCTATGTTACAAATATGTGCCTAATCGGTGTTGTCATTGATGTCAACATATCCTTGTTTCCATTAGTGTCAACTGTATCCTATTTTGTTGCCTATTTAGAAGACTGGAATGTTGAGGATATTGAGAAAATTAATGAAGACAAATGTATGCAGACCATACGGTTGTGTAGAGGATTGTCTAAAGTAGCTCCAATTAAGTCTTGAGAGGTCCGCATGAAGATTTGAAGAAGCTATGGTCATCTAAGTAGAATTGGGTTTTGTTGTGTTTAGAAGAGACAAAGTGATAGTAAATTGGTCCAGAGTGCTCCGCATTGAAATATTATGATTTGCAGTTCTAAAGGCATGTTTGGGAGGTCAGTGTGTATCATCAACTCAAGTGGTTCATGGTTTGGAGGTCCACAAGCAATATTTCTAGTGTGATAGTCATGGCAGATAGTGTTCTTGAGGTTCTAGATGAAGATGCAAGTGACTATGATGTTTTGGATTGGTACAAATGTTATTGTTGAATTTAATGAGCTTGTGGGGGTCTCTAGATCATGTGACTACTATGTTGGAGGTCCGCATTGAAGATTGAGCTTGTTGTTGAAGATTTCTTCTTTAGTGTTGCTATTTTTCCCAGTCTTGGCTGACCAGATGATTCAAGTGTGTTGTGGATGATCTAAGAGAAATTCTATGGAGCATGGCATGTTGATCAAGGAAGATTTGAGTCCTAGTTGTGATTGGCTGACAACTTAGTGATTCACATTAAGTCAGATGTTTGGAGTGCCCACCTTGATGTTTATCCCAAGGTTGATGAAGCATATAAAGGCGTGCAGTTGAGTTGTGGAAAATCATCTTTGTGTGAAAAAAAATAAATCCCAAGAAAGGATCAGAGGCAGACCAGAGAAGAGGAGGAGAGGAACAAGAACAGTAAAGGATGAAGTGATAGTGAAGAAGTATTTGGGAGAAGAGTAGAAGTTTTGTGAGCATTCAATGAGACTGAACTAGGCATGAAGAAGATGCTATTTCTCAGTTAATTCTTTTTGTATTAAACATAAATTTCTGTAGGCAGTGAGCTTCTTTTGAGTAGTGAGCTCTGGACAGTGCACCTGAAGGCAAGTGCCTTCCCATTTTTAAGTACTTTTAATAGGGTATGAATCTTGTGGGTTAACCCCCACCGTGGTTTTCCCTTAACCAAGTTTCCATGTTAAAAATCTTGGTGTCAAGTGTGTTAATTGTGTTTATGCTCATGTGTTATTGTTGCATGCTTTAATGTTTACACCATTAATTTGTTTATACGTTGTGAAATAAGATTAAAAAGAAGAAAAGGTAAATTTTGTGGGACAACTGATTCACCCCCCTCTCAGTTGTCTAGCCTAATTCCAACAATTGGTATCAGAGCTAAGTTCCTCTGAAAGAAGTTTAATCGCTTGAGGAGATCCAGAATGTCAACTTACAAGAAGGACAGTCTAAGATTTGATGGAACAAATTACACTCTATGGAAGATGCGCATGTAGTGTCATTTGCAATGTATGGGTGATGCCTACTGGTTAATAACTAAGAATGAGTATAAGATTCCAGAAAAAGGTCCTACAACTCCAGATGAAATCAAAGATGCTAAGAACAATATTCAAGCTAAGGAAGTCTTGTTGAGTGCCCTATCTAATATAGAAATGACAAATGTACTGGAATTGAAAACCGCGCATGAAATCTGTGAGAAGTTGGAAACCTTGCATGAATGTGATGAACATGTCAAATGTGCCAAGCTACAAAACCTGAAGGGTAGATATGAAAGCTTAAGGATGAGTGAAGATGAAAATATTACCTCCTACATGCTAAAAGTGAATGAACTTGTGAGCGGTATAAGGTGTACTAGTGGAGTATTGGATGAATCAGAGTTTGTTGCCAAAGTGCTCAGATCCTTACCTTCGGCATACATGCATAAAGTTGCTACCATTGAAGAAATTAGAACTGTGACAATTGTTACAAGGGATCAGTTGGTTGGTAAGCTTTTAGCATTTGAAATGAGGGAGTTTGGTGATTCTCTTCCTAAGTTTGAATATGCATTTAAAGCCAGTATTAATAGAAAACAAAAATATGATCCGGGTGAAAGCTCTTCAAGAAGATCAAATAGACTCGACAAGACAAGGAAGGATCTTGAAGATGATGAAACTGAGTTTGATGAACTTGAAGCCCTTTTTGCCAAAAGATTGCCAAGAGGATCCGATAAGTATGAAGGAAAGTTATCATTCAAATGTTTTACTTGTAATAAGATTGGTCATTTTGCCTCAAGATATCTAGAGAGGGGTTCAAGGCCAAACCCTAATAGACTTAGAGTTCAGAAGAAATGCTACTATGTCTAAGAAGCTAGTGAAGGAGTCACAAATGATGAATCTGATCATGGAGATTCCATTGAAAATGATTGGGTATTCATTGCTATCAAAGAAGAAGATCTAGTGCCTACTGAATTTGCTAGTTGTGCAAATGTGGAAAGTGCCTTAGTTGCTCAGGTTGTAGAAAAAGATGAATGGGTAATTGACAGTGGATGTTCTCATCATATGACTGGTGATAAAAGTAAGTTTGTAATCTTTGAAAAATATGAAGGTGGAATTGTGAAATTTGGAGACAACTCAGCTGGTAGAATCCATGGCAGAGGATCCATCTCTTTTCATGGCAAGAATAACACTAATGATGTCCTGTATGTGGAAGGATTGAAGCATAATCTTTTTAGTGTTGGATAGTTGGTTGACAAGGGTTATGACCTGTTCAAGGATGGAAAATGCAAAATCTTGGAAAGCTCCGCAATTGAAATTGCATCTGGTACTCAGACTAGAGGTAACATCTTTCATTTAAGTAGTTCTAGCAAAAGTTGTTTGATTGCTCAGATTGATCAGAGTTGGTTATGGCATAGGAGAATGTGTCATGTGAATTTTGATAACATTGTCAAGATAAGTTCTACTCAAGCTGTGAGAGATCTTCCAAAACTTGTGAAACCTGTTGATAGCATGTGTAGAGAATGTCAATTGGGTAAACAGAATAAAATTTCATTCAAGAGTAAAGAACAATTTTCAAGTGGATGGCTGGAACTTGTGCATACTGATCTATGTGGCCCTGCTAGAATAAGGAATGTGCAAGGAGACATATATTTTATGTTGCTGATTGATGATTACTCCCGGATGATGTGGGTAACCTTCTTGAAAGAAAAATCAAAAGCTCTTGACAATTTTAAGGTGTTCAAGGTTATGGTGGAAAATGAGATTGGTGAAAAAATAAAGTGTCTGAGATCCAACAGAGGTGGAGAGTTTACCTCCGGTGAGTTTGATACATTCTATGGAAAACATGGAATAAAAAGATAGTTATCTACTCCTAGGACTCCTCAACAAAATGGAGTCATGGAAAGAAAGAACCAAACCATTCAAGAAGCTGCCAGGACCATGATGATGGAAGCAAATGTTCCACAAGTCTATTGGAGAGAAGTTGTGAGTACTGTTGTCTACACTCTCAACCGGGTGCAGATCAAAGGCAATTATGGTAAGACCCCTTATGAACTATGGTTTGGTCATCCTCCTACTGTAAGATACTTTAGAGTTTTTGGTAGTAAGTGCTATATCAAAAGAGATGAGGATCTAGGCAAGTTTGAAGCAAGAAGTGATGAAGGGATATTTTTGGGTTACTCTACTCAAAGCAAGGCATATCGGTGCTTTAACAAAAGATTGAAAAAGATTGTTGAAAGTGCAAATGTTAGAGTTGATGAGAGCAAAGAAGGACATTCTAGGTCTTGCAGATATGAATTAGATGATCAAGATGAAAGTTAAAGTCAAGGAAGACAAGTTCAAACCCAGAGTCAGATTTAAATTGATCCAGAAAATCTAGTGACTCAAGAAGATAGTGTAGATGTTGAAGAACAAGCTCAAGAAATAGAGGTTCAAATAAATCCCAAAACTCCTAGGTATGTAAGACTAAATCATCCTGAAGATCAGATCATAGGAGATAGATATAAATGTGTTTGAACTAGGAAAAGAATTGCTTAAGATCAAGAGGAGATTTGTTTGATTTCAAAAATTGAACCAAATTCAGTAAGTGAAGCTTGCAATGATGAAAATTGGTAAAAGCAATGGAAGAAGAATTAATGCAAATTGAAAAGAATCACACTTGGGATCTTGTTCCTAGACCTAAAGACAAAAATGTGATTGGAACTAAATGGGTCTTCCGGAATAAACTAAATGAAGATGGTGAAGTTGTAAGAAACAAAGCAAGGCTGGTATGCAAAGGATATTCTGAAGTGGAAGGAATTGATTTTGAAGAAACTTTTGCTCTAGTGGCAAGAATAGAGGCAGTTAGATTATTTCTTGCATTTGCTGCTTATAAAGATTTCAAGGTCTATCAGATGGATGTCAAGTCAGCATTCCTAAATGAAGAATTAGAAGAAGAAGTCTACATTGAGCAACCAGAAGGATTTTAGTTATCTGATTAGAGAGATATGGTCTGTAGGTTAAGGAAAGCATTGTATGGACTCAAACATGCCCCAAGAGCTTGGTATGCAAGATTAGATAAGTATCTACTAAAGCTAGGATATAGCAAAGGCACTGCTGGCAGTAATCTTTACTTCAAGATTGATCATGAGCACATTCTGATTGTTGAGGTATTTGTTGATGATATCATTTTTGGTGAAATGAGAATATGTGCAAAACATTTGTTGATTAGATACAGAGTGAATTTGAGATGTCTATGTTTGGTGAAATGAATTTCTTTTTAGGTCTGCAAATTATTCAGTTAGATAAAGGTATCTTCATATCTCAATCTAAGTATGTGAGAATTGTTGAAAAAGTTTGGAATGGAAGATTCAAAGCTAGTGGGTACACCCATGGTAACCAGATGTAAGATGAGTAAAGATGATAACTCCCCTAAGGTAAATCAGAAAAGGTATAGATCAATGATTGGAGGACTGCTCTATCTGACTCAGACCAGACTTGATATCATGAATGTAGTTAGACTTGTTGCTAGATTTCAAGCTGATCCTAGAGAATCCCATGTTATAGCAATCAAGAGAATTTTTAGATATCTCAAAGGGACACTTGATTATGGCTTATGGTATCCAAAGGATAATGACTTCACTCTTCATGCATATATAGATGCTAATTGGGCAGGAGATGTGGATGATAGAAAAAGCACTAGTGGTGGTGCATTCTTCTTGGGAAGTAGATTGGTTTCTTGGTTGAGCAAAAAGTAGGAGGCAATATCCCTATCTATAGCAGAGGTAGAGTATATAGTAGTAGCAAACAATTATATACTCAAGTTCTGTGGATGAAGCAAATGTTGAAGGACAATAGAATTGTGTTTGAGGAGCCTGTCACAATCTTCTGTGATAATTGAAGTGCAATAAGCATCTCAAAGAATTCGGTGTTGCATTCAAAGACAAAGCACATATCAATCAAGTTTCACTTTATGAGAGAGAAGGTTAATGAGAATGAAGTCAGATTGGAGTTTGTTTCTTCAAAGGATCAGATTGCGGATATTTTCACTAAGCCTCTACCTAAGGATACTTTTGAGTATCTCAGAGAAAAGTTAGGGGTTCTCCTGATCAGAACTAAGATGCACTAGGGTGCATTAGTCCATTGGAATTCACAGTCATATCTTGTGATCCAAATTGATGTTAAGAAGATACTACTCAGGGGGAGTAGTCAGTATGCAAATTTTGAGATTAGTCTGAAACAAAAAAAGGGAAGAAAAGGTTGCAAATATGTGCCCTTTGCCATTGATGTCAAAGGGGGAGAGAAGTCATGTGAAAAACTAGTCGCTGATGAAAGGGGGAGTAGTAAGTGATTGCAGAAGTGATAAGAGAAAGGGGGAGAAGTTCTTATCTTGATGGTTGAATCAGTTTTTCACATCATATGTTACCATCAATGACAAAGGGGGAGATTTTTGCAAATATGTGCCTAATCGGTGTTGTCATTGATGTCAAAATATCCCTGTTGCCATTAGTGTCAACTGTATCTTATTTTGTTGCATGTTTAGAAGACTGGAATGTTGAGGATATTGAGAAAATTAATGAAGACAAATGTATGCCGACCATATGGTTATGTAGAGGATTGTCTGAAGTAGCTCCAGTTATGTCTTGAGAGGTCCACATGAATATTTGAAGAAGCTATGGCCATCTAAGTAGAACCGGGTTTTGCTATGTTCAGAAGAGACAGAGTGATAGTAAATTGGTCTGGAGTGACCCGGATTAAAATATTATGATTTGCGGTTCTAGAGGCATGTTTGGGAGGTCAGTGTGTATCATCAACTCAAGTGGTTTGTGGTTTGGAGGTCCGCAAGCAATCTTTCTAGTGTGACAGTCATAGCAGACAATGTTCTTCAGGTTCTGGATGAAGATGCAAGTGATTTTGATGTTTTGGCTTGGTGCAGATGTTATTGTTGAATTTAATGAGCTTGTGGAGGTCTCTGGATCATGTGACTACTGTGTTGGAGGTCTCCATTGAAGATTGAGATTGTTGTTGAAGATTTCTTCTTTAGTGTTGCTATTTTTCCTAGTCTTGGCCGACCGGATGATTCAAGCATGTTGCAGATGATCTAAGAGCAATTCTATGGAGCATGGCATGTTGATCAAGGAAGATTTGAGTCCCAGTTATGTTTGGCCAATAGCTTAGTGATTCACATTAAGTCAGATGTTTGGAGTGCCGACCTTGATGTTTATCCCAAGGTTGATGAAGCATATAAAGGCGTGCGGTTGAGTTGTGGAAAATCATCCTTGTGTGAAAAAAATTAAATCCCAAGAAAGGATCAGAGGTAGAGTAGAGAAGAGGAGGAGCAGAGGAACAAGAACAGTAAAGGATGAAGTGATAGTGAAGAAGTATTTGGGAGAAGAGTAGAAGTTTTGTGAGCATTCAATGAGATTGAACTAGGCATGAAGAAGATGCTATTTCTTAGGTAATTCTTTCTATATTAAACATAAGTTTCTGTAGGCAGTGAGCCTCTTTTGAGCAGTGAGCTCTGGGCAGTGCACCCGAAGGGAAGTGCCTTCCCATTTTTAAGTACTTTTAACAAGGTACAAATCTTGTGGGTTAACCCCCATCGTGGTTTTCCCTTAAGCAGGTTTCCATGTTAAAAATCTTGGTGTCAAGTGTGTTAGTTGTGTTTCTGCTCATGTGTTATTGTTACATGCTTTAATGTTTACATCATTAATCTATTTATAAGTTGTGAAAGAAGAGTAAAAAGAAGAAAAGGTAAATTTTGTGGGACAACTGATTCACCCCCCCTCTTAGTTGTCTAGCCTAGTTCCAACATTCTATCCACTCTACAACATTCTTATGTTCTTTCTTTCAGAGACTGATTCAATTTTTCTTCAGTCTTCTTCCTTTCTTCAATTTCCTTGGTTAGCCTCATCACCCCAGATTCCATCTCATGTTTTAGGACAACGTCTTTAGCTAACTTATCACATTCCTTTGTCTTCTTTTTTAGGCCCTTATCCATGTCATTGTCTTCATTCTAATTTGCTAGTTGAAGGAATAGCTCCTTCCACTTTTCATTAGATTTGCTCAATTTTTCTTTTAAGGTCTCAATGAAGTTTTCAACATCTTTAAGGTTCTCTTGCAATTCTTTGACTTTTGCTCTGGACTGATCAAGATCTTCTAAAGCAAGTTTAAGTTGTTCATGGATGCCATCAGAATACTTGAATGAACCCATTGAAAACACCTTCCCAAATCTTCCTTAAGCTGTTAAACTTCTTCTAAGGAACCAGACTCTAATACCAATTATTGAAATAAGGGCAGACAACTGAGAGAGGGGGGTGAATCAGTTGTCACAAAAACTTTTAACCTTTGTTGCAATTAAACTTATTTACCACTTATTAGCATATAAATGATATAACCGTGAAAGCATGAATTAACAAGACATGAGCATAAACAAATCAACACACATAACACTAGGATTTTTACGTGGGAACTCAGTTAAGGGAAAAACCACAGTGGGGATTAACCCACAAGAATTTATACTCTATTAAAATTATTACAAATGGGGAAGGCACATGCCTTCGGGGCACATTGCCTAGAGCTCACCACTCAAGGAGGCTCACTGCCTACAAATAATTACAAGAGTTTACTGGAATAGTTGAACTGAAGAATAGCATCTAACAATGCAAGATTACAGTTCCAGTTGAGCCCAATACACTGACTTTGTACACTTCATCCTTTTTTTCCCTATTTCATTGTTCTGCCATAATCAGAGGATCATATCTCTGCTTCACACTTGATACTGCCACCCTTCACACATCTTACTTCATATTCACACCCCGATGACCTCAAATGATCGAATCCATCGATCATATATATCTGCTTCATGAGATAACATCAACTACAGTCAGCCTTGAGAAAAGCTTAAGGTCTTTTAAGAACACTGTTCTGTCGGCTAAATCCATGCCCAAATACCAATGCAGACCAAAACCTATACATTCAAGTCATCACACATGTTGGCCAATACCACTGGATCTCACAAATTACTTAACCAACAACTTTTTCTAATCCACACAATGATCAAACACTTAGTCAGCCTGTTCTTCACTAGACTGAACTGATTAACCAGAACCTGATACTCAGATGCATGTAACTTTCAATCCCTTCATCATCAGAGGCTAAAAACTTGGATTTAGGTATCCCTGACATCCTTTAACATTCCCTTAGATCCGCAGCACAATGTGATTACCTGTGGAGAAATGCGGACTAATATGCTGAACCCTGTCAAATGCTCTGTTCCTGTCTATCCAGACTTAGATAAATCTGCACTCCGACTTCTGGTATGATCCACTGATGAGATACAGATGTGTAAAATAGATTTGGTTGCCATCAATGACAACACCTGACATGCCTAGCAATGTCTCTTGCCAACAGACCCTATCCCGCATGACCAGGGATAGATGTGAAATCAACATCAAGTCATAAATAAACTGCAACATATAATTGTTTGTAAAAATATAAGGGCAACTCATCATTGTGTGGCCATCTATGATGTGCTTCCAACCACTTAGGATATATAAGTGGTGCAACAACAACATCTATGCATCTGGTGATGGGATAGCCCCAAACTCTATCCCATCCAACATAATGTGGAAACATAGAATGCACCATATCCAATGAAACGACCCTATTAACTACTGGCCATTTCACTATCCCAGTAACAGTACTAGCAAGTGACACATATAAATCCTCAATACTCACATCGTCATATGGATTATATGGGGTAAAATGTGCTCTACTTTCTACCAACCTGTCTCTATTAGATAGGTTTGGTGTACTATGGATCGTCTGATCTAAATGTGTCAAAGCATTATTTATTCTATCGAGAGTGCCTACCTACATGTCACTCCTAGCACTGTGTGTATCACCAGTATTATCACTATGTGTATGAGCAACATTGTGATGAGAAGCCATATCATCCATGATCTATGAAAAAAATATGTACGTGCATGTATGCAAATCTACATTTAAAAAAATGAGCATACATTTAATTTATAAAATAAAAATTTGATAAAAATAAAAAAAAACATAAGTAAAATTTAAATGTTATTTATACATTCAATTTAAACATTTAAATTAACAAAACTAAAAAGATTTAAAATCTAGGAATTAAATACACATGAACAATCTACGCATTTAAATTAGTTACAAAACTATAAACATTTAAAATTAAAAAATTAAATACATTCATTCTACACATTTATATTAACAAAACTAAAAATATTTAAAATTAAAAAATTAAATACATTCAATCTAGATATACATTTAAATCTATACATTCAATCTATACATTTGATTGGCAATAAATTATTGAAACGTGGTCTTTAGTTATTTATATTCTACACACATTTAAGTCTATGAAAGAATAATGCTTCTAAAACATGATATCTAAGAGAGAAGGAGTGATATTGTCCATAAATACCTTCATAATTTCTATATCTAGGAGGTGATAGTGCATTTTTCTTAATATAGATTCATAGCATAAGATAAAGTTACTAACCTTTTCTCGGTGACTTTTCTTGAAATGTATTAGAATTTGATTGGCAATAAATTATTGAAACGTGGTCTTTAGTTATTTATTTTCTACACACATAAGTCTATGAAAGAATCATGCTTCTGAAACGTGATCTCTAAGATAGAAGGAGTGATATTGTCCATAAATACCTTCATAATTTCTATATCTAGGACATGATAGTGCATTTTTCTTAATATAGATTGATAAAGTCACTAACCTTTTCTTGGTGACTTTGCTTGAAATGTATGTGGTGAGTGAAGCTTACTTTGAGTGCAATCTATATTTTGAAATGGATGATAGGCTTTTGTAATCATGTCAAATGTGTAGATTTACCAACAAGGAGTTGAATAAAACCACTCAATTGCATGTTCTTTGAATGAACATGAAAGCAATTTGCATAGGATGTGATTGTCATATACATACTCTAGGAATGAGAAATAGAATTTTTCTACATGTGTTGTAGGTCTCCCTTTTTTCATATAGAAGAAGGTAGGGTGCCTTGAAGTTGGGTGGAAATACATATGTGAAGAATATCATTTAAGACAACGAATTGTGGTGTAAGTCAATTGTGATTTCCCTAGAAAAATAATAGGAAGGGCATCTAATTTTTGTTGCATAATTTGTTGGAGTTGATGTAGGACATAAGACATGGAAATATCCAAGGGAGAAGATAAAAGAAGAGGTGGTGGGTGGATACATGAATAATCTTGGTTAGATAAGCAATGCAATGACACTTGGTAAGGTGAGAAATAACATAAAATTTATTACGGTGAAATGAAGAAGGGAGGAAAAATGAATTGGGTGTGGTAGACATCAGGTTAGAAGAAGGAACATGGGGATATAATGAGGTATTGCTGGTGTTGTAGAAGTAGAGGATAAGTTAAAAGATAATGTATTCTAATGTCCCAAATCATTTAATGATTTTTGTGGCATTCAAGAGAATGTCCTTGTTCTAAAAACATGTCATCAAGTACAGAAATTGAATCCCTTATGCATCACACCTCCCCAATATGAAGGCTTAAAGATATAGACTCAAGGAATGAGGGAAAAAACCCCTCAATTAATGACACGTGTTTACCACCTCACCTTGCACTAAAAATAATCTTGACTTAGAATTCAGAACACAATATATACATTAAATTAGACTAAATTAGACTCACCACAACTATGCATACATGAAAAGGGGGAGACATGTTCGTTGCTCACGTGGGGCCTACATTTGGAAAAATCACTCTCACTCATACGATAAAATCTAGTGAAATGGGGGAGTTTCTAGGGGACTAGTCTAGTCCTAAATGTGGCAATGAAGTTTGTTTGTGGGGGAGTTGTGGTGTTTTTTTTACCACTCTCTTCACAAGGAAGAAGAGATTGATGTTCAGAGAGGGTGCTGAATTGTTGTGCAGTGGTGATGGTGTGTAGGTTTGTTCTTTAGGATGATAACTCATTATATTGAGTTCTTGTTAGGAATTGATGAGGAAAGTAATGAGAAGATGAAATTCTCTATCTCAAATAACTCCTTGAGGAGTACTAGATCTAAATCCCATTACATTTAATTCTCTTCTTGGATAATTTGTTAAAGTTTTTAGACTTGCTCTTTGTTAATGACTTAAAAAATTGATTTATATACCCTTATCTCACTCAAGATTGATTCTAACGGAATCCTCTTTAATTTTCATATATGCATGAGCTTGATATGTCAAGTGTGAGTAAGAGGGGATGCGAGTAAAAATTCCCTTAGAGCAAATTGATCTCTTGTGTCAACTCATTTGTAGTTGGTAGTTTGATGGTTTTATTACTAGGTTTGGAGCTCGTACCTAAAAAATGCAAGGGCCTAGAGATTGTGTTTTGTTTTGTTTTTATATTTTGAGCTATTTTAAATCTAATAAAGTACATGTTTACAATTTATACTAAATGCTAAAGTGAAAGTTATTAAATGCAATAAACTAAATCTTATGCTATTTTTTATATTTTTCCCAATGAATAAATGAATAATTAGTGATCAACAAATGATTAAAACTAATTTTCAAACACAACTATTGTTTTTGTTTCTTTTCAAAATGACTAATAGTTAATTGATAATCAATTAATATGAATGCAAATAATATTTCTTTCATTTTTCTAATTTCAAATGATTAAAATGCTACTTGTATGACTTAAATTAAATGCAAGACTATATGGGATAGGTCTCATCTTGACATCATCTTATTCAATGTAGATATAAATTTAAAAATGTACAAAGGCCAAGGGAGTACACTTATGGCAATTCAGATTTTATTTTCATAGGAAAACATTACGATGGTTGTGCTAGTGTACAAGGTCACTAGAATACCCACATTAGTGTCTATGTGGACATAGGTTTCAAGAATGTGAGGATAAAGGATTGTAGTTTAGTTTGCATAGCACTTTGTTGAAGGGTCACTTTAGGCTTAGAAATGGGCTAAATGGACCCTAAAACATGTCTAATGGAATGGATACTAAAATGAGTGTACCACATAAAGTGAAAACTATGAAGTATGTAATTTTTGACTCTACAATTAGACCCCATATTTACCTTCAATTTATCTTTCTTGTAATTTTATATTTCTTATAAAGGAAAATTGCTAACACAAGGTAGAAAAGATCTATAGAAAGAAAAAAAGATCTAAAACCCAAAAATATGATTGTGATAATTATTGTTGAAAATCAATCAATTATAAATATATTATGACATCACCTTGTTCAATGTAGATACAATAAATTAGACATGAGAAATATGTTGTGTCCTTTAAAGAAAAGCATTAAGAGACATAGGTTACTAGGTATCATGTTATGGATTTAAAGAGAGAAAAAAATGCAGTTCACAATTGTTCTAGTTGATACGTATCATTCTATAGAGTTTTAACAAGCCAATTCATCTTGTGTTTCTATCAATTTCCAATTTATTAGTGTATTCCATCCAAATAAAAAAGGAGAATATAAGTGAAAAGTAAAACTCAACATATATTTGTATTTTGTAACAATAAAAGTTAAAGCTAATAAAGTACATGTTTACAATAAATACTAAAGTAATAGTTCATATTTTGAGCTTTTTTAAAGCTAATAAAGTACATGTTTACAATTTATACTAAATGCTAAAGTGAAAGTTATTAAATGCAATAAACTAAATCTTATCCTATTTTTTGTGTTTTTCCCAATGAATAAATGAATAATTAGTGATCAACAAATGATTAACTAATGCAAACACAACTATTATTTTTGTTTCTTTTCAAAATGACTATTAGTTAATTGATAATCAATTAATATTAATGAAAACAATATTTCTATCATTTTTCTAAGTTTGATGCAGGAGCATCTGGAAGCATTCAAATCAATTGGGGGCAGTTAACACTAAGTTGTAGAAGTTGGGGAGAGCGACCTTGGAGAATACCGCATTTTACCACATTTGCATATCAGAGGCTGTAGAGCTGGACTTAGTATCTAGACATAATAATCTACATCATATCCAAAATTCATATCATTTAGGTTTGATTTCAGAAAGATATTGCTATTAGAAGATTACCTATTTTTACCTATTTTCACATAGCAGAGCCAACAGTGTTTAGTGAAGTCTAATCGGCTTGCAGAGCAATTCTAGGACTTATAGAGCTTAAAGGAATATCATTTAGGGAAGTATATGGACTATCTGACATTCATGGAGATCTGCACAAAGTTCTATGCACCAACAGAGCAATACCTTATGTTTAGGTCCGACCTATCTGTGTCTACACGTTTCATGAGGATAGTTAACTCTTGGCTGACTTGGTAATGTTATGAAGGCTTGTGGAGAATATAAATGAAGGATAAATGTTTGTTTCAATGAAGTGAATGAAGAATGATCAATTGTGTGAAGTTATGAAGTGCGATGATAAGTTTTTTGATCCAAAGAAGAAGTAGAACTGAAGTAGAGAGCAGAAGAAGTTGCAGAATAGAGAATTGAGAAGTAGGCAAAGGAAATCATGAAAGCGTGTTATTATATGAATCTTTTGTAACTTGGGCTATAGCCTAGCATCTGTAAAGCCCTGAGCGGCATATGTGTTTTGAGATCATAATATAAGAATAATGAGCTTTGAAGGTTGGGTTTTTCCCTTTTAGGGTTTTCCTAGGATAAATCTTGTGTCATGGGTGTATGAATGTCTCTTTCTTTTTGTTGTTAGCTATATACTTCCGTTACATCTCTGATTTATCATGTTGTTAGTTGTTTAAGTCTGCAAGGTTGGATAGTCGCTCATCGGACCCTCCTACCTTGACTGTATCAAATTTCAAATGATTAAAATGCTACTTGTATGACTTAAATTAAATACAAGACTATACATGGTTCTTTCATAGGATGTGGATATGATGATAAGTAGGTGAAGGAGTTGGCATATAGATGTGGTATATCAAGCTAGAGGAGAGCTTGTATGGTGGTGGGAAGCACACTATATGGGATAGGACTCATAGATGATGTGATTCCAAGATGCATAGTATTAGGTGTCATAGTTTCAAGTGGTTCAAAAATGTTGGATGAGGGAGCATGTGCATGCACAATATGCCCAATGTGTTGTAACATATATAACTTCTAAGTTGTATTATTAAGGTAAGGCACCGAAAGAATCAATCAAACTTATGAGACCAAGGCAACATCTAGGTTAATCATGTTTCTAAATTCTTGTAATTGGGAAAACATTTGCCGTGTATATGGTAGTACCGGAGATAGAGTTCTCCCAATTTGTTAAGTAGACCTTGTAGCCAATCACCATGGATGCAAATCTAACTGCATGATCTTCAATGTCACTGATTGTCAATGCCCTTTTATCAAATTTTGCTCTAATAACTTTCATCACTGTATCAATTTTCATAGCCTTTAATATAGGCACTATACTGGTAGGGTTTAATCTTGTGACCACCCTTATGGCATCTTTGGTGATCTTGAATGTGGAATTGAGCCACATAAACTCATCATGAATTTAGAGTAAGACATATTGGACCCATTCATCTTCTACAAAAACTAAGAAATCTATATACTGAATGAGTTTCTTCTCTTCCAAAACTTTGTATTCTTCCTTCAGATTAAATTTATTGCAATTTAGATGTTTTAGATATACATCTACGAGTTGACTATCTCCATGTTCTTCTAGGGAAACATGAATAGAAGCCCTAATGTCTTCTGCATGCATAACACCAAACGAAATTTATGAAAATGCACCATTTGGATCAACCTCTGTTGATTTGAATGGATACTTCTTTAATTTTGGTCAGGCTCTCTTAGTTATATCAATCACTTGTGGTGTTGCCATTTCCATAAAGATTCAAATAAATTCATAGTAGGGTTTCTAACTGAAAATACCTCTTTTACCGAATTAGGGTTTTGCTTGAGATTGATTTGGCTTGTTGTAGATGCTTGGAATTTTGCTCTAGTTCTCCTTATGTACTTGATAGTTTGAGTTTAAAGTGATCAAACTTTTGAATCTAAGCCTTTTAACCTTTGATTGCCTTAACCTAATCATCATAAATGCAGTCTTTCAAAAAGCTATCAAAACTCTTCACTGTAGAAAACAGTCGATTAGGATTGCTCTGTAATGCTATGCACTTGAACCTTTTCTTCTAGATATTCTTTCAAAAGATCTGTCATATATAACTTTTCATCATATCTTTGTGTCGAATCCCAGCACTAACTATCTAGCTAGGGGATTAGGATTTTCAATATAGCTCCCCCTGAGCCAGAGCTCCCAATTTACTTCTTGGAGGAAGTATTTGCACTAGAGGCTGGTGTAGATCCAACCCTATCCTTATTAACATCCTTCTTAATCCAGACCTTGCTCATTTCCTTCTTGGTTTCCACTGGATCAATCTTGTTCTTACCTTTATCTTCTCTCTGCTCTGTTTTCCTCTTCTTTGCAAAATAGTCTCTTTTCTCATTCTTGTATCTATAGAATCTTGCAACATGTTTGAACTTATTGCAATTGTAGCATACCACATTCCTCTGTCCCTGATTCCTTATGTTGATTGGATTCATTCTTATTCTGCATTGGTTAGCCATATTTCCAAATCTATTGCACGCAAAACATTTTCCATTGAATAATTGAGTATTCCTTGCATTGTTAAAACCATTCCTTATCTGACTTCTGCATTCATTTGATCTACGACCAATTTTCTTGCAATTGAAACATTGACTAGAGAATGATGGAACATTCTGAATCATTCTACTCCTACACTGAGTATCCTTATGGCCAAACTTATTGCAATTAAAACAATGGCCATTGAAAGATGGGTACCTTTGAGCATTTGGCTGCCTGACCAGAGGTCTTCTAGGTCTTCTTCTTTGATTCTGGAACTGGTTGCCTTTGTTTTTCTTCATCTCCATGTTTTCTTGACCCAATTTAGAACTTTCTCCTTTTTCAAATCCCAAGCCTTTCTTGTCATCTGAACTCTTCTGACTTTTAATCAACTTCTCAAGCTTTGCATAGCTTATTATGATTTTTTCTTTATTGCTATTTGCTTCTTCCAGATCATATTTCAAAAGTAACACATCTTTTCTTAGTTTTTCACATTCCTTAGACTTATCTTTTAACATTTGATTCAAATGTTTCTCAACTTTTTCTTTATCTTCAACCAACCTTGATAAATTATTTAGGATTTCATTTGCTTCAATCAATTGTTCACTTAGCTCTCTATTCCTATCCTTTGATCTATTAACTTGCTCTCTTAGCTTCAAGATGCATTCATCTGCATCTTTGACATTTTCTTTCAAATCCTGGATCTCTACTTCATACTTATCAAGATCCTTAAGAGTTGTTTTTAATTCTTGATCAATTGTGCCATTTGCTGGAGCCGGATGCCTTCTAACTGCCATGAGTATTCTTTCCTAGATCTTCCTTAAGCTTTTAGACTTCTTCCAAGGAACCTTGCTCTGATACCAATTGTTGAACAGAAAGAATACTGAGAGGGGGGTGGGGTGAATCAGTATTTCTGAAAAACATTTCATTCACACATTCATTAATCCATTTACCAAATTCAATAACATGAAAGCAAAGTAAGCACAAGAAGAGTAGCCACAAATTCATAACACATAGACATCAGGATTTTATGTGGAAAACCCAAAAAGGGAAAAACCACGGTGAGTGTTAGCTCACAATATATTATGATAGCAATACCAAATTACATGAAGGCTCACTGCCCAAGGACTCACTATCCAAAGAAGTGCTCACTACCAAAATAAGAGAAGAGAATATAGAAAGAAATGGCTCACTGCTAGGATAGGACTGCTACAAGTGCATCTACAAAATGCTATTGTGCAGTACCAATTTGTTTGGTATATAGATTCAAAGGACTTCATACTGTTTGCCCTAATTTTCTACTCTGCTTCACATATACTTCTGTCATTTTGCCTTTACTATCCTTTTGCTAATCACATAACTACCTTAGGTTGCACAATCATAGAGTTCACATTCAATTCAACACCAAAATCTAATGAGTATATATATCCACAACAAGATTCATCTCACAATCAGGTCGACAAGCTAAACATGAAACTTGTATACAAGTGTTATACCTTGTTGACTTGATCTTGTGCACAAATAACAATGTGGACCCAAACAGACATACAATAGTCTTCATATAGGTCGGCATCAATCATTCAACCACTTAGATTAATTGTTCAAACAATATATCTATTGGAATTGGTCTAGACAACTGAGAGGGGGGGTGAATCAGTTGTCATACAATTCAAACTTTTCTTCCTTAAATCTTCTTTTACAACTTATAATCAAATTTATGATATAAACATTTCAGCATCAATTAATAACATATGAGAAGAAACATAAATAACACATATGACACCAAGATTTTTGATGTGGAAACCTGGTTAAGGGAAAAACCACGGTGGGGATTAGCCCACAAAGATTATACTCTGTTAAAAGTATTACAAAGGGGAATGCACATGCATTCAGGCTCACTACCTAGAGCTCACTACTCAAAAGAAGGCTCACTACCTACAGAAAGAAGATTACAATGAAATTGAACTAATAATTAGCATCTATCAATGCAAGGGTTCAGTTTCGGTTAAGCACAAAATACTGACTTGATACACTTCATCTTTACTTCTGCTCTGCTTACTGTTCTGCTAACATCTGAACCTTAGATCTTTACCCTTTTCACACTTACTCCATAGTTGCATTCACACTCTCACACCAAATCATTCAAATCCATCGGCTATATATATCCGCATCAAGATCTTCAACTATTTTTCAGTCAGCTTCAAGAACACTTAGAACTTTATTGAAAATTTAGTTCTGTCGGCTAAATCCATGTACACTTGTAACGTGGACCAAAACTTGCACTCGCAAATCGTTAATTAGGTTGGCTACTATCACTGATCATCACAACTTTTCTAACCAACAACTTTGATACATTCAGAACCAAGATCAATTACAAGATCGGTTTGTTCTTCTTCTGCCTGCTTTGTCAAATTGTTAACTCGATACTCAGATGCTAATAGCTATTGAATCTTCATCACTGGAGACCAAAACTCTAGATTTAGATTATCTTGACAATGCTTATGACTATCTCAGATCCACAACAAATTATGGCTTTCCACCAGAGAGATCCGGACCAAGATACTAGACCCTGTCACCTGCTCTGTTTCTGACTTCTCAGACTTAGATAAATTCTGATTCTGACTTCTGGTATGAACAAATTATGTTATACAGATGGGTGGAATAGTCTTAGTTGCCATCAATGACAACACCTGTCATGCAAAGCAGTGTCTCTTGCCAACAATCTCCCCCTTTGGCATTGATGGCAACACTTAGTGAAAAATGACTAAGTGTTACTCATTTATTCCCCCTTACTCTATACTCGTATGCTTCTTCACTGATTCTGGAACTCCCCATTTGCTAGATTCCTCATTTTTCACTAATCTTCACTCCCCCTTTGACATCAATGGCAAAGGATGGGGTTTGCAAGCCAAAATTATCTCAAAAATTCTATAAATAATGTTGCATATGTACAACCAATCATTAAGTTATATTTACATGAACTTGAGAATGTCTGCAAAAATGTTTTTCAATTGCTCAAGTTCAGAGGCCCATGTTCTTTTCATGCCATCCAAAATTGAGATGTGTCCACTCAGTAAAAATGCATATGCTTTTGCCTTTGTTAGATCTAGAGGATCACTTGTCTGAACTGCAGTTTGAGCTTCTGATAAGGCATCATACATTGTCTCTAACTTGGGGGCAATCAATCCCTGGAGCTCACACATTATTTTCATAATATTACCTTTTTCTTTAACAAGCCTCTTTATCTCATCAATCAAGCTAATTACTCAACATTCCTGACTTATAGGAGAAACTATTAGAGGATCAAAATTTTGAGATAGATTTGACAACTTCTGTTCTTGCTCATTTATCTTCTTCTCAATATTCTCACTAACTTTGGACCAGGATAGACAAAACTTGTATATGTCACCTCAATCACTTAGAGCATTTTGAATACTCTTTATACTGATACCAAGTATCATCCTATCATACCCTATTAGGTTATTTATTTCACTAAATCTCTTATCCAAAAACTCATTCCGGACTTTAGTCTCTGCAGACTTCTCAAAACACTCAAAATGTGTACTTACAGAGTTTACAAGATTCTTTAGATGTCTGGAGGGAGAGTCAGATGGATTCTTCTGGAGGGTAGGCATTATCTTCTCTAGAACATCGGATGCAAGACTTAATAGCTCACTATCTTCTAAGTGAGACTTTAATATCTTCTCACTTGCCTTGGCCTAAGTGAAAGATGCTACTTTCATCATTTGTACTGGAGAAAGATTAGCTAGGTGGATTGGTCCTTGAATCAGTTCAGGTTCATCAATCTCCAGCATTTCTTTACTCAAAAAGTTCTTTACTGCCTCTGCAGTGTCTCTTGCCACAACTTCCACCTCACCTTCCTTCCTTTGAGTTTTATCAATGGTAGTATCAGAACTGTTTTGTTTGGATGCATCAACATTTGCACCATCTTCTTCTGTTTTATCTTTCTTCTTTTTCTTTCTCTTTCTCTGCTTTACTTTTCTCTATGTTATCTAGAGAGGGACTCTTTCTTGTGTCTGTACTGCTTGCTATTTGTTCTGGAGGGCTTTGTGTGGTAGCAATATTATCTTCTTTTCCAAATTGATCAGGTGGAGTTAGAGAATCTCCTGCATCATTAGTTTTATCTACCATCTCTGTATCTTCTTTGCTTGTTTTCTCCTCTTCCGGAACAGAGGAGTCATCAACTTTAGTTTGTTGCTCACTGATGTTTACTTTTTCAACATTTGGAATCGATGAATCAATCCCATCATCTGTCTCCTCATAGGTTTTCTTCGGAGGATCTAGAGTATCACCTTGGTCATCATTTCCTTTTTCAATCTCTTCTTCTGGAGCTTCTTATTCTGGAACTGAAGGATTGTCTTCCTCAGCTTGTTCCTCTGAAACAATATACTATTTATATTTATCTAGAGCCTTTCTCAAAATTTCCTCTATTTCCTTTGCAATTTCCTCAGTTTCACCAAGCATTAGCTTGTTCATCTAGATCTTGCTTCTGAATTTCTCCTTAACTCCCTTGAGGATTTTATCTTCTTCCCTTCTTGTCATTATTGGACATAGGGTGGAGAGGACATATTCTCTAAGTTCTAGATCCTTAGCCTTGGCTACTTCCTTCCTCATTTCTAGTATTTTCCTTAAACTTTTAGGAAGTTCTTGTAAAATTTCTAGTAGAGATCTATTGAATTTATTCAAGTACATGATGGTGGCATCTTCCAAGATTTTCTTATTTGCTTGATCAAATTTATCATAATAAACTTTGATAGGCCTTAGATTTCCATGAACAGTAATTGTTTTCACAATTTCATCAACTGTCATAGCAATCTTACCAGTTTCTTTCTTTTTACTTGCCTTTTTGCTTCTGGAAGGCTGGTCCTCAAAAGCCTCTGAAGTCTTGGCTTTCTTGGATCTCATCTTTTTAATTTCTTCATCTGTTTTTGTCTCTTCATCATCTTTTGTGCCCACATACATTCTAGTGGCCTTTGTTTTCTTTCTTTTACTTCCTTCACTAGATGGTCTACCTTCTGGTTTTACAGGTTTAGGGGGAGCAGAAGTAGCAGCAGAGCTCCTAGTAGTCCTTGAAGTGGGGGATGGTTCTACTAGAGCATCTTCATGATTCTTGTCCTATTTTTCTTTTTCAGCCTTTTCAATTCTTTCTCTATTTTTCTGCACTGCCTCCTTAGTTAGGCCAATGCTCTCAGCATACCTTTCAACTTGCCTCTACACTTTCCTTTTGGTCTTTGGCTGTCTTAGCTCCACATGCAATTTTAGACTTAGTTTCTTGTATGTTCCAAACCTTTCCATAGATGTGTCTTTTGATTTGCTTAGGAGATGTTGAGAATACATTTCCAAAACTTTCTCATCAACCTCATAGCCCATTGGCATAATCCATATGGTTCTGGGTTCCACAGCCTCCATCAAGCTCTGATCAATGTCAACCATAAAGCATATTTCATTCTCATATTTCTCCACAACTGACTTAGGGATTCTCTCTCTTGCATGCATCATAATTTGAAAGTTTTTGAAGGATGATCTCTTATTTGCCAAGCAACTAGTTTGTCATTTGTCCAGTGTACACCTTGAACTCTAGGCACTTCATTCATAAAATAGAAGAACAAATATATAATCAAGGAACCATACTTGAAGGTAATTTTCTTATCTTTCTTTATTTTTCTCAGATTCTCAATCAACTAATTTTGTAGTAGTTCACAAAGATCATAATCAACATTCTCCTTTAACATTTGATAGGCTGCATATATTGCAATTCCGGAGACAGAATTTTCTCTGTTGGAGTGGTAAATCTTGTACCTAATCACCATGGAGGCAAATTTAACATCCAGTTCTATAATATCGTTGATGGTCATTGCTCTTTTATCAAACTTGGCACCAGTAGCATCAGTCACTATCTGGTTTTTCACGGCTTTCAGCATGGGTAATCCAGCGGATGAATTTAACCTAGTTACAATCTTGATAACATCCTTTGTAATCTTAAATGGTTTCAATAGCCATATGAACTCATCATGTATCCGGCTCAAGATATATCAAACCCATTCATTCTCATCAAATGACAAAAACCTAATGACTTGCAGAAAATGTTTGCTTTCTAGGGCTTTGTATTCCAATTTCAATTTATAGCTATCATCCCTTAAGTAGTTTTTAAGCAAATCCAAGAGCTTCAGATTTCCAAATTCATCAATGTTACAGTGGATGTATGCTCTAATATCCTCAACATGCAGTACGCCATATGGAACTCTAGAAAATGCACCTAACGGTTCAACTTCAACTGATTTGTATGGATGCTTCTTAAATATTGGTCGGGGCCTTCCAGTTACATCAACAACTAGAGATGTAGCCATCTCCATAGATTTCTGATTCAAGACTTTACAGAGAAGTATCTTTTTCTTTCGCGGGGTTAGGGTTGATCAATTGCCAATTGAATTCGCTCTTCATGCTTTAGTTTCTTGATTTGGAGCTCAGATGCACTTCTTCTTGTTTCCTTCGAATGCAAAGTGATTAAAATGCATGACCGAGTGACCTTTAATCCTCTGCAAAACCTAATTTGTCATTGTAATTAATGCGTTGCCCTAACTTCATCCGTTTACTCTATTTTTAAACTGTTCTTCATGAATCAGTCTGAAAATTTCCATATTAACATCTTTTCTTCTGGAAATCCTTCCAAAAGTTCTAGAACAATTCAAAATATCTTCTCTCATTGTGCCATATCTAAGCACTTGCTTGCTAACTGGGGGAATTTGATTTTCAATACAGCTCCCCTTGAGCCAGAACTCCTAATTCAATTCCTAGAGGAATCATTAGCACCAGATTCTGGTGCAGACTCATTACTATGGTTCACAATTATTTTCTTGACCCATGTCTTGCTCATTTCATTCTGGATCTCATTCACATCAATTTTTTCTTTGCCTTTGTCTTGACTTTGCTCATTCAGTTTTCTATTTACTAGACCTCTTCTTTCATTATTCCTACTTCTGCAGAATCTTGCAATATGACCAGATCTATTGCAATTAAATCAAACAACATTTCTTTTCTTGTATGCTTGATTTCCTCTTGATTTGCACTGATTAGCCATGTGTCCATATCCATTGCAAGTAAAGAAGTAACCAATGAAAGAGTTGCCATTAGAGTTATTCATTATCATACTTCTACATTCATTGGATCTATGACCATACCTCTTGCATTTGAAGCATTGACTAGAGAAGGATGAACCATTTTGATTTACTTTGCTTCTACACTGCGTAGCTCTATGACCAAATTTATTGCAATTAAAGCAATTTCCATTGAATGATGGATATATTTGAGCATTAGGATGTCTTACCGGAGGTCTTCTAGGTCTATTTTTTCCATTCCTTGGTTGAAAATTTCTTTGTCTGGATCTGGAGCTTTCACCTTTCTCATATCCAAGACCATGCTTGTCATCAGCCTTTTTCTATCCTTCAAGTAGTGCTTCAAGTTTAGCTAAGCTTATCTTGAACTTCTCTTTGTATTCATTTGCAACTTCTAGGTCATGTTTGAGAATGACAATTTGCCTTTCAAGTTCTCTCTCATTGTCTCTGCTTTCTTGTAGATCAAATTCTAGATGGCCAGCCATTCTGTCTAATTTGCAGCATTCTTCAGTTCTTTCTTTGAGTTTTTGATTTAGGTCTTCTTCATTTTTCTTCCTATCTTCAATCTCTTTGGTTTGCCTCATCATCCTAGATTCCATCTCAATTTCTAGAATAGCAACTTCTTTTGGCAACTTCTCATATTCCTTTGTTTTTTCTTCCAAAGCTTCATTCATGCCATTTTCTTTAGTTAAACTGGATAACTGTAGAAGTAACTCCTTTCTCCTTTCCATAGATTTATTTAATTTATCTTTTAACATTTCAATGGTATCATCAACATCTTTAAGCTCATCTCTCAGATTACTAACTTCTGCTTTAGACTGATCAAGATCTCTTAGGGCCAATTGAAGTTGATCCTTGAGTGAACCCATTGAAAACTTCTTCCAAGATCTTTTCCTCAAGCTATTAGGCTTTTATAAGGAACCTCGATCTGATACCAATTGTTGGAATTGGTTCAGACAATTGAGAGGGGGGGTGAATCAGTTGTCACATAATTCAATTCTTCCTTAAATATTCTTTTACAACTTATAATAAAATTTATGATATAAACATTTCAGCAACAATTAATAACATATGAGCAGAAACACAAATAACACATATGACACCAAGATTTTTGATGTGGAAGCCCAGTTAAGGGAAAAACCATGGTGGGGATTAACCCACAAGGATTATACTCTGTTAAAAGTATTACAAAGGGGAATGCACATGCATTCAGGCTCACTACCCAGAGCTCACTGCTCAAAAGAAGGGTCACTGCCTACAGAAGGCTCACTGCCTACAGAAAGAAGATTACAATGAAATTGAACTAATAATTAGCATCTATCAATGCAAGGGTTTAGTTCCAGTTAAGTACAAAATACTGACTTGATACACTTCATCTTCACTTCTGCTTTGCTTACTATGCTTCTAACATCTAAACCTTAGATCTCTACCCTTTTTGCACTTACTCCAAGTTGCATTCACACTCTCACACCAAATCATTCAAATCCATCGGCTATATATATCCGCATCCAGATCTTCAACTATTTTTTTAGTCAGCTTCAAGAACACTTAGAACTTTATTGAAAATTTAGTTCTGTCAGCTAAATCCATGTACACTTATAACACGGACCAAAACTTGCACTCACAAATCATTAATCAAGTCAGCTACTATCACTAATCATCGCAACGTTTCTAACCAATAACTTCCATACATCCGGAACCAAGATCAATTACAAGATCGATCTGTTCTTCTTCTGCCTACTCTGTCAAACTGTTAACCTGATACTCAGATGCTAATAGCTATTGAATCCTTCATCACCGGAGGCCAAAACTCTAGATTTAGATTATCTTGACAATGCCTATGACTACCTTAGATCTGCAACAAATTATGGCTTTCCACCGGAGAGATCCGGACCAAGATACCAGACCCTGTCGCCTGCTCTGTTTCTGACTTCCTGGACTTAGATAAATTCTGATTCTGATTTCCAGTATGAACAAATTGTGTTATGTGGATGGGTGGAATAGTCTTAGTTGCCATCAATGACAACACCTGTCATGCGAAGCAGTGTCTCTTGCCAACAATATCTCCATCGCATATAGATCTAACATGCCTGTCAGCTTAACCCTTAAGTGCACACACAACTAGCTTGACTGTCATACCATAACTTCTAGTACAAACCATATGAGACTCTGAGAATCACAACCAGCATTCATTATGGACCTCTTAGCATACCTTTAGAATTGTGGAGCATAATATTCTTTCATAGAGAAATGCGGATCTCAGAACTTTTGTTCTGTCACAAAGAAATATTGTCAGACTGAAAGCCGATACTGGAGAACTTGTCAAATACAATCTGATGGACTTCAAATGCTACAAATATGAATTTATATACTTATGACATGTGTCTACATTTCCTTAGAACCGTAAATCAAAATACTCAATAACGCAAGAATGCGGACCAAAATACTTAGGTGCTTTACACTATTTCAGGCTTAACTCTGTTCACCCGGACTTAGACAATTCACCATATAAACTTTTGGAGGATGTCAGAACTTGAACGCTAGAAAATGTGATCAGCAAATATCAATGAACAACATACTTGAATCGCATGTAATGATCTTCAACTAAAGAAGCATACTGACCCAATCTTTGATACTCTGTAGCTTGACCATACTTAGCCATTTTGACTAAGTTATTCTTTCAAACCTTTACCAAACTTTGTTGCCATCAATGACAACATTCTATCAGTAGTGTCTCTTGACCATGTTGCCAATAATCTCCCCCTTTGTCATTGATGGAAACACTTAGTGAAAAATGCTTGTCTACTCCTTACTATATACACCCTATTTTTCTTTTTCCCCTTAGGTGTTTTTCCATTTTTCACTGGTTTTCTTCTCCTCCTTTGACATCAATGGAAAAGGTGTATGTACAAGAGTCAAAATTGTGTCAAGATAGCAAAAACTACAAAAAATGTTATATTCTGTCACATATGTATAGGTACAATCTTCAACTTAATTTGTTGTAGGTTGCAGGATGTCATTGAAAATGGTCTTGATTTAAGCTAACTCTTCATCCCAACTCCTTTGCATTATCCAAAATTTGAATATGGCCATTTATTAGGAAGACCAATTTTTTTCCTTTTGAATATCAGAGGGTGTGTCGATTAGTGTACTTACCTGCAGTTCTTCTGCTATAAGATTTGACATTGAGTCGAGCTTAGGACTTATTAGTCCTCTCAACTGACACATTATATTTTTCATTTGATCCCTCTTATTCATCAGATTGCTTAAGTCATTATGAATATTGATAACTTGTACCTCTTTGCTACTTACTGACTCGACTGCTAGATCAAATGACTTAGAAATATTTGTTCACTGGAGTTCCAGATCATTGATCTTTTCTTCTAACTCCTTTGCAGCTTCCGGCCATGATAAACAAAATTTGTACAAATTACAAGCGTCTTTAATAGCACTCTGTATACCTTTTATTCCATCATCTAATAAAGTTTTATCATTGATCAACATGGTCTTCAATTCAGTTAATCTCTTCTCATCAAATTCTTTTCTTACTTTCATTTCTGCAGACTTTTCAAAAGATTCAAAATACACACTTACTAAGTTTATGAGTCCCTTGAGTTGATTTGTTGAAGACATTGATACATCCTTTTGATATGATGGCATCAACTTCTCCAAAATGTTGGATGCCACACTAATGAGTTCACTGTCCACTATATGTGACTTCAATATTTCTTCCTGTACCTTTGCTTGCACAATTGATACCAATTTAAATTTATGCACAAGGGACATTGAGTCCAAGTTTATTAGACCTTGAAAAAACTTAGGCTCATCCAAGACTTGTTTTTCTCTTTCCAAAAATTCCTTGACAGACTCAGCAATGTCTCTTGTTGTATCAGAGACTTCTTCTTTATTTTTCTTTGGAGGATCCAAATCCATAGCCTCATTTCCATCAACATTTTGCTCCAGTACAGGGCTCATCTCAGCTTGTTGATCATCAACTTTGTTCTACTCCTCAGTCTTCTCCTTGTGTTCCTGGTCATCAGTTTGTTGTTCCAGAGGAAGACTTGTTTCAATTTTGTCCTTGACAGCTATATCAATAGCAGGGGCTTCTTTCTCCTTTGGCTCTTTTTCAGTTGTGTCATCTCCAACATTTGTTTCTTTAGTGTTATATATTGTTGGGAGATGAAATTCCTTCAACACTTTTAAGATGATCTCCTCAGTCTCTTTAACTACTTTCTCAATGTCATCGAACATTAGAGTATTCACCCTTTTCTTTGTTCTAAACTCCTTGCTAAGCACTTTTGAGATTTCTACCTTATCTTTAGGAGTGATCTTCAGACATAACTTTATCAGTGTATTCTCTCTAAGTTCAATGGCCTTTGCCATAGCAGTTTCTTTCCTTGCAGATATTATACTTCTCAGGCTGTCTAGGAGATCAACACTTATCTCAATGAGAGACTTATTGTATATGTTCAAGTATTCTATAACAACAATCTCAATAATGTATGTCTACATCATTATAGTCATCATACAATTGGGCAATAGGTTTTAGATTGCCATCAATTGTAATGGCCTTTAAGACTTCTTCCAAGCTTATTTGTAGCCTGTTCTTTTACAGGCTCAACCTTCTTTTCTTTCTTTCTTCTTTTGTTGTCAGAGGGTTTGTCTGGTTTACTACCGGAGGATTTAGTTTTTTTGACTTTAATTTTCTTAACCTCTTCAACTGATTTAGTTTCCTCCTCATCGCCTTGGCCTACACTAACATACATTCTTCTTCCTTTTGCCTTATGTCTTTTGGGACCTTTGTTAGTGGATTTCTTGGTAGGTACCTCCACACTTGCAGAAGATGTGGGACTGGAGGATACAGATGCAACTTCTATAGAGGTAGATCCTTTGGTTCTTCTTTTTGTCACTTCAGGCTTTTCTAATTTCCTTTTAAGTTCTTAAGGAGTGTTAACCGGTTCACTTTCTTTCTTCTCTTTTGCTTCCCTTTTTGCTTGTGCCTTTTCTCTTGTATCTTTGACTTGTTCTTTGGTAAAACCCTTTTTCAGGGAATAATCTTCTACTATCTTTTGGGCCTTCTTTGAAATCTCAGGCTTCCTTACCTCAACATGGATTTTTGTAGACAACTCCTCATATGTCCCAAATCTTTCTTCTTTGGAATCCTTGGGTTTACTTAGCATATGTTGTGCATAGTTGTCCAATATTTTTCCATCAACTTCATATCCCATTGGTAAGATCCAGACGGTTCTGGGCTCCATAGCCTCCATCATACATTGATCCTTATTTACAATAAAGCATATATCATCTTTATATTTCTCCACAATGGTCTTAAGGATCCTTTCTCTAGATTGCATTAGCTTTTGGAAATGTTTGAAGTAACCACATAGAGCTATGTTTTGTGCATCTATGTTTCCTATGCTGCTCAACCGGTTTCTAATCTATATTGCAATAGGTTTGTCTCCAGTCCAAAATTGATTTTTCATGCCTGGTAACTCTTGCATAAAGTAGAAAAATAAGTACAAAATCAACATACCAAATTTGAAAGGGTATTTACTTTCTTTTGTTTTCTTCAAGTTATCCATTAATTGTTGTCGGAGCAGTTCACACAGATCATACTCTACATTTTCCTTAACCATTTGATATGTAGTGTATATGGAAGTACCAGAGACAGAGTTCTCCCAGTTTGTGAAGTAGACCTTGTAGTCGATCACCATGGATGCAAATCTAATTGCATGATCTTCAATGTCATTGATTGTCAATGCCCTTTTATCAAATTTTTCTCTGGTGGCTTTCATCACTGTATCATTTTTCACAGTCTTTAATATAGGCACTGTACCAGTAGGGTTTAATCCTATGACCACCCTTATGGCATCTTTGGTGATCTTAAATGTGGAATTAAGCCACATAAACTCATCATGAATTCAATTTAAGACATATCGGACCCATTCATCTTCTGTGAAAATTGGGAAATCTATAGACTGAATGAGTTTCTTATCTTCCAAAACCTTGTATTCTTCCTTCAGGTCAAATTTATTGCCACTTAGAACATTTTAGATATAGATCTATGAGTTGACTATCCTCATTGCAAGTTTGTCCTCAACAAGATTCCCAATTATTTTGACATTCGTGAGTTCTAGGGTATAGATGGTGGCTATGCCCAAGATAGACCTGGGGCTCAGTGAAATGAAAACCTTGTGCCTGTACCCCTATTGAGGCTAAAACGTAGGTCACTCCCTTCAACTTTGAAGGAGAGTGTTGTGGTGGAGACATTACATTTATTGACTATGCTCACCCAAACTCTATCATAGCATGCTGATGATCTTACCCATGCCGATGAGGGTGAGAACAGTAGGTGTCATGTGTCCCCACATTTGTGTAGTTCATGTGGGAACCTATGTGATTATGAGACGTAGGACGCACAGTAGGACTCTCAGCATGATGCTGAGATGCATGATGCATGGAAGGACTCTCAATAGGATGATCCGATGCATGAGTAGCATCCAATGATGGAGACATCCATATTGGATCAGATTGTTCTCATCGATGATCTCTTACAGACTACATTTGGTATTGACTCTCAGGTAATTTTTTACAAGTTTCATCTTGATTTAATATATTGTTATTTGAAATTTGTAATTAATTTTATATGATTATCTATATTATAAGTCAAAAATAACATGTATGTAATTGTCTACATAATGAAATTCTAGGGTTAGAGTCTTCATCCTGCCTCCCTTCGCCGTCCATTGGCAGGTTATGAGAGGAGGTCAAGTCAGCAGGTATGTAATTTATCACATGATCATAATTATTATAGATATGTCAATGGTAATATTATTTTGTGACAATTTGATGATTTCAATAGTCACTGACACCTCCATGGTTTCCTTGGTCCCCTGGACACAAATCCACCACTTTTACAGAGGTAAATTTAACCATTTCTAATCATTATGCATTTTTAAAATAATGTTATGTATTTATTTTGTTTGAATAATCTTGAACCTTATTTTCAAATGCTGAATACAGTGGAGACTCCTCATCTTCGTGAGTCAGCGTAGATAGGCATGTAGGAGTTCGGACAACACTGAGAGGGGGGGTGAATCAGTGTTGTGTAGATTTTTGCAACTTATTATAACTTTTGATTTACAAGACTCAGAAAAAGAAAGTCATCAATAAACTATGTACAAGTTTGATAATGAAAATTATGAGCAGTACCACATAGAGATAAATCTTAACATAGAAGCAAGAACACACATAGAAACAACATAAGAATTACTGGAGTGGAAAACCCTCTCTGGGTAGAAAAACCACTCATGAAGTGCCTCACTGGCTTAACTTTAAAAACATCTTACAAAGCCTCACTGGCTGAATATTATGTCTCACTGACTATTGAGGTCTCACTGACCTACAAGCCTCACTGGCATACTGTTTAGAAGCACCAGCTTCAAGGAGCACCAACCCCTATTACAGAACAAACTGAAAACACAAATTCAGAGGGTTTCTCTGTTTCAATACATAACTTTTATTCTCTCTTATGTGTTCAAATGGTCATTCCATTCAAAAATCAATTCTTCATCCAGATATGCTCAACAACACTACTTTTCTCTGTATGTTTCATCTCTGCCTTACCAGTCATACAATCAATGCACCTGATTATTATTACAATTGCATATTGTCTTTCTGATCACCTTGTCAATCTCTGTATCTGTATTTGATCCCTGTCAGTTCATCATAGATCTGTACAACATCACTCATCTCATCTTGTTAATCCACAAGACACACTAATCAAAGCATCTGTAATGTCATTAAATAATATCTGAATATCTTTCACAACCCATCACAATGCACTTTCTAAAAACCCTTCATATTCTCTTCTCTATATTTAAAACAAAATATCTTCCCGTCAATTCTATGCATTAAAAAAAAATCTTTTGATCTTCCTCTTCTCTGTACATGATCCTTCATATTCTTTGACATTTCAATTTGGACAATTTCTGTATTCAATATTATCCCTGCATAAAACATTTAGCAACAACATATCTCCAAAAACAACTTCAATTAAATTCAATCATTTTGCCCCTGTCAAAAATAAAACAATAACTCTTCAAATTCCTTTGTGCATTCACTTTCATCTTCATTGCATGATCCTTCATACCCATTAAAAAAATCACTGGATTGCTTAATTTTTCATGTCAAAAATGAAAAGCCTTCACAAATTGATTCACCTACAAAAGATTTTTCATATTTCTCTGTATAAATATTTTCACCTTCTCATTTCAATCCCTGCATGATGTTTCATATTCTCCAAAATACAAAACCCTTGCAAATTTCTTCAAACAAATTTTTCATTATCCTCTTCAATAAATCTCATTTTCTCTGCAAAGAACTTCTTCAAAAAAATCCTAGCCAATGTCTTCAAGATATTTTTGCAAAAGAAACATCTCCAATTCTCCATCAATATTTATCTTCAAAAAAATCTCCTTAGAAACATCTCTTAAAAATTTCTAATTTTAAAAAAAAACTTATCACCTTTAAAAAGAAATTAATAGCTTTCTTTTTAAAATTAAAAAACTCCATTTTTAAAAAATCTAAAAAGATATGGGCCGACCACTTTAGAAATTAGAGAAAGTTTCTAAAAAAAATTTAAAGCCATAAAAGGCTTGGGGATCGGGTTTCTTCTAATAATATAAATATTTTCACAGCTTTTTCAAAGCATTCTCCTTTTATTATGCACCACGGGCCCTTAGCATTTTCAATGTTTTTTTTTTTTAAAATTAAAAAAACTTTAAGGAAAAATGCGCTCCACATATCATGTATCATGTAAAGACCAATGCTTTAAGGAAGGGCCGGTCACCATCATGTGATGGTAGCCCTCTAACAGGTCACTTTAAGTGACTCTTACCGCCTCAACAAGTCACCATGATGTTAAAAAAAATGACAAGTGAGCTTTGGATGTGAAGTCATGAAGAGTATAGTATAAAGACCAACTTGTCAATCCAACCTATCAACAAAAACACCAAGAAGATCAAACCTGTGATGACCAAGAGAATAAAATTATTCTCTGCATCTGCAAGACTTTTGAACTGTGTTGTGTTCCCCATATTAACGTAACCGAACCAATTCAAGAATATTAGCTCTATCTTCAAATGAGTAGTGCACGCATTACTCTACCAAATGTTACTTCCAATCAACACACTGCAACTCCTGATGACATCACCTTGAAGAAACTTGCATGAAATCCAAGTGATATCAGCATCTGTAAACTCAGTGGTATGACAACTCCTGTGATCGCTTCTGTCAATCCTTGATATAGAGTATGCCACACAAAATGAAATCAATCCTTATTGTAGAGAAAGTCAGACAACATGATGAAGGCTCCTGAGTTCAAATTATTAAGTCACTACCACTACAAGTCATCTGTAAAGAACACACAAGATGATGTAATCAATAACATATAAGATGATATAAACTCTACACAGGATGATGTGAACTTTTTGCTCCTCCCGATCCTTTAACAAGTATGTATCTCTACACTGCATAACCAAACATGATATGCACTTCATCAAGTATGAAATGAATCACAACTTCTAAGCAAACTCTGTCCAAACCTAGATGAGCACACATGAATGATGAACATTTGTCCAAACATGAATGATGAACATTTGTCAACACTTGCCAACCCTAAATCACCTTGTGACTTCACTTACCAAAGAACATAAGAAAACACATTGAAGGCAAAACCTGATCAACCAAGTCCTGATGACATCAAACAAACTGAGGACACATTTTTGACATCAATGACAACTTAACTCCATCAATCTCCCCCTTTGTCATTGATGGCAAAACCACCTGATGCAATTTTTCTTTCTCCCCCTTTTTGACATCTGATGACAAAGGCTATTATCTCCCCCTAAGAAAATAACTCCACTGAAAGATGTTATAGCATGATTATAACAATTGTAATCACATTGCACAATAGTAGTCACCTTGAAGACATAAACTCCTATTATCTTGTTATCTTCAACCAAAAATAAGAACCACTTACCTTTCAAAGCACTGAATGCAATTTTGCTAAACTTATCCTGACCATCAACATTTCAAACTTGAGATCAAAAAGATACCATGAAACTTACATCTGATGACAATACCATTATAAAGATGACAAAACAAACAATTTTTCCCACATGACAAATCTCCAATGAATCTATATGTTTCCCCTGTGTTAAAGTTCACAAACAAATCACTGCTTCACTGCTCATAAATACCACTGTCAATCATTTACAAGAACAAACATCATCTGCACAAGGAAGCACTATCCATCTGCTATTGCTGATTTTAACTTCTTCTGATGAAATGCAGGATATCACCATCAATGTCATAGTTTGAAGAACTCTGAAACATATTAGTAAGGAAGATCATCAATGAAGCAAGTGAAACACTATCTCCAAATCACCTGAAAGCTTTAATACTTATGCAAAACATATGCCATAAAACATTACTCAAAAAGATAGTAAATATGACCATCAAAATATCGTTCTGCAACAAAACAATTCTGACACCTTTTCTAACATGACAAAGAATGAAGACCATCTGAACTATCCTCCTGTTCTGCACAAGACACCACATCTGAAACATACTGTATTATACAAGAACTACTACCTCTTGACTTTGTCATTCAAACAAACTGCATCTTAAAACAAAGATAATTGCTATGAATTAAACTTTCATTTTCAGCCACCTTAGCCAACACATGCTAGTTTTCTGATAAGAGCTTCTTGAGAGCATCTCAAGCTCTTTGCCCTGACAAGCATGATCACACAGAACTCTTTGTGCAGAGAGCTTCTGAAACACCTTTTCAGCATAATGAGCCAAAGAACTCCTAAAACACTATCACATACTAAACATCAACTTTGTTAGCAACAACATAATCAACTATTTCAAAGCATGGCAAGAGTGATAGACAGACAAGATCATCATATCAAATGATCTCCTTCCTGAAACTTGGGGTTAACAGATAGAACATTTGATACCTCCCCCTTACTTCATGCTATCCATTATTCAACTGATGATGTAACTTGTGCAGGATGCACAAGTTTAGATTCTGACTTCTTTTTACTTTCTTTTTGCTTCCAAATTTTCACAGGTGCTTTCTTTCTCCAAACCTTTTCTGTTTCTTTCCATTTCAAATCAGATGATGCAATTCCTTCAAACATTCTGCAACTGTAAGCTTTGTGACCAAGAGAGTTGCAATTGTAACAAACTATATTACAATTATAATCAGATGACTGATAGTACCTTTGAGAACTCATGTTAAACTTCCATGCAGAATCATATCTTTCACAATTACTTTGTATATGTCCAACATTATTGCACTTGTAACAAATAATGTCAGTATTCCTTCTGCAAACAATTGCTTTGTGACCAAATTGATTACAAGCATAACAATAACCATTAAAAGAATAATTATACCTGTACATGTATGCTTGTCTAACAGCAGATTTTCTAAAATTCCTTCTTTGATTATATACAAATTCATCTCTGGTTTTCTGTTCAGCTTCACTCTTCCTTTTATCTTCTGTGGCAACAACATGATGACTTAAATCAATTTTCCTTTTAAGTGTCTGTCTAGCTTTTGAACATTCTCCTTCTTTAGTACTCTTTTCAAACATTAGATTCTTGTGCAACTTAGAGGAAGCCTTTTCTAACTCCTTTCTTAAAGAGACTATTTCTGATTCTAGTTTTAGATTCTCAATCCTTGTAACTTCAAGGTCAGATATTGAAACATCAGCAATCCTCTTAGCTTCTTCAATTTCTGTCTTTAATCTATCAATTAGTTTGTCTGAATCATCAATATATGACTTTAAACTAATAATCTAACATCTGGCCTCTTCAAGATCTGTAGAAACAATGTCAAGTTCTAAAAGTGCATTGACTTTTGATTCTCTTTCTTGTTGTAGCTGCAACATTAATTTTTGGTTCTCCTTCTTATACTTCTTGAGTTCAGTTAGAGCATATATGAGCTCTCCTTCTAGATCAATCTCACAGTCTTGTTCATCATAATCCTGATCATCATCATCTTCTAAATTTGATTGGGTCTCAACTTCTTCATATGATTGCCTTTCATTGCCACTTTCTTGACACACCAGAGTGTCCTCTTCTTTATCATTACCTTGGTAAATTCTTTTCAATCTCCTCCACATATCCTGAGCTGTAACACAATCCATAATTTTACAAGAAACATCATTAGATAGAGCAGATAAAATAGCCTTCTTTGCAATCTGATTACATTTGAGAGCTTCTTTGTTATTTGCAGAGTTAGAATATCCATTCTCAACAGACATTAAAACATCATATCCTAAAGAGGATAAATACACTTGCATTCTAATACACCAAACTGAAAAATCTGAACCATTAAACAGAGGAACTCCATAAAACTCTTTCATTGATTCAACTTGTGAAGCATCTTTATCAACTGCTTGAACATTAACACCTAAGTTTGATATGGATGATGTCTTTTGACCAGAATGAATCTTAACATTTCTCATGTTCTTATTTCTCCTGCACTTACCCATTGAACTCCACACACAGGACCTACCCAAGCTGATTAAGCTGCAAAAGGGAAACTGGCTCTGATACCAATTGTAGGAGTTCGGACAACACTGAGAGGGGGGGTGAATCAGTGTTGTGTAGATTTTTGCAACTTATTATAACTTTTGATTTACAAGACTTAGAAAAAGAAAGTCATCAATAAACTATGTACAAGTTTGATAATGAAAATTATGAGCAGTACCACATAGAGATAAATCTTAACATAGAAGCAAGAACACACATAGAAACAACATAAGAATTACTGGAGTGGAAAACCCTCTCTGGGTAGAAAAACCACTCATGAAGTGCCTCACTGGCTTAACTTTAAAAACATCTTACAAAGCCTCACTGGCTGAATATTATGTCTCACTGACTATTGAGGTCTCACTGACCTACAAGCCTCACTGGCATACTGTTTAGAAGCACCAGCTTCAAGGAGCACCAACCCCTATTACAGAACAAACTGAAAACACAAATTCAGAGGGTTTCTCTGTTTCAATACATAACTTTTATTCTCTCTTATGTGTTCAAATGGTCATTCCATTCAAAAATCAATTCTTCATCCAGATATGCTCAACAACACTACTTTTCTCTGTATGTTTCATCTCTGCCTTACCAGTCATACAATCAATGCACCTGATTATTATTACAATTGCATATTGTCTTTCTGATCACCTTGTCAATCTCTGTATCTGTATTTGATCCCTGTCAGTTCATCATAGATCTGTACAACATCACTCATCTCATCTTGTTAATCCACAAGACACACTAATCAAAGCATCTGTAATGTCATTAAATAATATCTGAATATCTTTCACAACCCATCACAATGCACTTTCTAAAAACCCTTCATATTCTCTTCTCTATATTTAAAACAAAATATCTTCCCGTCAATTCTATGCATTAAAAAAAAATCTTTTGATCTTCCTCTTCTCTGTACATGATCCTTCATATTCTTTGACATTTCAATTTGGACAATTTCTGTATTCAATATTATCCCTGCATAAAACATTTAGCAACAACATATCTCCAAAAACAACTTCAATTAAATTCAATCATTTTGCCCCTGTCAAAAATAAAACAATAACTCTTCAAATTCCTTTGTGCATTCACTTTCATCTTCATTGCATGATCCTTCATACCCATTAAAAAAATCACTGGATTGCTTAATTTTTCATGTCAAAAATGAAAAGCCTTCACAAATTGATTCACCTACAAAAGATTTTTCATATTCCTCTGTATAAATATTTTCACCTTCTCATTTCAATCCCTGCATGATGTTTCATATTCTCCAAAATACAAAACCCTTGCAAATTTCTTCAAACAAATTTTTCATTATCCTCTTCAATAAATCTCATTTTCTCTGCAAAGAACTTCTTCAAAAAAATCCTAGCCAATGTCTTCAAGATATTTTTGCAAAAAAAACATCTCCAATTCTCCATCAATATTTATCTTCAAAAAAATCTCCTTAGAAACATCTCTTAAAAATTTCTAATTTAAAAAAAAAACTTATCACCTTTAAAAAGAAATTAATAGCTTTCTTTTTAAAATTAAAAAACTCCATTTTTAAAAAATCTAAAAAGATATGGGCCGACCACTTTAGAAATTAGAGAAAGTTTCTAAAAAAAATTTAAAGCCATAAAAGGCTTGGGGATCGGGTTTCTTCTAATAATATAAATATTTTCACAGCTTTTTCAAAGCATTCTCCTTTTATTATGCACCACGGGCCCTTAGCATTTTCAATGTTTTTTTTTATTTAAATTAAAAAAACTTTAAGGAAAAATGCGCTCCACATATCATGTATCATGTAAAGACCAATGCTTTAAGGAAGGGCCGGTCACCATCATGTGATGGTAGCCCTCTAACAGGTCACTTTAAGTGACTCTTACCGCCTCAACAAGTCACCATGATGTTAAAAAAAAATGACAAGTGAGCTTTGGATGTGAAGTCATGAAGAGTATAGTATAAAGATCAACTTGTCAATCCAACCTATCAACAAAAACACCAAGAAGATCAAACCTGTGATGACCAAGAGAATAAAATTATTCTCTGCATCTGCAAGACTTTTGAACTGTGTTGTGTTCCCCATATTAACATAACCGAACCAATTCAAGAATATTAGCTCTATCTTCAAATGAGTAGTGCACGCATTACTCTACCAAATGTTACTTTCAATCAACACACTGCAACTCCTGATGACATCACCTTGAAGAAACTTGCATGAAATCCAAGTGATATCAGCATCTGTAAACTCAGTGGTATGACAACTCCTGTGATCACTTCTATCAATCCTTGATATAGAGTATGCCACACAAAATGAAATCAATCCTTATTGTAGAGAAAGTCAGACAACATGATGAAGGCTCCTGAGTTCAAATTATTAAGTCACTACCACTACAAGTCATCTGTAAAGAACACACAAGATGATGTAATCAATAACATATAAGATGATATAAACTCTACACAGGATGATGTGAACTTTTTGCTCCTCCTGATCCTTTAACAAGTATGTATCTCTACACTGCATAACCAAACATGATATGCACTTCATCAAGTATGAAATGAATCACAACTTCTAAGCAAACTCTGTCCAAACCTAGATGAGCACACATGAATGATGAACATTTGTCCAAACATGAATGATGAACATTTGTCAACACTTGCCAACCCTAAATCACCTTGTGACTTCACTTACCAAAGAACATAAGAAAACACATTGAAGGCCAAACCTGATCAACCAAGTCCTGATGACATCAAACAAACTGAGGACACATTTTTGACATCAATGACAACTTAACTCCACCAAGGCATCACTATAGCCATGATGTCTTCAAATCCTTTGACCGAGGTATGAGCTAATAACATGAAAACATCATAATTTTGTATTTCTTGTTTTATCTCATGTCATTTGATGTACATAAATGATATTTATGTTTAGTCAATTTTGCTTCTTCATGCTTCTCACAGGAGGTCACAACTCCAGCCCATCTAAGTATGGACAAAGAAGCTAGAGACAAGATGATGGAGAGTGATCATCAGATGGAGGTAAGTGATCAATTACATATGTGATGTTATATATTTCCTGTACATTTTCTATAGTAATGTGCATATTGTTTGATTGTATTAATAGGTGGATTGCATGAACTTGAACGGTCGAAGAGGTCTACTTGACAGCAGAGAGAGGATGAGTCACAGATTGGCACTCCATCTTCACAGTCAAGCAAGGGCCGCCAATTATTTCATAAAAGTCCATAGGAAACTAGTTTTTGGGACATACTTTTGTATGTTACCGATGTATATTTTTGTATATATGCCTATATGGCTTTGTTTGGACATGCCTATATGGCTTTGTATGTAAACTAGATGTTATGTTCATGACATTAAGTATACAACAGTTTATATTAAATATTTACTATGATGATCAATTATCCTTACATGAATTTGGTTTTACACGTGCCAATTGCATTTTCTTGAAAGTAAGGAATGCATAATTGTGCAGGTCTATTGGTTGTCTATTGTTTGATGATACCATTATGCTTTTAGGATATGTTGTTGGGTTTTGTGATATAAAGACGCTTCTTCATAAAGTATGTGATGTGATGAACAGAGTTGTAGTGCTTCAAGACAAGGCATGAATTTGAATAGTGAAGATCTCACTCAAGCAGTGGTATGAACTTGACAAGCAGTGGTATGAACTTGAGTAGTGAAGGCCTCATGTTTCGTTTGATTTGTTTTCTATGGTATACATTTAATGTTTGCATCATCATCATGTTATGCTTCATGGGGTTAGATCTAAGTGATGGATGAATTTGATCCTTATTGGTCTTAATCCTGTTCACTGTTGTTTCACTCATGCCATATAAAGGTTGATGTCACAGGTTTTGGATGTTAGTTCATAACATTCATGTTTATCATGTTACAATAGTAGGACATAGTTGCTTATGTCATTGGTTCATACCATTAGATAATTGGATTTGGTTGTGGTTCTTCCTCATGACAACAGTTTGTTCATGTCTTCATACTTCTTTGTCCTCCATGTCTTTAGTGTTCTCAGTGTCTTCATGTGTTAAAGATTTCTTCAGTGTCCTCATGATGTTGATGTTGATCACAAAATATGGTGTTAAACAGCTCAATCATTTGGGGAAGCAGGCTACTGGCAAAGTCCCTTAAGATCCCTAAGACATAAAAACTGCCAAACTTTGACGGAGCAGTTCTCAAAATTTGTGGCCGCTGGGAATGTTTCATTTGGAACTACAGGTGCATGTGGGGTCCATCCACAATAACCTCTCTTAGTTTTGGTCAACTCCAATCCATTTGACTATGCTGAAATCAAATGCATTCTTGCAAAATGCTTTAGTTTCATGCAGTGGAAAGGTGCTAGGAGTGACATTTTGCATTCTATAGCTCGTGGGGTTGAATGGACTTTTCTGATGCATTGAGGTGGGTGGTAAATACCAAGGGAGGTCTCATTTCTTGTGTCAAGTGCCCCAGTCATTTGGGGTAGTAGGCTACCAGCATAGTCCCTTAAGATCCCTAAGACGAAAAAACTGCCAAACTTTGATGAAGTAGTTCTCAGAATTCATGGTAGCTGGGAACAATTTGTTTGGACCTATAGGTGCATTTGGAGTCCATACAAAATTATCTCTCTTGATTTTGGTCAACTCCAATCCATTTGACCATGCCGAAATCAAATGCATTCTTGCAAAATGCTTTAGTTTCATGCAGTGGAAAGGTGCTAGGAGTAACATTTTGCATTCCATAGCTCATGGGGCCAAACAAACTTCACCAATGCATTGGATTGGGTGGGTAAATTCCAAGGGAGGTCTTATTTTGTGTGCCAAGTGCCCTTGTCATTTGCAACAGCAGGCTACTGGCAAAGTCCCTTAAGATCCCTAAGACGAAAAAACTGCCAAACTTTGATGGATTAGTTCTGAGAATTCATGGTAGCTGGGAACATTTCGTTTGTACCTATAGTGTCTGTCCACAATAACCTTTCTCATTTTTGGTCAACTCCAATCCATTTGACCATGGTGGATTGATATTTAAATGATTCTCAATAAGTCAAACAACATAAAAGCATTTTCTTATCTCATATACTGCATGAAAAGTAGGAGTAACAATCATGTGGGGTCTGAAACATAGTTCCCACGTGCTTTTTTACCATTTTTCATGCTTCCCAGAACATGCTTTCATTATAATGCAAGCGCATTCTGGGAAGCATGAAAACATAAAGGTTCATGCATGCAAAAATCATAACCTTCTCAATGTTGGTGCCAAAATCATGGTCTAGGATGTCATGCTCTCACATAAAGAAAAGGAAATACAGAGAGAGAGAGGTAGAGGGGGATATATTAAGAGATAGGGTTATGCAGATAGATAGAGATAGGGAAAGAGATGGAGAGATGTCTAGAGACATAGGGAGAGAGATTTCAAGAGGTAGAGGGATGGGGAGAGAGATAGAGAGGAGGAGAGAGAGGTAGTGAGGGATAGATTAAGAGATAGGGATACATATGACTAGAGAGATAGAGATAGGGAAAGAGATCAAGAGATACAACTTCTAGAGAAATAGGGAGATAGATTTGAGGTAGAGGGATTGGGAGAGTGATAGAGAGGGGGAGTAAGATAGTGAGGTAGGGAGAGATAGAAAGGTAGAGTTAGAGAGAGGGGATCAAAAGAGAGAGCAAGATAGAGAGATAGGGAGAGAGAGATATCTAGAGGTAGGTATAGTTAGAGAGAGGGAAAGAGGAGATAGAGATATCTCTCCCAGGCTTGGTCTCCTCTATATCTCCCTATTCTCCTCTCTACCTAAACCAAAAACCTAAACCTCTAAACCTCAACCCCTAACCCCTAAACCATAAACCCTAAACCCTAAATAATGCCCCTAAACCCTAACCCTTAATCGCTAAACCCTAAAAATGAGCAACCCTAAACCCCTAAACCATAAAACCAACCTCTATCTCTTCCAATCTCTATTGGTCCCCCTACTCTCTCTCTCTAAACCCTAAACCCTAACCCCTAAACTCAAGCAACCCTAAACCCTAATCCTTAAACCCTAAACCCTAAACCCTAAACTCGAGCATCCCTAAACCCCTAAAGCCTAAATAATTCCCCTAAACCCTAACCCTAAACCCTAGCCCCTATTTACTTGAGCAACCCTAAACTCATGTAAACCTCAAATAATGCCCTTGACCCCTAAACCCTAAACTCGAGTGACCATGATAAACACCTAAACATATAGTTTGATAGGGGATGATGGAGGATCAATGGGAAATGGACGTAGAATTCTTGGATCTTGATTAAATTATTATACTCATTGGAATGTGATTTGATAGGATCCAAGTTATTTGTTTGATTGTCTATATTTTCTTAGGGACCAAGTGTCTCATTATGGGATATTGATGGATAATGAATAAGACTAACACGAGATGATGGATAGGGATAATGGGATGATGGATAGGAGTGATGTGGGTTACTTTCTCATGGGTAAGATCTTGATCATAGATAGTATCTTGATCACATGGAGGATACGCATGGATATCACGATATTAGATATGGATAGGGTAAGTGGTGATGCATTGATATGCATTGGATTGAGGAGTAAGAGGTGGTGATGGGGGTTCACTAGGATATGTTTGAGGATTAATGATGGGATCGATATACAAAGGGGTTGACCATGAGAAGGTAAGGGAACTGAGATGGGATTAGATGGGATGTTTGGATTTTGATTAGGATGGGTGGTTGGTGTTTCCACATTCTTTGGACTAGGCTCTTAATGTATAGCTATTGGGTTTCTTATATGGATGTGATGGGTTCTTAGATCTAGGATCAATAATATTTGGATGTAAATGACAACATGGCTACATGATGGGGTTTGACTTGGACTTATGGTAGGAGATTCTTCAATGAAATGGATAGACATAGGAGTGGATGATGGTGTTGGAGTGGTATACATGTTATTAGGAGGTTCTTTGTTAGGCTCAAGGATAGGAATTTGAGTACATGATGTTCTTAGATTCCTTGCTAATAGTCCTTGGGTCACATCCTTCATGGCTTCATGGGTTGATGGATAATGATGGAAGATGTTGTGGGGTTAGGATTAGGATCAAGTGAATGGATATAGGAGACTCGGATGGATTAGGATTGGGAGTGTTAGAGGGGGATAAAATTGGATTAGTGGATTTGGATGGCTCCATATCTTTGATTTTATTTTTGGATTTTGTAAAGACTCTTTGGATAAAAAATTTTGAACATTCATGGGTTGATGGATTAGAGCTTAGAATGTTTGATGGTGGATTAGATAGTGAGTTATATGGTGGATGGATGATAGGGATTGATGGATTAGGAGATGTGTGGACTAATGCATTACGATTAGGAGGATTGGAGGGAAATTATAAAATAATTCAGTTTTAACCCTAACCCCTAAACCCTAAACTCATTAACATTAAATATGCCCCTAAACTTAAGCAACCCTAAACCTCTCTCTCCCAAAACCCCTAAACCCTAAATAATACCCCTAAAATCTAACCCCTAAACCGTAAACTCAAGCCACCTTAAACCCCTAAATGCTAAATAAATCCATTAAACCCTAAACTTAAGCAACCCTAAACTCATAAACCCGACCAACCCTCTCTCTCTCTCCAAAACAAAAAAACTAGGACTCTGTCTCTCTGTCTCTGTCTCTGTCTCTCTCTCTCTCTCCTTATCACCCTATCTCTTCCCTCTCTCCCTCTTCCTCCCTCTCCTCTTGCATGTTGACAAAGAATATGGAAATAAGAAAACTAGGACATGCAAAGAGGGATGAGGATATAAATTGGGATGATGAAATGGAAACACGATAATTTATGAAATTTCATTAGATGGGAAGAATGATGAGGAGAGCTAGAGAGGGGAGGGAAGTAGAGAGTGAGAGAGAGGATAGGAGGTAGAGATGAAAGGGAAGTAGAGAGCAGGAGAGGATCGTAGGAGGTAGATATGGGAAGGAAGAGGAGAGAGAGGGTAGGAGGTAGATAGGGGAGGGAAGCAGAGACTGAGAGAGGGTAGGAGGTAGATAGGGGAGGGAAGTAGAAAGTGAGAGAGAGGGTAAGAGGTAGAGAGTGGGGGGATAATGGAGTTAGAGAGAAGGTAGGAGGTAGAGAGGCGAGGGAAGCAAAGACTCAGAAAGAGGGTAGGAGGTAGATAGGGGAGGGAAGTAGAGAGTGAGAGAGAGGGTATAAGGTAGAGAGGGGAGGGAAGAAGAGAGTGAGAGAGAAGGTAGGAGGTAGAGAGGGGACGGAAGTAGAGACTCAAAGAGGGTAGGATGTAGAGAGGGGAGGAAAGTAGAGAGTGAGAGAGATGATAGGAAGTGCAGCTGCCCTTGTAGACATGTATGTAAACTGTGGAAGCATAGAAAAGGCATGTCAATTGTATGACTAACACCTCAAAGAGATGTTCTATAATGGAATGCAATGATTGCAAGATATGCAAAAAATGGATTTGTTGAAAAGGCTTTAGAAACTTTCAAGCAAATGAATCTAGCATGTGTATTGCTAGTTATGCTCAGCATAACGTGAGCATTATAACGTGCTCGTGTTATGTTCATCTTTCTTTGACGTGTTTTTATTAGTTTTTAGCAAAATCTAGAGATAATTTGGAGTGTGCTCCCCATCAGGATGGCACTTTTTTCAATGAAAACTCAAAAAAATACCACCATAATCTTAAGCTCTCTGTTAGCTATCTAACCATATAATTTTTTTCACATTTTGAGTACGTTAAGGGTTTCATCTTGAATTTCTTTTATTAGTGTGTCCATTTTTTTGTCAAAAACTAGTGTCTAGTATTTTTGACATTTTTTAACCATTCATCAAAATTTGAAATAAGTTACAATTTTAGAAATTAGACTCCATTCTACATGTATTAAAAAAAATGATTTTTTATTAGTTTTCAAACATTTTAGGGGGTGCACATTCAAATTTCTATTTTTTCAGGACGTGTCCACTTTACAAATTACTAAAAAATCAATTATTCATTAAAAAATTATCAGAAAAATCAGGGATAAACTACATGGTGTTAGCTAATTTCTCACTAGAGCTATTATTGAAATACTAAAAAAAAGTTAACATTTTAAGGGAGTACACTAGACGCTATGTTATGTTTTTTTGAGAAAAATAGGACCAATTTGTGTACTCCCCCTTTTTGAACCCCTTAATCTCAACCATTTTTGGAAAAAAATAGTAGTTTGGAAACTAGATTCAGAGCACTACAACTCTTGTTTTTGTTCCATCTTCAAATTTTGACTACAGCTGTATTCAATTTCTCATCCAACATCAATGTTTCTTGATTTCAAAAAAAGTGGCAACTTCAGACCCCATTTTGGTCCCTCATCTTTGTGCATTTACCCTTGGCCTATGTTGATTTGAATAGATGCTTCTTGAATTTTGGCTAGGTTCTCTCAGTTATATCAATCACTTGTGGTGTTGTCATTTCCATAAAGACTCAAATAAATTCACAGTAGGGTTTCTGACTGAAAATACCTCTTTTGTCGAATTACAGTTTCGCTTGAGATTGATTTGGCTTGTTGTAGATGTTTGGAATTTCGCTCCAGTTCATGTTAGGCACTTGATAGTTTGAGTGTAAAGTGATTAACCTTTTGAATCTAAGCCTTTTAACCTTTGATTTCCTTAACCTAATCATCATAAATGCACTCTTTCAAAAAGCTATCAAAACTCTTCATTGTAGAACATAGTCATTTAGGATTGCTCCGCAATGCTCTGCACTTGAACCTTTTCTTCTGGAATTTCTTTCAAAAGATTTGTCATATGTAACTTTTCATCATATCTTCATGTCAAATCCCAACACTAACTATCTGTCTAGGGGATTAGGATTTTCAATACAGCTCCCCCTAAGCCAGAGCTCCCAATTTACTTCTCGGAGGAAGAATCTGCACTAGAGGCTGGTACAGAACCATTTCTGTCCTCATTAACATCCTTCTTAATCCAGACTTTGCTCATTTCCTTCTTGGTTTCCACTAGATCTATCTTGTTCTTACCTTTATCTTCTCTCTGCTCTATTTTTCTCTTCTTTATAGAATAGTCTCTTTTCTCATTCTTGTATATGCAGAATCTTGCAACATGTCTGAACTTATTGTAATTGTAGCATAGCACATTCCTCTATCCCTAATTCCTTCTATTGATTGGATTCATTCTTGTTCTGCATTAGTTAGCCATATGCCCAAATCTATTGCATGCAAAACATTTTCCATTGAATAATTGAGTATTCCTTGCATTGTTAAAACCATTCCTTATCAGACTGTTGTATTCATTTGATCTATGACCACTTTTCATGCAATTGAAACATTGACTAGAGAATGATGGAACATTCTGATTCATTCTACTCCTACACTAAGTAGCCTTATGGCCAAACTTATTGCAATTAAAACAATGGCCATTGAAAGATGGGTACCTTCGAGCATTTGGCTACCTGACCAGAGGTCTTCTAGGTCTTCTTCTTTCATTCTGGAACTGGTTGCCTTCATTTTTCTTCATCTCCATGTTTTCTTGACTTGATTTAGAACTTTCTCCTTTTTCAAATCCTAAGCCTTTCTTGTCATCTGAACTCTTTTGACTTTCAATCAACTCCTCAAGCTTTGCAGAGATGATTTTTAATTTTTCTTTATAGCTATTTGTTGCTTCCAAATCATATTTCATAAGTAACACATCTTTTCCCTATTTTTCACATTCCTTGGACTTATATTTTAACGTTTGATTCAAATGTTTCTCAGATTTTTCTTTCTCTTGAACCAACCTTCATAAATTATTTAAGATTTCATTTGCTTCAATCAATTGTTCACTTAGCTCTTTATTCATATCCTTTGATCTATTAACTTTCTCTCTTAGCTTCAAAATGCATTCATCTACATCTTTGACATTTTCTTTCAAATCCTGGATCTCTGCTTCATACTTATCAATATCCTGAAGAGTTGTTTTTAATTCTTGATCAATTGTGCCATTTCCTAGAGCAAGATACCTTCTGACTGCCATGAGTATTCTTTCCCAAATCTTTCTCAAGCTATTAGACTTCTTCCAAGGAACCTTGCTCTGATACCAATTGTTGAACACAAAGAATACTGAGAGGCGAGGGGGGGTGAATCAGTATTCTGAAAAAACTTTTCATTCACACATTCATTAATCTATTTACCAAATTCAATAACATGAAAGCAAAGTAAACACAAGAAGAGAAGCCACAAATTCATAAGACATAGACACCAGGATTTTACGTGGAAAACCCAAAAACACAAAAACTATAGTGAGTGTTAGCTCACAATATGTTATGATAGCAATACTGAATTACATGAAGGCTCGCTGCCTTAGGGATCACTGCCCAAGGACTTACTATCCAAAGAAGTGCTCAATGCCAAATAAGAGAAGAGAATATAAAAAGAAATGGTTCACTACCAGGAGAGGACTGCTACAGGTACATCTATAGAATGCTGTGGTGTAGTACCAATTTGCTTAGTATACAGATTCAAAGGACTTTGTCCTATTTGCCCTGCTTTTATGCTCTACTTCACAAATACTTATGTCCTTCTACCTTTACTATCCTTTTTATAATCACAGAACTGCCTTAGGTCGCACAATCATAGAGTTCACATTTAATTCAACACTGAAATCCATCGAGTATATATAACTACAACAATATTCATCTCACAATTAGGTTGACAAGCCAAACATGAAACGTGTATACAAGTGTTATACCTTGTCGGCTTGATCTTATGCAAAAACAGCAATGCGGACCCAAAAAACATACAATAGTCTTCATATAGGTCAGCATCAATCATTTAACCACTTAGATTGATTGTTCAAACAATATATCTCCATCGCATATAGATCTAACATGTATGTCGGCTTAACCCTTAAGTGCACATGCAACTAGCTTGACTACCATACCATAACTTCTAATACAAACCATATGAGACTCTGAGAATCACAGCCAACATTCATTATGGACCTCTTAGCATACCTTCAAAACTGTGGATCATAATATTCTTTCATAGAGAAATGCGGATCTCAAAATTGTTGTTCTGTCACAGAGAAATATTGCCAGACTGAAAGTTGATACTGGAGAACTTGTCAAATATAATCTGATGGACTTCAAGTGCTAGAAATCTAAATTTAGATACTTATGACATGTGTCTACATTTCCTTAGAACCACAAATCAAAATACTCAACAATAGAGGAATGCGGACCAAAATACTCAGGTGCTTTACACTGTTTCAGGCTTAACTCTATTCATCCGGACTTAGACAATTCACCATATGACTTTCGGAGGAAGTCCTTACTTGAACACTGGAAAATGTGATCACCAAATATCAATGAACAACATACCTGAACTACATGTAATGATCTTCAACTGTGGAGGCATACTGATCCAATCTCTGATACTCTGTAGGTTGCCCATACTTAGCCATTTTGACTAAGTTAGTCTTCTAGACCTTTACCAAACTTTGTTGTCATCAATGACAACATTCTAGCAGTAGTGTCTCTTGACTATGTTGCCAACAAGTTAAGCTTCTTGATTGATGTTTTCCATAGAATGAAATATAATGTCATCATAGATATAGTAGGTGGGGATGTAGTGACGATCGACCTTGCCTGTCAATCAATTTTTTCATGACAGTTATCTGTTCAATGGTGCCTTTAAAATACTATGACATACCTCAATATAAGTAAAATCCAATCAATGGTATTTTAATGGCTGTATGGCCATATTTAGGCATTTTTGTTGTAAAATACAATCAATATTTTCAAAAGACTGTATCACATGAAAGGAGAGATTTTTGACAAACTGTCAAATTTTATATAGAATTATGATTATATATATATATTTGGGTTATATATAATTTTACTTATACTATGGTATGTCATAGTATTTTAAGGGCACCTTTGAATGGATAACTATCATAAAAATATTTCTTAATGGGCAGGGTCAACCACCAAATTTAAGCCATGTGTGGAGTATATGTTTGATTGTAGGTTTTTATAAAGCTTGTTAAGGTTTATTGCCATCCTCTTGGTAGACAAATTTTTTAAGCTTTCATATGAATGTACACCCGTGTCGTAACCCTATTAATGAACATGGAATATATTAATGCAAATATAACACAATATATGTGTGAGTTTGTTGAGATCGGATGCATAATATACAAACATATATCACAGAAAATGCAAGAGTCTCAGAAATGCACTATAAGGTACCTGGAGTTGGCAGTTAGAAGGCCTTTACACTCACTAGTTGTTGTGGGGTCCAGGCAAAATTGTTTAATAGCAATCCGAGTGAAAATGACATTTTCACCCCTTTTTTATTTTTATTTTTAGTGGTTTTGCCCAAGACCTTATCGGGCGGAACGTTACTACTCGATACCTATCCACCCGAAAATGTACCACCATGTAGGCACCACATAGGCATTATGTGGTTATGGGTGGAACTATATAGGGTAAAATTTTACTGCCTAAAAACCTTCCACTCAAAACTATTTAGTTGGCTGAAAGTGGGACACAACTCTCAACTTTCACCCCACACAAAATCTCTTTCCAACAAAAAGCCTCATCACTTTCCCATCCCACAATGTTACCCATAAACAAACCCCAGACCCTTTTTGCAAATTGACCTTTAAAAAACAAATGCTCATAAGAATCTAGAACATAAGATTTTGATGTAAGACAAGGGTGGGCATGTAAAACAACCCTTAAGAAACCAACATGCAATTTTAAACCTCCTTTCTAGATGACTATTCTAGCTTAGGCCTATATTAGCCTTGTAGCCTTGTTTTAGAGGTTTTTTGATCATAACTTTCCAAATTGGACTCAAATCCACCTAAGATTCATTGTTCCAAATACCCATTTGGCTTCTTTATAATATATCTCAACTTGGGTATGGGTTACTTTGGACCAAGACTCCCTAAAATTGACTGTCCTATTGTTTTTGAGGGCAATTAGCCCTATTTTACAAAGGAGGTATGAGAAATACTCTACCCAACACTCAAAACCCACTTTTATGAGCTTCCCCACATCCCAACTAGACTACTTTTACAGGTTTTGACATTTGTATGCATGGTGTTGGGACTAAAAAATATCTCACATTTTCTAGCTTCCATTAGTTTATATAGCCACTATGCAACTCTGTGATCAAAATAAATTGCCACAATTTGTGTGACAAGATCCATATTGTGACCTATGTTAACCAATAATCCCAATTCCTTCATTATGGTAGATAAAAACCTCAGATTAATCAGTTTCGGCAAGACCCTAGTCATATTTCCCCGATCCATGAACCATATGTCTATACAAAACACATTTTGTCCATAATCGGGAAGAGACAGATGAAGTCTCACTGATGAGAAGTCAAAAACAACACAAGTTGAAGTATCAGTGAGAGTAGAAGGATCGGGATGAAGCTCTTATGTTCCCTCAAGCTCATTAGTCATACCAATAGATATTTTTGAACGGATAAGCACCTGGTCTCACTGATGAAGTTAAATACAATTGCATTAGGAAGAAGTATATGATCAGGAAAGACCGTAGAAATCTCTCCGATAGCATAGTTCACTCTGATGGTGAAATCCAAGGAAATATTTTTTGGAAAAAGTCTTGCCGAAGAACAAAATGATAATTGAAAAGTATGTATATCGGAAAGACTAGCGTCATCAGAGCACAAGGTTTAAGTCTTGCTAACTTCGTAAGTCACAGCGATCATAAAGAACCTTTAGAGAAAGTCGTACCGATGTATAAAATAACAAATGGAACTCATCGATATAAGCATACAGATCAGAGTAAAGTCCTTATGTCCCACCAAGTTCATTAGTCATGGCAATGAATGGTTTTCGGTGAGAGACACACACTTTCATTCTGATAAAGTAAATGCAATGATCCTATCACAGAAACTTAAAATGTCAGAACCACATGATAGCCTCATAGTGATGGTTTCAGTCAAGCCGATGACAATGCAAACACTCACTCATGTGTCGGGTAAGCCTTGTAATGTCTCCCCAAAGTGTTGGAAATCAAAGGAAAAGGGGTTAAATCTATTGGTAGGAGGATTAAAGGGTCTTCCCAACACTGATATACTATATCGAAAGGACATTTGGTTGGTCACAATGATTGAGTTATGAAACATATAAGTAAAAATGGCGCTAGATGAAGCATACATATCAGCATAAAGTCAAGAATGTCCCACCGACAATAAACATTGTATTGATTTGACATTTCAAATTTTGAAAAACTTGCCACATTAATTCACGGGAGAAGACATTAATGTTGACCTGAATAAAATCCCCTGTAAAAACATTTCAAATTAAAGCAATTGAAACTAGAAGAGATTTTCTAGAGGCACAGCGAAAGCGTGGGGATAAAAACAAAGCATGAAAGGATTCAACAATCTCTGCAACCATAGGTAAGCACATAAACTCTTCTGTGATTGATAAATTGAAGTCCATCTTTGTTATTTCAGGTAGGGTTAGAATGGAGACACCCACAAAAATGAAGGATAGAAAACAAGGGGAAACAAGTAAAGCTAAGAGCCAGAAAAATGAGAAAGGACAAGAAGAGAAGGTGAAAGAGCGAAAACTAAACTAGGACCTCATAGATCAATTACCCGGTTTAGGTCCTAAGGCCAGAAGGTTTGCACAACTTAGGGCTGATATAGAGAAGTTAGAAGATAAATGTAAACACATTGGCAATATATGGACACCCATCTGTGGGTATGAATTGTTGAAGTTTCATTACAACAAAAGAATTAGGAGTGCACCTATTTGCAACCCTTGCAACTTCAATTTGGGGAAACTGGTTGTGTCAGATGTGTTTGTAAACATAGATCTCTTAAAACTCTTAGCCACCTATTACAATCAGAATCTTCACGCTATATGCAACTCGCAGGGTGAACCTTCTATACACTTGTCAAAAAATGTAATATATGAAATATTTAATTTAGACGACCTATGCAATGAACCCATAATACATGAGGACTTGGAAAAGGAGTAATGGAGGATGGATACCACATACAAAGGGTGGAGACTGCCACTTCATAGGCCTAGGGTAGAAGGATGCGTAGTACCCCTTGAGGACAATGATGGGCCTCCATTTCATGTTGATTTATTTGAGCCATATATGAAATACACCTACTATTTGATTGGCTAGGTCTTAGGATTAGAGGTTTCTGAATTCATGACAATTGGACCAATGGTGATAGTAGCTGATATACAATGTCATAATGCCAGGCCTTTTGACTATGTTGCATATGTCTTCAAGGAGATTGATTCTGGGTTAATGGCTATTAAAAACAACTCCCCACACTGCACTTCAAACATTACTCATTGCTTATGCACATGATACTATATTATGGTCAGGAAATTCAGATGTGGCCAGAAGAGTTGAGGATCACACAATTGGACAAGAAATGACAGCCATTACCTGTGCAATTATGGACTAGTATGTGGGATAGCAGATTTACCAATTTTGATTATATTTACTCTTTGAGGAGTATTTTGTAAAAATTTTATACAAATTCTTTAGCCACCCTTGTGATTATTCCTTGTCTGATGAAATTAAGAGATTTCTGAGGCCAAAAGACTTCAATGGGCCTCCAACTGTGACACATAACTGGGGAGACTGGTATTGTTTCCTTGACTCTACCATGATTCGAGTCTATGGCTTTGAGGACACACCTTTTTTGTTACCTAAGACTGTTCTAGATAGGATAGTATATTTGGAGATCATCAAACAAATGGACTACTACTCCAATGTAATGAATCTAAGTGCTTATGATAAACAATCGTTTATGCTAAGCACATTGTGTTTTGGAGATTTCACCATAGTGTCAAAAGATGGGTATGATCTCATTTGGGATAAATTGCTACATTACAACATGAAATATATAGAACAGAGGAAGGGGTTTGATCCCGAAGGTTTTATAGATTATGCAAGGAAGAAGCAGAATCTTAGTGGGTATGCACACATACCTTATCCACATGATGATGTCATAAGGAATATGGAGAGAGCAGAGGTTGAATTAGCTATTGATAAATATAACAGAGAGATAGATCAGAGGAGGAAGGAAATACAGGAAGTGGAACTGTTGTCCTCTGGTGGTGAAGAATCCTTAGATAAAGATGAACCCCATGCACAAATAGATAAAATTCCCAAACACAAAATTGAATACCAGCCTCCTAGCAGGGAACATGATGTTGAAGAACTAGTTGATACAGATGCCATACAATTGGCATATGATTCATTTATTTCTGATGACCAATTTATTCATTCTCCAGAGTTTAAGTCCTTTTTGTACAAATACAAAGGAAAAGAAGTCTGGGAATCTGTTGAAAATGTCACACCTAATAATGAAAAACAATAGTTAAGTGTATTAAAGACAACCGTGGATAATGAGATGAGGAGTATTACCCCTAATAAAGGTAGACAACTACTAAGAGAAGCTGGTGTGATGATATTTCCAGGATTGGATATGAATTTTGCATTGGTATTTGATAGTTTCTTACATAATACTGATGATAAATATAAGCTTACTCCAAAAAGGGTAACAAAAGTATACATGGGAACAAAATATAACAATGATGAAAACTCACTTATGATGTGGGCTTTGTATCCTGATGCAGGGACTTCTGGAGGTCATAACTTTTGACTCAGATGTGGGTTTGGGCTGAAATTTTATAGGTGGATGCGTTATGAGGTGGCATGTGGATTCCCAACCTACCCTAGTTGGTTGGACCTTGTATTGGCACTTTTTCGGGGCTTGAAACTTTCATCTTGGTCCTCAAAATGGTAATTTAGTGTTTTTTCCTAGTTTTTTAAAAGTTGTTTTTTGTTAATAACTTGAAACTCATGTTTCAAATTTAGGATGTTAGTTGGCATTTCATCCTACCTTAGTTTTATGAAGTTTTTGGGAAAAAATTGGATTCTCAAGATATGCATGTAAAATTACCTAAAATGGCAAAATCTGACAATTGTCAAAATCTGCCAAAAAATGTAATTTTTTGATTTTTTTTTGTTTTCTTGGATATAAGAGAGTTTTCTCTCATTGTAGAAGCAGATTTGGTGAATAGAAGTTTTTTCTTATTTTCCAAAATTTTCAAATCTTTGGCTCTCACACATGATTAATGGCACAATTCTATTGAGTGTATGTTGTTGGCTACATCATCTGGTATCAGAGCAAGAAGATGGCTGGGAGAGGAAGAGGAAGAGGAAGTCTTGCCCAGATGCATAGAGAAATGCAAAATCTACAAAGGAAAGTAGCAGAACTTACAACACGGATGGGAAACCAAAGACTGGGTAGAGGAGGAGATGAATTTGATGAAGAGATAGGTCGAGGAGGTGCAGATCAAGATACAAAAGATGAAGAAGAAGAATTAGAAGGCATGAGTTTTGAAGAGTAAATGCTCAGGGCCTTAGAAGGGAAAAATAAAGTAGTCAAGGTAGATGTTTTAGATTATGCAGGTAGTCTTAAAGCAGAGGAGTTGAACGACATGAGAAATTTTTTTGAATGGAAATCCATGACAGAGGAAAAGAAGGTGAAATTTGCATGCAACAAATTAAAGGGTCATGCAATGATTTGGTGGGATCATCTTCAAAAGGAACAAACAAGGAAAGACAAGGATAAGATTAGGACATGGAATAAAATGGAGAAGAAGTTGAGAGAAAAATTTTTGCCCATAGATTATGCGCAAACCCTTTTTCGTAGGTTTCAAAATTTAAAGCAAAACCTCTCTTTTGTGCAAGATTATACAAATGAGTTTTATATGCTGTCTATACATATAGAGCATCAAGAAACTGATGAACAGATGGCCTCTAGATATGTGAATGGCCTGAAATTCTCTATTCAAGATGAATTGAGCATGCATCGACTCAACAGTATGGAAGAGGCTTACCAATTGGCTCTAAAGGCTGAAGAAAAACAAAACAGATAATACCATCAAAGGAATAGAGGAGGAAGAAGGGGTACATCAACCCCATTTCGAGGAGGTTTGAATTATGGTAGGGCAGAGTCATCCCATGGATTGGAAAAACAAGTAGACACTCAACAAGATCCTCTGAATCAAGAACAAGGAAGGGGATTTCAAAGAGGTAGAGGTTATGGTAGCGGTAGAGGATGGGAAACCAGAGAAGGTCTTTCACTTGTTTCAGATGTGGAGAAGAAGGTCATAGGGCATTTAAATGCTCAAATTATAACATGCAAGAAAGAAATCAAGGAGGACAACCTAGGGTGAACCTGATTCAAACACAACATGAAGTGGAAGGGATGGAACTAGAGGTTCCACCAAACGTGGGAGAAAGTCTCATGATGAGAAGAGCAATGGTGATTCTAGAGAAGGAGAAAACACAAGCCAAAAGCTCTGATGGTTCATGGCTTCGAACCAATATCTTCAGAACCAGATGCACTTCAGGTGGCAAGGTATTGCAAGTTATTGTTGATGGAGGTAGTTGTGAAAATATGGTTTCTACAGAAATGGTAAAAAAATTGAATTTACACTATGAAAAACATCCTCATCCGTACCACATTGCATGGTTTAAAAAGGGAAATGAAGTCACTGTTGATAAAAGATGCCTAATTAAGTTTAGCATAGGGAAGATCTACCAGGATGAGATATGGTGTGATGTTGTCCCAATGGATGCCTGTCATGTGTTATTGGGAAGGCCATGGCAGTATGATAGAAATGTTATGCATGATGGAGAGAAAAACACATACACCTTTTGGAAAGATGGCTCTAAGGTGACTTTGTTGCCTCTCAAGGATGAAGGAAAAGGTGAGACCATGTTGTCTGAAAGAGATCTTGTTAAAGAAATGAAGGTGCTAGGGTGTTGTTATGCATTAGTAGTGAAAAAAGGTGAAGAGGAAGACATTTTAGTTCCCCAGAAGTAGCAGAGCTATTGAAAGAATTTGTTGATGTTGTGCCTAATGAATTACCTGATGGTCTACAGCCAAAGAGAGATATTTAGCATCATATTGATTTGATTCCAAGAGCAACTCTACCCAACCAAGTAGCTTATAGGATGAATCCAACACAACATGCAGAGTTGAATAAGCAAGTAATAGAACTCATAAGTAAAGGTGTGGTGAGAGAGAGCATGAGCCCATGTGTTGTACCTGCATTGTTGACCCCAAAAAAGATGGAACATGGAGGATGTGCACTGATAGCAAAGCAATTAATAAGATTACCATCAAGTATCAGTTTCCTATACCTCGTATTGAGGACATGATGGATGTCCTTGCAGGGGCCAAATATTTCAGCAAGATAGACCTACGAAGTGGCTACCACCAAATCTGGATCCGAGAAGGGGATGAGTGGAAGACAAACTTTAAGACTAGAGATAGATTATATGAGTGGATGGTTATGCCATTTGGGTTATCAAATGCACCTAGTACATTTATGAGATTGATGAACACTCTACTACGACCTTACATTGGTAAGCTTGTGGTAGTTTATTTTGATGATATTTTGGTATTTAGTAACAACAAAGAAGAGCACCTACAACACTTGAGGATCATCTTTGGTGTGTTAAGGAAGGAGAAGCTCTATGCCAATTTGAAGAAGTGTAGGTTCATGTAGGACAGTTTGGTTTTTTTAGGCTTTTTCATTTCTAAATATGGTGTCAGAATGGATCTAGAAAAGGTCAGGGCAATTCTAGAATGGCCTAGTCCAAGCAGCATCACAGAGGTAAAAAGTTTTCATGGCTTGGCCACTTTCTATCGAAAGTTCATTCAAAATTTCAGTAGTATTGTAGCTCCTATAATAGATTGCACCAAAGGGAGTTTGTGTGGATCAAGGAAGTTGAGGAGAGATTTAAGTACTTGAAGCAAAAGGTAACAGAAGCACCTATACTTGCATTGCCAAATTTTGATAAGGTATTTGAAGTAGAATGTGATGCCTCCCATGTGGGAATAGGTGTTGTGCTTAGCCAAGCTGAAAACCTATAGCTTTCTTTAGTGAAAAGCTGAGTGAAGTGAGAAAGAATTATTCTACTTATGATTTGGAATTTTATGCAATTGTTCAAGCATTGAGGCATTGGAAACATTATCTAGTTCCCCAAGAGTTTGTATTGTTTATAGATCATATTGTATTGAGATACTTGAACACCAAGAAAAAATTGAATAGTAGGCATGCCAAGCAGGTCTCTCTCTTGTAGGGTTACAATTTTGTGTTGAAGCATAAGTCTGGAAAACAAAATTAGGTTGCAGATGCGTTAAGTAGGCGTGTTGCACTTTTGACCACAATGGAAACCGAGGTGATTGGTTTTGATGCCATCAAAAATTTGTATGAGTCTGATGATGATTTTTGGGAGATTGTGGAACAATTGAAGGCGCCAGTATTTGGTAACTTGGATCACTTTAGGGGTGAATATTTTATGCAAGATGGGTATCTATTTAAAGGAAAACAACTATGCATACCGGCTAGCTCTATGAGGGAAAACATTATCAGAGAATTTCATAGTAGTGGGTTGGCTGGACATTTTGGCAAGGACAAGACAATAGCCTTGATAGAAGATAAATATTACTAGACAAAGATAAAAAGGGATATAACTAGGCATGTAACAAGGTGTAGGATCTGCCAAGTGGCTAAGGGACATTCACAAAATATAGAGTTGTATATGCCATTACTAGTACCAACTGCACCATGGACAGATTTGAGCATGGACTTTGTGTTGGGACTTCCACATACTCAATGAGGTAATGAATCCATTTTTGTAGTTGTTGATAGGTTCTCCAAGATGGTTCATTTTATTGCCTGTAAGAAAACTAATGATGCAACGAGGGTAGTAGAGTTATTTTTTTCAGAAGTTGTTCGACTACATGGTGTTCCAAAGACTATTACCTCTGATAGGGATACCAAATTCCTCAGTCATTTCTGGAGGACTTTATGGAAGAAGATGGGGAACAAGTTACAGTTTAGTAGTGCCTATCATCCTCAAACAGATGGGTAAATAGAGGTAGTCAATCAGAGTCTGGGAAATTTGTTGAGGTGTATTGCTGGAGAAAAGCCAAAACAATGGGACATGGCATTACCCCAGGCTGAATTGCCTATAATAGTTCTGTTAACAGATCAATGGGAAAGTCCCCTTTCTAGATTGTGTATGGTAGGAATCCTAAGGGTGTTCTAGATTTGGTACAGCTACCAATGAAAGATAGGGTCAGTGATGATGGGGAAGCATTTGCAGAACACCTTCAACAGTTGTAAAAAGATATGAGACAGAAGTTGTAGGACAATAATGAGAGGTACAAGAATACAGTGGATGCTAGTAGGTGACATCAGACATTCAATGAAGGTGACTTAGTGATGGTGTATTTGAGAAAAGAGTAGTTTCCTACTGGAACAAACCACAAGTTGAAGTACATGAAAATTGGTCCTTGCAAAATTACAAAGAAGATCAATGATAATGCATATGAGGTCAGTTTACCAGATGATCTTGATATTTCTCCTGTGTTTATTATTTCTGATTTATATGTATTCCATGGTGAGGATGATGCTAAAGATAGTCAACCAAAAGTGGCATGGCACCACCACATTCCCCATAGGAAGAAGGAAAAGATTGCACAGGTTCTTGATAAGAAAACTATCTACACTCAGCAAGGGCATTACAACAAGTATTTAGTACAGTGGGAAGGATTGCCACCAATAGATAGCACATGGATTACAAAGTGGGAAGTGCAGAGGTTGGATCCAGTCAAGTGGCAGTAGTTCGAAGACACTCACTTGTAGGAGTTGCATTCTTTTCAACCAGAGGAGAATGATGCAGAGACTTTCGAAGGTCATAACTTTTGACTCGGATGTGGCTTTGGGCTGAAATTTTATAGGTGGATGCATTATGAGGTAGCATGTGGATTCCCAACCCACTCTAGTTAGTTGGACCCCATTTTGGCACTTTTTCGGGGCTTGAAAGTTTCATCTTGGCCCTCAAAATGGCAATTTAGTGTTTTTTCCTAGTTTTTTAAAAGTTATTTTTGTTAACAACTCGAAACTCATGTTTCAAATTTAGGATGTTAGTTGGCATTTCATCCTACCTTAGTTTTAGGAAGTTTTTGGGAAAAAACTGGATTCTCAAGATATGGATGTAAAATTACCTAAAATGGCAAAATCTGACAATTGTCGAAATCTACCAAAAAAGTTAATTTTTTGATTTTTTTTGTTTTCTTGGATATAAGAGAGTTTTCTCTCATTGTAGTAGTAGAGTTGGTGAATAGAATTTTTTTCTTATTTTCTAGTTTTTTCAAATCTTTGGCTCTCACACATGATTAATGGCACAATTCTATTGAGTGTATGTTGTTGGCTACATCATATCCGCCTCACAAAAAGATTGTAGTTATTGATATTGAAAAAGCATTCAGGCATGTGATGACATTGAAGGCAAGAGAAACAAATCCCATAATCACTTCTAATATTGGGATTAATGTGGCAAAGTTGAACAAGGCCCAAATCTAGATGTTGATCAAAGAAAGAGACATGTATAAGTTGTGAGAGAATGACAAAGCAGAATGATTTCTTGAAAGATATAGTCAAAGGTGCTTTTGAAGGATCAACTAAGAGATTAACCCAAGGAGATAGCCCACAGAGTACTAAACCACCATCATATGATCAAATAGCTTAGATCCAAATTAACACACTTGCTACAGTACTACAGAGCAGACATACTCATATGATGCATTGGATGAATAAATTCTGGGATGTCTACTCTGAGAATCATAAAGTTATCCAAGAGCATGAGAGATTAAATAATAGGCTCCAAGAGAAGCTCCATGGGATACAAAGTAAAGATACCCCCAACAGTGCAAACATCTCCAGAGCTGAAGATCTGATCAAGCAACATATGAAATATCATGACAAGCTTCAAGCTAATGCAAAGGAGTATATTGATGCTTCCAAGATGGGTGTACCTATGTTATTCAAAAATGAGAAAGAGTTGAAAAGCAAAGATGAATGGGCTAAAGAATGCCAAGTGATATTACATTAGGCTCTAGAGACTATCAAAGATAAAGACTCAGCATCCTGGGAGGCCTACAAGCATTTGGAGAGGATGGTTTCGATAGAGGTAGTCACAAGGAATGCCATAGAATTTACTGATACACATCTGAGCCAAAAGTATTTAGATCATATTGCTCAGATCTACCTGTGGCTCAGTAGAGCTTAGTGTTAATTATCTTTGTTTATTGTTATGTTAATTCTGTTAATTCTTAAAAGACACTATGAAGAGATATGTCCTATTCACAACAATTGCTATAAAAGCTAAACATATGATGGTCTAAAGGATCATCAGTAGTAGATATCTTTCTCTTATTTTAAAAAAAGACTTTATATGAGGCACTAGTAAGAAGATAAATTGCCATCTCTTGTCCATTTGAAAAACTTATATCATATATGCTTATTTTTTGAAGAAGTGTAATGGAAAAGAATGCATAAATTAATGATCCAACACTGGTGTCAATTGCTTGTTGTTTATATCTGATTATTTGGCTGTCTCCAGATTGGTGCTTTCATATTATTTAAATTGAAGTGTTAAAATTCAATTTATCAAAACACATTTATTGTTCTTGTGTGGTTTCATTAATTGGTTTCTTTCAAAGAATTAAATATCCTTTTAATAGATCACAATAATTTGGAGGTATCACTTGGATAGTTAAAGAAGAGCCCTATAATTGATAAAATTATCATACTGTCTCCAATTTGATTCCATTTTGTTGTTCAAATCAGAAGTATATTTGATTTGTTAGGGCACACTTGTTGCTTCTGTGTGACTCAGTTAACTAGTTCCTTCTAGGAGGGATTAAACTTTCCTATTAATTAATCACAGGAACCTGGTGAGGATCATTTGGATTGATAAGAAGAGTCTGATAGTTACATTCTTGTACATTTGTACAAGGTGCAAACAGTCACAAGTACCAAGCAATTCGAATTGTAGCCAGTAACTAAATCATATATCATTCACCTCTTGACTCCATTAGCCCAATAGAAGTAGGCACTGGTCATACCAATTCCATTTTTCAAACAATCATATTTTAGATCTTAATATTAGGAGTAGAAGTAGTTACTAAGATTTCATCTATTCCACACCATTTTCCATTGTGGGTAGATCCATCAACTTAACCAAAATCACACATCCATTTAATCTGCTTCATTAGTAAGGTTCACCCGCTTAGGTTGAGCAAAACCTAAAGTGCAGGGAGTCATCTCCGTTGGTTGGTTCAAAAATGTTGAAAGTCTGATCATAGATCTTGGCATCCTCTTAAGATTTGTAACCTACATTTTTGAGACCTAACACATGGGTTTCTTACCAAACCAATAACCACCTATGCTACCTAGCCTCTTTTGCCTAATACATGAAGATATTAGGCCCAAATCTTCTCCTTTCTGGCTTTGGTGACCACCCCTACTCTTGAAATCATATAAAACAAAAAATACATCCCTTCTACTTCCATTCCACCAATTTGTGAGAGGTTACACCGGTGGAATGGCTTAAAAAGACATATTTCCTTCACTACTAACCCTAGTTCAGGGTTTAGAACAGTTTTTAGAAAAACTAGAATAAAATCCTCCAAATACAATGAAAAGTGATGAAACCAAAACAAATATCTTTCTAGCTCACTTCCCTATCACATGCAGTCAAAGATTTTGTAGTACTAGGCCGTACCTGACCGTACCAAACCTATTTCAACGTGAAAAATAGTGGAAAATGCAGGAAAAATAGTCTTCTTTTTGTTATTGACAACAAAAACCAATTCAAAACTATGGATTTGATCCACCAAATAGCTAAAAATCCTCTATTTACACACCCCATCACATTTTCTATGTTTGGGCTCCCAAACTCTTCATCTTCTCACACAAAAAGCCAAAATTTCTAAGTTATAGAGATTCTTTTCTAACTCTTGGACAACTGACTACAAAAGCACAACTAAATCCTTCTAATTACATCATATTGGTTTAAATTAGACCTTATTACACCATGTCCATGACAACACACCTAAAAAACATGACTAAGCTACTTATTTACATTCCTAGGCTATAGATTGACAAGGTGCTCCTGCACCATACACCTAGAGTGGAAAGAAATCTCAAGTTCCACCTGAGATCATCTCTTGGATAGATGTCCCATGCTTCTTGATATCATCCTCAGACATCCAAGTTGCATCTTCATATGGTAAACCATGCCATTTGACAAGATACTCCTTGTAGACTTTATGCCTAGTTCTTTTAACCTCTTTAGTGTCAAGGATTGCTTCAGGTTTCAGTGGTTCAGTTGGAGGTAGGTCTTTCACCCAATCTTCATTAGCATCAGTACTTGTACCTACATCCACAAATCCCTTGAAAGGATATAGATCAGCAATATTAAATATGGGTGAGATAGCAACTCCAGGAGGGAGTTCTATCTCATATGCATTCTCTCCAAATTTGTGGACCACCTTGCATGGTCCAATATTTTTCATCTGTAGCTTGGTGTATTTTCCCTTAGGTAGCCTCTCTTTCTTCAAATGTGCAATCACTAGATCCCCTACCTTGAACTGAACATTTCTCCTTTTCACATCAACATGCTTCTTATACTTTTCCACACTTTTCTTGAGGTTCTCTCTAACTTGTTCATGTATGTCCTTCATGGCTATGGAAAACTCTTCACCCTCTGTACTTCTTTTCTCCAACCCACTCAGATCTCTAAGCTTAAAAACACCTCTTGGCTTCAACCCATACACCACTTCAAAAGGGCTCTTTCCTATGCTTCTATTTATGGAGTCATTATAAGCATATTTTGCTTGTGGAAGAACAAGATCCCACTGCTGTCCATGTTCCTTTGTAAGACACCTCAACAAGTTCCCAAGTGATCTATTGACAACTTCGGTCTGTCCATCTGTTTGTGGATGGTAGGCAGAACTGAATGTCAAATTTTTACCCAACTTTTTCCACAGGGTCCTCTAAAAGTGTCCTATGAATTTAGAATCTCTATCTGACACAATGGTTAAGGGAAGTCCATGAATCCTTACAATCTCTTTGAAAAATAGTCTAGCAATATGAGATGCATCATTTATTGTTCTACAAGGGATAAAGTGAGCCATTTTACTAAATCTATCCACAACAACATAAACACTATCATACCCTCTTTGAGACTTGGGCAGACCCACTACAAAGTCCATGTTGATTGACTCCCATGGGTGGTTAGGTACTAGTAAAGGTTGATACAGTCCTGCATTAGAACTTGAGCTTTTTGCTCTTTGGCACACTACACAACTCTCTACAAACTTCTTTACATCTATATGAATCCTTGGCCAATGATAGAATCTCTTGACCTGCTCCAAGGTCTTATCAAACCCAAAATGACCACCTAAACTACCACAATGCTTCTCCCTTATCAAACTTGCTCTCATAGAGCATTTAGGCACACATAACTGAGCACCCTTGAACAATAAACCATCTTGCAACACAAAATCAGAATACTCCCTATGGAAGGCATCTTAAGACTGATTACAAACAACAAATGCATCTTTGAAATCATCATCTTCTTTGTACATAGCTCTCAATGCATCTATCCCTACACTTTGGAGTTTGATCTCTTGCACCATCATGGCTCTCCTACTTAGAGCATCAACAACCTTGTTAGCTTGACCTTTCTTGTGCTTGATTATGAAGGTATAGGCCTGCAAATACTCTACCCATTTCATATGCCTATGATTCTATTTGTCTTGATTGTTTAAAAATCTTAGAGCATGGTTATCGGTGAAGACAATGAACTCCTTTGGTAAAAGATAATGCCTCCACTTCCTTAGGGACTGCACCAATGCATACAACTCTAAATCATACAAGGAATAGCTTCTTTTTGCATCATTTAGCCTTTTACTAAAGAAAGCCACTGGTCTTCCCTCTTGGCTTAGGACTGCCCCAACTGTAGAACTACTAGCATCACATTCTATATTGAAAATCTTGTTGAAATTAGGGAAAGCAAGAATGGGTTGTTGAGCCACTCTACTCTTCAAGTATTTGAAACTTTCTTCTATCTCATTAGTCCATTGAAACTTCTTCCTTTTGTCTCCCTTAATGGTGTCAAGGATTGGTAAACATATAAGACTGAAATTCTTTATGAATTTTCTATAAAAAGTAGCAAGCCCATGAAAACTTCTTACCTCTCCTACTGATTTTGGAGTTGGCCAGCTAAGAATGGCTTCAACTTTGGAGGGATCCATCTTCAATAATGCTTTGGAGATGACAAACCAAAGATATACCAGTTCTTCCTTCATAAACTCACATTTCTTGAGATTTATCATCAATTTCTCTTCATGTAACCTCTTGAAAACCATATCAAGGTGCTGCAAGTGCTCTTCCTTTGTCTTGCTAAACACAAGTATGTCATCCAGATACACAACCACAAATTTCCCAATAAAAGGCTTCAACACTTCATTCATAAGCCTCATGAATGTACTTGGGGTGTTAGGGAGTCCAAATGGCATCACCATCCACTCATAGAGACCTTCATTAGTTTTGAATGCCATTTTCCACTCATCTCCTTCCCTTATCCTAATCTGATGATACCCACTCTTCAAGTCAATCTTTGAGAAATAGTATGCACCACTCAAACAATCCATTAGATCCTCCATGCTAGGTATGGGAAACCTATATCTGATTGTGATTTTGTTGATGGCTCTTGAATTAGTACACATTCTCTATTGCCCATCCTTTTTGGGTGCCAAAATAGTAGGGAAAAGACATGGACTCAAGCTTTCCCTTACCAATCCTTTGTCTAGAAATTCTTGGACTTGTTTCTTTATCTCCTTATTCTGATTTGGAGTCATTTTATATGCTACCTTATTGGGTAGACTTGCACCAAGTATGAGTTCTATGTGGTGACTTACATCTCTCATGGGTGGCAAGGATCTTGGGAGATCATCAACCACTATATCTTGATACTTCTCCAACAAGGTTTGTACTTCTTTAGGCACATCCTCTGAGTTTGGTACTGTCATAGCAGGTCTGATCAGGACTGCATATCCCTGTCCTCCCTCTACATTCAAGGTTTTTATAAACTTTTCCCCCACTACCATAACACTAGAGCCAACTTGCTTATCAATTCCTTCATCTTGAATAGGTGTCAAGGTAAATGAGGTGCCATCCTTATCTATCACATATACATTCTTGTAGCCATCATGCTTGGCCTTTTTGTCATACTGCCAGGGCCTTCCTAGAAGCAAGTGACAAACATCCATGGGGATGATGTCACAAAGGATTCTATCCTTATACCCCCCAATGTTGAAATCTACCCATGCTTGTTCATATACCAACACTTGTCCCTTATTTAGCCATGATACCTTGTAAGGTGTGGGATGGGGAAGTCTTTTCAAATTCAATTTCTCAACCATCTCCAATGAAACTAAATTGTTAGTAGAGCCTGAATCCACAACTACCTTACATACCTTGCCATTTGATTTGCATGTGGTCCTGAACAATGTCTTTCTTTGAGGAGGCTCCTTGGTTGTAGGCAATTTTATGAGAGTTCTTCTCATCATCAAAGTCTCACCTATCTCAGGTGCAGCATGTTGGGATGGTACATTGACACTTTCACTATCCTCTTCATGCACAAGTTGTGTTCTACGTTCCCCTCCGTGTGAACTTGAAGCTTGTTTGTCCGGGCACTTCCATGCAGGATGACCAAATTGGTTGCAGCTATAACATCTACCTGAGAAAGAATTTGAGCCTCTGCCTGATCCACCAAACCTTCCCCTGCCATTTGATCTCCTGCCCCTAAAATTGCCTCTTGACTCACCACTTTGCTCTTACTAGTTTCCTTGTTCTCCTTGCTGCTTTTGGGACTGTCCCCTTGCACTAAAATTGCCTCTACCTCTAAAATTTTTACCTCTGCCCCTTGACTGCTACTCTTGTCTCCTTTTAATCTTCTCCTCAGCCTTTATTGCCAAGTGGAAACACTCCTCAACTGTCCTACGAGTAGTGAGGCTGATTTCATCTTGGATGTTCAGTCTTAGGCCTTTCAAGTACCTAGCCACCTTTTCCTTTTCATTCTCAATGTGTCCTATCCTTATGGTTAGTTTATGGAATTCCTCAATATAGGCCATCACATCTAACTCCTTTTGCTTGAGATTTTGTAGCTTCTTTAAAGTCTAAATTTCATAGTCTGCAGGTAGGAATTGGCTCTTCACCTTAGCCACGATTCTATCCCATGCATGAATCTTTGCTTTGCCTTTCCTCACTCTTTCCTCTTGAGTTTAGTTCCACCATGTGAGAGTAGGTCCTTTTAGTTTGGTCTTTGCAAACTTCACCTTTTGATCCTCAGCAACATCCTTATATTCAAAATAGTTGTCTAAGGCATGAATCCATCCCAATACCTCCTTGCTATCCAATTTTCCACTATACATAGGCAACTCCATCTTGGCTTTAGGAGCATCACCCTTGATTGCCTTAATAATTCTAACCATCTTCATATCATCTAAGTCCAACCCTTCATCTCCATCTTGGACTCCTCCTTGAGGGTCTCCACTTTCACCCTCACCCTCTTGGTCACTCTCATCAGCAGTGGCCTTACCTCTTCTTTGGTTAGTCTCTAATGCTGTAAGCCTAGTCAAAACTACTTCTTGTGATTCCTTGATTGCCTTCAACTCCTTAGCTATGACTGCACTACCTTTAGGAGGCATCTTGTCTCTCACTTTTGCAATGTTCTCTATTCAAAATGCCACTTTCCTCTACTCAATCTTCAACAAAACTCCTAATACTTAATTAGAACCTAAGATTTGATACCATTTGATGTAAGAAAAGGGTGGACATGTAAAACAACCCTCAAGAAACCAACATGCACGTTTAAACCTCCTTTCTAGATGATTGTTCTAGCCTAGGCCTATATTAGCCGTGTAGCCTTGTTTTAGAGGTTTTCTGATCATAACTTTCCAAAATGGACTCAAACCCACCTAAAATTAACTATTTCAAATACCCATTTGGCTTCTTTATAACATATCTCAACTTGGATATGGGTTACTTTGGACCAAGACTCCCTAAAATTGATTGTTCTATTGTTTTAGAGGGCAATTAGCCCTATTTTACAAAGGAGGTATGAGAAATACTCTACCCAACACTCAAAACCCACTTTTATGAGCTTCCCCACATCCCAACTAGACTACTTTTATCAATTTTGAAATTTTCATGTATGGGTTTCTTACCAAACCAATAACCACCTATGCTACCTAGCCTCTTTTGCCTAATACATGAAGATATTAGGCCCAAATCTACTCCTTTCTAGATTTGGTGACCACCCCTACTCCTGCAATCATATAAAACATAAAATGCATCTATTCTACTTCCATTCCATTGATTTGTGAGAGGTTACACCAGTGGAATGGCTTATAAAGCCATATTTCCTTCATTACTAAACCTAGTTCAGGGTTTAGAACAGTTTTCAACAAAACTAGAATAAAATCCTCCAAATGCAATGAAAAGTGATCAAACCAAAACAAATATCTTTCTAGCTCACTTCCATATCACATACAGTCAAATATTTTGTAGTATTGGGCTGTACCTGACTATACTAGACTTGTTTCAACGTGAAAAATAGTGGAAAATGTAAGAAAAATAGTCTTCTTTTTGTTATTGACAGCAACAACCAATTCACAACTATGGATTTGATCCACCAAATAGCTGAAAAGCCTCTATTTACTTGCCCCATCAAATTTTCTGATGTCTGGGCTCCCAAACTCTTCATCTTCTCACACAAAAAGCCAAAATTTCTAAGTTATAAAGCTTCTTTTCTAACTCTTGGATAACTGACTACAAAAGCACAACTAAATCCTTCTAATTACATCATATTGGTTTAAATTAGACCTTATTACACCATGTCCATGACAACACACCAACAAAACTTGACTAAGCTACTTATTTACATTCTTAGGCTACAGATTGACAAGGTGCTCCTACACCAAATTCCTTCATGTCGGCCAAGGAAGATCACAAACTCCAATGAAGAGCTATAACATGTGTACATGGATAGGTTGGACCTAATTGAATAGAACTCCTTCACAAATGAATGGAATTGTGTGCGGATCTTAGGGAAGGTCTGTAAGGAAAGCAGAGGTGCAGAATACAGCTTCCCTAATGTCAATTCAAAGGGGATAATGCAAACAGGTAACTTTCAATTCAAATACAAAGATGAACACACCAGAAAAATAGAATAAACATCCAAGATAACAGAGAATGACAGTAGATTTACGTGGGAAAACCCTTTCGAGTAAACACCCACCACCACAAGAGAGATAATCTTTATTTACAGTAAGCTTAGAAAAGTTACAACAAAGATCCCAGCCTTCTTGCTCAGGTATCGATTCTCAAATCATACAAAATAGTTCACTTCCACTGTACATCTACAACAATGAACAATATGATTGAATCTCTTCATCATCATCTTCTAACGATACCTCTAAATCTGTATATACCATAGTCTTCAAGAGCAAAACCATTTGAACTTCTACCCTAACTGTTCGTTCCAACTGACCCAGCGTCACTACTTTCCAACTATCTCAACTGTCGTCTGACTATTCACATTCAAGAGGACTCATTAGTCCCACATGTACTAGACATTGGTCATAGCCGTAGTATATATACATGACCACAAGAATGTTAACTATCGACACTTATGCCGACAAGACCAAATAGTCTACCATTCACCGTCCATCGGGAAGACTCTAGCAGATATGTTTCATCGGTGTGACTTAAGCAATCAGAGTGATATCTCCAAACAGTGCCGAAGGTTCTTTTCTTGCCGATGTCCAACCCTTCAATCTCCATCAGAGTAACGAAGATCGTCGGAGTGACATTTCAAAAATGTACCGATAGTAATGGTCTTGCCGATCCAAGCGTTCATCAGAAAGACACAAGACTATCGGTAGTGACTTCTCAAGGCTAGGCCGATAGTGGTTCTCACGCCGATGCCAACGCTTCACCAACCCTTCATCAAAGTGACAATAACTATTAGAGCAACATTTGCAAACCATGCCAACAATAATTGTCATGCCGATAGCTAGCCCTCCATCGGTGTAACCTTGCAGATCGGCCAAAGACTCCTCACTCCCGCCGATACAGAAAGTCAACCCGATAGCTCACGACCATCGGTGAGACAAAAATGATTGGTGTAGCACTAACCAAGTCTACTGATGCTCCAATGTGGTCAATGACCAAGCAACTATCGGAGAGACACTATCCATTGGTAGAAGTTAAGAGTTCATCAACAGTTCAAGTCTTGCCGATGAACGACTGAGGTTCCAAGCAGTAACTTGAGACATTAGGTCTCTTCAAGGTTGGCCATGAACCAAACAACATTGAATGATGTGTCTTTGAACTTCACAAGTTGTGAAATGCTCCACAATTCTTTTCCTTTAGTTGATTATCTGAAATTGCCAGGATGCTCTATTCTGAGAAAAACAATCAATCTTCTGATAGCGATATCTTATCAATACTTGATCCAAATACTGTAAATTTTGGATATGATGTGCATGAATGAATCTAGATGCTAAGTCCAGCTCTGTAAGGTCTAAATTGCAACTGTGGTAGAATGTAGACCAAAATATAGAAATTGCTATTGACTGAACTGCTTGAACTGAACTGGAAACTAAAAAGAAACAAATTGAAATGCAAATGTTTTTTGGTTGATGCAGGATTTCTCATGAAATAGGGATGCTCCTGCATCATCAACTCTTATTGTTGTAGGACTCCTCCACTCCTTCACAAGCCTCTCAAGCTTCTTAGACAACCCTCACCACTTCACAACTTTAATCTCAGGTTCTCATGTAATCTGCCTCACATTCGGTGTTCTGTTACACAAACACCTTCTCACAAATCCACCCTCAAGTCCCAGTATAGACTGCCTCATATTCGATGCTCTGTCCACATGCTCAAGACCTATGGCTTTGATACCACTGACGAAATACTCATTCACAATTACATAAAAACACATACAGAGACTCTCTGCATACACACAAATTCCATTGATTTCATTCAACTTCAATAAACAAATTACATTTTCTTTTCTACAAACATAAATTTGCAACACAACAAAATCTTGGCGCTCATGACCTCTCTCTCAGTTTTATAACAACTTCCATTCATTCATGTGCCCCTCTCATGGGCAAATTTCTCTCTCCAAAACTCTACCTTTCAATCTACCACCATTCTCTTATATTTTCCAATTTTTCCACTCCTCTATCTTGGGAATCCAATTCTAGAAATCCTTATTTTAGTTTTCTAGAGCTTAATTAATACATTTAACATCCCTCATTTTCTTCCACACCTCTCTTGTAACTATTTTTGGTATTCAAATCTGCTCTCACATTTTTCTGAAGATGCCCCCCAAAATGGAGGTCTAAACATACATTTTATAATCAATAAGGCCCAAAATACTTGCCTCTTACCTATCTATATCCCCATGTCTTCAAATAAATGATGATACCCATGTTTTTAGATTTAAATTTGTCTTTGAAATAGCTAAAAGAAATAATTTCTTGTTTTACTTAGAGCGGTTACGAAGTAGAATTCACATGTAAAATTGGAAGATTCTTTGCCTTTTCATATTAGCATTTTAAATACATTTATGAGCAACATAAAATGATTAAAACAACTTGAATAATACCTCATAAATCTGCACAAACAAATTGGAGAAGAATTTTTATATTTTTTTGTGACTTCACCATTTTACGCCAAGAAGTTGAAAAATCAACTTTTTGCATATAACTTCCATCTAGAACCTCATTTTTGCATGAAAACTTTCCATGATGCATGGAATAACATCCCCAAGGTCTCCACCAAACCATTTTTTTCCAGACTTCATAAAACTCGAGAAATTAAATTTCTCTTAAACTGCTAGCCTCGATCAGAGAATTTTAAATTCTCTCAAATGGTGATGAATTTGAGTGTGATTCCCTTTGTACATTAGGAAAAATATCATCATGAATCTTTCCCTAGAAGGAATTTTTCCCATCTCTTAAAAATATTGAAAATTAATTATTTCCGTAGCCGACAAGGCTAAATTTTCTGATTTTAAATTCTCCCAATCTGTGAGGAATTTAATCAGGAAACCTTCACCATATTGTGCGTAATTCATCCAATGATATATCTTCCAAAGTATTTCAACCCAGATCTTATAGATTTTTGGAAACAATTGTTTTCATAAAACTGCCCTGTAAAGCCTTAAAACGATAATTTGGCAAAAACTTGAATCTTGCAATTTTGACCAAAATTTTGAGTTCCTACTGCTGAGAGATGCCAAGAACACCAAAAACAAACCAAAATAAAGAAAAGAAACTACAAATTATTTTTGGGTAATGTAGGATCGCTTGTGGACCCGGATGCTCCTGCATCATCTTTGCATTATTTGTTCCACTAGGAAATGAAGATCTACTCTGTTTACCAAAACACAATGCTCATAGAAATCATTTTTGCCAACAGAATAATCTGAAATACCTTCAACCAATTTTTTATTGATAATGGTCCTAAGACCTTTTTCACTGATATGGCCCAATCTCTGGTGCCACAACATATATGTATTTTCAGTGTCTGTTACATTGGTTGAATTATTCAAAGTAGATGCATTTAATCTACACAAGTTTCCCATTCAAGATCCTTTAGCAACCACTCAATTCCCTCTTACCAACCTACAATTAGACTTAACAAATGTCACATTCATTCCGAAATCATTTAACTTTGATACATAAAGTAAGTTTCTTGCTAGTCCTGGAATATGCAAAACATCATGAAGGGTTTTAACCCTTCCATCACTGAAATACAACTTTACCTTTCCTTTGCCAATTATCTATTTTGTACTATTGTCACCAAGGAAAACTTCACCTCCATCATATGTTGAATATTTCAAGAACCACTCCTTGTTGGGAGTCATATGGTAGGAGCAACATGAATCAATAAGCCAAGCATCATTACTTATTGTGTTAGCTGAAATAATTAATGCATCATTATCACCATCCTCCAAGGATTTTCCAGTGGAAGAATCAGAACCCTTTTTCTTGTTCTTACAGTCTTTCTTTGTATGTCCCCATTTGCCACAGTTCCAACATTTTACCTTGCTCTTAACAGAAGGGGTTTTAGAACAACCTTTAGACTTACCCTTCTTCTTATCCCAGTTGGGTGTCTTTTCCTTTGTCCTACCCCTTACATTTAAAACATGTTGGGATCCACCATTTTTGAACTTTCTTCTCATTTCTTCTGAAAGAAGAGTAGCAATAATATTGTCCATCTTTGGATTTGCACCACTACCACTGATAACAATAATTAGATTTTCCCAAGATTTTGGTAAAGAACATAATCATAAGATACATTTATCCTCATCCTCAAGATTAACATCTATAGATGTAAGCTAACTTATAATCAAATTAAATGCATTCAATTAGTTTGCAACAAAATCTCCATTCTTCATTTTTAATGAATACAACTGTCTTTTGAGGTATAACTTATTTGTTAAACTTTTGGTTTGATAAATATCACATATCCTCTTCCATAGCTTGTATGATGTAGCTTCAGTAGAAACATTCAAGAGGATGACATCTGCAAGGCACAACCTTATGGTTCCTCATGCTTTTTTATCAAGTTTCAACCATTCTTCATCTTTCATAGTTGTAGAGGGATTCTTTTCATTTGAAACAACCCATTGTTCTCTTTCTTCCAAGAGATCTTCCATTTTTAATTTCCACATCTCGTAGCCTAATCCATTGAATTTCTCAATATCCATACGAGAGGTAGAACCCATTGTATACAATCTCCTTCATAGATCTACAAAGCCTACAAAAACAAAGCTCTCACTACGGCCAAAAAACCTTCAACACTTTAAGAGAAAGGCATCCCTCACTCTACACAATCATTAGCTGTAATACCAAATGTTGAAAATGAAGGTAGAACTACTGCTATAAACTTTAAAATTTTGTATATACAAAGATGAAATAAGATGAATTCTGTAACAATTAATGAACAAGTGATTGTGCACTTTTAATTCAATGTAGAAGAGAAGAGAATAGAAGAGAGAAGTTTGCACAGTATTTACGTGGAGAAAACCTTTCGGGAAAAAACTCCACACTCAAAGATGTTTCCTTCTTGTATTACATCTCTTTTGAAAAGATTACATTCAATACTAAAATTCCTCTAAGTCCTTGATGAACTTCACAAAAAAAGATTCTTTCTTTTTTCACTAAGGCTTTACAAAAAACTTATTGCTTTTTTCTTCAAGTCTTTTTCACCTTTCAACTCTCTGGAAAATGTGCGGGGCTCTTAATTAATTAATATGAAGCTTCATAATTCGAGAGCTTCTTAATTTGAAAGGTTGAAACTCAAAATACAATAAATTGTAGTTGATAACATAGCAACCAATGTGTTGAATACTGAGAGGGGGGGTGAATCAGTATTCTTAAATTAAAATAATTAAACCAATTGCAAACTTTAATAATCAGAAAGCAAAGTAACCATAGAAATACAAGCCATAAAAACATGACACATAAACACCAAATTTTTATGTGGAAAACCAAGCAAGGGAAAAACCACAGAGAGGATTAGCTCTCAATATAAATTGCATTTTTTTAAAAATGATGATGTTCAGGCTTAGTCACTCCACGGGCCTAGAACATGTTGGCTCACTGCCATGAAGTACAACTAGGTTTAGCAGGCACACTGCCACAACCCTAAACCTAGAAAGGTTACAATGAGGGCTATTAAACCCTACTGATTTCTTACAGCCAGACTCACTGCCAAGTACAAGTGAAGTTGTATAAGGAATATGAATACTGCAGCAGCATCTCTTAGTATGCTAGGGTACAGTCATTTAGCAACTAATTACTGAGTCCTGAGTCTTCATCATCACTAATTTTCTATTTCTGCTCTACTATTCTGATATTCACATCAATCACATTCACAATGCTTTCTTTGCACACTTCACATTCATATTTTTTTAAACACTGAATTCAATCCCATATATATATCGGCAACACTTAAGATCTTCATATTAGGTCGGCATACTCAGATGAAGCGTATAGTTGATAAACTTGTAGCTTGTTGGCCAAATTCCTTCAAAATACATTGCAGATCCAAATAACATTTGAAACATCTTCTCATATGTCAGCTCCAACTATAGAACCACTTAGGATAAAGTTCTAATTAATAGAGCTTACCACACATAAATCAAACTATCATGTTGGCCTCAAAATTAAACTGCTACTAGTTCAGTTCAACTGTCAGATCACAACTTTCACTACAAACCACATGGCTTGCTCAAAATCATGTTAAAGACTCCTTAGATGTCACCCATCATACCTTCCAAACCACAGAGAAAAATATTTTTTAGCGGCAGAATGCAGACCATTAGAACTCAGACTCTGTCACAGTCAAACTCTGTCAAACACTGTAGTGATACTTAGCAGCTTGCAACTATATTTCTGGTGGACTTCATATCTTACAACTCTGGATTTAGACACTTCATACAAGTGTTTACAACACCCCAAAACCGCACATCAAGATATGCAACACCAGAGGAATGCAGACTATAACAACTGAGTGTTCTGTTTTGAGTAGCACTGTATTTTACTCTATCGGATTTAGGCCATTTAACGATATACTTCCAAAACTAGTCAACTGCTAAAACCTTGGATATAAGATCATCTGAGAGTTAGAAACATCATACTAGAACCACAAAACTTGATCTTCAACTGTGGATCAATACCAGTCCAAACACTGTTCTTTTGTTGTTGCTCTTGTATATTGTCAATACTTAGCCAATATGACTAAGTCTTCTTTACCGGATCAAAAACTTTGTTCCAACCTTGTTCCTTTTCTTGTTTCCATTAATGACAACAGTCAGTTATTCAAGATAGCAGTGTCTCTTGCCAACAATCTCCCCCTTTGGCATTGATGGCAACACTTAGTGAAAAATGCTTTTGACTTCTCCCCCTTTCTATATACACTCCTATATTCCTTCTCCCCCTAAGATGTTTTCTCATTTTTCACTGATCTTCTCTCCCCCTTTGACATCAATGGCAAAGGTGGGGATTCTGGAGTCAAATCTTGTCAAAACTGCAAAAATTTTATGTACTCTATTGCATATGTGCAAGTGTAATCTTCAACTTTATTTTACATTAGATGGAGGATGTCATTGAAAAAGATCTTAATTTGGGCCAATTCACCATCCCAATTTTTCTTGGCATTATCCAAAATTTGAATGTAACCACTAAGTAGAAAAGCTATGGTCTCTGCCTGGTGAGGATCAGAAAGTGTATTAATATGTGAAGTTGTTTGTGCTTCAGCTGCAAGATTAAACATTGAGTCTATCTTAGGACTGATTAGTTCTCTCAGTTGACACATTCTGGTTCTGATTTGGTTCCTCTCACTTATTAGATTTCTCAAGTCATTATGAAGGTTGATTACTTGACTTTCCTTGCTGCTAACTGATTCTGCTACCGGATCAAATGTCTTGGACATGTTCAACAGTTTCTACTCCAAATCCTTGATCTTCTCTATTGTTTTCTTTATGACTTCTGGCCAGGATAAATAGAATTTTCATATGTCACCAGCTTATTTAATGGAACTTTGAATACTTCTAATTCCTTGGTCTAAAGAGATCTTATCATTGATCAACATGGTTTTTAACTCTGCTAGTCTTTTCTCATCAAATTCTTTTCTAACCTTTGTTTTTACAAATTTTTCAAAGGATTCAAAATGATTACTAATTAATCTTATCATCCCTTTTAGTTGATCTGTAGATGATATCACTATATCTTTCTAGTAATCAGGCATCAATTTTCCAAGTACACCAGATACTGCTGTAATGAGCTTATTATCTTGCATATGAGTTTTCATCAATTCTTCTTGTTCCTTTGCTTGGGCAAATGATGTTAATTCAAATTTTTGTTTCGAAGACAGGGAATTCAGATTTATTGGTTCTTGAAAAACTTGGGTAGATTTGAGATTTATACACTTTGTAGCTTTTTCAAAGGTTTTGCAACAATGTCTCTTGCCATTTTTTCTTCACAAAATGAAACTTTCTTTCTCTTCTTTTCTTCAGTTGTGGCCCATCTATTATGGATGAGGTCCTTGATCTTTTTCTGAGATTAGATGCTAGTCTCTCTTCATTAGATCTCTTATCTTTCCTTTCTGGAGTGCTTGAAGTCCATTCTACCGAAGCACTTATGGACTTTGATCCTTCTAAGCTAGTTGTTGCCTTAATTGTTCATCTAATGTTTTCTCTGACTGCTTAGATTCCATCAACATTCTAGAAGATAATTATGAGAATGTCCCAAATCTATTCTCTTTGGGATCAATAGGTTTACTTAGTAGTTCATCAGCTAATTCAGTCAAGACATCTTCAACTTCATAACCTAGTGCAGAGACCCATACAGTTCTTGGTTCCAAAGCTTCCATGAAGCATTTGTCTTTATCCACCATGAATACAGTATCCTTTTCATACTTTATCACCACATTTTTAGGTATCTAGAACCTACTTGAAATTTTCTTTTAAAAGCCTTTGTAATAATTCCATAAGATTTCATTCTGCTTATCCGCATTGCCCAAACTTTGTAAGTGATTTCTTATTTGAGTGGCTACAGGTATGTGATCAAGCCAGACAATATTTCCTAAATTGAGTAGCTATCACAGGTGTTGTGCCTTGCACACATGCCCCATTTTTCTAAATGGAGACCCCCTTTTTTGCTTTGGCTTGAAGTCTCAACCTTTCCTCCTTATGATGATGAGAAAGTGAATTTGTGCTTAGAGTGCATGATTTGTTACAAATTTTAGTATTTGTATGATTGGATTCATTTCATGTCTTTCATGATTGATTTGGAAGTGTCTTGAGTGGTCTTGTGCTTGAAAGATAGCCATTTGTTGCCTTCTGCACTGAAATTAGGTGTTACTGCATTTTGCTTCAAAATCCCATGTCACTGGCTATTGCTTCTACAGGATGTTTCATGTTGAAATTCCTAGTTTCCAGGTCTTAGAATTACAAAATCATGCCTAATTCCACAAGATTTCACTAAGGGGTTCACATATTTTCATCCTAACACATGGTCCTGAAACCCTAATTTGGCTAAGTCTGAAACCCTGAAAACCCTGAAAAATGGCTAAGTCTAAAATCTGGTGGAACTTCAAAAATCTAGAATCTACATATGAAATCCAATGGATCTGGAACCTATCTCAAACATCCTGAAAGTATATTTAAAAATATTTAAAGTATATATTTTTAAATATACTTTTACCTTGGGAAAATTCAAGTTGTTCATCAAAGTACATATCCAGATGATGATGGTAGGAAATACATATGGTCTGCAAGTCACCCAACCAATGAGTTTGAGATCCATGACTAATTAAAATCTCTTTGTCAGTTGGACAAATCAGAAGAGTATGTTGTTCCAGCTTGGTTAAAGCTAAGTTTGCAATCATAGGACAACAAATAGAGCAATGTGTAAGATTGGATTTCTGCTATTGAGGGTGTTGATAAGGTTGATGATGAATCAACCCTCATGAATAGTCAACAATCAAATGTTTCACAAACATCAGGTCCTAAAACTAAATTTGTTGCTACAGAGGTGCAGAACAATAGTTCCTTGTAGGTGGCTGATAATTTTGAGTTTGAAAAGTAGTTAGATTAGATCGGATGTGTGCAAGAACAAGAAGAAATTAGTCCTCCAAATGAAGAATAATCATGGACAACAATGTAAAAAATTGTTCCAGTTGACACACTTGAGCCACAATCAGATTGTTTGATGAAAAGTGATCAAGTTCCTGAGTACATCAACATAGTGCATTATAAGGATCAGTCATATCAGCCCAATACATTTGCTACAGTTACTCCCACAGAGATTTCAGCTGAGTCCAATGGACAAAATCTAGATGATGCATCATTACAAGGTGACATTGTTATTAAGGATCTAGTCATAGAGGACACAAGAGACTTTATTTCTACTATAGACTATGAACTTGCTGTCCAATATCAATCACCAGTTGAAATAGGAAGGTTGTTGATTGATGTAGATAAAGTTTTTTCAGAACATGTGACTGATTTTGATGAAGTAAATTCAAATATCTCATATGTTCCTCATGTTGATCCTATCCATAGTTGCAACAAAGAAGATCTCTACATGGTTGATGCTGACCCAGTAGTGACAGATGAAAGCAAAAGTATGCAATATGAGAATAAAAATGAAACTTTCATGCAGGGTAATGGCTTGGAAGCTTTTTCGTGTCAATCACTTGATCACATCATTGAGTTGGTATCAACAATGAGCAAGGATATGTTGCTACATGGAAATTCACTGCATATGTCAGATTTTGCTTTAGCCACTTCATGCAGAATTCATCCACATGATCCACATTCTGAGGAAGATTGTCTAGACTTTCTATTCGCTTGGGAAGTTTCTACAACATTCAGTGCTCCAAAGGTATTTGATGAATAGGATATGGCCAAACATGAGTTGAGACCTCTCGAAGATGAGAAGGTATTTGGTATAATGTAGTAAGGTGATGAACTTACTATTGCAAGTATGGGCCTAACCAGTGTTGTCATTGATGTCAACATACTCATGTTGCATTAATGAGAAGGATTGGATGAGCTGTGTGCTGAGGATATTGAGAAAATTAGTCTCAATCAGGAACAGTGAAGAACGGTGATGACAACAAGGTAAAAGTCCAAGATAGGTTGAGGATCAGAGGATACGGTTTAAAGGGTTGTAGATATAAGTCTTGAAATGCTCCAGTCAAGTTTTTAGAGGTCCACATGAAGATCAGAAGAAGTTATGGTCGTTGAAGTAGAACCGATTCTGGCAGGTGTTCAGAGGTGACAGAGTGACACAGATAGGTCTAGTGAGATCCAGAAATGCATTATCCCATTTTACGGATTTGAGGAAGTGTTGAGAACATCCTTGTGAAGTGTCAAGTCATTTGGTTCATGGTTTGAAGGTCCGAAAGAACCTATTCCTTTGTGACAGTGATGACAAACTATGTTCTTGAGGTTTCGGATGAAGGAGAGAAGGATTCCAGTAAGCAGATGAAGTGCGGATGTTCTTGGTGATTCAGAAAAGCTCGTGGTGATCTATGGATCGTGTCCAGTTCATATTGATGGTCCACATTGAAGTTAAAGCTCGCATTTGAAGAATAACCAACAAATGTTGGTGTTCTTCCTGAGATTGGCCGACCAGATGTATTACACGTCTTGCAGATGTTCTTGTAGGTGTTTGCCAACTTAGATGATTGTTCCTCAGTCGATGCCTTGTATAAGTAAGGGATTGTGAAGTCATTTCAAAGTGTGCTTTTGCAGTGATGAGTGTGTGGTAGTGAGTAGGAGTGAGAAAGGCAGAGCAGAAGTATTGGGCTTAAGTGGAACTGATTCAAGCATGGTGAAGATGCTATTCTCTAGTTCATGAAGGTGATACTTATTTCTTTGTAGACAGTGTGTATCTTGTAGGTAGTGAGCCCTAATTGGAAAGTGCCATTTTGTTCTTTCTATTCTTCTAATAGAGAATACATTCTTGGGTTAATCACCTCGTGGTTTTTCCCTTAACTGGGTTTTCCACGTCAAAATCTTGGTGTCTTATGTGTTGATAAGTTTCTGCTTTTGATTTGAATGCATTATGTTTTATGTTTAATATACTGCTAATCACTAAGAGGATTTAAGTGTGTAAATTGGAGAAAGTTTTGCACAACTAATTCACCCCCCCTCTTAGTTGTGTGCCCTAAGTCTAACAATTGGTATCAGCGCCAAGTTCCTCTAAAAGGAGCTTAACCGCTTGAGGAGATCCAGGATGTCATCTTACAAGAAGGATAGTCCAAAGTTTGATGGAACCAACTTTGCTCTTTAGAAAGGTCGCATGAAATGTCACTTGTAGTGTATGGGAATGATGTACTGGTCCATGGTTACAAAAGTGTATGTACCTCCACAGGGTGGTCCGACAACCCTAAATGAAATCACAGATGCTAAAAACAATCTATGGACCAAAGAGGCTCTTCTAAGTGCATTATCTGACTTAGAGCTCTCAAATGTTACTAACCTACCAACTGCCTTTGAGATTTGGAATAAACTAGAACTTTTGCATGAAGGAGACCAGTATGTTAAATCTGCAAGGTTACAGAGTCTAAAAGGGAAATTTGAAAAATTGAAGATGAGAGATGATGAAAATATTACCACTTTTATGCCAAGAGTGAATGAGCTGGTTTGTTGAATTAGAAATGTTGGTGGAGTCTTGGATGAAAATGAGATTGTTGGTAAAATCCTCAGATCCCTTCCTGCTTCTTACAAAATCAAGGCTGCTACCATTGAAGAATTCAGATCCCATACAACTGTCACAAGAGATCAATTGGCTGGGAAATTGGCTACATTTGAAATGATAGAGTTTGGAGATGAGCCCCCCAAGACTGAATCTGCATTCAAAGCCAGTGCCTCTGTTAAAGGTAAACAAAGGTTTGATCCGGGAGAGAATTCTTCAAGGAAATTGTCATGGTATGAAAAAGCAAGAAAAGATCTGGAAGAAGAAGTAGAAACTCCTCAACTTGAAGCCCTTATTGCAAAGAGGCTGCCAAGAGGATCCGGTAAGTATGAAGGAAAATTACCTTTTAAGTGTTTTAACTGCAATAAGATTGGTCATTTTGCCTCAAGGTGTCCAGAAAGATTTTCAAGGCAAAATCCTAACAAGCCAAGGTTCCTAAAGAAATGTTACTATGTACATGAAGATGATGATAATGAAGGAGTAACAGATGATGAATTAGAGATAGGAAACAAATCCAGAAATGAATGGGTGTTCATTGCCATCAAGGAAGAAGATCCAATGTCCTCTGTATCTGTCAATCTTAAGACTATGGAAAGAGCTCTGGCTACCTAAATTGAAGAGAAGGATGATTGGGTCATTGATAGTGGATGCTCTCACCATATGACAGGTGACAAAAATAAGTTTGTAGATTTGGAAAGGTATGAAGGAGGAGTGGTAAAGTTTGGTGACAATTCTGCTGGTAGAATCAAAGGAAGAGGAACTATTTCTTTTGATGGAAGAAACAAAACTGGTAATGTACTGTATGTTGAAGGTTTGAAGCACAATCTTCTCAGTGTTGGACAGTTGGTGGACAAAGGCTATGATCTCTGATTCAAGGATGGAAAATGCAAAATATTTGAAAGTTTCGGAACAGAGATTGCATCCGATACTCAAACTAAAGGTAATATCTTCCACTTGGTTGGTACTGGTAAAAACTACTTATTTGTTCAAGTTGATCAGAGCTGGTTATGGCATAGAAGGATGTGTCATGTAAATTTTGGTAATATCATCAAGATAAGCAATACTTAGGCTGTAAGAGATTTTCCAAAATTGGTGAAACCTACTAACAGTTTGTGCAAGGAATGTCAGTTGGGTAAGCTGAGTAGAGTCAAATTCAAAAGCAAGGAACTGTCTTCTACCGGATTATTGGACTTAGTTCACACTGATCTTTGTGGTCCGGCAAGAACCAGGAGTATTCAAGGTGATAGATACTTCATGCTGCTAATTGATGACTATTCCCGAATGATGTGGGTAACCTTTCTAAAGGAGAAATTAGAAGCTCTTGAGAAATTCAAAATATTCAAGGCTATGATAGAGAATGAAACAGGATTAAAGTTGAAATGTCTGAGGTCTGATAGAGGTGGAGAATTCACATCCGGTGAGTTCATAAGTTCTATGAGAAACATGGAATTAAGAGACAATTGTCTGCTCCTAGGACTCCACAGCAGAATGGAGTAGTGGAGAGAAAGAACTGGACCATCCAGGAAGCATCTAGGACTATGATGATGGAAGCAAATGTTCCTCAGATCTATTGGAGAGAAGCTATCAGCACTATAGTCTATACTCTCAATCGAGTTCAAATCAGAAGCAATACCGGTAAGACCCCTTATGAACTTTGGTTTGGCATTACTACTACTGTAAGATATTTTAGAGTCTTTGGTAGAAAATGTTACATCAAAAGAGATGAAGATCTAGGCAAGTTTGATTCTAGAAGTGATGAAGGAATATTCTTGGGTTACTCTACTCAAAGCAAAGCATACCGGTGTTATAACAAGAGACTAAGAAAGATGATAGAAAGTACAAATGTGAAGGTTGATGAGGGAATAGAGAAACCCTCAAGGTTTTATGAATATGATGAAGATGATCAGAATGGTGTTCTGGTTCAAGGAGTTCAATCCTCTTCTAAAAGTTAGATTCAAATTCATCTGGTAAATCAGGAAGAAGGGATAGGTCTGAATGAGCCTAATTAAGAAGTAGAAGTGCAAGAAACTCCCAAAGTTCCAAGGTATGTAAGACTAAACCACTCTGAAGATTAGATCATAGGTGACAAAAGCAAAGGTGTGCAAACTAGAAGAAAGATTGCTCAAAATTTAGATGAATATTGTCTGATTTCAAAGATTGAACCTAAGACAATAAATGAAGCCTGCAATGATGAAAACTAGACCAAAGCAATGGAGGAAGAGTTGATGCAAATTGATAAAAATTGCACTTGGGTTCTTGTTCCTAGACCTAGAAACAAGAATGTGATTGGAACCAAATGGGTCTTCCGGAACAAACTAAATGAAGTTGGTGAAGTAATCAGAAATAAAGCCAAATTGGTCTGCAAGAGCTACTCTCAAATAGAAGGAATTGATTTTGAAGAAACATTTTCTCCGGTGGCAAGAAGTGAAGCAGTCAGATTATTCCTTGCCTTTGCTACGTTCAAGGACTTCAAGGTATATCAGATGGATGTCAAGTCTGCCTTTCTAAATGGTGACTTGGAAGAAGAAGTATATATAGAGCAACTAGATGGATTTCAATTGTCTGATCATGGTGATATGGTCTGCAAGTTGAAGAAGGCACTATATGGATTAAAGCAAGAACCAAGAGCCTGGTATGAAAGATTGGACAAGCATCTTTTGAAGATTGGTTTCAACAAAGGTACTGTTGACAGTAAATTATATTTCAAAATTGATCATGAAAACATCTTGATTGTTGAAGTATTTGTTGATGATATCATCTTTGGAGGAAGAGATAGTATGTGTAAAACTTTTGCAAATCAAATGAAAAGTGAGTTTGAGATGTCTATGCTTGGTGAAATGACTTTCTTCTTGGGTCTGCAAATTACTCAAACAAAGAAAGGAATCTTCATTTCTCAGACCAAATATGTGAAAGAACTGTTGAAGAAATTTGGGATGGAAGATTCGAAGCCAATGAATACTCCCATGGCAACCAGATGTAAGTTGAGCAAAGATGATGACTCTCCTAAGGTAGACCAGACAAAGTATAGATCAATGATTGGAGGATTGTTGTATCTCACTCAAACTAGACCAGATATTATGCAAGATGTTGGTCTTGTTGCTAGATTCCAAGCTAATCCTAGAGAATCCCATGTCATGGAAATCAAGAGGATCTTTAGATATCTAAAAGGGACAGTTGAGTATGGTCTATGGTATCCTAGAGATCATGATTTCTCTCTTCATGCATATACAGATGTTGATTGGGCAGGAGATGTGGATGACCGGAAGAGTACCAGTGGTGGAGCTTTCTTTTTGGGAAAGAGATTGGTTTCTTGGATAAGTAAGAAACAAGAGGCAATATCCTTGTCTACAACTGAAGCAGAATACATAGCAATAGTAGGTAGTTGCACTCAAGTTTTGTGGATGAAGCAGATGATAAGAGATATTAAAGTAGAGTATGAGGAGCCTATCACGATCTTCTGTGATAATTCAAGCGTAATAAATATTTCTAAGAATCTGGTGTTGCATTCTAAGACTAAGCATATATCTATCAAGTTTCACTTTCTGAGAGAGCAAGTGAACAAGGATGAAGTCAGACTGGAGTTTGCACCCTCCAAGGATTAGATTGTAGATATATTTACTAAACCTCTTCCCAAGGACTCTTTTGAGTATCTTAGGGAGAAGTTAGGGGTTATTGCCCCTCCGGTGATGAACTAGGATGCACTGATGTGCATCAGTCTGGTGGATATCATAGTCATATCTTGTGATCTGGATTGATTATGGGGAGCTGCTACTTAGGGGGAGCAGCAGGTATGATTATGAAGTATTGGAGTTGCAAGTATGAACCCTTTGCCATTGATGTCAAAGGGGGAGAGAAGACATGTGAAAAACAAGTGGTTGATGATCAAAGGGGGAGTAGTAAAGGAAGAGAAGACATGTGAATAGTTTCTATTGATAGGGGGAGTTGTGACGGTAAGGAGAAGTTCTTGTCTTGATGGTTTTTCACATCATATGTTGCCATCAATGACAAAGGGGGAGATTGTTGCAAGTATGGGCCTAACCAGTGTTGTCATTGATGTCAACATACTCATGTTGTATTAATGAGAAGGATTGGATGAGCTGTGTGCTGAGGATATTGCAAAAATTAGTCTCAATTAGGAACAGTGAAGAACAGTGATGACAACAAGGTAAAAGTCCAAGATAGGTTGAGGATCAGAGGATGCGGTTTAAAGGGTTTGTAGATATAAGTCTTGAGATGCTCCTGTCAAGTTTTTAGAGGTCCACATGAAGATTGGAAGAAGTTATGGTCTTTGAAGTAGAACCGGTTCCGGCAGGTGTTCAGAGGTGACAGAGTGACACAGATAGGTCTGATGAGATCCTTAAATGCATTATTCCATTTTTTCTAGTTCATATTGATGGTCCGCATTAAAGTTAAAGCTGACATTTGAAGAATAACCACCAGATGTTGGTGTTCTTCCTGAGACTGGCCGACCGGATGTATTACATGTCTTGTAGATGTTCTTGTAGGTGTTTGCTGACTTAAATGATTGTTCCTAAGTCGATGCCTTGTATAAGTAAGGGATTGTGAAGTCATTTCAAAGTGTACTTTTGTGGTGATGAGTGTGTGGTAGTGAGTAGGAGTGCAAAAGTTAGAGTAGAAGTATTGGGCTTAAATGGAACTGATTCAAGCATGGTGAAGATGCTATTCTCTAGTTCATGAAGGTGATACTTATTTCTTTGTAGACAGTGTGTCTCTTGTAGGCAGTGAGCCTCTTGTGAGCAATGTGCTCGGGCAATGAGCCCTAATTGGCAAGTGCCATTTTGTTCTTTCTATTCTTCTAATAGAGAATACATTCTTGGGTTAATAACCCCATGGTTTTTCCCTTAACCAGGTTTTCCACGTCAAAATCTTGGTGTCTTATGTGTTGATAAGTTTCTACTTTTGATTTGAATGCATTATGTTTTATGTTTAATATACTACTAATCACTAAGAGGATTTAAGTGTGTAAATTGGAGAAAGTTTTGGACAACTGATTCACCCCCCCTCTCAATTGTGTGCCCTAAGTCTAACACTTACATCTCTGATTGATGGTACTGCAAATAAGGTTGTATCTTCGCTCTTCTCACTTGGTTTTGAAAGTTATCAATTTGATTATGATGATTTAGGTAAGACAACTTGCATTTGGATTGATCATAGCCCCGATGAACTACCCTAATTGTTGATCTTGTGTAATTGGAACCTCAAACATGAACCTAGCATGCCTATACCTCACTTTTCCAAGTACAAGGATGAACTTGCCAGACTTAGGACACTGACCTGTACCTTGTTACTTCTGTATGTCCTAAGAAATAAATCATGGGGAAGTGTAAATACTTTCTACCCAAAGCTTTTGTACATAGTCTTGCTTGTTTCTAGTTAGGTTTTAGTTAGTTCCTTGTTGTTTTAGTTTAGTTTTTGCTCTCTATTTTTGCCTTTCCTTAGTTGTTGTTAGCTGTTAGTTGTTGCTTTCATTCTGCTTTGGTTAGAGTAGTTTGCTTCATTTAGGTTAGTTGCTTGTTTTTCTTTTGTTTCCTACACTTGCTTTGCTTTGGGGCTCTCCATTTCTTGAACGTGGTGGTAGTTGTGCAGACCTATAAATGGTCCTTTGTTGGGTAAATAATCTGGGATATTTCTTTGAGAAACTGTAGTTTTCTATTTTGGTCTTCCTGTGGGTTCTGCGGTTATTCCTAGATGGTATGATGCATGTTCATTGGAAAAGAGTCACTAGTTTAGTGCACTTGAAGTATTTTCTAGTCATATATTTTTCACACCTTAAAGAATCCTGAAGTACCTAAGTGAGTCTTGGTGATCTTACATTAAGTGAAAAATCTAAGGTCCACCTTTGCCGCCATCAAAATTCCACACCCAGCTAGCTGAGTTATCAATGTAACTAATGCTATCAAAAGCATGTGTTGCAAGGGTAGAGGTACTGCATTGTACTCTGCCAAATTTAAGCTCAATGAAATATCAAAAGTATGAAAGAAAATTAGCAAATCACAATCACACACTATAACTTAGTTAGATGGATAATCAAGTAAACTTTACTAGGGCTATGGACTCTTGACTGGCAGTAGGGCTTTGCTTGAGTGGAATTTCAAGACAAACCCATCAGGGCTATGATGCTTGCTGGCAGCAAGGCAATGTCCAGGTAGTTCATGAGGTGTGTACTAATCACGTAGCTTAATGTAAAGGATCCTAGATGAGCTTAGTTGCTAAGGGATGCGAATTAATGCAATTGTAAACACTCAGACTTTCAGGATATGGATCGTTGTACTGAGTTAGTGATCTCTGCTTCTTTGATATTGTATCATGCAGTCTAGTCTAATATGTGGGAAATATAGAGATTCTGGGTTTGAAACTATTGTTTATCTTTGAAATGCTCTGGAGCATTTCCCCAGTAGAGTCACCATTTGTTGTACCTTACACACATGCCCCATTTTAGCAAATGGAGACCCCCTCTTTTGCTTTGGCTTGAAGTCTCAACCTTTCCTCCTTATGATGATGAGAAAGTGAATTTGTGCTTAGAGTGCATGATTTGTTATAGATTTGAGTATTTTGCATGATTGGAGTCATTTGATGTCTTTCATGATTGATTTGGAAGTGTCTTGAGTGGTCTTGTACTTGAAAGATAGCCATTTTTTGCCTTCTGCACTGAAATTGGGTGTTACTGCATTTTGCTCCAAATCCCATGTCACTCCAGATATTGCCCTTGAAATTACTTCTGTAGGATGTTTCATGTTGAAATTCTTAGTTTTTATGTCTTAGAATTGCAAAATCATGCCTAATTCCAAGAGATTTCACTAAGGGGTTCACATACTTTCATCCTGACACATGGTCCTAAAACCCTAATTTGGCTAAGTCTGAAACCTTGAAAACCCTAAAAAATGGCTAAGTCTGAAATCTGGTGGAACTTCAAAAATCTAGAATCTGCATATGAAATCCTATGGATCTGGTACCTATCTCAAACATCTTAAAAGTATATTTAAAAATATTTAAAGTATATATTTTTAAATATACTTTCACCTTGGGAAGCTCAAAATCTGGTGCTAAAAACAACCCCTACTACACTTTGTGTTAAAACCCCACTTCACTACCTAGCTTTAAAAAGAGCACCTACCAACTTGCACTAAAAATAACTTGCACAAACTTGCGCTAAAATGAGTTCCTGTCAACTTGCACTAAAACTCGCTTTCACCACCCTTTATCGATAGGTCAGTTGGACTCAAAACTAGCGCAAAGTCACTTGGACCTCAAATCAACACTAGCGCTAAAAACCTCCCTTTCGGACCTGCGTGAAAAATCATCTTCACTGACTTTAGTTGGTTGGAACTAAAATCTGCACTAAGGTCGGTCGGACCTCAAATCAGTGCCGAAACCATTTTGCACTTGAAACTCTCCTCATGGACCTACGCTAAATTTGACCTCCACTGACTTTTAGTTTGTGACAACCAAAATCAGTGCTTTTTGGTATTTTGGCCTGAAAATTAAGTTTTTTGAGGTGCAAATTGGATTTTCTTGATGGATTTGAATTGCACAATCATTTGTCATATCATGATGAACATTTTTACAATGACTATGTGGATTTTGGGCACGTTTAACGATAATTAATGCTATTACACATGAAAAGTCCGTACCCCCCAAAAATCTTATTTTTTGGAGAAAAGGCTATAAAAATGCAAAATAAAAGTCCCCAAATGGATTCAAATGACCATAAAAACTTCCCAAATCAATATATTGGCCAAATGGATACTTGAAAATGGTAAAAAAATGCAGAAAATCATGTGAAAATCACTAGATCTGTGGAGATGAACATAAGAAAGTGACATTGACAATGAGCTATTTTCGACTGATCCATGACTGCAAATGGACATATTTTGATTCAAATTGATGGGAAATGCCTTTTTATGATGAAATTGATGCTTGGCTTTATCAATTGCAGGTCTAAGAGCACAAAGGAACTTGTTGGAGCTAATTGGAGTTATCTTGGAAGGATGAACAGACAGAGGTACCCTGCTGATCTAGAGATTCAGAATCGACATTCTATCAACCAAATTGCTGCTGCACATACAAGAGAAAGTTAATATGATTTCCAAGATGATGGAGATGAGCTATAGGAGCTAAAGACATACAAGATCAAGTCTACTTCATTATTGTTCCTACAGATCCAGTCCAATGTCCAAGACATGTTAACATTTGTTCATAGTTGCCCTAGCAGTCCAGTCATGCAATGATGATCCAACAAGCATCCAGTTGGATATACCTTCACTAAAATGTGCTACATACTCCTCTTGATCTAGTCAGCACTCAAAATCTCGTGAATCCACATCAGCTGAAGGTTTCAAGTGTCACGTGACTCTATTCTAGCTTTATTAGGCCTTGAAAATTGACTTTTCATCATATACAGTCAAATGGGTGTCCATTTTGTCCAGATTTGATGTATTTGCAAGTTGTTTTTTGTCTTTTTCCTAAAGGACAAATGCAAATCCAAAAATGCAATAAACTGATGTATCTCATTAAATGTCATGTAATCTGGACCGTTGGTGTTGAGTTAATCTCCACCGTCCATTGAAAAACTCAATATGGTGCCTTGTCTATAAAAGGACCATCCTTTTCTCTCATTTGTAAGTAAGATTTGATAATGAATTGTTGAGACTATGCCAAAATTTAGTCAATACAAAGCAAGTTTTATAGGTTGCTAGAAATTTGTGTTTATGTGGTCTCATTTTGGATTTCATGGTTCATCTCAATATGAAATTAGTTGATATTCAGTTGCATTGGTGATTAATTATTCAGATATTTGATGGATTTCCTATCTATATAATTAATGGCTTATTGATTGTATGTCATTGTGCATGGTTAGTCTGGGCATGTTATATGAGCTGAGTTTGATTGTGTAAATTTGTTGAGCTGCACCAAGAGTTTGGTGTTTGATAAACCCTCCACAATTTGAATATCTTTATGTCTCCTTAGAAGATTACACATTCTCTGTGGCATTGTGGGCTGCCTGGTTAAGCAGAGATTTGTTTACTATTAGGAATCTATCTATCTGTGTGTTTATCATTTCTACAATTATCTATAGGATCTCTCTTATCCCTTTTCTCTCTTCCCTTTCCTTTTGCATTTTCTTTACATCAAGTTTGGTAGATTTAGGGTTTGAGCAACATTTCATTGATCATCTGCTGAAATTTTAGACTTCATAGTCTGAATCATCTAGGGTTTCTGCATATACATTGATGCCATCTTTCATAAACCCTACATTTTATGTAAGACCCCTTGTTGGTACAGCTAGTACATTCCACTGAGGTTATTCCCCGCAAGCTAAGACCTAGCTGTATTATCCTTGGAGTAGTCTTACCTAGGGTAGGATACTTTTCAAGAGAGGTGAGATATTCATTATTTCACCTGCATTGTTGTGTTCTAAAACCACCATCAACACTAGGAAGTAAAAGAAAAAACATGTAATCAATGTTCCATATTTGAAAGGATGATTAGTTTCTTTTGATCTTCTCAAGTTTTCCATAAGTTCACTCCAGAGCAATTCACAGAGGTCATAATCCATATTGTTCTTGATCATGTCATATGTTGTGTATATGGTTGATGTAGACACATAATTTTCCTTTTTGGAAAAGTATATTTTGTATCCAATAATCATTGATGCAAATCTGACAGCTGGATCCTTGATATCATTTACTGTAAGGCCATTTGTCTCAATTTTGGCCCCTGTTAGCTGCATTACAACATTGTTCTTCATTTTCTTTATGCCTAGAACCGTTCCAGAGGAGCTCATACCGGTTACAGCTTTGATGGCTTCTTTAGTTATCAAATAGGGTTCATCAAGCCATAAGGATTCATCATGAATTATGCTTAGAATAATCTTGACCCATGCATTAATTGGAATTGTGAGAAAATCCAACTAGGTGTCAAGTTTCTTTTCTCCTAGAACTTTATGATCATCTTTCAACACAACATCCACAGTAGTCAGTTCATCCAAATATAGTTTTCCTAACTTCATGTGATCATATTCTTCTAGTCTGATATGAATGTATGCTTTGATATCTTCCATATGCATAACCCCATGTGGGATAATTGAGAATGCCCCTAACAGATCATTTTCCAAAGATTTGAAGAATTATTTCTTAAACTTGGGGCGAGGCATATTTCCTATCTCGATTACATGATGAGTAAACATTTCCAAAGAAATTTAATTTTCACAGTAGGGCTTCAAGTTGTAAATACCTCTTTCGCTAGATTAGGGTTTCCTTGATCCTGATCTGAAATCCTTTGGAGAAAACTATAGACGCTTTGAATCTTTCTTCAGTTCCTCTTAGTCACTTGAGTGCATGAAATGCAGAATGATTTTTCCTTCGGATACAACTCCTTTTATCCTTCGCATGCTAAAACTGAATTCATTAATGTCATCTTACAAAAAGTTGTTAGGTACCTTCCTAGAAACCAAAGACACTTTAGATTACTCTGTAATGTGTCACATTGACTTCTTATCTTCCAGTTTTTCTTTTAAGAGATTTGTCACATCAGATTCCATCATATACCTTCGTGCTAGATTCTAGTACCCACTTTCTAGTTGGGGGTTTTGGATCTTCAACACTGCTCCCCCTGAGCCAAAGCTCTCAATCTACTTCCCGAAGGAAGTATTTGCACCTGCTGCTAGTGTAGATCTATCCTTAACTTCAATTACTTCTTTCTTGATCCAGATCTTGTCCATTTCTTTCTTGATTTCAACTGAATCAACCTTTTCTTTCCCGTTGTCATTCTTTTGCTCTATTTTCCTGGATTCAGTATTGTAGTTTCTTTTCACATTTTTGCTTTTGCAGACTCTTGCAATATATCCATACTTGTTGCAATTGTAGCACACCACATTCCTTCGTCTTTGATTCCTTCTATTAATTGGATTTGATCTGCATTGATTAGCCATATGTCCAAATCTATTGCATGCAAAACACTTTCCATTGAATGCTTGACTATTCCTTGCATTATAGGCACCATTCCTTACCAAATTTCTGCATTCATTTGATTTGTGACCAATTTTCTTACAATTGAAACATTGACTAGAGAATGATGGAACATTTTGATTTACTCTACTCCCACATTAGTAGCTTTATGACCAAACGTATTGCAATTAAAACAATGACCATTGAAAGATGGGTATCTTTGAGCATTTGGCTGTCTGACCAGAGGTCTTCTACGTCTTCTTCTTTTATTTATGAATTGATTCCCACTATTTTGCTTTGACTTAGATTTTTCTTGACTAGATTTTGAACTTTCTCCTTTCTCAAATCCCAAACCTTGCTTATCATCAATACTCTTTTGACTAGCAATCCTTTCATCAAGCTTTGCAGAACTTAGCTTGAACTTTTCATCATAGCTCTTGGCTGCTTCCAGATCAAATTTTAGAAGTAGCACTTCTTTGCCTAGTTTTTCACATTCCTCTGATTTATCCTTAACAACTTGATTCAGATGCCTTTCAATTTCTTCCTTCTTTTCAACTTCCAATGTCAACCCATTTAGGAACTCTTGTGCTTCATTTAATTGATCATTCAGTTCCTTGATTTTCTCTTTGAATTTCTTGACTTGCTCTCTTAGATTTAGGATACATTCATCAACTTCTTGAATATTTGTTTTTAGATCCCTAATTTCTACCTTAGATTTTTCAAGATCAATAAGGGCTTCTTCTAGTTCCTTGTTGCTTTCATAATTTCCAAATCTTCTTGTTGCCATGATTTCAGAGCCCCAGGTCTTCCTTAAACTATTAGACTTCTTCCAACGAACCTTGCTCTGATACCAATTGTTGAATACTAAGCACGTTGGGGGGGGGAATTAGTATTCTTAAATTAAAATAATTAAACCAATTGCAAACTTTAATAATCAGAAAGCAAAGTAACCACAGAAATACAAGCCATAAAAACATGACACATAGACAACAGATTTTTACGTGGAAAACCTAAGAAAGGGAAAAACCATGGAGAGGATTAGCTCTCAATATAAATTGCAATCTTTTACAAGTGATGATGTTCAGGCTTGGTCACTCCATGGGCCTATAACATGCTGGCTCACTGCCATGAAGTACAACTAGGTTTAGCAGGCTCACTGCCACAACCCTAAACCCAGAAAGATTATAATGAGGGCTATTAAACCCTAATGATTGCTTATAGTCAGGATCACTACCAAGTACAAGTGAAGTTGTATAAGGAATATGAATATTGCAACATCATCTATTAGTATGCCAGGGTGCAGTCATTTAGCAACTGAATACTAAGTCTTGAGTCTTCATCATCACTGATCTTCTTTTTCCACTCTGCTATTCTGATACTCACATTAATCACATTCATAGTGCTTTCTCTGCACACTTCACATTCACATTTTTTTAAACACTGAATTTGATCCCATATATATATCAGCAACATTTAAGATCTTCATATTAGGTCGGCATACTCATATGAAGTGTATAGTTGATAAACTTGTAGCTTATTAGCCAAATTCCTTCAAAATGCACTGCGGACCCAAATAACATTTGAAACATCTTCTCATATGTCAGCTCCAACTATAGAACCACTTAGGATATAGTTCTAATCAATAGATCTTACCGCACATAAATCAAACTATCATGTCGGCCTCAAACTCAGACTGCTACTAGTTTAGTTCAACTGTCAGATCACAACTTTCACTGCGAACCACATGGCCTGCTCAAAATCATATTAAAGACTCCTTAGATGTCACCCATCATACCTTCAGAACCGTAGAGAAAAATATTCTTTAGCGGCAGAATGCGGACCATCAGAACTCACTCTGTCACAGTTAAACTCTATCAAACACTGTAGCGATACTCAGCAGCTTGCAACTATCTTTTCGATGGACTTTAGATCTTACAACTCTAGATTTAGACATTTCATAAAAGTGTTTACAACACCCCAAAACTGCCCATCAAGATATGCAACACCGGAGGAATGCAAACCAGAACAACTGAGTGTTCTGTTCTAAGTAGCACTCTATTTTACTCTATCAGATTTAGGCCATTTGATGATATACTTCTAGAACTGGTCAACTGCTAAAACCTTGGATCTAAGATCATCTAAGAGTTAGAAACATCATACCAGAACCACAAAGCTTGATCTTTAACTACGGACCAATACCATTCCAAACATTGTTCTTCTGTCATTGCTCCTATATATTGTCAATACTTAGCCAATATGACTAAGTCTTCTTTACCGGATCAAAAATTATGTTCCAACCTTGTTCCTTTTATTGTTGCCATCAATGACAACACTCAATTATTCAACAAAGCAGTGTCTCTTGCCAACACAATGCTCATGTAAAAACCAAGCACTCCAAATTGAGAAGACTAAACTCAAACAATGTCCAAGCTTTTAGTTAATTACCTCTTCATTATGTGGGCACCCAAGATAGCTAAAAATAGTTTTGCAACATCAAACATATCTCCAAATAAAAGAAACAACAAAAAGTCTTCCAATTGGGCATCCATATTTTCCCAATGACTTTCTATTGATTGAAGTGATCAATACACATCAATTTCATGTAAACAACATGCAACATTGATGTCCCCAAGATTATTTTGAATTAATTTGTTCTATACATACAAGTGACATGCAAACACCAGATTCAACATGCAACTGATACCTATTACCTAAAACAATGAGAAGTACCATCCTACAACTTTCTGGAGTTGGAGTGTTCTGCAAGTAATATTTTAAAACTAACATGCAAGCATTTGCAACAACATGCAACTGATACCCATTACCTAAAACACTAAGATGCACCATCTTACAAGTTTTTGGAGTTGGAGTGTTCTGCAAGCAATCTCACAAAACTGACATGCAACTACATGCAAGGTCATATAATTGACATGAAACAACATGCAAGGTCATACAAATCCATATGAGTGACATGCAACAACATCCAAGCACATGCAAGTGACATGCAACAACATGCAAGAACATGCAAGTGACATGCAAGCACATGCAAGTGACATGCAACAACATGCAAGCACATGGAAGTGACATGCAACAACATGCAAGTCCATAGGAGCAACATGCAACAACATGCAACTACATGCAAGTCCATGCAAGTTATTCTGACCACATGCAAGCAATATCCAATTCGTGCATCTTTAACACTGTAGTTAGCCCCAACATTATATCCATGCAAGGTGTCTCAACATTATCCACTCATGTACATAGAAAAGCACAACTCCAAGTCTAAATATAAGTCCCCATGAAAAGGGGATGCCCAAGTCTAACTCCCACTCACTAGGAGTTATCAAACTCTAATTTTAGACTTAGAAGAAGTCAACAAAGTCTTCATGGCTCCCATCTCAAAGTGTACACCCAAGTTTGCTTTTATCCAATTAGGAATTAATTGCAAAAGTCAAAGTGATATAATTAATAAATAATTAATCTCTCAAAGTCCTAATGTGTTGGGGAACACATTCCAAGAACTTTGGAGACACATGAATTGGTTAGGATTGCAAGTTAATGGAAACGTATCCCAACATTGTAGGCTATCTACCTTTGATATGCAATTGCACAATGTATTCCAAGTTCCAGACCACTTGTGCTTGATTGTGGTAAGGTGTTTCAAGATGCATATTAACTAGATCAAGTGTACAATGACTGTATTTCTATACCCAATTAGTCTAAAGAAGAAGTCATAACTTAGAGGAGATAATGAGGGATGTATTTAAGTATAGTAAATATTGGCTAGATCATAATATTGTAGAGTTGGAAGCATATGGAGTTTCTTTGACCTATACAAAGGAGAAGCCCAAGAAGATAAGGAAAAAGAAGGATATTGAAGTAGAAGATTTGGAGGGAAAAGGAAAAGAGAAAGAGTTGGATGCTCTTAGTGGAAAGGATAGGCAATAGAAAAACTGAAGAAGATACTAGAATAGAAGAACTATTACCTCCTCCAAAGAGCAATGCCAAAGGAAAGAAGATTGCTACCTTTGTTTCACCAAAGATGAGAGGAAGTAAGAAGCGACCTCTTGCACAACAAGTATACAAGAGGAAGAAAGATATTAAGGCAAGTGAAGTATAGGAGAATCCTAATCCTCAATTATAAAAGAAGAAAAGGAAAACAAAGGATAGTGTCCTTGCAAATATAGGTGAGGGTACCCTTGTCCCATAAGGTAATTCTCCACCTCCTTCACCAAAACCTCCACCATCTCCAATTTCTCAAGTTCATGTCTCCTCTCCTCAGATTCAAGCAGCCATCCCCATATCCATAGTGCATCCTACTCCTATCACTTCTCCTATCATTCAACCATCTTTCCCTTTGCTGCAACAAAGCCCAACTAATATTCCTATTCAAACATCTATAGTAGTTTTCACTATTCCTACAACCTCTACCTCTCCATCCATTCCTTCTACTAGTTATCCCACTTAATGTTTCCCTTCCTTCCATCCCACATACTCTCCCTTCTCCATCCACTTCTCAGGCCCACTTCCATACATTGTTTCCACATCCACCTCTACTTCTATCTTCCTATTTCCAACTCATTAATTCTTTTCTAACTTGAATAAGCCTATTTTGGAGCAAGCTAGTGTGGACCTGGTTACTCCTTCCAGTTCACTGGGTGAGCCTCTACAACCACCATCTTTGGAAAACATTGATAGAGTAATCTAAGATTTGGAGAAACATGAAACATAGCATGTCGTAAGGGGTGATACAAGAAGTACTAGTTGAGTAGCCTCTACTAGTTGAAAAGGAGATTCAAGTTAATATTCCTCAATAGGAGGTTCATTAGGAAGTTCAAAAGGATAGTCCTCAACAAGAAGATCCACCTATAGTACCAATATAAGAAAAGACAATTGATTGCCAAGAAAATAAGGAGGTGTCCCTCTATAAAGATTAGGATGAAGAGGAATAGTTGAATAAGGACTAGGGTCCAAGTGTTGAACAACAAGATAAAATAATAGGTGATGTACAAACAAGTGCTATTGATACCACTCATGCAGAATATTCTTATAAAGATGCTTCACAAATTTCAATTGAACAAACAAATAAGTCCAATGATGGATAGAAAGAGGATGCTTCATAAGTGAAACACTAATCTTCTCCACAACAACAAATGGTGGAAGCAATAAGTGATGATTCTTTGGTTCCACAATGGTTGAAAGGAAACATTCAACATAGGCAACCAGTAATAAAGCCTACATCCTTGGACTTCTTCAGTGTGATATCAAAGATAAATGCACATAAAGAGAGAAATAAGCCTTGAGTTCTATCTGCTATAACCAAGGATGCCATAGGATCTAGGATTTCTCAAATTACAACTCCTATAATAGATAAGGATGATAGAGATCTCTAGGCTAAGGATTATCAAATTACTACTATCAACCTAGGACAATCTTAGAATATCAAATTTCTATGGAAGCTGACTGTGAAGTTTTAATTTGTTGGAATATTTGATTTTTCACATTTGACTATAGAGTTTTGATTTGTTGGAAGATTTGATTTTTTACATTATTGATTTGAAGATTTGGTTTTTCGCATTATTGATTATTAATTGTTGAAAGACTTGATTTCACATTATTGATTTCTAGTGAGTTGATCGCAAATTTTTTATTTTTTGGGTAAAAGTTTAAACCTGTGTCACACTTTCAACTAGCTAAATAGTTTCTCTAGATATAATTTTTCTCTAGATAAACGGTTTCAGGATAAATAGTTCTACTCAAAACCATGCAGCACCTACGTGGCATTGCATGGCATAAGGAGTTTCACTTGAAACCTTTTTGCTCAAAATTTTTAAATCTATACAATATGATTTTGACTTTGAAAATAATATTTATTTGCATAGAAATTTTTGGGCGCTAGGGTTTCACTCGGAACCTTTTTGAGCAATAACGTCTCACCCAAAACTGTCTATGTGGTATCCCTTGTGGCAACCAACCCCCGCATTTTCAAAAATTGAACAAACCTTCAAGTTCAACTCCAAGTTTCTCCAACCAAAAGGTATTTTCATGAAAATGTAAAAATACCCTTTGGTAGATCTCAAAGTCTAGAACTTAGAAATATAATTTTTTAAATATCTTTATTAGTTATATTAGCTTTGTTTTTAAATTTGTTGCAAATAGGTTATTATAATCAAACATGCAATTGATTAGAAATTAAAAATAAATAGGTAAAATATATTTAAAATTTTTACAAAAATATACGACGCACTAGAGGAGAGAATATTCTCCAAGAGGTTTTTTTTTAAAATAGAAAATAAAAAAATTGCACAAAAGTTGATGTCCCATGAAAACTATAACGTTTTGATTAAATTTGACTTTAAAAATTATTTAAAAATAATTATTCATCAAAATTAATTTGTTCCCCCATGCACTAGATATTTGAGTTGTCTAATTAGAAAAAAAACTAAAGAAAAAAAGTTAATTTTACTATATTTTTCTTGACATCCCATCGATGTCACTTTTCTTTTTAAATTAGCAATTAAAATTCATTTATTAATAAATTCATAAAAAAAAATCGAGCTAATTTTGAAAAAATATAAAAAATATAAACTACATTAAAATTTCTACATTTCATTAGTTTATGTCATTTTAAAATTCAAAACATACATATGACTTTTTCATCATTTAAGTTGAAAAAATATATTTGAGTTGGCTAATTCCTTTATTGATTTGATTTTTCACATTATTGATTTATGGTGTGATGTCGAAGATGTGATTTGTTGGAAGATTTAATTTTTCATATTATTGATTTTCAATGACCTGAAAATGGTTTAACGACAAGTTAGAAAGTGGTACATCATTATTTTATTGGGTACCACATAAATCCTTGCAAATCACAATACTATGTTGTAACCTTGCATTATGGCATTTCTCCATTGGTTGATGATGATGTAGAAGGAAGTCTTGGTCATGAAAACAATACTCCTATTTCATGTCAATAATTTTTTTTAGATTATTTATCTTTGATCTCTCACTTATTACATAATAGATAACATTAATTATTAATTTAATTACTATTGGCCATCATGTGAATTCAATATTTAAAGTTACCTATATCTTGGTCCTCTGACTTGCACACATAATAATAATCCTATATGTGTAAAACATAGCTTAATATTTATCAATGATTTCAAACATCAATATAATTATAGATTCATGAATTCTTATCGATCATTGTTGGTGTAATTAATTCATTAATTACACTATTATTAAGTTGACTTAAGCTATTTTAAATCATTTTAGGTTTTATTATCTTACTCACATAAAAGCAAGTTATCTCATGTAATTCATAAATTACAATTCATTAATTGCAACATTTTTTAGCCAAATGAACCCCACCATTGAGTCTAGAAGGCCCAAAAATCATATTTTCGTATATGGCATGATATATTTGGTGACAATGAATTTTTCATCATTTTCTAGGATTTAATTTTTTTTTACAGGAATAAATCCGTACAATCCATACAACTATACCATCGCATGCACAGTTGTACTATTTCTACACCATCACAGTACCTCCTGCATCACCTCTACCAAACATCCAACGGTCTGTCAAATTACCCAAGGGTCATGAAAATGCTCTCATTTTTTGGGCAATTTGAGGTCTTTGACCAGTGGATCTGGCTATTGTACAATGGTTGCTTATTGCAAGTATGTGCTAACTATTGTTGTCATTGATGCCAACATGTTTGTTTTGTCATTGGTGCCAACTGTGCCGTCTGATATTGATGTTTGTTGGTTGATTGAAGAACACGGTCTGAGTATTTTGCTCTGCATTTTCTTTGTATTGAAGACTGAAGTATGAGATTTGGATATGATTTAGAGAAGTGTTTGAATATGCTCAATCCATAATTTGGTGGTCTAGATCGTTGTGCAAAAAATGTTCTAATCACTGATGTGAAGACTCTGCTTGGCAAAGTTTGCAGAGTGATAGGGAGAAAGTGCTTTGCTCCACATTTCTCTGCATATTGGTTTTTGGCTTTACGCTTCTGGACTTAAGCTTATAAGGTCCTTAGTAATCTTCATTCCAAAGGATATGTGATTTGAAGCTTCGGAAAGCAAGTTTCTAATTAGCAGAGTTTCACAGTGTCTGTTGAAAAGTAGTCTGTGATATGTTCTTCAAGAGATATATGTTGAGATCTATTGCAGCTAGATTTGCTAGCTCCCAAGTGATTATATGATGTCCATAGATGTCTCCAGGATGTGTTGAAGGCAAGTGCTTGATCTGCAAGCTACAATGAAGATCTTGCAAGCAAATTTCTAAGTGTTCATGATATGTGCATAAGTTCTGTTGACCTAGTTTGTTACACTTGTTGCAGAGGTGATTCGTGAATTGTGGAAGCATGTCCAAGCATGTGAAGATGTATTTGGGTCTGAGCTAAGTCATGACACTAGTAGAAATATGGCAAATAAATGACCATGTGACTAAAACTTTTAGTCACATGACCAAACTTTTAGTCACGTGACTAAAACTTTTTGCAACACAGCTATAAATGACTAAATAAATGACTAATTTGGTCATCAGGCAAAAAGCACAACTAAAGTGGATAATTAAAAAAATATTTTGAATTGAGGGAGTGGGTTGTATTATAATATAATATAATAATAATATATTATATTACAATACAATATAATATAATATAATAGATTATAATATAATATGATATTATATAATATATATTATATAATAATATAATATTATAATATATTTAATATTATAATATTATATATATTATATATTATATTATATTATAATATTATATTATATTATATTATATTTATATTATATTATTAATATTATAATATATTTAATAATATTATTATATAATAATATAATATTATTATTATATATATTATATTATTATATATATTGTATTATAATATAATATAATGGAGGTGGGCGCCAAAATGAAATGGATGATCTAATAATAATATAAAGGATGTAATCTATATAATAATATAATATTATATAATATGGATGATGATCTAATGGATGTAATCTTTAGGGTCAATTTAATTTTCAATTCATTTTGGCACCCACCTCCATTTCATTTTCGTGCTTCTCGTTGAAACCCTAAACAAAAAGTATAGGTACTTGGAGTCGTATCAGAGGCATCTGGGCCAGGTTTCTACATTTGTGGATCACATTAGGGAAGGGATTACTATGATGGCCATGGACAAGGCCGCATTGCTCTTGTTCAGTGGATGGGAGACCAGGAAAGACGTTGGTCCTCACAGCGAGGCACAGAGTTATTGGAATGTTGTAGACAACCACCAATGGTTTGGTATGTTCTAATTTCTTGTTTTCTAGGACTTAAATTTAGGATCTTGTAATAACCTCTATATAACTGAAGGATATTTCACTTCCTACTGGTTAGAAATTATGGATCAGTTAAAATGTTTCATCACACAATTCTTCACACACAGTAGTCGATTTAAATGCCACAACTTAGAATTTATTTGTGAATTGATTTTGAAATCTAATTATAGTCATGCATAAATAAACTATCCACAACTGTATAGACCTTCAAAAGCATTGGACATTCTTAAACAACATTTGATAAAGCTACTACTATTCTCATATGGCTGCTAGATATCTTATGATTGTGTAGACCCTATAGAAGATGTTGATACCTCCAAATACATAAGTAGATCTTATGTAAGTGATGCCCCTAAGAATATTTACAATAACTTGCCAGGCCTATCTATGATGTTCCAAAATAGTGATACAGGGGTCATCTTGGACTACTTCAATACCTCCTATAGGAGGCAGTGAGGGTCTAAGGTCTCTTGAGACATTCCATACTCCTTGGATATCATTAGGGTTTTTGAAACTTGTGTGTGCTTCTTTAGACTTCATTCTTGCAAACCCTAACAATTACTCCATTATCCTTCATGACTCAGGCATATCTGAATGATTTCATACAAATATATGACACTCTAAAAAGTCTTCAAGATCTATACCTTGTTATATAGATTTAGTCACTACATGACAAGGTTTTTTGTGTTATCACAAAACCTGTAGGGGTACACATTGGTTTGGGTTATTACCCTCACCTACATACCACTGTATAATGCTATTTATGACTATTTAGGCTATGCAGACGTGAAATCTATTTCCTAATCTATATATTGCATCATAGAGTATTCAATAGACTTATTCAATGCCTTTCTCAACTGTATAATGTAGTGAAACTGCTCATTGTCCTTATTGACATACTTGGACAAGAATGGAGTCTCCAACAAAGGCTCAAACCATCTTCAATCTATAAGAATATGAACTTATACATAGACTTTCTGCCCTCTATCTGAAATGCTTACTATTCTAGGCCCTTTTAGACTATGAAATTCTTTAATGCAGAATATAGACCTTGTAAAAGATTTGATAGGTTTTGACAAATGTTACTATACAAATTCCTTTCTTTTCTTTGAAAGCTACTCATAAATCTGCTTCTGTTTACATCTGCCAATTGCATTTGCTTGAAAATTTCTAAGGCCTTTTCAACAAATCCATTTTGTGCAATCCTTCAATCATTGCATTCCATGAGATGACATATCTTTGAGGCATTCTGTCAAACAGTTTGTGTGCCTTGTCTGTGCTTCCACATTTTTCATATATGTCTATCAGAGCATTTCCAACTATAATCTGACAAAAATCTGCCTTCTATTATCCAACTACATCTAGGGATCTTTTTAATTCCTCTATCTTTCATCATCTCCTTACCATTTAAACCTCACCCCAGCTGCCCACTTCTGCATATATGTTTGAGAGAAGAACATAAGTCGTAGCATTTTTAGGATCCAAATCAAAAAGTATCATTGCTATAAATACTCCTAAGCCTATATTCATATGTGATTTACAGGCACCAAGAAACCACATCCACACAACCACCACATGTTTAACTAGCATCTTAATGAAAAGTTTAGGTTGTCCTCAAGATAGCCAGCATGGGCAAGAAGGTCAACCATGCACACATAATGATCGACTGTAGGAGTAATGCAATAAGGGATACTCATGTGATTGAAGTATGTACAACTCTCATCCACTAAACCTAAATAGCTACATGCACATAGAACACAAGCAAAGATTACAATGTTAGGATATGCTCTAGAGTGCCTCATTAATTCAAAGATTTTGAGAGCATCCTTTCAAAATGCATTTTGTGCATATCTTGTTATCATGGCATTCCATGAGACCACATTTCTTTGAGGCATTTTGTCAAACAGGTTGCGTGCCTTGTCTATACTTCCACATTTTGTATACATGTCTACCAGAGCATTTCCAACTATAATTTCTAACAAAAATCCCCCTTCCATTATGCTTTGATGGATGTCCATACCCCATTCCAAAGCTCCCATTTTGGCACAGGCAAGGACGATGCTGGCAAAGGTTGTGGAATTTGGCTTTAGACCTGCCAATTGCATTTGCTTGAAAGTTTCTAAAGCCTTTTCAAAAAATCCATTTTGTCCATATCCTACAATCATGGCATTCCATGAGAAAGGGAGCTATCAAGAGTCAGTACAGGAGTGCACTCCTACACTAACTCTTGACAGCTCCTACGGTGATGCGGGAAGCCTATCCAACATTTTGCATACATGTCTACCAAATAATTTCTAACTATAATTTCTGACAAAAATCCCCCTTCCATTATGTTTTGATGGATGTCCATACCATATTCCAAAACTCCCATTTTTGCACAGGTAGGGAGGATGCTAGCAAAGGTTGTGGAATTTGGCTTTACACCTGCCAATTACATTTGCTTGAAAGTTTCTAAAGCCTTTTCAAAAAATCCATTTTGTGCATATCTGGCAATCATTGCATTCCATGTTATTATGATCAATATATTATATAATAATTATTATTAAATATTATAATTGATAATTAATAGGATAGGATTATTAATAATAACCTTAATCTAACGATACAAATATAATATATTATAAACTATATACTTATTTATTAATTTATTAATTATATTGTAATATTATCATTTATTAACTATAATTAATATTTGTCATATATTAGGTATTATATTTATTATTATATAATATATAATATTAATTATTTTGATATATTATATAATTAATTATATTATTAGTTATAATATATGGTTATTATAACTTATTTATCCAATGTTACATAACTTATTGGCTAATATCATATTAATCAATTTGATATATTTAATATTAATAAGTGGATAAATATATTATAGTATATGTATTTTAAGTTTATATATTATATATGAATTTAATATATATAATAATTAACCATATATTTATTACTATATTATTGCACTAGTAATATATATTATAACCTTAGTAATGACTAATAGTTATTATAAACTCCCGCGGTGATGCAGAAAGAGCTTGTCCAACTACATCAGGGGATTTTTTAAATTCCTCTATCTTTCATCAATCTCCTTACCTCACCACACCTACCCACTTCTGGATAGATGTTTGAGAGAAGAACATAAGTTGTGCAACATTTTTAGGATCTAAATCAAAAAGCAGTGTTGCTGTAAATACTCCTAAGCCTATATTCATATGTGATCTACATGCACCAAGAAAACACATCCATACAACCAGCACAGATTTAACAAGTATCTCAATGATAAAGTTTAGGGTGTCTTGAAGATAGCCATCATGGGCAAGGAGGTCAACCATGCACACATAATGATCAATTGTAGGTGTAATGCAATAAGGGTTACAAATGTGATTGAAGTATGTATAGCTCTCATCCACTAAACCTACATGGTTGCATGCACCTAGAATACAAGCAAAGCTTACAATGTTAGGATATGTTCTAGAGTGCTTAATTAATTCAAATATTTTGAGAGCATCCTTGCAAAATCCATTTTGTGCATATCTTTATAACTTGAGTCTAGTATGTATATTCAATTTATATTTTGAGCAGTATGTATCATTTAGACTTTCACAGCCATTTACTAGAATTGACATGCTTATGTTTTGATTAGTATGTGATGGTCTAGGTGTTTTGTTTGTTTATACTATTTTAATTGTAGTTGGTTAAGCTTCCACATAATCCAATAGTGGATGATATTTTGAGAAGTATTTGGAGCACAAGACCAAGAAAGAGGGTGTGTAAGTGAGTTTTTTTTAATATGCATATGTCTTTCTTGTCATGACTGACTACTTCTTTGGTAACATTTGTTGGTTTTCCTCCTGTCTTTCAATTTGCTTTAGTCTTTATTGTCGTATCTATGTGTAAGATACATATAGTGTAAGGTGGATCTTATTGCATTAATGCTATTGAGTTCCATTCAGTATTAGTGCATTCAGTTTGTAAAATTCTTTAATATTGGAAGACTATTTATATGCTAGTGCTTTCTTTGGGTAAATTATGGTTTATTGTATTTTAGAATGATGGAGTAAGTCATGTTAGCAATACAAAAATGGGTGCAAGATCAATCCTACACCTATAGATCTAACCCCTAAAATTTGATAGTTGAAATTCAAAATTTGGTCAACTCACACCCATTCCTTTCTTGCCATGAGATGACTTGGTACACGTTTCATGTGAATATTGCCATGTACTTGTATTTAAAGACATTCGATATGCATTTACTCATAGTCAATGCATTTAAAGTCATTTGCTGTTGCAGACATATTAGTAATTATTGGTAAATTTCATATTGATGTAGCATTATTTGTGTGTCAAATTTGAACATCAGTCCTCAATGTTGTTCAGTTGAAATTGTATATGAATGGGGGTTACCTTTGCATAGATCATACTATGTTTCAATCAAATATGAATAAATGAACTATGGAGTTTGACTATCAGACCTATATATGCATTTCTTCTTGAATACTTTCATAATATATGCCTATATTGTTGTAAAATTCCTTATCATCCCACTTTGTTTTTCATATTTCAAAGTTTCATAAATCTTTTAAAAATATTCACAAAATTTGAGTTTTTTGATTGTGGACAGGTATAGAGCAAGGAGAAAATGCAAATCCAGTGCCTTCTAGATGCATTTATAGCCCACCCCATGTGCAACAATTGCATCATTGAAGACATGCATTCACACCGATGACTTTTTAGCTTTAGTTTTAGTTTGTTTTAGTTTTAAAAGCATAATAAACCAGAAGTTTGCATACTGTAGAAATATTATGTCTTGAAAACTCTATATATAGAGTTCTTTGTAACATATTTTATATACAATTTGAATATATAGTGAATTATTTTCCAGTATTGATGTTTCAATCCTTTGAGCAGATTTGTTGATAAACGAGTTCTTTGTAACATATTTTATATACAGTTTGAATAGACAGTGAATTATTTTCCAGCATTGTTGTTTCAATCCTTTGAGCAGATTTGTTGAAGTTTATCAACAAAAAATGGCATAGTTGATGTTTATCATGTATTAGTTATTTATATATGACCAGTTGATGAAAAAATAATGATTAAAATGACCAAATATACTACCAATGGATGAAAATTAGTTAATACAAATGACTAAATATACTACCAATGGATGGAAATTAGTGACTAAATAAATGACTAAATATACTACCAATTGACAGTTATTAATGATTACAATGACTAAATAAATGACTAAATAAATTTGGTCACGAGATAAATGACCAGCAATAAACTACCAATGGTCATGTGACTAAATATACTACCAAATTGATGACTAAATATACTACCAAATTTATGACTAAATATACTACCAAATTAATGACTAAATATACTACCAAATTTATGACTAAATATACTACCAAATTAATGATTAAATATACTACCAAACTAATGACTAAAATTTGTTTGGTCATAAATTTGGTTGCGAGATAAATGACCGGCAATAAACTACCAATGGTCACATGACCAAACTACTAATCACATGACCAATTTTTGGTAGTTTTTTTAGTCATTTATTTATGTTTTTCTACTAGTGTGAAGTGTTCATCCTTCATTCATTTACTCTACAAGTTTGTTTAGGTCTAGTCCTAATTTTATTTATGTATGTATGACAACCTTGGAGAAAGTTCTAATGGGAGTAGAATGTAATGCCGACCTTGACATTCATTCCAAGGTTGATGATACATATAAATACATGTAATGAATTTGTGTTTAAGGTGTGATAGTGAGAAGATGAAAAGATAAGTGTGAAGAGTAAAAGCAGAGCAGAGCAGAGGAGTTATAGTGCACTTCAATGGAATTAAACTCAGGCATGGTGTAGATGCTATTAAACTAGCATATTTATATTAAATATAATATATCCAAAGTATGCCGAGAGATATCCTTCTCGAGGCGCCTAATGTTAGGATTAGTGATTAAAAAATTAGGCACCTCGAGAAGGATATCTCTCGGCATACTTTAGATATATTATATTTAATATAAATATGCTAGTGGAATTCAGAGCGCAAGAGTAATCATAACCATAACACTAACCCTAACCCTAAATTTGACCCTGATTGTAATCTTGACCCTAATTAAAATACCAATTAATTAAATAATAATTATAATAATATTAATAATCTTTGACCCTAATTAAATTATTATTATTGCATTATTATGGTTAGGGGTTAAAATTAGGGTTAGACTTAGCATTAGTGTTAGGATTAAAGTTAGGGTTAGGGTTAGCATTAGAAATATAATTAGGGTTCAAATTAGGGTTGGGATTATGGTTAACATTAGGGTTAATGTTATTATTAGAGTTACGATAAAAATTATGGTTAAAATTATGTTAAATAGGGTTAGATTTAGAAATACAATTAGATTGAGGGTTTTGAGGCTTATAAAACAATGATAAGTGTAATCTTATGGTTGTGGTAAGAATTAGGGTTAGAGTTAGAATTATAATTAGGGTACCTCAATGTTGAACCCTAACCCTAATTCTAACAATAACCAAACCCTAATACTAACCTTAGTTCTAATTCTAACTATAAATGTATCCATAATTCTAAACCTAACACTAATCCTAATTCTAATACTAATCATTATTCTAACCCTAAACATAGCTCTAGTTTTAACCCTAACTCTAAACATAGCTCTAGTTTTAAGCCTGACTAAAATTCCAAACCTAACCCTAACCTTAGCCCTAAGCCTGACTAAAATTCCAACCCTAACCCTAACCTTAAAACCCTAACCCTAATTCTAAAAATAACCAAACCCTAATACTAACCTTGATTCTAATTCTAACCCTAATTATAATTCTAATCCCAACATGAAGCTTCACCCTAATTCTAACCCTAATTAGAAGCCTATACACAACCCTAGTTCTAACTGTATCTGTAATTCTAACCATAATCGTATCCCTAATTCTAAACCTAATACTAACCCTAACACTAACCCTAATTCTAACACTAACCCTTATTATAACCCTAAACATAGCTCTAATTTTAACCCTAACCCTAACTTTAACCCTAAGCCTGACTAATATTCAAACCCTAACCCTAACCTTAATACTAACCTTAACCCTAATTGAGCTCTAACCCTAACTCTAATTTGAACCCTAACCCTAACTGTAACTCTAATTCTTACCCTAATTATAATAGTAACCTACCTTAATTCTAACCCTGATTCTAGCTCTAACCCTAACCATAATTCTAATTATAACCCTGATTCTACCATAACTATAACTCTAATTTTAAATCTAACAATAACCCTAATTCTAACCCTTGCCTTAATCCTAATTCTAACTATGATTTTAACCCTAACCCTAACCTGAATGCTAACCCTAACTCTAGCCCTAACCCTAACCGTAACTCTAATTCTTACCCTAATTCTAATAGTAGCCACCTTAATTCTAACCCCAATTCTAACTCTAACCCTAACCCTAATTCTAATTATAACCCTAATTCTATCTTAATTCTAACCACATAGTACCCACCTTAATTCTAACCCCAATTCTAACTCTAACTCTAACCATAACCCTAACCACATATTCTTAGGTTTAGATTTAACATTAACCCTAATTCTAACCAGAACCCTAACCACATTGTTAATTGTAATATTATATTTAATTCTAAACCCAACCCTAATCCTAATTTTAACCCGAACCCTAACCCTAACTCTAACCCTAAGCCTGACTATAATTTAAACCCTAACCCTAACCTTAATACTAACCTTAACCCTAATTGAACTCTAACCCTAACTCTACTTTGAATCCTAACCATAACTGTAACTCTAATTCTTACCCTAATTCTAATATTAACCCACCTTAATTCTAACCCTAATTCTAATAGGGACCCTAATCCTAAGTCTAACCCTAACCATAACTGTAATTCTAATCATAACCCTGATTATACTCTAACTATAACCCTAATTCTAACCCTTACCTTAAGATTCCTAATTCTAACTATGATTTTAACCCTAACCCTAACTCTAGCCCTAACCCTAACAATAATTGTAACTCTAATGCTTACCCTAACTCTAATTCTAATAGTAACCCATCTTAATACTAACCTTAACTTTGGTTGTAACATTAACCCTAACTCTAATTCTAACATTAACCCTAATTATAGTCATATCTCTAATTCTTACTCTAACCCTAAGCCTAAATTTAACACTAACCATTACTCTAATTCTAATCCTATCCCTAAGTCTATCACTAACTCAAATTCTATCCCTAACCTTAATTGTAAGTCTAATTCTAATAGTAACCCTAATTCTAACTCTAACCCTATCCCTAACCCTAATTCTGACTGTAACCCTAACCCTAAGCCTAAATTTAACCTAACGATTACTCTAATTCTATTTGTATCCCTAAGTTCATCACTAACCCAAATTCTATCCCTAACCCTAACTGTAAGTATAATTCTTACCCTAACCCTAATTCTAACCCTAGCTCTACCCCTAACACTAATCCTAATTATAGCCCTCACTGTAAACTGGATTCTAACCATAAATTTAATTCTAACACTGATCTGAAACCTAACCATAACCATAACCTTATTTCTAACCCTAACCTTAACCATTATTATAACCCTAACCCTACTTTTGACCCTAATTCTCATTGTAATTGTCACCCTATTTTTAACTGTAACCCTAAACATAGCTCTAATTTTAACCCTAACCCTAACCCTAACTCTAATCCTAATAGTGACCATAATTCAATCCCTAAACCTAACCTTAATACTAACCTTAACCCTAATTGTAACCTTAACCTTAACTCTAATTCTAAACATAACCCTAATTATAGTCGTAACCCTAATTCTAACCCTAACCCTAACCCTAACCATAATTCAAACCTTAACCCTAATTCTAACCTTCACCCTAATTCTAATTCAAACCCTAACCCTAACCTTAGTTCTAACCCTAACCTTGATTCTCACTCTAACCCCAACCCTTATTATAACCCTAACCCTACTTTGACCCTAATTCTCATTTTAATTCTCTCCCTATTTTTGACTGTAACCCTAATTCTAATTGTAATTCTAACCCCTATCCTAACCCTAATTCTAACTATAATTCCAACCTTAACTCTAATTTTGACCCTAACCCTAATTTTAGCATTAACCCTAATTATATTCATAACCCTAACCCTAACCCTAATTTAACCCTAACCCTAACCATAATTGTAACCCTAATCCTAATACTAACCCTAACCCTAATTCTAACCCTAACCCTAAAGCCTATTCTAACCCTAAACATTGCTCTAATTTTAACCCTAACCCTAACCCTAACTCTAACCCTACCCTTGACCATAATTCAACCCCTAACCCTAAAGCCTATTCTAACCCTAAACATTGCTCTAATTTTAACCCTAACCCTAACCCTAACTCTAACCCTACCCCTGACCATAATTCAACCCCTAACCCTAACCTTAATACTAACCTTAGCCCTAATTGTAACCCTAACCCTATCTGTAATTCTAACATTAACCCCAATTATAGTCGTAACCTTAACCCTAATTTAACCCTAACATTAACCATAATTCTAACTCTTACCCTAATTCTAACTCTAACCCTAACCCTAACCCTAATTCTAGCACAGACCCTAACCCTATTTCTTACTCTAATTTTAGCTTTAACCCTAATTTTTAGGCTAACCCTAACATTAACCTAACCCTAACCTTAGTTCTAACCCTAACCCTGATTCTCACCCTAACCCTAACCCTACTTTTGACCCTAATTTTCATTTTAATTCTCTCCCTATTTTTCACTCTAACCCTAATTCTAATTGTAATTCTAACCCCTATCCTAACCCTAATTCTAACTACAATTCCAACCCTAACCCTAATTCTAACTCTAACCCTAACCCTAATTCTAACCCTAACCCTAAAGCTTATTCTAACCCTAAACATAGCTCTAATTTAAACCCTAACCCTAACTCTAACCCTACCCCTGACCATAATTCAACCCCTAACCCTAATCTTAATACTAACCTTAACCCTCATTGTAACCCTAACCCTGTCTCTAATTCTAACATTAACCCTAATTATAGTTGTAACCCTAACCCTAATTTAACCCTAACCCTAACCATAATTCTAACCCTAATCCTAATTCTAACTCTAACCATAACCCTAACCCTAATTCTAACACTAACCCTAACTCTATTTCTAATTCTAATTTTAGCCTTAACCCTAATTTTGAGGCTAATTAAAAATAGTGCATTCCATACTCTAGTGTTCTCTATTTTAATAAAAAAGGAAATACCAATTCATTTATTATATCAACCCAAAAAGAATTTAGATACTCATTTCATTTGCACTCAATGGTGACTTACCCCTAATATTGTTTCCATTAAATAAAATAATAATTACCCTTTTAAAATTATTTGCATGCATTAATTTAAATATAACTCACTCCTAAATTAATTTAAATAAACCAATAATCTTATTTGATTCCTTTTATATTTATTCTACAACTAAATTAATTACATAATTTAATTTTAATTTAAATAATTTAATTACAATTAAATAACTCTATGACTTAAATGTAATTTTGAAAAGAAAAAACTTATTAAAAAGAAATAATAAAAATAACACTAATTCTAATAAATTTAAATTTAAAGGCAACATTCCTAAAAAACACCACTAAATAAATAAATTGGTAACCTAAATTCATGGAATAAGTATATGAAGCTAAATTTAAGGAAAAGAAATATAATTATTTAAGAAGTATATAAAACATATCTCCTACTCAATTCCTTTCCATTTTCTCAATTTCTTCTTATGTTTCATTTTATCTCTGCATGCACAATGGAGGAGAAGTTTCTGCAACAATCTTGAAATGCCCTCTTCTCACCTCCTTACCCCATTCAGATCACAGATTTCAAGCTTTCAAGTGTTGCATGATGGAAAAATGGTCTACAAAGATAAATTCATAGGTTTTCTTTATATATACAGCTATGTGCATGCTGATACACCAGAGGAAGAAGAAAATATTTAAATATGTCTGTCTTCAAATAACAATAATATGAAATCTCTCTTGTTTCTTTTGTAAGGAATGGATCAATACAAAATTTAACATTAATATTTATTTCTTGTATTAAAAACAAAATGGTTTACTTAGAATTGATTTTATGTTTATTTTTTTTAAACTGTGCCTCAAAAGAAACAATTTTTTTTGTTTTAAAACTAAACAATAAATAAGAAAAATAAAAAGAATTCTTAAATTTAAAATAAAATTTTAAAATAAAAAATTAAATAAGTCAGCATCAATTCTAAGTCTTAGTAATTTCAAATCCTAATTTTCATTTAACACATGATTGCATTCCTTTTAAAAAAATCAATTTTAAACAACAGTTATTACAATTAAGTCAAGTTGGCTACATTATAGGAATCCGTATTGATGTTTTCCTTTTTATCTTGTAGTTTTCTTCTTTTCTTCTTTTTTAAAAGTATTATAATTTATTTTGATATGCTTTCTTTTATTTTTAACCATTGCTTTTTATTGTTCCCTTGTTCTCCTTGATATATATATATATATATATATATATATATATATATATATATATATATATATATATATATATATATATATATATATATATATATATATATATATTTTAAATTATCAATTTTTATTTCCTATTTTTATATTTAATAAATTTTTATTTCCTTTTGTCTAGGATTATGAATGTATGATGTGGTTTTGGCATGGTTTATTTTATTTTTAACCATTGCTTTTCTCGTTAACTTCTCTTTAAACAAATTTTAGAAACTTTTATATTCAATGAATTCATTTTAGAAACTTTAAATTCTATGAATTCATTTTAGAAACTTTTATAATTTATTCATTTTAGAAAATTTAGAAAATTGAAATAAGAAATGGGTATTTGTTTGGTTGTATATTAAGATTTAAAAAAAGTGCCTATTTAAATACTAAAAGAAATTTAAATACTTTTAGAGAGAATATTTTGCCTTCTCAAATTTTAAGAAGCAAAATACCTTGCAAATTAAAACAAATTAGGGCAAAGGAAAAACAAAATCAAGGGTAGATTAGGGCAAAATGGGATTTTGGGGTTTTCCAACGCCCAAAATTAGGGCAAGAAACTTGCAGGGGCAAAGAAATTTCTTCTTGTCAATGGTCATATCGATGCAGACATTGCAAAATATAACTTCTTAGATATTTCTTAGATTTAATTTGCAAAATATAATTTCTGGCATATAGAGGTGTAGGGGCAAAGAAATTTCTTCTTGTCAATGGCCATATAGATGCAGGCGTACTTTAGATGACATGGGCTCTAGTTTTATTTTGGCATATAGATGCAGGTGCCATGCTGCGTTGAAACAAAGGATGACCCCCTGCTTGCAAAGGACGACCCTTCTGTGTTTAACAACATGCCACTGATTTTCTTTCCACTCAATGGAACCATCATTGAAGCAACCAAAGTCAGGAGGATCACCGATAACCTATGCACAAAACCATATATCAATAAGATGAACAACAATAAGGGAAAATAAGGCAAAAATAGAAAGGATAGAGCATGCTGTGTTTATTACCATGGTGACATGCAAGGCAAAAAGCCTTGTATGGGCTTCCAGAGTCAAACTCAACACCTTTCTTGAATGTGTATTGAAGCCCTTGGTCATGGCTTTTCGTCAACAACAAATAGTGATTGTGTTGTCTTGTACTGAGAGAATCTATAGAGAGCTGAGATATATTCGTAGAGGGATGAGGCACCCCAAAAAAGGTGTAGAACCTACACCTTCTTCGGCAAGCAACTGAGCGCCAAGGGATTAAGTTGAGCCTCCAAAAAAAATTATACCTTCTTTCTACAAAATTGAGCAAGGAGAGAAATATAATGCACTTCATATAATTCAGTGTAATGGCGGTTCATGCATTGGTTGCATTTTCAATTTATTATTTTTTTTTCAGACCACTAAGATTCCCATTGCAGTTTTTAGATATTGATTTAATTCTTTAAATGCAATTTATTATTATTTTTTTCAAACCACTAAGATTCTGATTGCAGTTTTTAGATCTTGATTTAATTCTTTAAATGTAATTTAGTAACGACCATTCTATTTTTAATTAGTTCCTATTTTTTTTAATAATTCATTCCTATTTTCTTTTTCTTTTTAATTTTTTTGGTATAAAATTACAACCAAAAAATGAGTGCTCTCATCTCCACCCCCGCTGCAACTGTAGTTTGCCTCTCGGCAAAATTAGTTTACCCTTTGGTAGTGAGCCACCCCTGGTAGTGAGCCAACCCTCAGCAATAAGCCATTCTTTTGGGCAATGAGCCCTTTGGTAGTGAGCCATCTTTTGATATTCGGTATTGTTACTACATTATATTGTGAGCTAACACTCACCATGGTTTTTCCTTGTTTAGGGTTTTCCACGTAGAAATTTGGTGTTCATGTCTGTATGGTGTTGATATGTTCATGTTTTGATTCTGCTATTCATGTTTAATGCTCATAACATAATAAGGAAATAAGTTAAGTAATTGTGAAATTGATTGTGGTTTAAAGAAGTTAAAGTTTTGATACAATTGATTCACACCCCCCTTCTCAGTTGTCTTGTGCCTTTCAACATTGCTATCATATTTGTGCTGCAGGGTATGGATCTTCTATGATGTATTGGGATTAACAATTGGATAAAGCCCTAAAATTATGGATCGACTCAATATTTAGCGGTTAATAGTCTAAGGGTTTGGCATTGCCACAAGCCTATCTAAGGCCCATTAACTTCAACCCTTTTGTGCCTGGGTGTGTGCAAGTTGAGGCCAAAAAGTGGAAGTGTTTTCCCTGATTTTCAGAATTTGTCACATTTGACCTAAAAATTTGAAGCACTTAAAGGTGGAATCTTGGAAAAAGTTAGTAAATATGAAATGTAGTACTCAGAGTCTAGTTTCCAAATATGTAAAATTTTTTAATACCCAGATGATACAAATTGATTTTTAATAGGCGTTTCTAAAAACTACTGTTTAAAAGTCACTTTTTTTTACTATACCATGCACGTGTACATCATCCATATTTTAACCTAAATAATCATATTTTTCTAAATCCTTTTGGAAAAAGATTTGTAACTCACTGAAGCATGTTTTCCATATTTATCTGTAATTTTTTATTGAATTTTTTTAATTAATTTTTTATTGGCCATTTTTGGTGTTTTAAAAAATCATCATGTACGTCACGCATAAGATGACCTAAACTTATCAATTTCTGAATTTTCTTTTTAAATTGAAAAGAATTGTCTGAAGTACGTTTTCCTACAATTTTTTTTACAAAAAATTATTTTGATAAAAAAGTTATTAAAATATTAAAAAACCCTGATAATTCAAGTTTATGAACCTGTTTCATCATAAATTAATTGAAAAATAGAAAAATAATCCAATTGTGAAAAAAAATTACATATTTAGAATCTACACTGTCTCATCTATAATGGGTTTTAATTTCGTCAAAAAATTCTGCAAAAAAGGCCTTCAGACATATGCCCAAAGTCACTATTTTGTTTTGACATTGATAGGACCTTCAACTTGCAGGTCAAACCAAGTCCAAAGCCAAGGGTCGTGTTCCCAAGCCTTTTTCCAACCCAAAACCCATAGGAAAAATTGGGTCAGAAATTAAAATTTTATGAAACAGGATCCCGTTTTATAAAAGGTTAATATTTTAACCTTTTATGAAATGGGATCCCATTTCTTGAAAATGAGATCCCTCTTTTGGCTCAGGATCCCGAAGCATAATGGGATCCCGTTTCATAAAAAATGGGATCCTGTTTTGGTTTACCCGATTTCAAGTTTTTTTCTAAGTCTGAAACTTCCGCCTTAAGTGGACTCATCTTTGTGCATTTACCCATCTAGGCTATGATCACTTGGTGGCTAGGGGCCTGAATACAAGTCACCCAACCCTTAGATGCCAAGCAAGTGTTCCTATCAGCGAACAAGTGCCAGATCCAACCTCAAGTTGCTAGCCCTTGGTCATGTCAGTGACTAGGGGCCCTTCAATCCTACCACCATCCTCCAAATCTCTAGCCCCAAGTCACACATGCGACTAGGCTCTTAGCCAGGGGGGACTTAATTTTTGCCTTCAAAGCCTAAAGGATCAGTTTTTGAAAAATGACCATAACTTGGACATACGGTGTTCAATTTTTGAAAATGAATAGGCATCGAAAAGATGTTTTCACAATCTATGTAGTGGACCACTTATTTTTTTAGAAAAAAATATTAGGTACCTGATTTTCTTTCTTGAAGTCAGATCTAGTTTTTAAGCCTTTTTTTAGAAAAAGTGCTTATAAGTGATCAATTTTTTTGAGCAAGGGGGGAATATTCTTGCATTGTGAGGTGTCTATTGATGTTCTTTATTATTTTTCTATACACGCATCATCGATCAACCCAAAATTTCTCCACTTACCCCATACAACTATCATGGAAGGAAGAAACAAATAGAGATCCATGTGAAGAAATTGGGGTTATACAGAATGATTATGGGCACTAAAAATTGAACTTGCAGGGGCTACTGAAAAGAGGAAATGGTACAATAGGTGAGATGAGGCCTTTGGAACCTTGCGTAAATCAATTTAACCTAATCTACTCTTCCATATATTGAATCTTGCACAACACCAAATGAAGTATGGGCGTAATTAGAGGTTTTTTTGGCAAGTAGGATACTTTGAGGAGTTTTCAATTGGAAAATGAGCTTATTGGTCTAAATCCCATAGATTTTTATAGCATCTAGGACTTCTTTACCAAACTCAAATCACTTAGATTGCAACTCAAATAGTGTGGTATTCAAAAAGAGGACACCGAGTTGATTCTTTCCATACTTGCCAAGCTTGGTCCAGATTATTCTATTTTCATTTCCACATTATATGCTACCATGGATGCTCTTGGAACTAAATTCAAGATGACTTCACTTGATGAATTTACTACATCACTCACTAGGGAATGGGAAAAATTAGTTCGGATGCACACATTGAAGTCTACAAAGCCACAAGCACTTCTTGCAAGTAAAAGCACCAAAGATCAAAAGACTTCAAGTAGCAGGGAAAAGAAACAGAAAAAAAATAATGAGCAAGGCAAGAAGACAACTTCACTTCATCATCATCTAGTAAAAAGGAGAAACCAAAGGAGAGACCCACATGTGGCTATTGCAAGAAATGTGGGCATGATGACAATGTTTTCCACATCAAACATATAGATGAGATGAAGAATCTTGTTCAGAAACTCAATGTAATTTCTCCTTCAGCTTTGATTTCTAGTTCATCATCTCCTACTCCATCACAACAATTAGGATCTACTGAGAAAGGACATGCAAGCATTGCTAATGGAGCTTATAAATACAAAGGTAAGGCAATTTGTTCAACTACATCTCATGGATCAGGTAAATGGCTTATTGATTCAGGAGCATCTCATCACATGGCCTCCTCACAATCCATGTTTTCTACTTTTGAGCCTTGTGATATGCCACCTATTTTGATGGGTAATAATACTTATATGCATGTGATTGGAAAGGGATCTATTGCTATTGGTGAGGGTACTTTTCATGATGTATTGTGTGTGCCTTCTTTGTCACATAATCTACTTTCCATATATTAGATTACTCATAGTGGTGAAAGGAAGATATAGTAGAATTCACACTTGATCCAGTTATTATCATAGATTTGGAGACCACAGAGATTCTTGCTACTGAGGTGGTTGATCATACATCTTGGTTATACACTTTTTTTAATTTTGCTCCAGATAATGGTTCATATCCTTTGGTTGTTGATCACACTTTTTAGAAATGAAGGTGCAAACCACACAACAGAAATTTGATTCAAACCTTATTTATGTGCTTTAAACAATGTAGAATCAATGGAGATTGCAACAAAAATTAAAACCCATTACATAGAAATAACATGCATTAAAAACTGAACACATAACATAGTATGTAATGTGGAGAGAACCCTTTCAGGTAAAAAACTCCACCAAGAAAAGAGGCTCCAAGTTGTATTATCTTCAAATATGAGATTACAATACATGCACTTCCTCTCTCCTTTAGTCTTCAATCCAACACCGCCTATTACTCTCCAATCTAATAAAAAATGTAGTACAAATATCCTTATAAAAGGGGGTTGCCTTCTAGGGCAAGATAACCGACAAAATATCAATCGTCAGATCTGTGACCTAATGACGTACATGTTTACAATAAATACTAAAAGTAATAGTTCATATTTTGAGTTATTTTAAAGCTAATAAAGTACATGTTGACAATTTATACTAAATGCTAAAATAAAAGTTATTAAATGCAATAAACTAAATATTATCCTATTTTTTGTGTTTTTCCCAATGAATAAATGAATAATTAGTGATCAACATATGATTAACTAATGCAAACACAACCATTGTTTTTGTTTCTTTTCAAAATGACTATTAGTTAATTGATAATCAATTAATATGAATGAAAACAATATTTCTATCATTTTTCTAATTTTGATGCAGGAGTTATTCATTTATTGTAACCCTAACCATAATTGTAACCCTAACCCTAATTCTAACTCTAACCCTAACCCTAATTCTAACCCTAACCCTAAAGCTTATTATAACCCTAAACATAGCTCTAATTTTAACCCTAACCCTAACTCTAACCCTACCCCTGACCATAATTCAACCCCTAACCCTAACCTTAATACTAACCTTAACCCTCATTGTAACCCTAACCCTGTCTCTAATTCTAACATTAACCCTAATTATAGTTGTAACCCTAACCCTAATTTAACTCTAACCATAACCATAATTCTAACCCTAATCCTAATTCTAACTCTAACCATAACCCTAACCCTAATTCTAACACTAACCCTAACTCTATTTCTAATTCTAATTTTAGCCTTAACCCTAATTTTGAGGCTAATTAAAAATAGTGCATTCCATACTCTAGTTTGCTCTATTTTAATAAAAAAGGAAATACCAATTCATTTATTATATCAACCCAAAAAGAATTTAGATACTCATTTCATTTGCACTCAATGGTGACTTACCCCTAATATTGTTTCCATTAAATAAAATAATAATTACCCTTTTAAAATTATTTGCATGCATTAATTTAAATATAACTCACTCCTAAATTAATTTAAATAAACCAATAATCTCATTTGATTCCTTTTATATTTATTCTACAACTAAATTAATTACATAATTTAATTTTAATTTAAATAATTTAATTACAATTAAATAACTCTCTGACTTAAATGTAATTTTGAAAAGAAAAAACTTATTAAAAATAAATAATAAAAATAACACTAATTCTAATAAATTTAAATTTAAAGGCAACATTCTTAAAAAACACCACTAAATAAATAAATTGGTAACCTAAATTCATGGAATAAGTATATGAAGCTAAATTTAAGGAAAAGAAATATAATTATTTAAGAAGTATATAAAACATATCTCCTACTCAATTCCTTTCCATTTTCTCAATTTCTTCTTATGTTTCATTTTATCTTTGCATGCACAATGGAGGAGAAGTTTCTGCAACAATCTTGAAATGCCCTCTTCTCACCTCCTTACCCCATTCAGATCACAGATTTCAAGCTTTCAAGTGTTGCATGATGGAAAAATGGTCTACAAAGATAAATTCATAGGTTTTCTTTATATATACAGTTATGTGCATGCTGATACACTAGAGGAAGAAGAAAATATTTAAATATGTCTGTCTTCAAATAACAATAATATGAAATCTCTCTTGTTTCTTTTGTAAGGAATGGATCAATACAAAATTTAACATTAATATTTATTTCTTGTATTAAAAACAAAATGGTTTACTTAGATTTGATTTTATTTTTATTTTTTTTAAACTGTGCCTCAAAAGAAACAATTTTTTTTGTTTTAAAACTAAACAATAAATAAGAAAAATAAAAAGAATTCTTAAATTTAAAATAAAATTTTAAAATAAAAAATTAAATAAGTCAGCATCAATTTTAAGTCTTAGTAATTTCAAATCCTAATTTTCATTTAACACATGATTGCATTCCTTTTAAAAAAGTCAACTTTAAACAACAGTTATTACAATTAAGTCAAGTTGGCTACATTATAGGAATCCGTATTGATGTTTTCCTTTTTATCTTGTAGTTTTCTTCTTTTCTTCTTTTTTAAAGGGATTATAATTTGTTTGGATATGCTTTCTTTTATTTTTAACCATTGCTTTTTATTGTTCCCTTGTTCTCCTTGATATATATATATATATATATATATATATATATATATATATATATATATATATATAGATATATATGTACATATATATGTACATACATATATATGTACATACATATATATGTACATACATATATATGTACATACATATATATATACATATACATATACATATACACATATACATATACATATACACATACACATATACATATACATATACATATACATACATACATACATACATACATACATACGTACATATATATATTTTTTCATTTTTTATAAATTATCAATTTTTATTTCCTATTTTTATATTTAATAAATTTTTATTTCCTTTTGTCTAGGATTATGAATGTATGATATGGTTTTGGCATGGTTTATTTTATTTTTAACCATTGCTTTTCTCGTTAACTTCTCTTTAAACAAATTTTAGAAAATTTTATATTCAATGAATTCATTTTAGAAACTTTAAATTCTATGAATTCATTTTAGAAACTTTTATAATTTATTCATTTTAGAAAATTTAGAAAATTGAAGAAAGAAATGGGTATTTGTTTGGTTGTATATTAAGATTAAAAAAAAGTGCCTATTTAAATACTAAAAGAAATTTAAATACTTTTAGAGAGAATATTTTGCCTTCTCAAATTTTAAGAAGCAAAATACCTTGCAAATTAAAACAAATTAGGGCAAAGGAAAAACAAAATCAAGGGTAGATTAGGGCAAAATGGGGTTTTGGGGTTTTCCAACGCCCAAAATTAGGGCAAGAAACTTGCAGGGGCAAAGAAATTTCTTCTTGTCAATGGTCATATAGATGCAGACATTGCAAAATATAACTTCTTAGATATTTCTTAGATTTAATTTGCAAAATATAATTTCTGGCATATAGATGCAGGTGCAGGGGCAAAGAAATTTCTTCTTGTCAATGGCCATATAGATGCAGGTGTACTTTAGATGACATGGGCTCTAGTTTTATTTTGGCATATAGATGCAGGTGCCATGCTGCGTTGAAACAAAGGATGACCCTGCCCTGCTTGCAGAGGATGACCCTTCTGTGTCTAACAACATGCCACTGATTTTCTTTCCACTCAATGGAACCGTCATTGAAGCAGCCAAAGTCAGGAGGATCACCGATAACCTATGCATAGAACCATATATCAATAAGATGAGCGACAATAAGGGAAAATAAGGCAAAAATAGAAAGGATAGAGCATGTTGTGTTTATTACCATGGTGACATGCAAGGCAAAAAGCCTTGTATGGGCTTCCAGAGTCAAACTCAACACCTTTCTTGAATATGTATTAAAGCCCTTGGTCATGGCTTTTCGTTAACAACAAATAGTGACTGTGTTGTCTTGTACTGAGAGAATCTATAGAGAGCTGAGATATATTCGTAGAGGGATGAGGCACCCCAAAAAAGGTGTAGAACCTACACCTTCTTTGGCAAGCAACTGAGCGCCAAGGGATTAAGTCGAGCCTCCAAAAAAAATTATACCTTCTTTCTACAAAATTGAGCAAGGAGAGAAATATAATGCACTTCATATAATTCAGTGTAATGGTGGTTCATGCATCGGTTGCATTTTCAATTTATTATTATTTTTTTCAGACCACTAAGATTCCCATTGCAGTTTTTAGATATTGATTTAATTCTTTAAATGCAATTTATTATTATTTTTTCAGACCACTAAGATTTTGATTACAATTTTTAGATCTTGATTTAATTCTTTAAATGCAATTTAGTAATGACAATTCTATTTTTAATTAATTACTATTTTTTTTAATAATTCATTCCTATTTTCTTTTTCTTTTTAATTTTTTTGGTATAAAATTACAACCAAAAAATGAGTGCTCTCATCTCCACCCCTGCTGCAACTGTAGTTTGCCTCTCGGCAAAATTAGTTTACCCTTTGGTAGTGAGCCACCCCTGGTAGTGAGCCAACCCTCAGCAGTGAGCCATTCTTTTGGGCAATGAGCCCTTTGGTAGTGAGCCATCTTTTGATATTTGGTATTGTTACTACATTATATTGTGAGCTAACACTCACCATGGTTTTTCCTTGTTTAGGGTTTTCCACGTAGAAATTTGGTGTTCATGTCTGTATGGTGTTGATATGTTCATGTTTTGATTCTGCTATTAATGTTTAATGCTCATAACATAATAAGGAAATAAGTTAAGTAATTGTGAAATTGATTGTGGTTTAAAGAAGTTAAAGTTTTGATACAACTGATTCACACCCCCCTTCTTAGTTGTCTTGTGCCTTTCAACATTGCTATCATATTTGTGTTGCAGGGTATGGATCTTCTATGATGTATTGGGATTAACCATTGGATAAAGCCCTAAAATTATGGATCAACTCAATATTTAGCGGTTAATAGTCTAAGGGTTTGGCATTGCCACAAGCCTATCTAAGGCCCATTAACTTCAACCCTTTTGTGCCTGGGTGTGTGCAAGAAGTTGAGGCCAAAAAGTGGAAGTGTTTTCCCTGATTGTCAAAATTTGTCACATTTGACCTAAAAATTTGAAGTACTTAAAGGTGGAATCTTGGAAAAAGTCAGTAAATATGAAGCCAAGGGTCGTGTTCCCAAGCCTTTTTCTGACCCAAAACCCATAGGAAAATTTGTGTCAGAAATTCAAATTTTATGAAACGGGATCCTGTTTTATAAAAGGTTAATATTTTAACCTTTTATGAAACGGGATCCCGTTTTATAAAAGGTTAATATTTTAACCTCTTATGAAATGGGATCCCATTTTATAAAAGGTTAATATTTTAACCTTTTATGAAATGGGATCCCATTTCTTGAAAACGAGATCCCTCTTTTGGCTCAGGATCCCGAAGCATAATGGGATCCCGTTTCATAAAAAATGGGATCCCATTTTGGTTTACCCGATTTCGGGTTTTTTTCTAGGTCTGAAACTTCCGCCTTAAGTGGACTCATCTTTGTGCATTTACCCACCTACGCTGTGATCACTTGGTGGCTGGGGGCCTGAATACAAGTCACCCAGCCCTTAGATGCCAAGCAAGTGTTCCTATCAGCGAACAAGTGCCAGATCCAACCTCAAGTTGCTAGCCCTTGGTCATATCAGTGACTAGGGGCCCTTCAATCCTACCACCATCCCCCAAATCTCTAGCCACAAGTCACACATGCAACTAGGCTCTTAGCCAGGGGGACTTAATTTTTGCCTTCAAAGCCTAAAGGATCAGTTTTTGAAAAATGACCATAACTTGGACATATGGTGTCCAATTTTTGAAAACGAATAGGCATTGAAAATATGTTTTCACAATCTATGTAGTGGACCACTTATTTTTTTAGAAAAAAATATTAGGTACCTGATTTTCTTTCTTGAAGTCAGATCTAGTTTTTAAGCCTTTTTTTAGAAAAAGTACTTATAAGTGATCAATTTTTTTGAGCAAGGGGGGAATATTCTTGCATTGTGAAGTGTCTATTGATGTGCTTTATTATTTTTCTATACACGCATCATTGATCAACCCAAAATTTCTCCACTTACCCCATACAACTTTTTCAAATCAGTTGGGGTAGTTAACAGTAAGTTGTAAAAGTTGGGGAGAGTGACCTTGGAGAATATCACATTTTACCGCATTTGCATAGCAGAGACTGTAGAGATGGACTTAGCATCTAGACGTAATCCTCTACATCATATCCAAAATTCATATCATTTGGGTTCAATTCCAGAAAGATATCGCTATCAGAAGATTACCTGTTTTTACCTCTTTTCACATAGCAAAGCCGACAATGTTCAGTGAAGTCTAATCGGCTTGCGGAGAAATTCCATCACTTACAAAGCTTAAAGGAACATCATTCAAGGAAGTTTAGGACCTGGATGACCTTCATGGAGATCCACACGAAGTTCTATACACTAGCGGAGCAATACCTTATGTTTAGGTCTGACATATTTGTGTCTACACGTTTCATGAGGACAATTAACCCTTGGCCGACTTGGTAATGTTATGAAGGCATGTGGAGGATATAAATGAAGGAAAAATGTTTGTTTCAAGGAAGTGAACAAAGAATGACCAAGTGTGCGAAGTTATGAAGCATGATGATAAATATTTTACTCCAAAGAAGAAGCAAAAATGGAGTAGAGAGCAAAAGAATTTGCAGAATAGATAATTGAGAAGTAGGCAAAGGAAATCATGAAATAGTGTTATTATATGAATATTTTGTAATCCTGGGCTGTGGCCTAGCATTTGTAAATCCTGAGTGGCATATGTAATGTGTTTTGAGATCATAATATAAGAAGAATGAGATTTGAAGGCTGGGGTTTTCCCTTTTAGGGTTTTACCAGGATAAATCTTGTGTCATGGGTGTATGAATGTCTCTTTCTTTCTGTTCTTAGCTATATATACTTCCGTTGCATCTCTGATTGATCATGTTGTTAGTTTTTTAAGGCTACAAGGCTGGACAATCCCTCATTAGACCCTCCTACCTTGACTGTATCAAATTTCAAATGATTAAAATGCTACCTGTATGACTTAAATTAAATGCAAGACTATGCATGGTTCTTTCATGGGACGTGGATAGGATGATAAGTAGGTGGAGGAGTTGGCATAGAGAGCTGGTACATCAAGCTAGAGGAGAGCTTATATGGTGGTGGGAAGCACACTATATGGGATAGGAATCATAGATGATGTGATTCCAAGATGCATAGTATTAGGTGTCATAGTTTCAAGTGGTTCAAAAATGTTGGATGAGGGATCATGTGCATGCATAATATGCCCAATGTGTTGTACCATATATAACTTCTAAGTTGTATTGTTAAGGTTACCAAAAGAATTAATCAAACATATGGGACCAAGGCAACATCTAGGTTAATGATGTTTCTAAATTCTTGTAATTGGGAGAAAATTTTCATTTGATTTTAAAGGTCAAGTTAAGCTTCTTGATTGAAGTTTTCCATAGAATGAAAGATAATGTCATAGATATAGTAGGTGGGGATGTAGTGATGGTCGACCTTGCCTATCAAGCAATTTTTTATGACAGTTATCTGTTCAACTGTGCCTTTAAAACACTATGACATACCTCAATATAAGTAAAATACAATCAATATTCTCAAAAGATTGTATCACATGAAAGGAGAGTTTTTTGACAAAATGCCAAATTTTATATAGAATTATGATTATATATATTTGGTTTATATATAATTTTACTTATACTATGGTATGTCATAGTATTTTAAGGGCACATTTGAATGGATAACTGTCATATAAAATTTTCTTGACAGGTAGGGTCAATCGCCAAATTTAAGCCCTATGTGGAGTATATGTTTGAGTGTAGGTTTTTATAAAGCTTGTTAAGGTTTATCATCATCCTCTTGGTAGTAAAATATTTTGAGTCCCATAAGCTTTCATATGACTGTACACCTATGTCGTAACCCTATTAATGAACATGGAATAATATAATGCAAACATAACACAATATATGTGTGAGTTTATTGAGACTGGATGCATAATATACAAACATATATCACAAAAAATGTAGGAGTCTCTGAAATACACTGTAATGTACTTGGAGTTGGTAGTCAGAAGACCTTTTTGCTTGCTAGCTACTATGGGCTCTAGGTGGAATTGTTTACTCCAATAGCAATCCAGGCAAAAATGACATTTTCACCCTTTTTTTTTAATTTTTAGTGGTTTAACCCGAAATCTTATCAGGCGGAACGTTACCACTCGATACCTATTTGCCTAAAAATGTACCACCACGTAGGTGCCATATAGGTGCTACGTCATTATGGGCAGAACTATATCAGGCAGAATTTTACCGCCTGAAAACCTTCTTCTTAGAACTATTTAATTGGCTAAAAGTGGGACATAGCTCTCAATTTTCACCCCACACAAAATCTCTTTCCAACAAAAAGCCTCATCACTTTCCCATCCCACAATGTTACCCATAAACAAACCCTAGACCCTTTTTGCAAATTGACATTTAAAAAACAAATTCTCATAAGACTCTGGACAATTACACATGACACAAACATTATTGTTAAAACCAACAACCGACTTCTTAATTAATAACCTCCAGCTGAAACAACATTTTTTAGGCTGTAACTTATTAGACCAGAAAATACCCATAATCTTTGACCACTCAAACTTATCAAATTTAAGGTTCCATTTATGACATACATGATCATACAGCTCTTGTGAATTAGTGAACATACTATATGTACTCTTAGGTTTCATCTTTTTTAACCTAGTACCATCTTTCCAAATGACTTTTTCCAATGCCTCTTCTTTATTAATCAACTAAAATGAGGACTGACATTTTGACAATGCTTTGCACACTACAACATATGTTCTTTTTTGTGTATCAGGAATATCATATTATTTTTTTATATGGTCCCATTTTTTTCAAACAATTGTCACTGAAAATATGTCTAAATTCTAAAATACCCCTATTATTCTAGTTCAAGGATGAACACCCTTGAAGTAGGGCTGGAGTTTTATCTTTATGCTTCAGGTTCCACCAAACAGATCTATGATTGCAAATTTCTTTATTAAATTATGGTTTACCACTTCTTCATTTATTAGAGCCTTCCTCACAAATTCCCAAGCTCTCCAAATGCTTTTAAATACTACAAACCTAGCTGGCTTAATGCTAAAGCTTCCCAAAATTAGATCATGCTCACTCAGATTTTTCCATAGTCTTTCTTTTTTTGGGACTACTTCCTGCATATTCCTCCTTATAAGAACTTTCCAAAGCTCTTCACCATCTAAGGATTTAACCATCCACTTAGTAGCTAATGCTTCTCCTTGGATTTTTAAATCATTCAAACCCAGTCCTCCTTTGTCCTTCTCCATACAACACCATTCCTATTTCACTTAGTGCTTCTTTTTAATTCCTTTTCCATCTGACCATAAGAAGTCCCTATAATATTTTGTACTATATTAGTCTGAACCCCAGAGAACACCCAAGCTGAGGCATAATAAATGGAGTATGCAGACAAGATTTTTTGACAGACTTGAATCCTACCAGCCAGGGATAAGTACCTAAAATTCCAACCTTTCAATTTCTTCTCAATCTTCAAGTACATCCATTCCCACATATTATTTATTAACGGATCTACAAAAACTGGGATACCTAAAAACCTCACTTGAGAATGAGTACCTTCCCATTGCCAATTGAATTCTTTTAGCCATTCCGGTGGATCTTTCTCCCACCCAAGTATAATTGATTTTTTCTCAAAAATTTCTCCCTTGAAGCAATACAGAACATTTTAAACCTTTTAGTCATATTTTCTAGATTCTCCTTATCAACAATTGGGAATATGGCAGTGTCATCCACAAATTGAATGTTCAATAATTCCTCATTATTAGGCAATACAATCCCATTCATTATGTCTTGTATCAAATCATCCCTCAACAGATAATGCAAATCTTTTGATGCAATTACAAACAGAGCAGGGGCTAATGGGTACCCTTGTCTAATAGACCTTTCCATCTCAAAAGGCTCTGATAGTGATCCATTTATATCAATTTGTGCATTAGCATCCTTAAATAGTACCTTGACCATATTATAGAAATATCTAGGGAACCCCATCGCTTCTAGTATGGATATCACAAATGACCATTCTACTATGTCATAAGCTTTTTCAAAGTCTAGCAGTAGAATACCTCCTTTTTGATTAGTGTCTTTTTCCTAGTGCATCACTTCCCAACTTGTAACTACTAGATTCTCTAGTATGTACCTGCTCTTTATAAACCCTATTTGTGTATGACTAACGATATTAAGTAGTATCTTAGTCAACCTTAGAGCTTAAACTTTAGCCAATATTTTGTAAGAGACATTCAACAAAGTTATAGGTCTCCAATTTTTAATGTATCTTTTATCTCCATCTTTAGGAAACATCTTTATTATCCCCTTATTAATATTTTTGCCCAAGGATCCTCTTTAGTAACCTTCCTCATAAACATCATAGAGATCTTCCACAATCCAGTCCAAGTTGGCTTTGTAGAATAGCATTGGTAAACCATCTGCCCCTAGAGATTTCCCATTTTCTAAAGTCAATATCTAGCCTTTTCAATTTTTTCTCTTGAAATTACTCTACTTAGAGTATCTAACATCTTTGCATTTATTTTTTTGGAATAATTTCTTGGCACATTTTTTGAGCTTGTTTGCATGCCCCATTATTATCTTTAGACGTGAATAACTTTTTTATAAAAACTCCTGAATGGTCTTTTTATTTCCTCATTAACATTAGAACATATGTCATTTTCTATAATGGGTCCAATGGTCATTGTCTGCCTTTTGCTTTTCAACAACTTAAAGAAGTACTTAGTACCTTTATCCCCTTCTTTCAACCAATTCATCTTTTCTCTTATTTTGGCTCCCTAAACTCTTTGTGTTTGAAAACATCTCATCTTGGGTTTAATAGCCCTAATTTTTTAAATAAGATTAGGATTATTTGTCTTTTTGCACTGCATCCTTTGCCTTCATCAATTTGTGTTGTAAGGAAACCTCTTTCCTCCTTTTGTCCATAGAAAAATTCCTCCCAATAGTTTGAAACAAAATCTTACTATTAGTGACCATATTATCCCAGTATTGAATAGAAGATCTGCTACTTTCCATCATTTTGTATATATTCCTGAGAGTTTTAATTCCATCACTACAGTCCTTACTTCCCAAGAGTTCTATGCTCAATTTGAAAAGATTATCCTTCCTAATCTAGTTTTCCTTTCTATCTTCTTTTACAACAATACATGTTTCAATTGGATGATGATTTGACAGTGCATTAGGAATTACTTGAACACAGTTAGCACCCTTTTTTATCCAGGTAGAATTCATTCTTATTCACATAGACCTATCAAGCCTAATGTATATTCTTCTTCCATCTTGTTGGCAATTGCACCAAGTAATCCAAATGCTATTACGCATTGATTTATTTCCTTCCAGCAGATCTGCCAACTTAAGCAGTTTCTTCATGTTCTCATCCATCAGAATCTTTCATTCCCAGTTAGAACCTCCTTTTTTATCCTCTTTTTGTTCTACAAAATTGAAATCACCTCCTATTATCTAGGGGATCTTGGGTAATCCTATTGCCATCCAATTCCAAAGCTCAACTCTCTCCCTATAATCATTTGGGGCATATAATGAGCACACCCCAAACTTCTTATAATTCAATTCAATTATAAACCAAAGGCATCTATTACATGAAGATCATCCTTTTTTTGTGATACAATCTTCCCATTTCTGATTTAACAAAATAGCTATCCCTCCTTTTCCTTTATTATGCTTGGAAAACATGGCCACTGAGTCTTTCCAAATAAATCTTAAATTATTTCAAGTTGGAATCCTATTGCCTTAACTTCTTGCAACATTAGACAATCTAAATATTTTCCTCTTTTATTACAAAACTCTATAATTAGCAATTACTTTAAGGTGGGGGCATACATCACACTATGCTCTTTTTGGTTACATACTTGTTTATTATAGTTAGCATGGAACTCACCTAGTGATTCAACGGTCCTCACTAGCCCATGATGTTTCCTTTTGGTCCATGAGCCACCTAGTACAATGAAGTTTACTAGCCTGTGTGTTTCATGTGACTTGTCATGATCCCCTAGTAATTCGGCGGTCCTAACTAGTGTATGATCCACGATGGCACTTCTTTTCACATGGCCCCTAGTGATAGAGCAAGCTAGCATCAGAGTCATGTGCCTTGTGTGCTTATTTCTATGTTTATTTGTTTGATCTTGTATTCCTTAATGATTCCATGTGTCTTCATCATGCTTTCCATGTGTTTTATATGTATTCTTTATGCCTAATGTGTATGCTTCATGTCAAACATGTATGCATTGTGTATGGCGTGTATTGGTGTATTGTGTATCTCTTGTGTGCATTCTTATGTATGCTTTTTAGTACTCCATGTATGTGAATTATGTTACAATGTCTTGCATGTTTGAAAATCTCTTTGCTTACATGTTGGTGACCTTAGAATCCTAAGCTTGGTGGCTACTAATAGTCCACAACTTGGTGGAATTCTTTGGCTTCTATGTTTTCATGTTCAAAATTTGTCTTCTTCTTTTAGTCTGAGAGTTCGAACATAAGTCCATACCCATGCTAAAGTGGGGGATAAATGTTATAGAGTAAAATGTGTACACTCAAAAGTTTTTAATAAACTCATTCATCAACTATTAGAATGTGTAAACATGGAGGCTTCAAGTAGCCTATAATACTCATCCAAGGTGACTACTTCAAGGGTATTCAAAAACATTTTGGTCACCAAGGAATCATATTCAAGGAAGTCATGAACAACCATCATGTATGCTTCAATGTGAGCACTAAATCCCATTTGCCTTTATATTTCCTACATATAAGTAGCTTGAGTGCCTCATAGACAGAATCATCCTATTGGAGTTAACCAGGAAGATATGTGAATCTCAACAACTATGGATGGATAAGCATAGAGAAGGGGTGCAATTATCTCTAATAATTGGAGATGAAATGTATGCATATCCTTCATTTCTCACTACAAAAGATTCAGATGTAGAGATCAAGAGATTCAACTTGCATTTTTACAATGCTAGTGCAAATTTTGATCCCAATGGGAAGATGAAGCAATTAGTAGGCAAAGAATATCAACATGTTCCCCACTTAGAGGACTTCTCAAAAGACTGTGCAGATGAGCATGAGGCTAGAAAAAGAGGGTATTGTATGTTGAAAATGAAGGTAGAACCGCTGCTATAAACTTTAAAATTTTGTATATGCAAAGCTGAAATAAGATTAATTCTATAACAATTAATGAACAAGTGATTTTGTACTTTCAATCCAGTGTAGAAGAGAAGAGAATAGAAGAGAGAGGCTTGCACAATATTTACATGGAGAAACCCTTTTGAGAAAAAACTCAACACTCAAATATGTTTCCTGCTTGTATTAAATCTCTTTTGAAAAGATTACATTCAATACTAAAATTCCTCTAAGTCCTTGATGCACTTCACAAAAAAACTTCTTGTTTTTCTCTAAGTCTTTACAAAAAAGTTATTGCTTTTTTCTTCTAAGTCTTTTTCACCTTTCAACTCTCTAAAAAATGTATGGGGCTCTTAATTAATTAATATGAAGCTTCATAATTCAAGAGCTTCTTAATTTGAAAGCTTGAAACTCAAAATACAGTAAATTGTAGTTGATAACATAGAAACCAATGCTCATGCAAAAACCAAGCACTCCAAATTGAGAAGACTAAACTCAAACAATGTCCAAGCTTTCAATCAACTACCTCATCATGATGTGGGCACCCAAGCTAGCTAAACATAGTTTTGCCAACATCAAACATATCTTCAAATAAAAGCAACAACAAAAAGTCTTCCAATTGGGTGTCCATATTTTCCCAATGACTTTTTGTTGATTGAAGTGATCAATACACATCAATTTCATGCAAACAACATGCAATATTGATGTTCCCAAGGTTATTCTGAATTACTTTGTTTTGTACATTCAAGTGATATGCAAACATTGGATTCAACATGCAACTGATACCCATTACCTGAAACACCAAGAAGTACCATCCTGCAACTTTCTAGATTTGGAGTGTTCTGCAAGTAATATCTTAAAACTAACATGCAACTAACATGCAAGAATTTGCAACAACATGCAATTGATACCCATTACCTGAAACATTGAGATGTAGCATCCTGCAAGTTTATGGAGTTGGAGTGTTCTGCAAGCAATCTCACAAAACTGACATGTAACTACATGCAAGGTCATATAACTGACATGCAATAACATGCAAGGTCATACAAGTCCATTGGAGTGACATGCAACAACATGCAAGCACATGCAAGTGACATGAAACAACATGCAATGATGCAAGAGCATCCTTGGTTCAAGAGAAATCTTTCATCAACCAAAAACATTTGCATCTCAGTTTGTTTTCTGTAGACACCCAAAATTGTCCCAACTTTGTCCATGTCTAGTAACACCTTGTTAAATCATCATTATCCATCAAGCCAATTAATCAAATAAATTTTATTTATTTAATTAAAATCCCATTCTCATCCTACTTAGCCAATTAATTAAATAAATTTTATTTATTTAATTAATTCCACATCATAATCCTATTTATCCTATCCTCATCCCAATTAATTAAATAAATTTTATTTATTTAATTAATTTCCACATCATATCTTATCCCATTTTATTCATTTATCCTATTAATTAAATAAATTTTATTTATTTAATTAATATCCAACTCATATCCCAACTAATTCAAATATTTTATTTGAATTAACTACTCACCTTTCATCACATTCCAACACTTGTCCAGTCAATCATGTGTTGTAAGACAACTTTCACTCATATCCTTCACATGCACAACTAATGGAACCTAAATTTAGTATCTTTCAATCCTAGCCATTCACATAGCCTCTGAATCTCCACCGTTGATTGATCTTTGTTGAGTCTTATATAAACACCCTCTCATTCCATATGAGAGGGGGGATCCAGCAATCATATAGCACCTACATTATCATCTTGAGCATCTGAGCATTCATTTGAGCTTTTCATCATCCATCATGGCAGCTTTCAGCATTGCAATTGTTCATTATTGAAGAAGTAGTCCACATCCCTTAAACAAGGAATTGCACGGTCTAGGTGATGTTATGCTTGAATCGCATTGTTCTTTGATTTCATTTAGATTAGATTCCTTGATGATGGTAGGGATAGGGTTTCATGACTATGTCTGATCTGCTAAACCTGACTTTCACCTATCACATTTTGGCACGCCCGGTGGGACTCACGTCCTTGATTAACTCTCTTGTTTGAGTTGTTTTTTATGAAGTTTAGATCTCTTGGAGCGCCAATCTTTCATTTTTGCAAGCTTTTGTAGAAAAAATTTGCATTTTTCTAACCCTAGTTTGTAAAGATTTGGCTAAAAATGTATGTAGATGATCTCTTAGCCCAAATCTAACCTCACCATTGCGTCCAGGAGGCCATTTCCATAAATTTTGAGTACAAATTTGGCTAAATTTGATGAAAAATGGAGCATTTGGTGAAGCAAACAATAACCGGACTACAACAATGCACTTCTGGTAATTCAGGTCGCCTCTGATCAAACAGCAGTCGCCTGGGCTAAATCAGCTCGCCTTTGGGCAAATAGTAGTGGCTTATGGTCAAATTTGGCTCGCTTTTAAACAAACAGTGCTCGCTTTTGAACAAAAAGCGATCGCATATGGTAAACTTGGTCTCTTATGGTTAACATTTGCATTCCATCTCCTGAAACTCTCCAGATCGCTTTTGGGTTATTATGCATTGCTTTTGGGCTTTTGTTAGTCGCATATGAGCTATTATATGTCACTTTCATCCATTTTTGCATCGCTTATGAGCAAAAATCTGCCGCTTTCTTCATATCTGCGTCGCTTTTACACTGGGATCGGCCGCATCTATCATTTTTCGGATCACTTTTACATCGACAGTGATCGCCTCTGGTATGATTTGCATCGCTTTTGCCCTAATAGAACTTGCTTGTGTGTTTTCACTGTTGGTTGTCAGTTTTAAACTATATTGATCGCTTATGATCTAACAATGACCGCTTTTGTACTCATTCGGATCACCTTTGTAATAACAGTGGTCGCCTTTAGATTATGCACATCGCTTATGAATTGACAGTATTCGCTTTTATACTGATATGAATCACTTACGAACTGACAGTGCTCACCTTTCAAGAATATGGTTTTGTGTTTAGACTATCATTTTGCAGATACAGGTCGCTTTTAGCACACAATCGGTCGCTTTTGGGTATGTCCGCATCGCTTGCAAGCTTACAGGAGCCACATTTGGTATTTTTCTTCTCGCATATGATTTGCAAGATCTCGCCTGTTGAAAAATACGGATCACTTCTGATCGACAGTGGAACACATCTAGTGCTTTTCCTAATCGTATTTGAACTGCAAGTGATCGCCTTGGTAAAACAACCGTCGCTTCTGATAAACAGTTTGTCGCATCTGGCAACTGTAATTTGCTTTTGGTTGCTGTCATTGTGCATCTTGGTGTTTCTAGCATAACTTTCACATACAGAGGTGAAATCGCACAAACAAGGACTTGTTGGAAATCTGAGAGGACAAACTTCACAACTGTACTACTTTTATTAGGTGACTATACCATTTTTCAAGTTTTTTTATCAGTCAAAGTTCAGGTTCATTGCAAACTTCATTTGAGCATAACATGAGCAATTTTGATTGTTTTTCAGCGAAACGTTTTTTCAAATTGCTTAGAATCTCCTAAACTTTTTGTTTATGCAATCTATTTTTCTGTATCAGATCATTTTCATCAAAATTTTCAGATTTCATCTTTTTCATGTAATCATCTTCTTTGAAAGTTTACTTGTTTCTTTTTGGAATTGGTGACTTGTAAGGGCATCTAAGGACCTGGAGCAGCATTGGCATCAACATCTACAGCAAATTGGAAAGCGATTGTATTAGGTGCACTCATTCTAATCTTTCATCTCTTAATCTTGTTTAATCACACATTTGGATTTTAGGACTAAAACGAACATTGTTTTCTATCACATCATAAAAAAAAATTGGGCTAAAATGAACCATTGTCTTTCATCACATTTGGATTTGGGCTTTAAAACAAACAAGTGCTTGAATTGTTTTCCACACATTGAACTTCTAATGTTAATGAACCCCATGCGAGTGTGACCAAGTAAATGTGTATGCTCTCTCCTCACGTCCCAAAACGAACTTGGAGATCAAAAACATTTACTTGTGTTGCTTTTGTTTAGCCTTAGGGAGGCCTGCCTTGGTATCCACCCCAAGGGAATGACCTCAAGCGGTACTTTCATCTGGTCCGCTATAAAAATTAGAGGATAAGGTGAAAGCCAAGTCTAACCAGTATTAGCACTCACCATACAGTGCTAACTTGAAAGGAGGTGTACCTTTGTGTATATTAAAACTCCTAGTAGGGTTAGTTAAAGTCTTAAGTGGCTTGCTGGATGCTCGTGGGGTGCCAGTCCCCCAGATTTTCATTAGAACCTCCTTGTGATAGTGGCCTTGCCTTAACTAGGACTTGTTGAGTGTCTTCACGTGCTTGCTTAACCATCATCACATTCTTCTAAACTAAAACTTGCTTATGTGTCTTGTGTGAGTGATTCATGTGTGTATATGCATAATCATTTGTTTGAATATTGCCACATCAAGCTCTAAATACTCAAACACATAAAGACAAGTCATCCTACACATTCTTCCAATAACATTCAAACCCAATCACTTTCATCCCAAACATAGCCAAGTCATCTAAACAAGCCACATCATCATCAAAATCCCTAAACAACAACTTGCTAAAAGGACTTAAGACAAACACTTGGTGACAACATGTTTACACTAGAGGACCCAGAAATCAAATTCCAAAGATTCCTCCAAAATCTTTATCAAGGATCACAACCCCTAAACCAAGATGCCATTGAAATATTACAATTCTTCATCCAAAGAGCTCAACCCCATGCAAGCCAATCACCTCAATTGCAACACTTCATAGCCCAAGTTCAACACCTTTTCGCCACTAGTCAAGCTCGACAAGTACAACAAATCCTTAGCCATTCACTATCAACCTAATCCACCTCATAGCCACATGTCATATCCGTCCACTTCCTATCAACCTAATCCATCTAGTCACATGTCATATCCATCCACTTCCTATCAACCTAATCCACCTTATAGCCACATGTCATATCCATCCACTTCCTATCAACTTAATCCACCTATCCACCAAGTCAATGCCACATCAACCTATGAACATCCACCCCAAGCTTATCCAATCCCTCATGCTAACATTCCAATGCACTACCAAGCCCATCCACAAAGCAATCAAGTGATATCACAAGAACAACATGCAAGTCCAAATAGCTCTTTGTACATAAATCAAGTAAGTCCAAGTACACCTTTTCAACAAGACCACCAAGCACCATTGATAGATCTAAATCCACCTTTCCAACAAGAAGCACATCCAAGTCCAAGTGGTCCCTTGTACATAAATCAAATGAGTCCAATTTATCCTATGCAAGACTTAATTACCTTTGACAAGGGAGATACCAATCTAGAGTGGCCACCACCATCCAATCACATGCCAACACATGAGCCAACTAGTCCTATCCCAACACCACCATGTGATCCTACTCCTAGTCCATTAATCCCTCTAACTTCCAAACCATCATGTCCTCCATTACCTTCATCACCATGTCATTCTAATCCTTCACCAAAGGATGCGGCTGAGAGAGTTTTACAAAGAATGCTTGAAGCAAAACTCATTGAACTTCCTGAAGTCAAACCATGTGAAGAAAGTCCATATGATGAACATGATTATTGTGCATACCATAGGACCAAAGGCCATAATACAAATCAATGCCCAATATTTGTCTCAATTGTTTACAAGGTGTACCTGCCTATAATGGGAAATCATGCCACATCATCCCCATCCTATGTGTCACCCCCCTCTAATCCTAATCCATCCAATCCAATTAGCCCTCGACCTAATCCTAATCATAAGCCTACAACACTATCTACTATTATCATCCATCCATTATATTTCCCATCCACTCATACCCTTGCAAAGGATGTGATCCATTGGCTACTAGCAAGGAATAAACTACCTCCATGTCAAACACCCATTCATAAGCCTACCAAAGAAATTCTAAAGGTCATAATCCCATCATGTGGTCCACCTATCCTTGAGCCTCTTCAAGAGTCTTCCATTAACATACCTAGCCCTTCAAGCCCATCATGTGACCTACAAGCCATCAAGCCTATTCAAGAGTCATCATGTTCTTATGTTGTTGACCAAGAGCCTATCCAAGAGCCTTCCACTTCCCTTAAAGCAACTCAAGAGGTATGTCAAGAGTTTAATCCTAAGCATGTGGAAACATTAAGCCCTAGTCCAACTCAAGATCAAATCACTTTTATGCAACCCATCCATAACATGTTTCTTTTCCATGATCAAGATGATACCTATGAAGAAGCTATCCATGAGCACCTTGATCCTATCAATAATCTTATATACATCCATGAGCAAGATATCCAAATTGCTCCTAGTCATCCTCCATCTAGCCCTATCTATAATGAACAAAAATCCACTTGTCATGATGAGACAATTGCCTCCCAAGAACACATAAGCATAGAAGATCAAACAAATAACTTAGATCTCAATAAACACAATGCTAATCAAGATCCTCATGATCCTTCTTCCACATCCATCATTGATCCCATTTCAAACCCATCATGTCCTATTGGTCTATCCACCCTTATACATGAGTGCTCTTCCTTAGGACAACAACGACCTTTATCCACTTCACCTTCTTCATCCAATAATGAGCTCAAGTCTAGTGTTCAAAGCACATCTAGTCCCATTGTCCATCGCATACTCCAAAACATGAACTACAAAGGTAAAGGCCTAGGTCTTTATGAACAAGGTATTTTGGAGCCAAACCATGTCAAGATTCCTCCATGCTCATATAGCCTTGGATACACACCCCAAGATAAACAAGGCCAAGATGTTGGTAATCCCTTCATGCATCCTAAACCTACCAGTTTCCATCGCACCCCCCATCATCTACGCAAAACATATGTTGCCATTCCAACTCCATCATCTTATAAATGTCAAAAGCATGTGACCATACACCTTCCACCATCCACTTTTTCTCCACTTTTATCAACTCCAAATATCCCTCCATCCACCTTGCCACCATTGCTTCCAACACCTAACATACCTATCATTCACAAGTATCCTTACATCCCTAATCATGGCCAACAAAAGCACACATCATTTAAGCATAAAGCTTCCAATAATTCCATCCACTCCACCCACCCCATGGGATTCAAAAGCAAAAAATTTGATGCCTCTACCTATAAAGCTAAAAATCATACCAAAAATCCTAAAGGTCTTCATACCTTAGGACATAAAGAGTCAAACTCAAAGCAAAGTTCATCAAAGCAGCCATCTAAACCCTTACCTCCAAATGCAAAGCCCAAAAGCAAAATGGTTTGGGTTCCTAAGCAAACAACTAGCAAGTCAAATGAGGCATCCTCATCCACATCTCAAGAATCGCAATCACCTATATCCATCCAAAAGCCTACTTCCATCCAAAACTTCCATTCCCTTCAAAAATCCCACAAGCAAAACAAAAGTACTAAAAATACTAAATCTATGTGGGTTCCTAAATCACTTCATCAACCATCTCCTAAGCAAACATCTCCATTGCTTCCTACACCACCATCTCATCAAAAGCTTCAATGTTTATCATGGTGTGTACAACCATTGGTCATGGTTCCCTTCCATTCCAAAACATTCCCACATGCCTCCATCTCCCCATCCTTCATCCATTATCCTACAAATTTTCCCCATCACCTTCCTATGGTCCATGCTTTTGCATAAGCCTTTTATCCATCCATCCTTGCATGAACCTTCCATGATCCACATCATAATCTATTATCCACCTAATCCATCTCCCATCCATGCAATCCCTTATCAACATCTATGAGCACACTTGACATGGTCCATGTGAATACATCATCCTTCTCCAACGGGACTACCAACATTCATAGCACTAGACACTTGAGTCCCCCCTATCCATTACCATGGTGAAAACCTGGCAAACAGGCGCCATGTGTAATTGTCAACCCATCTAAAAGCCAAAAAAAAAAAATTCAAAATAGTAAAGAGAAATCCCTTCGTCCAATGGTGAAAACCTGGTAAACAGGTGCCTTGGATAAGTACCATGATGAAAACCTGGCAAACAGGCATCATGTGTAGGTTGATCTTCTATATCACTTACACTTGGGGGCACATTGTCTCATCCAACCTATCCATTTCCAAACTATTTATCCCATTATATAATTTTCCATCCTATCATGTCCTACCATCCTTAGCCATTACATAAACATGCCTATCCTATTGAACCCATTTATCCATCATCCCCTGTTTTGATTTTGATGAAGACATAGGGGCAAAATGTTGAAACATGTTTGGATATTTCTTGACATACCTTCTTTATGAACCAAGTCCTATCCATTGACCATTTATCCATCTCATTCAAACCAATCCATCATGTCATCCCTTGGTCATGAACTTTTTCATGCAAAGAATCCTAAGCATTACCACCTAGAATGGGGCAAGTTCTTCTAATGCAACATAGCCTTTGGAGATCACATCTTAGCTCTCTTATGATCCATCCACTATGGTGTATCCGTATCATGAGCTTTCCGTCTTATAGCTTATCCCCATCCATTTATCATGAGCTTTCCCTTTTATGGCATATCCCTTTATCGACCCATTTAGCATGAGCCTTCCATCCCTTGTTGCCCAACCTTTTATCCATCCAATCCCATTCATCCATCCTTGCACCTAGACTTGGTTTTCTCTCTTGTCATTGGTATCAAGCACAAAGGCTACCCAAATTGTAAATCCATTGACATACCAAAATGTTCAAAAACACAAAAAAATCAAAATATCCCAAAAAATACAAAAAAAATCAAAATATTTCAAAAAATCCAAAAAAAATTAAATATCCAACGAAAATCCAAGCAATAAAACCAATCATCATCAATCTAAAACAATCCACTTCAACATTCAATCAAAATCAAAGCCTCATCATCATCAATTCCTCCTATCAATAACATTCATTCATCCATTTCAATCAATCACCTCTTCCAATCATATCAATCAAATCAATCTAAGCAATGATCTCAAAATCCAAGTCACATTAATCCATATCAAGCAAGCTAATCAATCGAGGAACATTATCCAATCAAATCAACAAGTTTTTGATCCTAATCTTGTCATAAACTGAATTAAACATCATCAATCATCATCAATGGGATAGAGTGTTCCCACATCCTTGTGTTGATCTAGGGATATAGCTTTCCCCGTAATGACAACACTATTTATCATCATCAAACAAACAATCAATTATTGGTTTATGACTTGACAAGGGTAACACCTTGTTTGTTTTCCATCCTTTGAGCACACTGCGAACACTTGCTTAAGCTTAGATTGAGTGGATGCTCTAATCATTACACCATCACTATCATCATTCAAAATAATCCAATCATCAAACAAATCAACCTAGCAATAGCAAACATCAAAACCAAAACACATCAAGCCAAACATCAAGACAAATCCTATCAATCATCAGCATCAACACCAAAGCAAATCAACTCAATCACATCAACTCCAATCAGAACAAATCCAATCACTTCAACAAATCAAAAGTAGCTCAATCCACCACAAATCATCAACATTTCATCAAATCAGTCTTCATCCTTTAATCATCTTCCAACCATTCCAAACAACGATCCAAATGCAAGCCCATCCTTAATCCACACCAATCAAGTTAATCAATCAAGCCAAGTTATCCAAGTGCAATCAATGGTCTTGATCCTAGCCTTGTTGTAAGCCAAATCAATATGCCAATCAGCGAACCGACTCAGCAAACAACCTTGTGTTGATCTAGGGATATAGCTTTCCCCACAATGACAACACTCTCAACTATCATCAACAAAACAATCAGCAATTAATCATTGGTTTACAGCTTGACAGGGGCAATACCTTGTTTGTTTTTGAATCATTTGTGCATGCTTGCTTGCTTGCTTGTGTGTGTTATCATTTTATCTTGCATTTGCAGGATGATCTTATCCTCTTCCTATGCATATTGGTATCTTGTACGTGTTGGGATTAGCATCTTACATATCAATATCTCTAGCATATGAGAAGCTAAACAGTCTCTTATGCATTTGAGACTATTCTATGTTAAGACTAACTCCATACATATAACCCACAAGCTATCATTATGTGTAGTGGAGATAAGCTCAAACCATTGCTTGTAGCGTCAAAGTCCAACACTAGTTGTTATTCATATCTTGTGCATGTTGGCTCAACATCTTGACCTCATGCGTCCAAACAAGATTGTAACACGCTAGTTGCGCATTAGATATCTCGACACCTTGGTCTCTTATACCCTGGTGCATAACATCCATATGCTATATCAAACATAAGGACTGCATTTCTTTTCATTCTGAGCAATTATTTGAAAGCTGCCCATCATCATCCTATCTATTCATTCTATCTATTCATTCCATCATACTCAGCCAAGATCACTCATTTCCATTTTCTTCGTGTCTGCCTTCTTTTTAGCCTTTTTTTCTATCGAGAGCCAACCCAACCCTTCCTGGTTAGCCTGGCTGACCTCTCGAGGGGGCATCACCTGCCAGTTACACTAGGGCATAACTTGTTTATCGAACACATATCATATCGTCTTTGACACAACGCTCTATCAAACATTGTATCAAAGAGGGGCAAAATGTAGACACCCAAAATTGTCCCAACTTTGTCCATGTCTAGTAACACCTTGTTAAATCATCATTATCCATCAAGCCAATTAATTAAATAAATTTTATTTATTTAATTAATTTCCACATCATATCTTATCCCATTTTATTCATTTATCCTATTAATTAAATAAATTTTATTTATTTAATTAATATCCAACTCATATCCCAACTAATTCAAATATTTTATTTGAATTAACTACTCACCTTTCATCACATTCCAACACTTGTCCAGTCAATCATGTGTTGTAAGACAACTTTCACTCATATCCTTCACATGCACAACTAATAGAACCTAAATTTAGTATCTTTCAATCCTAGCCATTCACATAGCCTCTAAATCTCCACCGTTGATTGATCTTGGTTGAGTCCTATATAAACACCCTCTCATTCCATATGAGAGGGGGGATCCAACAATCATATAGCACCTACATTATCATCTTGAGCATCTTGAGCATCTTGAGCATCTGAGCATTCATTTGAGCTTTTCATCATCCATCATGGCAGCTTTCAGCATTGCAATTGTTCATTGTTGAAGAAGCAGTCCACATCCCTTAAATAAGGAATCGCACGGTCTAGGTGATGTTATGCTTGAATCGCTTTGTTCTTTGATTTCATTTAGATTAGATTCCTTGATGATGGTAGGGTTAGGGTTTCATGACTATGTCTGATCTACTAAACCTGACTTTCACCAATGACTTTTTGTTGACTGAAGTGATCAATACACATCAATTTCATGCAAACAACATGCAATATTGATGTTCCCAAGGTTATTCTGAATTACTTTGTTTTGTACATTCAAGTGATATGCAAACACTGGATTCAACATGCAACTGATACCCATTACCTGAAACACTAAGAAGTACCATCCTGCAACTTTCTAGATTTGGAATGTTCTGCAAGTAATATCTTAAAACTAACATGCAAGAATTTGCAACAACATGCAATTGATACCCATTACCTGAAACACTGAGATGTAGCATCCTGCAAGTTTATGGAGTTGGAGTGTTCTGCAAGCAATCTCACAAAACTGACATGTAACTACATGCAAGGTCATATAACTGACATGCAATAACATGCAAGGTCATACAAGTCCTGCAACAACATGCAAGCACATGCAAGTGACATGAAGCAACATGCAATGATGCAAGAGCATCCTTGGTTCAAGAGAAATCTTTCATCAACCAAAAACATTTGTATCTCAGTTTGTTTTCTTTTCATTTTCTAGTTCGGTTTAGTTAGGAGCAGTTTCAGTATTTTGGTCCGCATTCTGGCACAGTGTCATTTCAAACCTTGCGGAGTTGGACTTAACATCTAGATACCTTCATGCACATCATATCCAAAATTTAGATCATTTGGATTAGGTATTGGAAAGATATCGCTATCAAAAGATCGACTATTTTCTCAGAGCAGAGCATGCTGATAGTTTCAGACAATCAACTAAAGGAGAAGACTTGCTAAGCATTTCACGACTTGAGAAGCTAAATGACACATCATTCAAGGAACTTTGGATCATGGCCGACCTTCACTAAGATCCGCATGCCATTCCATTCATTTGCAAAGGATTCCCATTTGTTTAGGTCCGACCTATCCATGTACACACGTTACATTTCTTTCATCAGAGTTTGTAATCATCCTTGGCCGATGCAGAGGAATCTTGTGTTTCGATGATGATATATATTCATGTAATAAATGCATAGGAAAGCAATGAATCAGATAGAGATAGTTTGATAGTTTGAATTCTTTTGTAAGGCACTTCAAAGTCATATCTTGCACATATATTGTAACTGAGGAATCAGGCTTGTGAACCCTAATTGTAAGCCCACATGTTGCTAGCTTGTTTGTATTTTGAATCTATGATATACATAATGACTAAATCTGCATTTGCATCCTATCTTTGAGTTGTTTCCATTGTGTTTACTCTTGCTACACGTTCTGGATTGTTCACCTTGTGGACCTTCCTCACTGTGATTGCACCAAGTGGTATCAGAGTGAAGTTTGAATCTTTTGGGAGTGAAGTGAGTGAATTGAGCTAAGATTGTGAAGGCATTCCATAAGATCTTGTTGTGAGCAGGTCACCAAATCTGAGGCAGACTACCTGTGTTGTCAACTAATCGTCGATTATGTGTAAGGTGCGGAAAATTACCAACTAAAAAATAGTACCTGAAGAGAAAAACATATTCCATAAGTAAGATAATAAACTAGTAATAGTTTCCAAATATCCATAATAACATAAAATGGCAAGAATCCATGAATAAGAATAATGATCCATATACCAGAATGGATTACAAAATAGTTTACATACACCTGACTTGGTGTTACAATACATCTGTTTCAATGTTACACAAGGAAGCACTAACATCAAGATATCCATAAATCATGTTACAGTTGCAACTTGGCAATGAAGCCAAACAAAGAAATATATATAAAGCAATATCCATATCAATAATAATATCTGAACTTGGTTGCCTTGATCCTCCGATCATTTGCAAACCAAGACCAAGAGAGTGGTTGAGGTGCTTTTTCCACCCAACCACGAAGTACTAGACTTCCCCAAGTTTCTTCCTAACTTGAAGAAAGCACCGACCCTGCACAAGGAGCCTAGAAACCTAGAATGGTGTAAGCAGGAGAGAATCACTCAATGTGTTCCTATTGCATGTATGCATCCTAATCCTAGAATGACATAAACTCTTGCAACAGGGTGTGGCAGAGACAAACATAGTTCTAGCCTTTTAAACAAATCCATCTGTTTCAATGGTATAGTAGCTTGGCCAATCATTTAAATAAAATGATAGTTTTAGAAAAAGTAAAACTATCATCTTTGGGAGCCCACATTCGGCATCCTGTCTTGAAAGTTCTTACTTTACCAAAAATTACATACAACATAGTTTCCTATGTTTGGTTTTCCATAGTCATAAACATCTATATTTTTAAATACAAAAATTTATTTCCATAGTTCAGTTGATTTCACTAGTTTGCCTGTTGACAAGTTTTACCATTTTCCTCATTTTAAATCAATCCTTCCTAACATGTTATTCCAGATGTGATATTCTATCAGTTTAATGCAATGCATCTCTTTCATAAATCAAGGGATTTGATATATTACTAGTTTTACCAAATGAAAAATAAAAATAACATTTATCAAGAAACTCAATCATTCAAGAGTTCATACAAGTTATTTTCATTGGTATAAAATAGAAAGAATATATCTTTTTCTACAGTACAATAAATTCAATTTCAGACTATATATATAATTCAATTTAACAAATTAAAAACCAACTAGCAGTGTAGTTCTATTCCATCATATACATTTTCCAATAAACACAATCAATATGAACATATATATATATATAATTGTAAAAACTAAGTTATTAATGATAAAATCGAATACAGTCATAAACCATTCTGTTCCCAGACAATAAAAATTACAGCCAATATATCTAAATGCTATCAAATGATATAATCGATGTCAGTTATAAAACCATTCCATTTTCTAGACAATAAAATTTAGAACCAATATATTTAAATGCTATCAAATGATATAATCAAATTACGGTCATAAACCATTCTACTTCTAGATTCAAAACATCTATATGTAAAGGAAATGAAATTTGTATATATATATATATATTTACATTACCAAATAACCAGTGATCGAAAGACTGTTAATGCCAGGCGCAACAAGACAGTAATATAAATTTTATACTAAATATTATATATTTACAAAGGTTTAATTCTCCAAGGAAAGAATTACAAATGTTTGAAAAGAAAATAGGCAGAGATAAACAAAGGGCCAACGCTCCAAATGGGGTCATAGTCCCTAAGGGACTGCACCACCATTTGGTGACGCCTCACCCTATATTGCATACAATGGCCTTAGTGCCATTTGAAAATATAACTTTTAATTACAAGATGCAGTAAATTCATAATGCCATCGTTCAATATAGCCTACAACCAATCCATATAATATGTAAAATACAGTCGATTCATATCATACAGTTGATTCAATACAATCGATCCAATGTAAAATGCAGTCAATCCAATCCTATAAATTGATCATTATATATATATATATATATATATAAAAGCTAAAACAAAACATTTCTTTTACAAAACTACAGCCAGATGCTTATATTTTTATATCAATTTTAGACAAAAGATCATGATTTTGCACATAAGAGAAAGATTTAAACACACAACAGCCATAGATGATCTAGGATTAAATAAGAACCTGGAATTTGTTCCTTATTCCAATTGAATGCTTGATTCCTATAGAAGCTTCTTGATCTGAACTATTCACTCTTTGTACCAAAAATGCTTTTCACAATTTCTTTTGTTTTGAATGCAGTTTCAGAGATGAAGAGCCTTCCTCTTTTTGAGAGTGCAAAATATTTAAATAGAAGTTTTGATGAGAAAGAAATGAATTATAACTCCTCTTTCATTATTTCCTTTTCCTCAAGTGTTTCATTTTCTAGAGCTTTTCTTTTCCCAAATTAAATTTTTGTTTCAAAAACATGTTTTATTATATTTCTAGTTCTAAAATATTATTAAAATAATTTACATATTTATCACAATGTATCTATAAAACAAATAATTAAATAGAAACAAATTAAATAATTAATTCAATTATTCTATTTTCTAAACACTCATGATATATAAATAACAATGAATTAAATAATCTAATTTAAATCACCGCTAACTAACTGTGTGATATATAATTTAAATAAAATAAAGAATACAATTTAAATTAAAACTATTAAATCATTCAATATGCAACATATGCAGCTACATGACACTACATGAAGTGTGTGAATGATATCCCTCCATCTTAACCCTGCCAGGTTGCTAATCTCCTTTACCTCAACCACCCCTTGTCTTCGACAACCTGCAACTCATAGTAAACTCCAATTTCTTGTTAATAGATTTGTAACCCAAATAGCCCAAGCATTACTAACATGAATATTACATTCATTTCATTACATCTTTTCATATTAAAATATTCATAACAAATTATTCATCTATCCGCATATAATTATTCATGAAATATTTCCATTTAAAGTAAACCCAGATGGTATCAAAATTTGAGATGTGACATTGTGAGGTAGTTTTCACCTTATAGTCCGATCGCTGAATTTGATGTAGTTACACTTGATCTAAGGAAGAAATACTGCCAAGGAGAATACCTGTTGTTGGTACTATGGATGGAAGAATGGATGAGATGATGGAAATGATGAAAACAATGTGAGTTCGATTGGATGTTGTTGAAGAAGATAGACGAAGGTGACTAAAACCTCAACCTAATGTTGAAAGTGATGATGTTGAAGAATTTTAATCCACTGATCAAAATGGCAAAACCCTAGGAGAATAAGAAGAATCAGATCAAGTCAAAATATTGTGAGCTATAGCAAATATTGGGAAAAGACCTAGATTTGATGTACCAAATTACACTGGTAATTTGAATCCCGAGGAGCTGATTGATTGGATAAATGACCTAGAAGAATTCTTTGAGTATGAAGAAATTGAAGATCTAGAGAAGGTGAAATTTGCAAAGACCCAGTTGAAAGTACATGCTACTATATGGTGGAAAGAAGTTTAGTTGGATAGAAACAGAAAAGGAAAAGAGAAGATTACAAAGTGGGATAGAATGGTGACAAAGTTGAAGAATCAGTTTATACCTACTAACTATGAGTTGGAACTATTGAAGAGATTGTAAAACCTAAGACAAAAGGAGAAATCTGTGAAAGAGTGTAATGAAGAATTTCATAAGATGATCATAAGGACATGGCATAGTGAAGCAAGCAAGGAAAAAAGTGGCTAGATACATCAATAGACTGAGATTGAACATTCAAGAAGAACTGAGTTTGGTGATGATGACAACATTGGAAGAAGCATATCAATTTGCCCTAAAAGCTGAAGAAAAGTTGAACAAGAAGCATGAGCAAAGACAGAGAGGTAGTGGAGGTAAATTTTAGAGAGGAAGAATATTTTCTGGAGGAGAGAGATCATATGCGAAGTAGTACAGACAAGAGAGCACATTCAAGAAGGACATAGATAATAATGCATACCAGAGAGATGACCAAACTTTCTATCACAAATGAAACCCTAGTTCATACCAGAGTGAAGGATACAGAAGAGAAGGAAGAGGACCTGATAGGAGAACATTCAGAGGAACTTGTTTTAAGTGTGGAGGTGAAGGACATAGAGCATTTGAATGTAATCAAGGGAGTACAAGCAAGAAGATAGAGAACAAAGGAAGAGGAGCCTATGTGGAAGAAGAACCTGGTGGATCACCTAGTTCAGTTGGCAAAATTGAGAAGGGAGAATCACTTGTCATGAGGAGAGCATTATTTCAAGTAGAGACAAATGAGGAACCACTACAAAGGAAAAGTTTGTTTAGAACTAGATGCAAATCAGGAGGTAAATGTTGTAAAGTTATAATTGATAGTGGTAGTTCAGATAATTTAGTTTCAGAGGAGATGGTGACTAAGCTAAAGTTGGAGAGATTGAAACACCCTAAGCCATATTAGATAACATGGATTTAGGATGATCATAAGGTACTGGTAAGTGATCAATGTTTGGTGAAATTTCATATTGGATCTTATCATGATGAAGAATTGTGAGATATTATGCCTATGGATGTTTGTCATATATTGTTGGGTAGACCATGGCAGTATGATAGGAAAGCTATACATGATGGGAGAAGGAATAAATATACTATAACATCAAATGCAAAGAGAATTACTTTGATTCCTTTGGAAGATGAATGTAAGAGTGAAGTATGTGGGAATGCTAGAATCTGTTTGGTAGATGGAAGGAAATTTTTGGATGGTTTGAAACATGAGAATATGTGTTATCCTTTGATCCCTAAGAAGCCTAAAAATCTAAAGATTGAAGAATCAAAACCGAAGGAGATAACTAGATTGCTAATAGAGTATGAAGACATCATATTAGATAATGTGCCTGAAGGATTACCACCAATCAGGAGTATCATTCATCACATGGATCTTATACCTCGAGCTAGTTTGCCTAACAAAGCGACACATAGAATGACACCGGCAGAGAATGCAGAATTGAATAGACAGATACATGAGTTGTTGAGGATATTGAAATACAATGGACAACTAAGAGGGGGGTGAATCAGTTGTCACAAAAACTTAGCTTCATATGAATATTAAACCATCAATAAATTTATAACTAGATTTGATCATGAAAGCATGAAACCATAAAATTAATCACAATCACACATCCAACACAATTACACCACATTTTAATGTGGAAAACCCTAAAAGGGAAAAACCACAGTGGGTGTTAGCCCACAGAGATAGATGAGTTATAACAATACCAAAAAATAGAGGCTCACTACCCAAATTGCTCATTGCAAAGAATGGCTCACTGTCCATGGGTGGCTTACTGCCAAGGGGTGGCTCATTGCCAAAATGGTGAACTAATTAAGCAGCATCTATTTCATGCCAGGGTCCAGTTCCGTTAAAGCACAATATAACTTCTTTGCTCTTCTCTTTCACACCTTCGCACTTATCTTTTCATCTTCGCATCACATAGACTTTTTCACAACTACATTACATGCTTTTATACAATTCATCAACCTTGGAATGTACATCAAGGTCGGCATTACATTCATCAACCATTGGATCAATCTCCAAGGTCAACATTATAATCATACATAAAATAGGTCTGGACCTAACATAAATTTAGCTAAGGAAAAGATGTAAAGATGTATGTAGATCATGCCACACCTTAGCTGGGACTCAATCACAATCCTTCATGCCACGACATGCTTCTACAATCTTCAAGGCATCTCCATAAATAATGAATTCAACCAAGTCGGCCAAGACTGGAGATAATATTGGGTCTTCAAAGAACAGACTTCATCCACGATCTGAATTTCTCTTTGTGGACCAATCCAAAGGTAGGAACATGATTAAAAGACATCCACATGCACATTGTAATCACTAGGAACAACCACATGATCTTTAACCACTATGTCAAGAAGATTCTTCAAATTGGAGCACAAGAACAACACTCTCAGCCACTGTCATAAGTAAAGGATAGCTTGTGGATCACCAAATCATGAACCATTTTAGTTGAAGGAACTTAATATCATTACAAACTTGATTCCAAAACTATAAACCGAAATACTTCAATGTGGAGGAATGTGGAGCAAAACACTTTCTCCCTGTCACCACCAAACATACAGGAAACACAATTTTCACACTGGTGAACATAACTCACTCAAATATTCAATCCAGAGGGTCAAACTTGGAATATAACATCTTCAAATAGACTTCTAAATAACTTCCAATCCACAGGCAAAGATATTCATTCTATAGGAAATGTGGAGAAAACTTCTGGACTGTTCTTCTAAGTATAATACACTATTTCCACTGTAGCACACTGTTACCACCGGAGGGGCTAATTTTCTCAATATCCTCAACATCAGGATCACTTACATATGTAAATATAGAGCATCTCACTCCATACAAGAAAGCAACAAATTAAGAGCATAATTGACACCAATGACAACATAGATATGTTGACATCAATGACAACACTGGTTAGGCACATACTTGCAACAATCTCCCCCTTTGTCATTGATGGCAACATATGATGTGAAAAACTTAATGACCATCAAGACAAGATACTCCCCCTTTCATTTTACACATCTGCACTCTTTCTCCCCCTAAATTTTTCACATGATTTCTCTCCCCCTTTGACATCAATGGAAAAGGGCACATACTTGCATGTTGCTGCTCTAATTCACTGAACTTTCTCTGTTATCAACACTTACTTTATCAGAAACATCTAGCTACTCCCCCTAAGAGGTATCCCTCAAAACATCAATCTAGATCAAAGAATGATACTTTGAGCACCACTGGATTGATACATTCCTATGCATCTTAGTTCAGAGCAGGAGGGGTGACGACCCCTAACTTTTCTATGAGATACTCAAATGTATCTTTAGGCAGAGGTTTAGTGAAAATGTCTACAATCTAATCCTTTGTGGACACATATTCCAACTTTAATTCATTCTCTGTCACCTTCTCTCTCAAAAAGTGATACCTTATTGATATGTGTTTTGTTCTTGAGTGCATCACTGGATTCTTTGAAATGTTTATGGCACTTGTATTGTCACAAAAGATTGCAACTAGATCTTCATATACAACTCTTATGTCCCTCAAAGTCTATTTCATCCATAACACTTGTGTGCAACAACATGCTTCTACAATATACTCTACTTCTACAGTTGATAAATAGATTGAATCTTGTTTCTTGCTCAGCCATGAAACCAATATATTACCCCAGAAGAAAACACCTCCACTTGTACTCTTTCTGTCATCAACATCTTCGGCCCAATCTACATCTGTATAAGTACTAAGAGTGAAATCATTGTCCTTTGGATACCATAATCCATGATCCAGAGTGCCTTTTAAATACCTCAAGATTCTTTTTACTGCCATCACATGTGATTCCCTTGGATATGCTTGAAATCTTGCAACAAGACAAACTGCATGCATAATATCAAGTCTGGTTTGAGTTAGATAAAGCAATCCTCCAATCATGGATCTGTATTTTTTCTAATTAGTCTTAGGTGATTCATCAGTTTTTCTCAACTTGTAGCCAATTACCATGGGAGTACATACCGGTTTAGAGTCTTCCATCCCAAACTTCTTCAACAACTCTTTCACATACTTAGACTGAGATATGAAGATTCCTTTATCTGATTGATTGATTTGTAGACCTAGAAAGAAATTCATCTCACCAAACATGGACATCTCAAACTCTTTTTGCATTTCACCAACAAATTTCATACACATACCTTCATTGCCTCCAAAGATGATATCATCAACAAAGACTTCAACAATCAAAATTTGATCACCATTAATCTTGAAATAAAGATTACTGTCAGCAGTACCTTTATTGAACCCTAAATGCAATAAGTACTATCCAACCTTGCATACCAGGCTCTAGGAGATTTCTTGAGTCCATACAAATCTTTCTTCAACCTACACACAATATCATCTTGATCTGATAACTTAAATCCTTCTAGTTGCTCAATGTAAACTTCCTCTTCCAACTCACCATTCAAAAATGTAGACTTCACATCCATCTGGTACACTTTGAAATCTTTGTGGGCTGCAAATGCCATAAATATTCTAATTGCTTCAATCAGAGCTATTGGAGCAAAAGTCTCTTCAAAATCTATTCCTTCAATCTCAAAATATCCTTTACACACAAGCCTTGTCTTATTCGTTACAGCCTCTCCATTCTCATTCAGCTTATTCCTGAAAACCCATTTGATTCCAATAACATTTTTGTCAATAGGTCTAGGAACTAATTCCCAAGTATCATTCTTTTCTATCTGCATTAGTTCTTCCTCCATGGCTTTTACCCAATTTTAATCATTGTAGGCTTCATTCATAGTTTTTGGTTCAACCTTTGAAAGCAAGCAGTAATTCACTTCTTCTTCTGCAGCTCTTTTCCTTGTCAGCACACCTTTGTTTTTGTCACCTATAATCTGATCTTTAGATTGATTAATCCTTACATACCTAAGAGCCTTGTCAACACTTTCTGGAGCCTCTTCTTCATCTTGACTATCTTCTTGTTCATCTTTTTCTTCATTCACTATAGTCACATGTTCATCTGGTTCATAGAAACTCAGGTCTGATATTCTTTCCTTTCCTTCATCCATCTTCACATTTGCACTCTCAACAATCTTTTTGAGCCTTTTGTTATAGCACCAGTAGGCCTTACTCTTGGTAGAGTATCCAAGGAAGATTCCTTCATCACACCTTGCATCAAACTTATCTCTCCTGATATAGCATTTTCTTCCAAAAACTTTGAAATATTTTACTGTAGGAATTCTTCCATACCACAATTCATAGGGAGTTTTAGTACCATTACCTTTCACTTGAACTCTATTTTGAATGTAGACAACAGTATGTATTGCTTCTTTTCAAAAGACTTCTGGCAGATCTACTTCCTTCATCATTGTCCTAGTAGCCTCTTGAACTATCCTATTTTTTCTTTCCACAACTCCATTCTACTAAGGAGTCCTAGGTGCAAATGGCTATCTCTTTATCCCATACTCTTCACAGAAAATGTTGAATTCATTTGATGTGAACTCACCTCCTCTATCAGACCTCAAGCATTTGATTTTCAACACTATTTCATTCTCAACCATTTCCTTGAAAGATTTGAACTTTTCTAGGGCTTCTAATTTGTCTCTTAGAAAAGTAACCCAAGTCATTCTAGAATAATCATCAATAAGCAACATGAAGTACCTATCACCTTGTAGACTTCTTACCCTTGTAGGACCATAGAGATCTGTATGCAGTAGATCTAGCAAACTGGCAAAAAATTGCTCTTTGCTCTTAAAACTTGTTCTTGTCTACCTCCCTAACTGACATTCCTTACAAATTGTATTGGAAGGTTTCACAAGTTTTGGTAAATCTCTCACAGTCTGACCTGATCTTATCTTTACTAGGTTATCAAAGTTTATATGACACATCCTTCTGTGCCACAACCAACTCTCATCTGTTTGGGCCAATAAATAGTAATCATTAGTTCGTCTTAATTGATAGATGTTACCTTTTGTCTTCTTACCGGTAGCAATAATAGTTCCGGAGCTTTCCATGATCTTGTACCCATTGTCTTTGAATCTTAGATCATATCCTTTGTCACACATCTGACCAACACTCAAAAGCTTATGCTTCAAACCCTTCACATATAGGACATTGTCAGTATTGTGCTTTCAATCAAATGAAATAGATTCTTTTCCGTAAATCTTACCAGTTACATTATCTCCAAACCTAACCAGTCCTCCATCATACTTTTCCAAACTTACAAAATTACTTTTGTCACCGGTCATGTGATGTGAGCATCCACTATCAATAATCCATTCATCCTTATCTTTCTCAACCTGAACAGGCAAAGCACTTTCTTCCACTGGTTTTTCTTTCTTCACACAGCTAGCAAAATTAGTAGACACGGGATCTTCTTTAATAGCAATAAATAGGCATTCATTTGCACACTAGTACTAGCATCATTAGATTCATCATCAGTCACACCTTCATCATCAAATTCTTAACATAGTAGCATTTCTTTGGAGATCTAGGCCTGTTCTCAAATCTTTTCTTATTTTTTTCACTTCTTTTAGGACATCTGGAAGCATAGTGACCTATTTTACCACATGAGAAACATTTGAAAGGTAATTTACCTTTGAACTTACCAGAACCTCTTTGTAACTTGTCAACAAAGTTAGCTTCAATTTCATCAAAGTCATCCTCCACCTTATATTTCTCATCTCTGGAGATCTTTTCTAAAGTACTGGCTTTAAAAGCTATCTCAACTTTTGATAGGTTATCACCAAATTATCTCATCTCAAAGGCTATAAGCTTTCCAAGTAACTAATCTCTGTCAATAGTTTTCACAGTCATAAATTCTTTAATTGCAGCTACCTTGTGACTATAGGACTTTGGTAGTGATCTAAGAATTTTATTCACAACTTCCTTATCACCAACGGTTCCTCCCATTCCTTTTATTCCATTAACAAGTTCATCAACCCTTTGCATGAAGGCTGTAATGTTTTCATCTTCATTCATCTTCAAGTTTTCATATTTAGCTTTCAGGCCCTAAAGTTTGACTTCTTTTACTGAATCATCTCCTTCATACAGATTCTTCAACTTTTCCCAAACTTCATTTGCAGTTTCTAGGTGCATGACTTTTATCAACTCAGTGTCAGTCAAGGCACCTAACAGAGCATCTCTTGCTTGATATTCAATTCATATTCTTTGATTTCATCTTTAGTTGTCAAACATTTTGAGGCATGGTATATTTTGATTCTGTAGCCTTCCAAACTTTATAACCAAGACAAATGATATGGCTTTTCATTCGTACCTTCCAAAGAGCATAATTTGTCCCATCAAACTACAGAGCTTCTCTTTTATAAGACATCCTGGATCTTCCTCAAGCTGTTAGGCTTTCTTCTGAGGAACCTTCTCTAATACCAATTGTTGAAAGACAACAGACAACTGAGAGGGGGGGTAAATCAGTTGTCACAAAAACTTAGCTTCATATGAATATTAAACCATCAATAACTTTATAATAAGATTTGATCATGAAAGCATGAAACCATAAACTTAATCACAATCACACATCCAACACATTTGACACCAGATTTTTACGTGGAAAACCCTAAAAGGGAAAAACCATGGTGGGTGTTAGCCCATAGGGATATATGAGTTATAACAATACCAAAAAATAGAGGTTCACTGCCCAAATTGCTCATTGCCTATGGGTAGCTCACTGCCAAGGGGTGGCTCACTGCCAAAATCGTGAACTAATTAAGAAGCATCTATTCCATGCCAGGGTTTAGTTCCATTGAAGCACAATATAACTTCTCTACTCTACTCTTTCACACCTTCGCACTTATCTTTTCATCTTCACATCACACACACTTTTTTGCAACTACATTACCGGCTTTTATACAATTCATTAACCTTGGAATGTACATCAAGGTCGGCATTACATTCATCAACCATTGGATCAATTTCCAAGGTCAACATTACAACCATACATAAAATAGGTCTGGACCTAATACAAATTTAGCTAAGGAAAAGATGTAAATATGTATGCAGAGCACACCATGCCTTAGCTAGGACTCAATCACAATCCTTCATACCATGACATGCTTCTACAATCTTCAAGGCATCTTTGCAAATAATGAATTCAACCAGGTCGGCCAGGACTGGAGATAATACTGGGTCTTCAAAGAACAGACTGTTGGATCTAGGGCATACAACTGAGAGGGGGGGGGGTGAATCAGTTGTATAGAACTTGTTCTATTTCAAACACTTTATTCTCTGTTGTTAGTTAGCAGCATATCAAATAATCATTCATGGAAGCACAATACATAAACACAAGAACAGATAAGCATCAACACATTGAACACCAAGATTTTGACGTGGAAAACCCGGTTAAGGGAAAAACTACGGGGTGATTAACCCAAGATTTATTCTCTGTTAGAAGAATAAGGAAAAATGAATGGCACATGCCAATAAGGGCTCACTGCCCGAGCACACTGCTCACAAAGAGGCCCACTGCCTACAAGGAGACACACTGTCTACAAAGTGATAAAAATCACAGTCTTGAACTGGAGAATGACATCTCTACCATGTCCGGATCAGTTCCAATTAAGCCCAACAATCTCTGCTCTGCCTTTCGCACCTTTCTTCGCTATATCATGCTCATCCACATGCCACACACTGAAATGAATTCACAAATCATTATTTATACAAGACATCGACTTAGGAACAAGCATCTAAGTCGGCAAACAACCATAGGAGTATCCGCAAGATGAATAACACATCCGGTCGGCTATCACAAGAACATTCGCAGGATGAACAACTCATCCGGTCGGCTAAACAGAGCAATAACTTCATCCGGAAGAATAACTTCAATTCCGGGCTCTACCATCAATGCGGACCAACAACACAACCTAAACACGATTCAAGAACCTTCACAAGTCTGTCTGAATGTCCAGATACATCCGCACTTCCTCTGCTTACTGGGATCTCTTGTCTTCCTCATCCGGAACTTCAAGAACACAGTCTGTCGCCACTGTCATAATGCAAGAGGTACTTCCGGACCTCCAAATCACACACAAATTAGGATGACACATCACAAGGACATCTCAAACACTCCTTCCAATCCGCAGATTATGATAATACAATTCCGGACCTCACCGGACCTTTTTGTGATCCTCTGTCACCTCCGGATACTTGCCGGACCCGGTTCTATACCGGCAGCCACAACGCCTTCAGATCTTCATGCGGACCTCTGAAATCTTAACTGTAGCATCTCAAGACTCATATCTACTAACCCTTTAATCTGCATCCTCCGGTTCGCAACCTATACAGTACATTTACCTTCTTCTCATCACTGTTCTTCACTGTTCCTGACTGAGTCTAATTTTCTCAATATCCTCAGCACACAGCTCATCAAATCCTTCTTGTCAATGCAATATGAGTATGTTGACATCAATGACAACACTGGCTTACCTCATACTTGCAACAATCTCCCCCTTTGTCATTGATGGCAACATATGATGTGAAAAACCATCAAGACAAGAACTTCTCTTTTCTGTCACAGCTCCCCCTATCAGCAACAACTCTTCACATGTCTTCCTTTGCTGCTCCCCCTTTGATCATCAACCACTTGTTTTTCACATGTCTTCTCTCCCCCTTTGACATCAATGGCAAAGGGCTCATACTTGCAACTCTCATGCATCAGAATAATACCAGCTGCTCCCCCTTAGTTGCAGCTCCCCATTAGTCCGGATCACAAGATATGACTGTGATAGCCACCGGACTGATGCACATCAGTGCATCTTAGTTCATCACCGGAGGGGCCATGACCCCTAACTTCTCCCGGAGATATTCAAAAGAGTCCTTGGGAAGAGGTTTTGTAAAGATATCTGCAATCTGATCCTTGGAGGGAACATACTCCAATCTGACTTCTTCCTTGTTTACTTGTTCTCTCAAAAAGTGAAATTTGATAGATATGTGCTTAGTCTTAGAATGCAATACTGGATTCTTGGAAATATTAATTGCACTTGAATTATCACAGAAAATTGTAATAGGCTCCTCATATTCAACTTTGATGTCTCTTAGCATCTGCTTCATCCACAAGATTTGAGTGCAACTACCTGCTGCTGCAATGTATTCTGCTTCAGTTGTAGACAGAGATATTGCATCTTGTTTCTTGCTTAGCCAAGAAACCAATCTCTTCCCCAAAAAGAATGCTCCACCACTAGTGCTCTTCCGGTCATCCACATCTCCTGCCCAATCTGCATCTGTGTAAGCATGAAGAGAGAAATCCAGATCTCTAGGATACCATAGACCATACTCAACTGTCCCTTTCAAGTATCTAAAAATTCTTTTGGTTGCCATAACATGAGATTCTCTAGGATCAGCCTGGAATCTTGCCACAAGACCAACAGCTTGCATTATATCTGGTCTAGTTTGAGTGAGATACAACAATCCACCAATCATTGATCTATACTTTGTCTGATCTGCCTTTGGAGAATCATCATCTTTGCTTAACTTACATCCGGTTGCCATAGGAGTGTTCATAGGCTTTGAGTCTTCCATACCAAATTTTTTTAACAATTCTTTCACATATTTGGTCTGAGAGATGAAGATCCCTTCTTTTGTTTGAGTAATTTGCAAACCCAAGAAGAAATTCATTTCACCAAGCATAGACATTTCAAACTCACTTTTCATCTGATTTGCAAAAGTTTTACACATACTATCTCTTCCTCCAAAAATGATATCATCCACAAACACTTCAACAATCAGAATGTTTTCATGATCAATTTTGAAATATAAGTTGCTGTCAGCAGTACCTTTGTTGAATCCAATCTGCACAAGATGCTTATCCAACCTTTCATACCATGCTCTTGGGGCTTGCTTCAATCCATACAAAGCTTTCTTCAACTTGCAGACCATATCATTATTATCAGACAATTGAAATCCATCCGGTTGTTCAATGTAGACTTCTTCTTCCAGATCACCATTTAGGAAGGCAGACTTGACATCCATTTGATATACCTTGAAATCTTTGAAGGCAGCAAATGCAAGAAGTAATCTGACTGCTTCAATTCTTGCTACCGGAGCAAAAGTCTCTTCAAAGTCAATTCCTTCTATTTGAGAGTAGCCTTTGCAGACCAATCTAGCTTTGTTTCTGATTACTTCACCAGCTTCATTTAGTTTGTTCCGGAAGACCGACTTGGTTCCAATTACATTCCTGTCTCTAGGTCTGGGAACAAGATCCCAAGTATGATTTTTCTCAATTTGCATCAATTCATCTTCCATTGCTTTGGTCCAGTTTTCATCATTGCAGGCTTCATTTATTGTTTTAGGTTCAATCTTTGAAATCAGACAACATTCATTCTGATCTTGAGCAATATTCCTTCTAGTTTGTACACCTTTGCTTCTGTCACCTATGATCTGATCTTCAGAGTGATTCAATCTTACATACCTTGGAATTTTGGGAGTATCCAGTACTGCTGTTTCTTGATCAGACTCATTCAAACCTAACTCTTCTTCCTGATTTACCGGATCAGGCTGACTCTGTTTCACCGGAGAGGATTGAGGTCCTTGAACACTATCTTGGTCATCTTCATCAAATTCATAAAATCTTGAAGGCTTCTCAATTCCTTCATCAACCTTTACATTGGTGCTTTCTATCATCTTCCTCAATCTCTTATTGTAACACCGGTATGCTTTGCTTTGAGTGGAGTAGCCCAAGAAAATTCCTTCATCACTTCTAGCATCAAACTTTCCTAGATCTTCATCTCTTTTAATATAACACTTGCTACCAAATACCCTGAAATATTTCACAGTAGGAGTGATGCCAAACCAAAGTTCATAGGGGGTCTTACCGGTGTTGTTTCTGATTTGAACTCGATTGAGAGTGTAGACTGCAGTGCTGATAGCTTCTTTCCAAAACATTTGAGGAACATTTGCTTCCAACATCATTGTCCTAGCAGCTTCCTGGATGGTCCGGTTCTTTCTCTCAACTACTCCATTCTGCTGTGGAGTCTTAGGAGCAGACAACTGTCTCCTTATACCCTGTTTCTCACAAAAGTCAATGAATTCACCAGATGTAAATTCACCACCTCTATCAGACCTTAGACACTTTAGTTTCAATCCGGTTTGATTCTCCACCATAGCTTTGAAGATTTTGAACTTCTCAAAAGCTTCTGATTTTTCTTTTAGAAAGGTAACCCACATCATCCGGGAATGATCATCAATTAACAACATGAAATATCTATCACCTTGCAGACTCTTGATTCTTGTCGGACCACATAGATCAGTATGTACTAATTCCAACAATCCGGTAGAAGACTGATCTTTGCTTTTAAAAGAGACTCTGCTTTGTTTGCCTAACTGACATTCTTTACACACACTGTTTGTAGGTTTTATCAACTTTGGAAGATCTCTCACAGCCTGAGTATTGCTTATTTTGATGATGTTATCAAAATTTACATGACACATTCTTCTATGCCATAACCAACTCTGATCAATTTGAACAAACAAACAACTTTTATTTGAACCAACCAGATGAAAGATGTTACCTCTTGTCTGAGTACCGGATGCAATTTCAGTTCCGGAGCTTGTAAAGATTCTGCATTTTCCATTCTTGAACCGGAGATCATAGCCTTTGTCCACTAACTGACCAACACTGAGAAGATTGTGCTTCAATCCTTCAACATATAGTACATTACCTGTTTTGCTCTTACCATCAAAGGAAATAGTTCCCCTACCTCTGATTCTGCCAGCAGAATTGTCACCAAACTTTACCATTCCTCCTTCATATCTTTCCAAGTCTAAGAACTTATTCTTGTCACCAGTCATATGGTGAGAACATCCACTGTCAATAACCCAATCATCCTTTTCTTCTACTTGAGCAGCCAAGGCTTTTTCAACAACTTTGTGATTGACAGATTCAGAGAGCAAGGAATCTTCTTCCTTGATGGCTATAAACACCCACTCATTTCCGGATTTGCTTCCTGGATCTGATTCATCATCTGTTACTCCTTCATTGTCATCTTCTTCATGAACATAATAGCAATTTTTTTGAAACCTTTGTCTGTGAGTATTAGATCTTGCAGATCTCTCCGGACATCTTGAGGCAAAATGACCAATCTTATTGCAGTTGAAACACTTAAAAGGTAGTTTTCCTTCATACTTACCGGATCCTCTGGGCAGTCTCTTTGCAATGAGGGCTTCAAGTTGAGCTGTTTCTGCTTCTTCTTCTTCCATGTCTCTTCTTGCTTGATCATACCATGACATTTTTCTTGATGAGTTTTCACCCGGATCAAATCTCTGTTTGCCTTTCACATAGGCACTGGCTTTAAAAGCAGATTCAGTCTTGGGTGGATCATCTCCAAACTCGGTCATTTCAAATGCAGCTAGTTTGCCAGCCAGTTGTTCTCTTGTGACAGTTGTGTGGGCTCTGAATTCATCAATGGCAGCAACTTTGATTTTGTAGGCAGCAGGAAGGGATCTTAGGATTTTGCAGACAATCTCATTTTCATCTAGAGTTCCACCAGCATTTCTGATTCCACATACCAGCTCATTTACTCTTGGCATAAAGGTAGTAATGTTTTCATCATCTCTCATTTTCAATCTTTCAAATTTCCCTTTCAGACTTTGCAACCTTGCACTTTTGACAAACTCATCTCCTTCATACAGAAGTTCCAGTTTAGTTAGGATCTCATATGCAGTTGGTAGGTCAATGACATTCGAGAGATCTGAGTCATTCAATGCGCTTAGAAGAGCTTCCTTGGTCCGCAGATTGTTTTCAGCTTCTGTGGTTTCATCTGGAGTTGTCGGACCACCTTGTGGGGGTATATATGGTTTTGAAATCATAGCCAAGTATGCTTTTCCCATACATTCCAAATGACACTTCATGCGACCTTTCCAGAGAGTGAAGTTGGTTCCATCGAACTTCGGACTATCCTTCTTGTATGACGACATCCTGGATCACCTCAAGCGGTTAAGCTCCTATCAGAGGAACTTAGCTCTAATACCAATTGTTGGATCTAGGGCATACAACTGAGAGGGGGGGGGGTGAATCAGTTGTATAGAACTTGTTCTATTTCAAACACTTTATTCTCTGTTGTTAGTTAGCAGCATATCAAATAATCATTCATGGAAGCACAATACATAAACACAAGAACAGATAAGCATCAACACATTGAACACCAAGATTTTGACGTGGAAAACCTGGTTAAGGGAAAAACCACGGGGTGATTAACCCAAGATTTATTCTCTGTTAGAAGAATAAGGAAAAATGAATGGCACATGCCAATAAGGGCTCACTGCCCGAGCACACTGCTCACAAAGAGGCCCACTGCCTACAAGGAGACACACTGTCTACAAAGTGATAAAAATCACAGTCTTGAACTGGAGAATGACATCTCTACCATGTCCGGATCAGTTCCAATTAAGCCCAACAATCTCTGCTCTGCCTTTCGCACCTTTCTTCGCTATATCATGCTCATCCACATGCCACACACTGAAATGAATTCACAAATCATTATTTATACAAGACATCGACTTAGGAACAAGCATCTAAGTCGGCAAACAACCATAGGAGTATCCGCAAGATGAATAACACATCCGGTCGGCTATCACAAGAACATTCGCAGGATGAACAACTCATCCGGTCGGCTAAACAGAGCAATAACTTCATCCGGAAGAATAACTTCAATTCTGGGCTCTACCATCAATGCGGACCAACAACACAACCTAAACACGATTCAAGAACCTTCACAAGTCTGTCTGAATGTCCGGATACATCCGCACTTCCTCTGCTTACTGGGATCTCTTGTCTTCCTCATCCGGAACTTCAAGAACACAGTCTGTCGCCACTGTCATAATGCAAGAGGTACTTCCGGACCTCCAAATCACACACAAATCAGGATGACACATCACAAGGACATCTCAAACACTCCTTCCAATCCGCAGATTATGATAATACAATTCCGGACCTCACCGGACCTTTTTGTGATCCTCTGTCACCTCCGGATACTTGCCGGACCCGGTTCTATACCGGCAGCCACAACGCCTTCAGATCTTCATGCGGACCTCTGAAATCTTAACTGTAGCATCTCAAGACTCATATCTACTAACCCTTTAATCCGCATCCTCTGGTTCGCAACCTATACAGTACATTTACCTTCTTCTCATCACTGTTCTTCACTGTTCCTGACTGAGTCTAATTTTCTCAATATCCTCAGCACACAGCTCATCAAATCCTTCTTGTCAATGCAATATGAGTATGTTGACATCAATGACAACACTGGCTTACCTCATACTTGCAACACAGACTTCATCCAAGATCCAAATTTCTCTTTGCAGACCAATCCAAAGGTAGGAACACGATCAGGAGACATCCACAAGCACAGTGTAATCACCAGGAACAACTGCATGATCTTTAACCACTCTGTTAAGAAGATTCTTCAAACTGGAGCACAAGAACAACACTGTTAGACAATATCATAAGTAAAGGATAGATTACAGACCACCAAATCATGAACCATTGTAGTTGAAGGCACTTAATATCATTACAAACTTGATTCTAGAATTGCAGACTAAAATATTTCAATGCGGAGGAATACAGAGCAAAACACTTTCTCCTTGTCACCACCAAACATATAGGAAAAGCAATTTTCACACTGGTGAACATAACTCACTCAAATATTCATTCTGGAGGGTCAAACTTAGAATATAACAACTTCAGATAGACTTTTAAATAACTTCCAATCCACAGGCAAAGATATTCTTTCTACAGGAAATGTGGAGAAAACTTCTGGACTGATCTTCTAAGTATAATACATTGTTTCCACTATAGCACATTGTTACCACCAGAGGGGCTAATTTTCTCAATATCCTCAACATTTGGATCACTTACATAAGTAAATACAAAGCATCTCACTCCATACAAGAAAGAAACAAATTAAGAGCACAGTTGACACGAATGACAACACAAATATGTTGACATCAATGACAACACCGGTTAGACACATACTTGCAACAGAGGAAAGGTTTGATTAGAGATGAGCCCTTGTGCAATACCTGCATTTTTAGCACTAAAGAAGGATGGAGAATAGATTATGTGTATAGACTCTAGAGAAATAAACAAGATCACAATTAAGTATAGATTCCCTTTACCTAGGATGGATGATATTATGGATTGTTTGAATGGAGCAAAATATTTTACAAAGATAGACTTGAAAAGTGGATACCATCAGATCAGAATCAGAGAAGGAGATGAATGGAAGACTTATTTTAAGACAAATGAAGGATTGTATGAGTGGTTAGTGATGCCTTTTGGATTGACAAATGCACAAAGTACTTTCATGAGATTGATGAATCAAGTTTTGAAGAAATTCTTGGGTAAGTTTGCTATTGTATATTTGGATGATATTCTGATTTTCAGTAAGACAAGAGAAGAACATTTGTGGCACCTGAGACAAGTATTGTAGAGGTTGAGAGAAGAGAAATTGTTGATAAACATCAAGAAGTGTAGTTTCATGAAGGAAGAATTGGTATATTTGGGATTTGTGATATCTGCAGAAGGATTGAAGATGGACCCTAAGAAAGTGAGAGCAATTGTTGAGTGGCCTACACCTGAGAGCATTGGAGAAGTCAAATCATTTCATGGATTAGCTAGTTTCTACTAGAAGTTCATCATAAATTTTAGTTCAGTATCTAACCCTATGACAGAGAAAATGAGAGGTGATAGAAAAGACTTTAAGTGGACATCAGAAGCAGAAAAGAGTTTTGAATTGTTGAAGCAGAAAGTAACAAAGCAACCTGTGTTGGCATTACCATATTTCAATAATGTATTTCAAGTAGATTGTGATGCAAGTGGAAATGTAATAGGAGCAGTATTAAGTCAAGAAGGTAGACTTGTAGCATATTTTAGTGAGAAGTTGAATGATGCAAGGAGAAGATATTCAGTTTATGATCAGGAGTTCTATGCTATAATTCAAGCCTTGAAGAAGTGGAGACATTACTTGTTGCCTAAGGAGTTTGTGGTGTATACAAATCATCAAGCTTTGTAGTATTTGAACAGTCAAGGAAAGTTGAATTAGAGACATATCAGATGGGTAGATTTCATGTAGAGTTACACTTTTGTACTAAATCATAGGAGTGGAAAATCAAACAAAGTTGCAGATGCATTAAATAGGAGAAGGAACTTGCTGACAAAGATGAGACTTGAAGTATTAGGATTTGAAGAATTGAAGAACATGTATGAGGAAGATCTAGTTGATTTTAAAGAACTTTGGAAAGCATGTAAGGAGCCTATTGTGATAGCTAGGAGTAAGTGGTTGGACTATTTCATCCAGGAGGATATGTTGTTCAAAGGAAACTAGTTATGCATACCTAAGAGTTCAATGTGAGACAATTTGATCAAAGAGAAGCACAGTGGTGGATTGGCAGGACATTTTGGCATTGATAAGACAATGTCTTTGGTAAGTGAAAATTACTTTTGGCCTTAGTTATATAAGGATGTTAGGAAATTTGTGTAGAGTTGTAGAATATGTCAAGTTGGAAAAGGAAGTAGTTAGAATATTGGATTGTACAAATCTTTGACAGTATCAGAGAGACCTTGGGAAGACATAAGCATGGATTTCATAATGGGATTGCTAAAGACACAGAGAGGACATGATTCAATATTTGTAGTGGTGGACATATTTTTAAAGATGACTCATTTCATACCTTGTAAGAAGACAAATGATGCAGTTCATGTAGTTGATCTATTTTTCAAGGAGATTGTGAGATTGCAGGGATTACCTAAGAGCATAATTTTAGACAGAGATACAAGATTTGTTGGATACTTTTGAAATACACTTTGGAAGAGGATGAAGACAAACTTGAAGTTTAGTTCAACATTTCACCCATAGACTGATGGATATATAGAGGTAGTAAATAGGAGTTTGGGAAACTTGTTGAGATGTTTGGTTGGAGAAAAGGTAGGAAGTTGGGATTTGATTCTATTACAATAAGAGTTTGCATGTACAATAATTCAGTGAATAGGAATACGAGAAGAACACCATTTGAGATTGTGATAGGATCTAACTCTAGAGGAGTATCAGAGTTGAGAGATATCAGTATGGAAGACAAAAGGAGTGTAGAAGTAGAAGAATTTATGGACACATGGAGCCAGTGCATAATCAGGTTAAGAAGCATTTGGAGGAGATGAACAGTAAGTATAAAGAGAAAGAAGATGAGAAGAGGAAACACAAAGAATTTTCAATGGGAGATGATGTGATGATATATCTAAGAAAAGAGAGATTTCTAGTTGGGACATATAACAAGTTGAAGATGAAGAAGTTTGGACCATGTAGGATACTCAGAAAGTTTGATTCATGAAATGCATATGAAGTGGACTTACCCAAGACACTAAGTATATCACCTATTTTTAACATTGTAGATCTATATCAGTATCATGAAGCATAATTCAGTGACAACATTGAAGAAGACTTGAAGAAGTAGTTACTACAACAAGCACTAGAATAGATTGAGGACATCTTAGACTACAAAGTTGGACGCAACACTAGAGGAAGGCAATACAAAGAATATCTTGTGAAGTGGAAAGGTATACCAGGAGAAGACTCATCTTGGATTTTTCAGGCTGAGGTGGACCGTCTTGGTTTTCCTCTAGCCCCCAAAAAGTGAGGGACTCACTTTTTCAACAACCCCGAATGTCTAATGTAGGAGCATCCCTGGTTCTAGAGCAATCTTGCATCAACCAGAAAAATTTGCATATCAGTTTGTTTTCTTTTCATTTTCCAGTTCGGTTCAGCTAGTTCAGTTAGTAGCAGTTTCAGTACTTTAGTTTGCATTCTTCCGTAGTTTCATTTCAGACCTTGTGGAGCTAGACTTAACATCTAGACACCTTCATGCACATCATATCCAAAACTTAGATCATTTGGATTAGGTACTAGAAAGATATCACTATGAGAAGATAGACTATTTTGTTAGAGCAGAGCACGCTGAGAGTCTCAGACAATCAGCTATAGGAGAAGACTTGCAAAGCATTTCACAACTTGTGAAGCTAAACAACACATCATTCAAGGAACTTTGGATCATAGCTGACCTTCCCTGAGATTTGCATGCCATTCTATTCACTTGTAGACGATTCCTATTTGTTTAGGTCCAACCTATCCATGTACACATGTTACATCTCTTTCATTGGAGTTTGTAATAATCCTTGGTCAACACAGAGGAATATTGTGTTCTGACGATGATATATATTCAAGTAATAGATGCATAGGAAAGTAGTGAATTAGATAGAGATAGTCTGATAGTTTGAATTCTTTTGTAAGGTGCTTTAAAGTCATATCTTTTGCATATACTAGAACTAAGGAATCAGGCCTATGAGCCCTAATTATAAGCCTACATGTTGCCGGCCTATTTGTATTTTGAATATATGATATACTGAATGACTAAATCTGCATTTGCATCCTATCTTTGAGTTGTTTCCATTGTGTTTACTCTTGCTACATGATCTGGATTGTTCACTTTGTGGATCCTCCTCACTGTGACTACACCATGCAAGCACATGCAAGTGACATGTAACAACATGCAACAACATGAAAGTACATGCAAGCAACATGCAACAACATGCAAGTACATACAACAACATGCAACAACATGCAAGTACATGCAAGCAACATGAAAAGACATGCAAATCCATACAAGTTATTTTGACCACATGCAAGCAATATCTAATTCATGCATCTCTAACACTGTAGTTAACTCCAACATTATATCCATGCAAGGTGTCTCAACATTATCCACTCATGTACATAAAAAAGCACAACTCTGAGTCTAAATATAAGTCCCGATGAAAAGGGGATGCCCAAGTCTAACTTCCACTCACTAGGAGTTATCAAACTCTAAATTTAGACTTAGGAGAAGTCAACAAAGTCTTCATGACTCCCATCTCAAAGTGGGCACCCAAGTTTTCTTTTATCTAATTAGGAATTAATTGCAAAAGTCAAAGTGATATAATTAATAAATAATTAATCTCTCAGAGTCCTAATGTGTTGGGGAACACATTCCAAGAACTTTGGAGACACATGAATTGGTTAGGATTGCAAGTTAATGGCAACTTATCCCAACATTCTCTCACTTGACATTATACATTGCAATAACTCTAAATGATATAATCAAACTTTAAATCAAGTACAGTGATCAAGGCCAATGTCCTTCCTGCACCAAGAGAACTTATCTGTACTAACTAGCTTCATAAGATAATATGCAACATTAACCAAAGTGTCAATTTTTTCAATCAAAACCTTACCATTCTCAACCATTTCTCACACAAAGTGATACTGAACATCAACATGCTTAGTATGAGCATGATACATAGGATTTTTGGCTAAACAAATAGCACTCTGACTATCACAATTAAGTCTTATTGTCCTGCAATCAAAACCAATACCTTTCTGAAGTCTCTTTAACCAAATTGCCTCTTTGGAGGCATGTGTAGCAGCCATATACTCTACTTCTATAGTAGACAAGGCAACCGTGGATTGCCTCTTAGTCATCTAACTTACCTCAGCTTCAAATAAAGTAAAAACATAGCCACTTGTGGACCTTCGACTATCCAAGTCACTTGCCCGATCAGAATCAACAAAATCCTGTATGTCTAATAATTTATCAACACTATCAATACCATGATAAACCAAACAATAATCAAAAGTTCCTCACAAATATCTAAACACCCTCTTAACATGATTCCAATGTTCTTTACTAGGGTTAGACATAAACCTGCTTAAAACTCCCACTGCTTGTGTAATATCTAGTCTAGTGCAAACCATTGCATGCATCAAACTACCAATAGCACTAGCATAAGGAACATTAGACATCTCTTCAAAAGCATCATTAGTGGTAGGACACATGTCTAATTTTAGCTTAGTACTAACAGGAAAAGGAATACTAATTGGTTTGCAATCATGCATATTAAATCTTTGCAAAATTGTATCAACATACTTACTCTGACTTAACCATAGTTTTTGGTGAACACGATCCCTGTTGATCTCCATTCTATTTTATGGGAAAAGAGGGAAGACGGTAAATAGTTAGATCCTCCTTTCACTACAAACATTCAAGGACATTGAACTGAGTTGAATCACAATTTCTGCAAGAGGATTCACCTACAGGTTGATAGTCACTTGTAATGATGTGGAAATTTAGAATTTGTCAATTAATGTATTAATTTAATGCTCAAGTATGCTTGAAACCCTAATTATGTAAAATCGTAAGCAAATGGATAAATTACGACAAATGCTTGTAGACAAAGATAGTAGACAAAGATTAGTTATTGACTTTTTTTGAAGTTTGAGATTCTGAGATGTTGAGAGAAAAGGGACTCCCACTGAAGACCAATGTAGTATTTTTATCGAAGATTCCCAGACCCTTTCTAATATTGAATTTCATTGTTTTGTCAGTTTTTGGATCTAAAAACACAGAGGGCAAAGGGGCTAGCGTCCAAGCCCAAGGTAGGGCCTTCTTCAGGGTTTCTAGACTTTTCCTGGCATTGATGATCCCTGTTCAAATGATTTTCAGGCTTGCAACTCTAGAGGGCATAGGGACTAGCGCCCAAGCCTTGATAGTGCTCTTTTCTGCTTCTTTCTCTTAGATTTGGAATCCTTATCCTCTGCAACACTACTTTACAACTCCACTCCACAAAACTTGATACCTATAACCTACAATCACAAGGAGGGGTTGGGAGTTGTGGTGTTTAGGAGCTTGCTTCAGTCAAGCCCCATAATGGCATTCAAGCCTTCCAACACCATTGTTTGATAACAAGTGAGTATCCCTATGGGATAGAGGCAAAAAAAAATTAATAAATGATTGATTCATAATAAATAGATATCACCTCAGAGGTGTAGCTTGCATGTAGATGAAAATCCTTCAACACATGAGAAGATGAAGCTAAATCTACAATCACAAACACAACAACAATATTCTGCTCTGCAACAATGAATATCTTGAATGCTCTAAAATCATAAGTTCACCAAAAGTTCATAATCATCTTCTAGTTTGAAAATGAATCCCTAAACATGCTTATATATGCATTCCAGCTTTAAATTTTATAATTCAAACTTAAGATGTCGACCATGAAACATTTTAACAGTCACATAACGTACATTTAAATTTAGGGCCTGCCTAAAATAGGGTAGGACTAGGGCGCAAGCACCCAAGCCTGTAGGTCTCTATTTTAGGGTAGGGTTAAAGTTTAGAATGTCCCTCAAGCTCCATTTGACATGGGTTTCAGGCCATTTTGTCTTGAGAGTTAAAATGAACATGCAAGACGTAAAACAAGGGACCCGAGAGCTAAATTAAGAGGTAAAAGTCCTAGGGGGACATTTTACAACATAACATTGAGCCCCCACTTTAATGTATGTATAATCTTATGAACCATACATGCATTAAAGTATGGTCAAAACACAACAAACACACCAGGCACTTGAAGCTAATGCATACACAAAGATTGAGGAACTATTTCTAACCCCCAGTCTTAGGTAGACATTAGAGAAAACACATCATAGACATGCCAAACACAGTGAAGACAGTAACATGCACACAAAACACAAAGAAGACAGTAACAAGCTTGCACGACATGGAGAAGACTATAATGAAGACATGTGTAAAACACGATGAATACAGTGAATGCAGTGATTATTTCTTTTTCATTTTCTCATATATGAATGCAGATACATGGAATGTAAAAATGTAACACACAACCCCAAAGGGAAAACACGCCAAACAAACCTTGAGTGTAGGTGGATCCCATCACTACACACATAAGAGGGGAAAACAAGCCATACAAGGCCCAAGTGGGGGTTAACCGCACAAGGGGGAAAACACATGGAAGACACATGGAAAACATGAGCGTCGTATAGCATGCCAAAGACATACTATACATCTAAAACAAGGAAAACAAGGTGATGGAAGGAACTTGTTGAGTTGGGCTTATGCCACAACAACCACCAAAGACACACTTAAGGGAGGATAGTCTCATATCCAACCCCGCCTACATGGAGGACTTTTGAAATAAAAGGATGTACACTAGCTCAAGAGATACACCATCCCACCTCGCACAAAGGGCTTTGAATAAAAGGATACACACTAGCTCAAGAGATACGATATCCTACCTCTATAGAGGGCTTAATGATTGTAATATAGAATAAAGATGTGCACTCTCACAAAGATACAACATCCCACCTTCGCAGATGAATTACAAACATGCTTCATTTGTACCAAAATCATTAGACAGCTTACCTTTATATGCCCCCACCTTAAGGTGATTGATATCATGTATCGATATCAAGCACATTAAGGTAGAGAGAAAACACACAAGGGAACAAGATCTCATGCAAAGCCCATGCCCCCAAAGGTGACCTGTGCTTTATGATCACCGAATGTTCCCACAAACACACAATTTCTTGCAAGAAGAGAGGTTAGAAATCTTTCTCTAAGATAATAACCACATCACATGATAAAAATAAATGCATGAAAGTAATCACATCAAGAGCCAAGGTTATACTACAGATTCAGAAACTGAGTATAACCGTGGGGCTATACTACAGAGATCTCATAATCGAGTGTAACCAAGCCAAGACCCAAGATAAACAAAGTGTATGGAGTAGCTATATTGTTATGGTTTGTTAGCAAATATAAGACATCATCAAAATATCACATGGAGTGATTCTACTAGCCAAGCATCGGATAATTTATATAAACCCCATCATCATGTATGGACTAGGTCCATTTTTGCTTACTCATTGAAGGGAGACATGGTTCGTATCAGTATATGTTTGTTTTTCATCATCCTCCAGCTAGATAGAACCACTAGAAGAAGGTAAACAATAAATCAAGAGAGGAGAACAAGTGCCTTAGGGTCATCATGTAGGAAGGTGCCCCAAGGTCACCAACTATAATGCTATGCCCCTAAGGCTCGACACGCAATAGTAAAATAGAGGAGAGGATCAATATAGAAGAATGATGATACAAATAGAAGAAATGTCACAACAGAGGTGGTCTCCTAGTATCCTTGACCTTACAAGAGTATCAAGGGTCATCCTAGGAGGCCTAAACAACACATAACACATCACAGGGGAATGCAACACGAGAGAGAAAGGGTTAGAAATACTTACCTGATACAACCCACCCAATGTTAAGAACATACATATCTAGGAGAAGGCCACCCTTGAGAGCAGCTATAATATTTGCTACAATGAGTGTGGCTTAAAGAGGGAGAAATATTTACCTGATTCATAGGGATAGCTCCTGGCGGACAATTCTTGTCTATCATCCCTTGATATCTCTCATGTTGTTTTAGTTTTGTTGATATTGCATTAACATTAAGTTTAGGATTACAAGAGGCTTGGTGGGTTTCAAAGAGTGGTATCCAATACCAGCTGTGTAGATAATTCTAGCAACTTGTAAAGGTACTCTAATTCCTTATTGATTTATACCACAATCATTACCTACATAGTCACAATTGTTATAAAGGATTTTAAATCCTCAACCATAGAGGTATGTCATTTCCTTAGAAGATGGTGAGGCCTCATAGGTGTCATAATCTATAGTATAAGTAAAAGTATTGTCTTTGTTTTCTACCAAGGAGACTTTAGGTTTCTCAAGTTTTTCCAAAGATTGCTTAGATGAGATCGATGCGACTTTTGATGTGTCAGATTTATTAAGTTTATAATCCCCTGGTCCAGAAGGAGTAAAATATAATGAACCCCAATCATCACCAAAAAGTGCATTCAATGTTTTAGTGTCTTGCACAACATTATCTATGGCAAGAGGCATTGATGAATCCACTCATAAGTTGTTTAGACTTTTATGATTGTTAACTAGTTTTTGTGTTTGAATATGTAAACAACTATCTGGTTCAAAATCATCTTCCACGGTGTAGAGCTTGTCTTGATAAATAAACTTTATTGATATATGAAGGGTGGATGAAACTGCCCCCATGGCATGAATCCATGGTCTACCAAGAATCATATTATATGAAAGCAAATTGGGCATGACATGAAAAAGGGTAGATAATGTCACGGGTCCAACCTTTACGGGTAAAGTTATGATGCCCATGGATTTTCTACCAACATTATCAAAGCCATGAATACTAATTATATCCAATTTGATTAAAGATGTGTCAATCTTGATTTTGTGTAGTAAGTCAATGCTACAAACATTAAGAGTCGATCCATTGTCAATCATAACTCGCTTTATCAACTTCTTATCTATCATGGCAAATATTATAAGTGCATCATATTCATCTTTAATTGTCAGTATTTCATGTGGTTGAAAAAAAATATCCATTTTTGTTGCATGCATACAATCTAACAGAGCTACTACATCATTCGGTTTAACAACAAGTGATACAATCAACTTTTGTAAAGCTTCTTGGAGCATTTTGTGGTATGTAGGTGATGTTTGTATTAAATCCCAAAGAGAGATCTTAGCCAGAGTATTACAAAGTTGCTTGACAAGATCATATTCTTGACCACCTTTAGGAGTAAGACGAGGTGGTGGAGGGAGCATAGGTTGAGAACATGGAAGAGAGATGGGCACATGAGGTGCTTTCTTACTTTACTTGTTATTACGGGTGTTATATGTGTGAGCAATCACATTTTGAACACCTTGATTTCTTTGAGTTTTTTGCCTTGCATAGTTTAGGATGTAATCCGGGGGTAGAGGTGGTTTTCAATCTCCTTGAACTGTAATCACTAGTTTTAAGCAAGAAGGTGCATTAGATGACCCTTGCACAACCATCTTAGGAATATTGCTACACTTATCTAGTAACCCCTTGGTGGGTAGAATAAGTCTATTAGTGAAGATTGAATTAACATTGTTTCCCTCTCGATTATACCCAACATGTATCCCTAAAGGATTTAATGTGAGAGACCTTTTCTCACCCACTAATGCTTCATCTTGGCTAGGGAGAGTATTGGAATGAAAGAAAGGTAAAGTGTTGTCAGAAAGATTAGGTGTTGTATAATTAGTGATGTTTAAGGAACTTGATTTTACAACCACGGTAGAGCTATCCCTAGTCTTCTCATCTAAGGTTCTTGGACATTCAAATATAGGAGAAGTAGGATAACTTATGGGATCATCAACATCATCATATTCTTTAGCTATCAATTGCAAGGCATTAATGGAAGAGGAATTTTCATACTTGTAGACACCCTAAAATGACCAAGTCGCCGCACCACTTGCTTTTCGTAATCTGTCAAATCACCTGTATTTCACACATTAATTAAATAATCTAATTATTTAATTAATTTCCCTAAATTCTTCTAAACTCCTAAAAATTTACATTAATTAAATAAATCCTTGTTATTTAATTAATTAAATTAAATGCCTCTATTATTCTTCCTCAAGTCTCCATTAATTAATTCATCACAAATTCCCTCTTATCTACAATTAAATAATTCCCAATTATTTAATTAAATCAAATTCATTCTTCCAAATTTAAATAAATCAAATCAAATTTATTTAAATTCTCTCATTCTCCAAAAATAAGATAAATCAAATATTTTATTTATTCTTCCAAATCATGCACAACAATTAAATAAATTTATTTATTTAATTTGCTTTCTTATCTACAAATATCTTTCAAATCTTCCAAAATTAAGTCTTCTTCTCCATGCACACAAAATTAAATAATTTATTATTTAATTTCTCTCAAATCATGCAAAAGCAAATCTTAAGTTGAGTTATTTATTCACTCAACCTTGTTTTTATCAATTTCTCTTAAATTAGAAAAAAACTTTCTAATTTATGAAAAGCATGTCTTATCTTTAGAAAAGAAAGTGTTTAACTCAAATAAAACAGCTTTTGTGTGACACTTATCTTCTTCTTATTCATTGCACGTTCCTCAATTGTTCTCCTCCGTTGATTCTTCTGAATTATCTAGATCGTTGATCGATCTCTGTTGAAACCTATATAAAGTCCCCTCATCTCCTTCATTCTCTCTCTCTTCGATCGTATTCTCAAGCATACTTAACAGAGCTTTGAGCATACAAAACGCGTCAATTGAGCAACCTTACGATCTCTTAACATTGATCTTTGAGCATATTGAGCACACTATTTGCTTGTTGCAACTATGGTTTTCGCAACTTGATTGAGCAATCCACACATCTCTAAAAGGGAACAATACAGATTTTGGTAAGAGCTTTCATTTGTCTTTTGATTTTATGATAATGGCTTTCACTTAGATTGGTTCGCTTTATGTGATTGGTTTTTGGTTTTATTAGTTTAGATTTAATCAATTTTTCCTCATACACATTCTGGCATGCCCGGTGGGACCAACTAATCCCTCTTTTTCTTTGAAAAATTGATTTTTTTTGAAGTCACAGTACGGTACAGCGCAAACGACATTTCAAAGCGCTTCTGGTAGTATCATTAAGAGCTATTAGAGGCACATTACAGTGCCCTTGGGGGCACCGCGGCGCTTCTAGTAGCACAGAGCGACACTTTTGGTATCACAGAACGGCGCGTCCGGTAGTATCATTAAGCGCTTTTGGCTAAATTAGGTTTCTGACTTCGTTTCGTGTTTTTGCAAGGTTTTTTCGTTACATATCTGGTTGATTTGTCTGACAAGCTGTTGTATTTGTCTTTCAAACCTACTATTTGATACTTCCTAAGCTGACTTATTTAGGGGTATCTTTGGTATTTGCGTTAATCTATTGTGTTGCTACACTTTCTGAGTTTTTTGGATTTCACGATTGAGATCTATCAGATATTATTTCTCATAACAGTAGATCAATCATGAAATCTCATTCTAATCTAGTTATTTTGACAAAAGCTAATCTTTTTGTGATCTGAGACCATGCAGCACATTTGGCATAACAGTATCGCGCTTCCGGATATACAGTACAATGCTTCTGAACCTTGTTCAGCGCTTCTGGTAGTATCCTACGATGCTTTTGGTATACATTACATCACTTTTGGCATAATAGTATCATGCTTCTGGATACACAGTACAACGCTTTTGGCAATATTCTCCGACGCTTTGGGTTTGTAGTACAACACGTTTGGAAATACAGTAAGTCGCTTCTGGTAAGATAGTGCAGCGCTTTTGGTCAAATTGATTTGTTTTTGCTAACTTGTGAATTTTTGGTGGAACTAACTAGCTTGTTGCAGCTTCTTATTACTCACATAGAGCAAATAGGTGTTTTTAACATATTCATGCAGGACGAGCGTTAAAGATATCTTGATTTATCTCACTAAGTCTTAGAAACACATTACATGCTTAAAAGGATAATTGAACAAATCACTTTGGCAATCTAAGTCTTAGGAACATACTGCTTTTCTTAAGGGACAATGGACATGTATGCAAAAAATACTTCAATTTTCTAAGGGACAATGGACATGAATGCCAAACACTTCAATTTTATAAGGGACAATTGACAACTACAAATGTGTGTGTGCCTAGTTTAGTTGCACCTTATTTTTCTTATAACGAGACAATTGAACCTTTGTTTGACATGCTTGCTCTTACATTTCTGTACTTCCTTTAGAAGGGCCTGCTTTTGGATTGTGCTTCATCCAAAAGGGATGACCCTAAGCGGAGTTTTCCTTTGAACTGCTATATAAGAGGGATAAGGCGAAAGCCAAGTCCTAACCAACGTCAGCCTTACCTTGTGGTGCCAAACTGAAAAGAGGTGTACTAGCTCTTTGTGGAAATGATTTTCACAAAGAGCAAAGTGTTTGATACTCTTAGTAGGATTGGTTAAAGCTTTTAGTAGCTTGTCGTATTTCTCGTAAGGCTTTGGTCCCTCAAAGTCACTAAGAACCATTCTAGATAGAGACTACCCGACCTACCTCCGAACATTGCGGTAATCATCAGTGCAAGGGGAATTGATTTAAGCCCTTAAGATACTCACCATTGGCTCCCTTGAGAAGAGATAGTATTCCCTTGGCCATAAAGCTCTTGTGACCTACTTGAGCTTTCCAAGGGGAGGGTGAGATATCCCTACCTATCGTCTCTCGCAAAGATACTAAATATCTGACACCTTTATGGAACGATATTTTTATCGACGGAGTATTAAGCTGTGAGCTGATCTACTGCAATGAAACCTTGTCTCTAGGGATAAAAAGTGCTTGTTATTGATTGCAATTGTCTTATACCTGTGGAAACATTGGGCTTGTTTGGAGCCTCAAACATACACTATCTATTGTGTTAGTCCCTTGTTTGTGCCAACATTGTTTGCTGTGTTTTCTCTTGCCAAACAAATCCAATCAGAAACAGAAACAATCTATCAAAATTTTGCCTTTTAGAAACATCAGACACTACTTCAGTGCCCTTGGTATTACAGCAACTCACCTTTGGTAGTATAGTAGATCACCTTTGGCATAGTAGTAACTCGCCTCTGGCAAAACTCTACTTCAGCGCCCTTGGTATAATAGTAGCTCACTTTTGGTCACTGTAGCTCACCTTTGGCATAGCAGTAACTTGCTTCTGGTAGCTCAGTCCGTCACCTTTGGTGTCATAGTAGCACTCTTTTGGTTGCATAGTCCTGCACCTTTAGTCAAACAGTATAGCACCTTTGGTCCAGTGCATTGTGCATCAGAGTTTGTCCTTTTCTCAAAGCACCTCACAGAGTCCCAGCATTACCTTTCTTGTCCTAGTGTATTCCATGGTAACCACTAGGCTCCAACAAACTATGAAGTCCAAGCAAGTTGTCCCTGAGAAGTGCAAGTCGCCTTCTCACACACCGCAATCGGGTCATCTCAACATTACTCCCAAGGTCACTCCTAGAACACCCACGGCAAGATCTACTAATTCACCAAGCACGCCGCACGTCAACCAACCAAGCAATCCTCAAGAGGATAGGATTCCTTTGATAGGTACACCTCAATACACCACTAGCTTGCCTCCAGATTTTGTCCCACAAGGTTATACTGTAGATCTAGCCCCATCTCAAGAAGAGCGACACTTTGAAATAGGTCAATCCTCTCAAGTAGATGGGCAAGATCTTGATGAATTCATACAAGAGCCTAGAGTCATGGCTACCTTTGACAAAATCCTTAGTGAGAACCAAGATCATTTCTTTCACTTGCTTGCAGAGCAAGGCGCCAAGTTACCTCAAGATTTTGATTTATCCTCTCTCAAGGAGACCAACAACACGTTGAGTGCCATACAAGCGGTGCAAACCATGTCCACGGTGACTATGCCCTTACCTGCACAAGGCTCGCAGTATAGGAATCCCCTTTTTCAAAATCCAATAGAAGAGAGGGTCGTATCACCACTTTTGACTCCTATGGAGATCTACAAAAACCAACAAGAAACTCTCCAACATCAAGCAGAGTTAGCTAAGCAAGCCACCTTAGCTCGATCGAATATGCAACCACCTCCTAAAGTGTCCACACCAATCGCAAGTGGAATCTTGGTTACCCCATCATGAATAGGTTTTCCACCAAATTACAATATGGGGAACAACTATGTAGCCATGCAACAAGGGTATCAACACATACCACCTCCCATATCATCAAACCTCCATGTGTCTCAACCAATTAGAGTCATGCAGCCCCCCCCCCATAAAATTCTTCTACTCTCATCCTCAATCAACCTCAACCATCGTAAATCACTTCTACCTATGTCCCTCCTCCGTTAGGTTCATCCTTGCTAAATTTCTTTCACACATTGCCTAGCCACCCTCAACATTCCCAACATCAAGTTTCCCAAAGCTATGTGCCGCCATCGCAACCTAATCAAACACACTTTAGCTTCCCTCCACCCAATTCTTTTTTCCAACCATCGCAAAGCCAACAATCTTACCTAGCACCACCCCCACCTCCTCCTCATCAAAGCATCCAATTCCAACCCAATCTCAACCCAACGTACAACACATACGACCCCAACCAATCTTACGACCCTTATAACACCAATGTTCATGGCTTACACTACAATCTTCCGTATGGGCAACACCAACCACTTTTGGGACAACAGGAGATGTTACCAACCCCTCCCACGACTATGGAGCTAAAAATCGTAGAAGTTTAACAGTAGCTATCTAATCTTACATTTGGCCACACCAAAAAGACCTTCTCTTTAGAGGAAGTGTGTCCTTATCCTTTTGATTGGTCATTACAAATGATCCCTTTTCCTCAAAATTTCACTATTCCCAAGTTCGATAAATACAAAGGAAAAGGTGACCCAAAAGACCATCTTAGGGAATTCTATCTTGCTTGCTTCGAGGTCTCACATAACGACACATCTTATGCGTCTCTTTCCTCGCAGTCTTGGAGGTCAAGCTATAGAATCGTTCTCACACTTACCCACAGGTATCAAGTCTTTCAATGAGCTAGCAGAGAAGTTTGCCACCCACTTTTCTTACAATGCAGAGCATGAGATTTCCATGACTGATCTATGCAACAACAAATAGAAAAATGGGGAAACTTTCATTTCTTTCCTTCAATGGTGGAGACAAATGGCTAGCAAATTTCCTTTCAAGATTCCTGAGAAATAGCTTGTTAGCATATTTGTGCAGAACCTCAACCAAGAGTTAGGTTTCCACTTGCAAATTCTCAGTGCTACAACCTTTGACGAAATCACATACAAAGGAATCAACATTGAAAAGGCCCTCATTGCTAAGGGTGTGGTCAAAATCTTTAAAGAAATGAAAGACAATGCTCCTCATCAACAGACGAATGAGAAACACAAATACTGGAACAAAAAAAAATGTGGTTAACGATGGTGTGGTTGATTCTAAACATGTCCAAACTTTGCAAACACCGCTACAGCTCTCCAAACCAAGTCAAGCTCCACAACAGCAACAACAGCGGCAACCATATCAAAATCAACAACAATGACAACAAGAGCGACCTTAACAAGATTACCCTCCGCGACGTCAATTTACTCCCTTAGGAGTGCCTATGGAGTTGGTCCTACAACAGGTTTTACAGAAAGGACCCATCACCTTACCAGATGCACCCCCATATGTTGAACTGGTTTACAAAATGGTGCGGTATAGAGAAAATGAATACTGTGAATTCCATCAGAGCAAAGGACATAGAACTATGTCATGCATGAAACTCAAGTACCTAATCCAAAATCTCATCAACGGCAACCTAATCACTTTTGAGAATGACCAAGCGGCTCAAAACACAAACAAAGATCTTGATATGTACAAGGAACCATTCCCTCATCATGGTCCACCTCCTCCTCAGGATAGAGGTAAAGGTATCAATCATGCTTCCACTTCCTTTGATTCCATTGTCGGTCGTTTTGAAGAGAGTCGAGTGTCTACCTCACAATCAAAGGCAAATCTACGGATTATGCTGTTACAACTCGTCATGGTCGTGTCACCATTCGTGGTCCTACACCCAGTCTTCTGGCTCAATCTGATTATAATCTTGTCAAACATCTAGGGAAAATGCTCGCACAAATCTCTATCTTGGACCTTCTACAGTCATCACCTACACATAGAGTAGTGCTAGAAAAAGCCCTCCAAGAGTCTTCGGTTCCTAACAACATAGCGGTTGCGGATTTCCAAGCTATAGTAGGTAACATTGATTCGCCCTACAATGTGGTCTTCTCTGAGAAAGATCTCCCATCCCATTATCCTTGTCACAATGATGCCCTTCATATTGAAGTTCTCATCCATAAGCGCAAAATCAAACGTATACTCATAGATGGTGGTGCTGGTCTCAACATTTGTTCTTTAAAGTTACTTAAGTAGTTGGGATACTCTGAGGATCATGTCAACAATGATCAAAGTATTACAGAAGGTGTTATCCACTTGCCTATACAGCTGGGCCCTGTCATGCTTGAAACCAGGTGTCAAGTTCTTGATATTGAGTTGCCTTACAACATTATCCTAGGCTGCCCGTGGATCCATGCAATGAAAGTTGTTCCCTCCACGTACCATCAGTCTCTAAAGTTCCCATACAATGGTACGAAGATAACTATCCCAGGAGACCCCAATCCTTTTGAATTCTGCCATGTATTGCAAGGTAGTTATAAGAATTGCAACCAAGTGCCTAAAAATGAAAAAGCCCTTGAATCCCCACTATATGTTGATCTTGAAACTCTGACGCAAGCATCTACAAGTAACCCAAATCCTCTACCTGAGAACAAGGCTCACATCTATGATATAGGCTTTGGATCTTATGATATCTCAAAATCTTGTTGTGTAGGGCGGATGCCTTTATCTCCAAAGTCTTACGGCAAACCACCCATTACCAAAGTAACCAAAAAAGTAGCTATTCCTCCCCCAGGATTCCTAACCCAATTCCAACAAGGATAGTTATTGGAAGAGGAAACTATTGAGGATATTTCTTCTTGGTTCTATAAGGAGAAAGAACCAGTCACAATACCAGTCAAGCAATATGGCAGTGGCTTAAGAATAGTAAAAAAGATGGGCTATAAAGGCAAAGGTGGCCTTGGGAAATAGAATCAAGGCACTATGGAACCCATTGTTGTGACAAAGAAACTAGACAAGAAGGGATTAGGATTTGGTAAGAAGGTACCGCACGCCTTGGACATCGAGTATATCCTCGACGAGGTAGCTAACACTTTTCCTGCTGATTCGATGTCTACAAAGGATATCATCGATGACTCTTCCCTCCACATGACCAACCTATTCGTAGAATCCTCCATTTTTAAGCTATCCTCCGTATCCTTAACCTCCACCACCAGCACCCAGAATGTAACACTTGTCTACCCTGAACTTATCGATTGGGACCAACAAGGGTCCCCTGTAATAGATGTATTTCAGAATGACGAAGCTCTAGATGAGTTCATGGGACTTCAGGAAGGTATCCCTCTTGGTGATCATAAAGCAGGTTTTGAAATGGAACTAGAGCCAACAACTTATTTTGGTGAGAATGCCAAATCCCCCAGTTGTAAAAGTAAAAATAAAGAAAGATCTCTAGGTGAAAACCACACTGTGGCACCTCCTGATCACAAAATAGTAAAAACAAAGGACGTATCCAAAGGTGAAAACCCAACTGTGGCACCTGAGGATGGAGGATTTGACCTTCCCCTACCATCTAAGTATCAAGAGAAATCAGCTCTCCTAGTGGAAGATTCTACAGAGATAAACCTAGGCACAGAGCAAAATCCAAAGACCACATTCCTAGTAGCATCATTATTAGAAATAGAGCACAAGAACCTTAACACATTCTTCTTACAGAGAACCATCAACTTTGCATGGACCTATGCTGATATGCCAGGGCTAGACCCCAAGCTAGTTGTCCATTATCTCACAATTGATCCAAAGGTTAAACCAGTCAAGCAAAAATTGAGAAAGATGCACCCACAGATAGCTCTCTTGGTAAAGGTGGAATTACAAAAGTTGTTAGATGCAAACTTTATATGACCAATCAACTATTCAGATTGGGTCTCAAACATTGTACCTGTGTCTAAACCTAATGGGTACATCCGCATGTGTAATGACTTTAGAGATCTGAACAAAGCATGTCCTAAAGATGACTTTCCACTACCGAACATTGACATTATAGTGGATTTGACAGCAGGTCACGAGATGGTTTCTCTCATGGATGGATTTTTGGGCTACAATCAGATATGGATAGCAGAAGAAGATCAACATAAAACAACATTTACTTGCCCTTGGGGTAACTATTGTTGGTGTGTCATGCCTTTTGGTCTAAAGAATGCATGAGCAACCTATCAGAGAGCAATGACAGTGATATTCCATGACCTCTTTAATCATATCATGGAGGACTATGTGGATGACATATTACCTAAATCTTCTAGGGCAAATCACATACAGGTTCTAGGATAGATCTTTGACAGGCTCGAGAAATACCAAGTAAGACTCAATCCACAAAAGTGTGTCTTTGGTGTAACATCAGGAAAGCTGTTGGGATACATTGTATCTCGTAGAGGCATCGAAGTAGACCCCGCAAAAGTAAAAGCTATAGTGGAGATGCCTCCACCAAAGAATCTTAAAGCATTAAGGAGCCTACATGGAAGGTTGCAATCCATTAGGCATTTCATCTCACAGCTAGCAGATAAATGTCAACCATTTCAACACTTGCTCCAAAAGGATGTCTCATTTCAATGGGACAACAAGTGTCAGGCAGCATTTGATCAACTTAAAGAGTATCTAGCTACAGCTCCTGTATTGGTTCCACCAGTTGCGGACAAACCTTTGATATTATACATCTCCACTACAAATTCAGCCCTAGGGGCCCTTCTAGCAGTAGTGTTCGCCTCCCAAAATTTGCGGCATTACATGTTGAACCAAAACACAAATCTGATAGCCAAAATTGATCCCTTGAAGTATCTACTAGCAAAAGCAGCTCTCACAGGCTGATTAACTAAATGGGTTATGATCCTTAGTGAGTTTGACATTGAGTATACGGATCGCAAAGCAATCAAAGGACAAGCCCTCGCTGATCAACTAGCAGAAGCACCTATGCAAGAGACACACCCTATGGTAGCCGACTTTCTAGATGAGAATCTATTCACTCTTTCCAACTCCATAATGTGGAAGTTGTACTTTGATGGTTCCTACACACAGCATGGATCAGGGGCCGGCATCTTGTTTGTCACACCTCAAAATGACTATATTCCTAAGTCATATCAGCTTGCATTCCCTTGCACCAACAACATTGCCGAGTATGAAGCACTCCTTATAGGTCTCAATACAACAGTTCAATGGGACATCACGGAATTACAAGTATATGGAGACTCACAACTAGTCATCCGCCAAGTCACAGATGAGTACCAAACAAAAGATGAAAAGTTGGTCCCTTACAAGCAACTGGTGGATGCCTACAAACCACACTTTTCTAGCATCACATTTGAGCAAATTCCAAGAGAGCATAATAAAGCTGCAGATTCTATGGCTTTTGTAGGGTCGCTGATAGACATGCCTGCAAATACACAGAAATGTGAATTCTTGATCAAGCAATTGTTGATACCAACCGTCGATATTCCTGTTACTGAAATCATCTGTGAACTTGTTGGTCCCAATTCCCCATGGTACGAAGATATCTATGAATACCTCAAACACAATACCTTTCCCCCTGACCTATCATCCACCCAATGCAAAACCTTTATCTATCGATCCTCTCATTACATCATTCTGGGTGATACACTATATCGCCGGAGTCTCAATGGTATCCTCTTACGATGTCTTAACGTGAAAGAAGATGAAGCTACCTTACGAGACATACACGAAGGTGTCTATGGCACACATTCTACCGGTCCTAATCTTGCTAAGAAGATACTCAGAACAGGTTATTACTAGCCTACAATAGAGCAAGATGCTGCACAGTTTGCTAAGAAGTGTCTACAATGCCAGCAGCATGGAGATTTGATTCATGCACCAGCTCATAAATTACAACCTGTGACAACTCCATGGCCTTTTTCTCAATGGGGTCTTGACCTCGTAGGACAAATCCACCCTTCCTCCTCCAATGGCCACAAGTTTATCATTACCGCCACTGAGTATTTCACGAAGTGGGTGGAAGCCATTCCTATGACCTATATCACCGGTAAGCAAATAGCCAAGTTTATTCTAAACTACCTTATATGCCGGTATGGTATTCCCCAAGCCATTGTCACTGATAATGGGAGACCATTCAAGAATCAAGATGTCCGTGCCTTGGGCACACAATACAATATTCAACATCGCTTTTCAACTCCCTACTATCCGCAGAGTAATGGCCAAGCTGAGGCTTCCAATAAAACCATTCTCAAAATCCTCAAGAAAACAATCAATGAAGCTGGTCGTGATTGGCACTTGCAACTCAATCCCGCCCTATGGGCCTACCGCACTAGTATCAGAACACCAACTGGTGCCACACAATATGCCTTGGTCTTTGGCTCTGAAGCCATCCTACCTATAGAGGTCGAGATCCCATCCCTCAGAGTATCCATGTAGGACCTGATCAATGGAGAGGAGTATTGCACTTCCAGATTAGCTGAGCTTGAACTATTGGATGAGAGGCGGCTTGCTGCACTTAATCATCTCCATGTCTATCAAAACCGCCTCCGGCGTAATTACAACAAAAAGATCAAAGAAAGACAGTTTCAAGTTGGTGATCTTGTACTAAAAGAAAATCAGAGAAATCAAGCAGATCGAGAGAAGAAGGGCAAGTTTGAGCCTAACTGGTTAGGTCCCTTTATTGTGACAGCAGCATATGGATCAGGAGCTTATACTTTAGCTACACCTGACGGCATTCCTCTAGATGAGCCACTTAACAGTGTCCATCTCAAGAAGTTCTACGCCTGATCCTCAGAGTATTCCAAAAAAAAACAACAAAATCCAAAAAAAATATATCCTCTGGTGAAAACCTGGCAAACAAGCGCCTTGGATAAGTACCATAGTGAAAACCTGGCAAACAGGTGCTATGTGTAGAGTCAGCATCCATCGTCTATCGAGTCCTGTCCACTCCATGTCCAGTGCACAAAGCACGCCTTTCCATACATCCATAATAAAACCATTGACTTTATTTGCATTTCCATCTCCCTATCTAGTATAGCTTGGAAATTTGTCAATGTCCCTCGTCATCATCCCACATCTTGATCTGTGTCAACAGTTAACACTGTCTTGTCTTAGGTCAAAGCTTTCGGTGTCTTCTTCAGCAGTCACCCATACAGTTTCCTCTACCAGAATGGGGGCAACTCTTTCCTTAACTTAGGTCTAGGATTGGTTCCTTGTTCATGGTTCGCAACGCATACTTCAATCTTTCCTCATTTCCACAAGTAACACCCTTTAACGGACACATTGCTCCTATGATAAGGCTGTTATCTTCTCAACACTTTTCCCACATCATCACACCAACCAGAACTACATATCATCTCTTCTCAATCTTAAGGTACCTTGATCCCATGGATATGGGTATGTAGGTAGTCTGGAATACGAAGGAAGTTTCTAGTACTCAGGTACATAAGATCTCCCCCTTCCACCTTGACCCATTTCATCACTCTCTCTAGAACTACATATTTATCATTTTCATCTTTTCATCATCGTGTGCCTTGATCCCGTGGATACAGGGTATGTAGGCAGTCTGGAATACGAAGGATGTATCCAGTACTCAGGCACACATGATCCATCATTCTCCACCTGTCTCAATCCAGTGGCACTTCATCCTTCTAGTCTTCCATTATCAAATGCCATTTCACCTCAACTTGACTAACTCAAGCAGTGAGCTAGTGCATCCTTTCCAAGCAAAAGTCCTTAACAAACCTGAAGCAAAGAAGCTTGCTTCCAGAGTCATCTACTATCCTAACTATTCTGATTGCCAACATCAGCTAAGTCCTGCTTAACCAAAGCCCTAGATGAACAAGCTTGTCTTCTACGCAGTGTTCCATTGTCGAGACCAACACACGTGTCTCCTACGACATGTGGCATTTCCTGCAGTAAGATATTGTCTTTTTAGGTAGATAGCACCCTTTAACGGACACAGATTTTCTATGATAAGGCTGTTATCTTTCCTATTCAATCTATACTGAGCAACCTCTTTGGCAAGAGAATATGTTGGCTGTATGTTTACTTTGTAAGTTAGTCAATTTGTGTATGGTTTATATTTTATTCCTTTTCTAATACCTATTCAAGGCTACCTTGACTTATCTATAATCTTGGTATGTTGCGATGCAGTACTGATTGGGGGCATAGTCATTGGTTTTTGTGTGCTGTGTTTGAGGAATGATCTTTAGCATCTTTCTTAGCATCATATTTATCTTGTGTGTGGTACGACCTAGCATCTTACATATTAATAATTATTCTTGCATTTACATGTATTGAAGTTTATTTTATGTTCAAGACTATGGCTCATTCACATGTACCAACAAGGTTATATTATGTCTAAGGGATCTAAGTTCAAACCACTTGCTTGTAGAGTCAACGTCCATGCACTCAGATATTACTGCACCTTGGTCTTTTATACCTTGGTGGCGAATTATCCACGTGCTATATCAAAATAAGGATTGCTCTTTATATACAAATGTGAAACCATTGCAACAAGCTCATTCATCCATTCCCACAACCTTTATATCATTTTCATTGTAGTAATCGATCAATAGTCTCTATCTCCCATCTCCTCTGGTTCTTCTCTCTGGGGCATATCTGCAAAACCCACATGTCAGATATCACTAGTCATCACATCTATATCATCATATATCTCTATCATCATACATCTATAAGCATCATATAAGCAACATATGTCATCACATGAATCCATAATCATACATACATATCATCACATCCATGACATCAAAGAATGCATACACAAAAGCATGAACAATGGTGAGCTGAATAGATCATCATATATCTCATATAAATAGTCATCATAATACAAAATGTCTGTGTCTACATCAATAATCCATATATATAGTACATCAAGGCTATCAAGAGCTTGCAAAATATACATCAGGATGCACGCAAGCATCTATCCAAAATGATACAAATGGTACAAAGTACAAGTGTCCATCGTGATACAAGTATGGTACAAATATGATACAATATACATGTACATGACCTAGTGGGTAGAGCTGCCCTCCTGCTATGGCTCCTGTCCTCCCCCAGTGCTCGGTGGAGGTCCCCCTGATGGTCCTCCTCCTCCCCCTGGTGGTAAAAATGGTCCTCTCACTGAGGACACTAACTGCCCTATCCTCCGGGATCTAGATGCCCCTGACCTGCTCCTCTCTCTGTAACTCATTGCCTGCTGAGTTGCTGGCACCACACCCACATATAGTCCCCTGTAATACTCTGCCTCCCGGCCAGCTGATACTAGCTCACCCTGCACTCGGACGAGCTCGCTGTATAGGCTCCTCTGATCTGCACCCAATGCACGGCGTGCCTCATCTCTCTCCTGCCTCACTCTAAAGAGTGTGGCCTCTACTGTCAACCGCAGCTACACCTCTGCGTCTCTCTCCATCATAACCTGTGCTAGTTGCTTGGCATCTACTGCTGGTGTGGCTAGCGGCTGCACCTGTACTTGTGCCTGTGCCTGTATCTGGGCCTGTAACTGTGCATATGCCTGTACCTGGGCCTGTAGCTGGGCCTGTACCTGTGCTAGGGCTGTCTCTACTGTCTCTACTGCCTGTCTCTGTGCCTAGGCTATGGCCTCAACCTGTCTCGCCTCAGCCTGCGCTGCATCCCTATCCCTCCTCAATCGCACCATCTAGAGCTCTAATCGAGTCCTCTGGGCTATCTCCTCCTGTAGCAGTCACTCGGCCCTCTATAGATCAATCTCTACGACCGGGGCCACTACCTCCACCATCTCCACATCGGCCTACTGGCCGCTGCCCTCTCCACCTGCCTGTTGACCGCTGCCCTCTCCACCTGCCTGCTATTGGGCTGCTCGGGCCTGCCGTCTCATCCTAGCCTCCCCACCGAGGACTAGTACCTCCCCCACTGCCCTTGCTACACCTAGTGTAGTCAATCTAATCAGCCAGTGTGTCTGCCAATATTGGTCATACTCTAGCAGCGTCCCTGGGTCTACCAGCCCTATGTCCCAATCCCATCTCATGGGGACAAGTCCCCGTACCTCTGCCAAAGCTGTAGCCACTGGGATCTTGGCATCCCAGTCTCCAACTTCCCTCTGCATCCTGGCATGTGTTGCCTCCCCCACTGGTAGTCCCTGTGGCAATCTGAACTACCTGCGTACCCGCTCTGGTAGGTACCTCTCTATCACATCTATCTATCTCCCGAACAGATACCGCGCCTGTCTGCAATACATAAGCTGCTCATGCTCATCCTCCCACTCCTCGCAAAGTAACCAGGGTCTCCATACAAACAGGTCCATCTCGTTGATCTGCTGCCTCTAGTGGCTAACAGACCCCATCCTCTGGTGTGTAATCACTCCATCATATAAGAATGCATAGGGCTCACCTCTATCCCGATGGCGCTGTGCCATGGGTCGGATCACTAGAATATGCTCCCACGCCCATACTTGTAACAAGGTCACCCTTGCTGAGAGGCTCCTGCCTCTCCTATACACGTAGTGGTGCATGTTGTGATACAACTTTCCCAACACACATAGACCCCACGCATACTGTCTGCCATGTGTGAACATCTCGGATAACACTGTGCCCCATCCAACTGATAGTTCTCTAGATCTCCTGTCAGGACACAAGAAGCTGCCAATTAGTGACGCCACTATCCATCTGATCCTATCATAGAGTCTCGGGACATCTTCCCATCGAATCTCCCCGTCATCTATCCAAAGGTCATCTATGCAGAAGACCTCCACCAAGCCTACCTCGCCCCGTGCCGGGTCATAGTCTACTATATCTCTATCAATCCAAATCCGTAGGATTTGGTACACATCCTCTAGTGTCACTGTGGCCTCCCCTGTCAGAAAGTGAAATGATGAGGTCTCACTGTGATATCGCTCTACAACTGCTCTCACTAGGGTGAGATTCGCCCTAATGTGTGTCAGGTGTGCAACGTGCCACAATCTGGCATGCTCCAAGAATGCATCCTCCTCCTAGGTCAATTGTACAACCTCCTGCACTATTGGGTGGTGTCACTCCTGTGACATTAGTGGTGGCAAGATCCTCTGCATCCACAACACATCACTTGTTAGTTCTTCTGTACTAGATCCCTCTAGTCCTATCTACACATATGCTATGCTATGCAACCCCCAACCATCCCTTTCCTCGTTTGTAACCTAGGATTGGCATCCCTTTTCTCAACCCACAATTCTAATTTTCTTCTACTTAACCCCACAATCCTCATTTTCTTCTACTTAACCAAAAGCGCTTTGTTCTATATAAAGGCGCTGTACCTACATACCAAAGGCGCCACACTACCTAGCCAGATGCACTACATTTTCTCTCCCAAATGCGCCTTGTTTTACAAGAGTGCTGCCCCATACCTCCATCCGCGCTGTCCTGTCCTACCAAAAGCAACCTGTTTTTCCCTATCCCTCCCACTCGCACTAGCTTCTCATACCACATGCACTACACTGTCTAGCCAACCGCGCTGCGGCATTCTACCAAATGCGCCGCGGCGCTAGCCAAACAAACCAACTACGCTGCGTTTTGACCAAACACGCTGAACCTTACTACCAACCGCGCTGCGGCGTGCCAAAAGCTCTCTAACCGACTACCATACGCGCTACACATCCCTAAAGCACTTTTGGCTGACATGCAAACTCTACCTAGACCTAGCCCTAATCTACCCTCAAATGACAAATTTAACTAGGGTTTTCGACCACTTACCACTACCAGAGCTCCTGCTGGTCTCCCGTACGTCCGCACGAGCTCCGCCTGATGCCTGTGCGCTGGAATTGGCATCTCTCTTTGCTGCCTGCTCCTGCCACTCAACTCTCTCAACCTAGGTTTGGAGGCTCTACTCTCTAAATTTAGAAGCTCTTAGTGTGCAAATGAGGATTGTGGTCCCCATGGGACCTATTTATAGTCTCCCTCCCTCATTCTTTTCTTCCCACCCTTTCTGCTTTTCCCTTCTCACCTTGTCGCGCAATCTTCCAATCGAGTGTCAACCCAGTTCCTTTGTCGCTTCCTTGTCTTCTCGCTCGAGGGGGCATACGCTGAGGCAACTACCTACACTGGGGTATCAAAAAATTGTATCATGTCTTCAACTATTGTTTTCTTTGACGCAACATTGTAAACTACATCGCACCAAAGAGGGGCAAAATGTAGACACCCTAAAATGACCAAGTCGCTGCACCACTTGCTTTTCGTAATCTATCAAATCACCTGTATTTCACACATTAATAAATAATCTAATTATTTAATTAATTTCCCTAAATTCTTCTAAACTCCTAAAAATTGACATTAATTAAATAAATCCTCATTATTTAATTAATTAAATTAAATGCCTCTATTATTCTTCCTCAAGTCTCCATTAATTAATTCATCATTCCCTCTTATCTACAATTAAATAATTCCCAATTATTTAATTAAATCAAATTCATTCTTCCAAATTTAAATAAATCAAATCAAATTTATTTAAATTCTCTCATTCTCCAAAAATAAGATAAATCAAATATTTTATTTATTCTTCCAAATCATGCACAACAATTAAATAAATTTATTTATTTAATTTGCTTTCTTATCTACAAATATCTTTCAAATCTTCCAAAATTAAGTCTTCTTCTCCATGCACACAAAATTAAATAATTTATTATTTAATTTCTCTCAAATCATGCAAAAGCAAATCTTAAGTTGAGTTATTTATTCACTCAACCTTGTTTTTATCAATTTCTCTTAAATTAGAAAAAAACTTTCTAATTTATGAAAAGCATGTCTTATCTTTAGAAAAGAAAGTGTTTAACTCAAATAAAACAGCTTTTGTGTGACACTTATCTTCTTCTTATTCATTGCACGTTCCTCAATTGTTCTCCTCCGTTGATTCTTCTGAATTATCTAGATCGTTGATCGATCTCTGTTGAAACCTATATAAAGTCCCCTCATCTCCTTCATTCTCTCTCTCTTCGATCGTATTCTCAAGCATACTTAACAGAGCTTTGAGCATACAAAACGCGTCAATTGAGCAACCTTACGATCTCTTAACATTGATCTTTGAGCATATTGAGCACACTATTTGCTTGTTGCAACTATGGTTTTCGCAACTTGATTGAGCAATCCACACATCTCTAAAAGGGAACAATACAGATTTTGGTAAGAGCTTTCATTTGTCTTTTGATTTTATGATAATGGCTTTCACTTAGATTGGTTCGCTTTATGTGATTGGTTTTTGGTTTTATTAGTTTAGATTTAATCAATTTTTCCTCATACACATTCTGGCATGCCCGGTGGGACCAACTAATCCCTCTTTTTCTTTGAAAAATTGATTTTTTTTGAAGTCACAGTACGGTACAGCGCAAACGACATTTCAAAGCGCTTCTGGTAGTATCATTAAGAGCTATTAGAGGCACATTACAGTGCCCTTGGGGGCACCGCGGCGCTTCTAGTAGCACAGAGCGACACTTTTGGTATCACAGAACGGCGCGTCCGGTAGTATCATTAAGCGCTTTTGGCTAAATTAGGTTTCTGACTTCGTTTCGTGTTTTTGCAAGGTTTTTTCGTTACATATCTGGTTGATTTGTCTGACAAGCTGTTGTATTTGTCTTTCAAACCTACTATTTGATACTTCCTAAGCTGACTTATTTAGGGGTATCTTTGGTATTTGCGTTAATCTATTGTGTTGCTACACTTTCTGAGTTTTTTGGATTTCACGATTGAGATCTATCAGATATTATTTCTCATAACAGTAGATCAATCATGAAATCTCATTCTAATCTAGTTATTTTGACAAAAGCTAATCTTTTTGTGATCTGAGACCATGCAGCACATTTGGCATAACAGTATCGCGCTTCCGGATATACAGTACAATGCTTCTGAACCTTGTTCAGCGCTTCTGGTAGTATCCTACGATGCTTTTGGTATACATTACATCACTTTTGGCATAATAGTATCATGCTTCTGGATACACAGTACAACGCTTTTGGCAATATTCTCCGACGCTTTGGGTTTGTAGTACAACACGTTTGGAAATACAGTAAGTCGCTTCTGGTAAGATAGTGCAGCGCTTTTGGTCAAATTGATTTGTTTTTGCTAACTTGTGAATTTTTGGTGGAACTAACTAGCTTGTTGCAGCTTCTTATTACTCACATAGAGCAAATAGGTGTTTTTAACATATTCATGCAGGACGAGCGTTAAAGATATCTTGATTTATCTCACTAAGTCTTAGAAACACATTACATGCTTAAAAGGATAATTGAACAAATCACTTTGGCAATCTAAGTCTTAGGAACATACTGCTTTTCTTAAGGGACAATGGACATGTATGCAAAAAATACTTCAATTTTCTAAGGGACAATGGACATGAATGCCAAACACTTCAATTTTATAAGGGACAATTGACAACTACAAATGTGTGTGTGCCTAGTTTAGTTGCACCTTATTTTTCTTATAACGAGACAATTGAACCTTTGTTTGACATGCTTGCTCTTACATTTCTGTACTTCCTTTAGAAGGGCCTGCTTTTGGATTGTGCTTCATCCAAAAGGGATGACCCTAAGCGGAGTTTTCCTTTGAACTGCTATATAAGAGGGATAAGGCGAAAGCCAAGTCCTAACCAACGTCAGCCTTACCTTGTGGTGCCAAACTGAAAAGAGGTGTACTAGCTCTTTGTGGAAATGATTTTCACAAAGAGCAAAGTGTTTGATACTCTTAGTAGGATTGGTTAAAGCTTTTAGTAGCTTGTCGTATTTCTCGTAAGGCTTTGGTCCCTCAAAGTCACTAAGAACCATTCTAGATAGAGACTACCCGACCTACCTCCGAACATTGCGGTAATCATCAGTGCAAGGGGAATTGATTTAAGCCCTTAAGATACTCACCATTGGCTCCCTTGAGAAGAGATAGTATTCCCTTGGCCATAAAGCTCTTGTGACCTACTTGAGCTTTCCAAGGGGAGGGTGAGATATCCCTACCTATCGTCTCTCGCAAAGATACTAAATATCTGACACCTTTATGGAACGATATTTTTATCGACGGAGTATTAAGCTGTGAGCTGATCTACTGCAATGAAACCTTGTCTCTAGGGATAAAAAGTGCTTGTTATTGATTGCAATTGTCTTATACCTGTGGAAACATTGGGCTTGTTTGGAGCCTCAAACATACACTATCTATTGTGTTAGTCCCTTGTTTGTGCCAACATTGTTTGCTGTGTTTTCTCTTGCCAAACAAATCCAATCAGAAACAGAAACAATCTATCAAAATTTTGCCTTTTAGAAACATCAGACACTACTTCAGTGCCCTTGGTATTACAGCAACTCACCTTTGGTAGTATAGTAGATCACCTTTGGCATAGTAGTAACTCGCCTCTGGCAAAACTCTACTTCAGCGCCCTTGGTATAATAGTAGCTCACTTTTGGTCACTGTAGCTCACCTTTGGCATAGCAGTAACTTGCTTCTGGTAGCTCAGTCCGTCACCTTTGGTGTCATAGTAGCACTCTTTTGGTTGCATAGTCCTGCACCTTTAGTCAAACAGTATAGCACCTTTGGTCCAGTGCATTGTGCATCAGAGTTTGTCCTTTTCTCAAAGCACCTCACAGAGTCCCAGCATTACCTTTCTTGTCCTAGTGTATTCCATGGTAACCACTAGGCTCCAACAAACTATGAAGTCCAAGCAAGTTGTCCCTGAGAAGTGCAAGTCGCCTTCTCACACACCGCAATCGGGTCATCTCAACATTACTCCCAAGGTCACTCCTAGAACACCCACGGCAAGATCTACTAATTCACCAAGCACGCCGCACGTCAACCAACCAAGCAATCCTCAAGAGGATAGGATTCCTTTGATAGGTACACCTCAATACACCACTAGCTTGCCTCCAGATTTTGTCCCACAAGGTTATACTGTAGATCTAGCCCCATCTCAAGAAGAGCGACACTTTGAAATAGGTCAATCCTCTCAAGTAGATGGGCAAGATCTTGATGAATTCATACAAGAGCCTAGAGTCATGGCTACCTTTGACAAAATCCTTAGTGAGAACCAAGATCATTTCTTTCACTTGCTTGCAGAGCAAGGCGCCAAGTTACCTCAAGATTTTGATTTATCCTCTCTCAAGGAGACCAACAACACGTTGAGTGCCATACAAGCGGTGCAAACCATGTCCACGGTGACTATGCCCTTACCTGCACAAGGCTCGCAGTATAGGAATCCCCTTTTTCAAAATCCAATAGAAGAGAGGGTCGTATCACCACTTTTGACTCCTATGGAGATCTACAAAAACCAACAAGAAACTCTCCAACATCAAGCAGAGTTAGCTAAGCAAGCCACCTTAGCTCGATCGAATATGCAACCACCTCCTAAAGTGTCCACACCAATCGCAAGTGGAATCTTGGTTACCCCATCATGAATAGGTTTTCCACCAAATTACAATATGGGGAACAACTATGTAGCCATGCAACAAGGGTATCAACACATACCACCTCCCATATCATCAAACCTCCATGTGTCTCAACCAATTAGAGTCATGCAGCCCCCCCCCCATAAAATTCTTCTACTCTCATCCTCAATCAACCTCAACCATCGTAAATCACTTCTACCTATGTCCCTCCTCCGTTAGGTTCATCCTTGCTAAATTTCTTTCACACATTGCCTAGCCACCCTCAACATTCCCAACATCAAGTTTCCCAAAGCTATGTGCCGCCATCGCAACCTAATCAAACACACTTTAGCTTCCCTCCACCCAATTCTTTTTTCCAACCATCGCAAAGCCAACAATCTTACCTAGCACCACCCCCACCTCCTCCTCATCAAAGCATCCAATTCCAACCCAATCTCAACCCAACGTACAACACATACGACCCCAACCAATCTTACGACCCTTATAACACCAATGTTCATGGCTTACACTACAATCTTCCGTATGGGCAACACCAACCACTTTTGGGACAACAGGAGATGTTACCAACCCCTCCCACGACTATGGAGCTAAAAATCGTAGAAGTTTAACAGTAGCTATCTAATCTTACATTTGGCCACACCAAAAAGACCTTCTCTTTAGAGGAAGTGTGTCCTTATCCTTTTGATTGGTCATTACAAATGATCCCTTTTCCTCAAAATTTCACTATTCCCAAGTTCGATAAATACAAAGGAAAAGGTGACCCAAAAGACCATCTTAGGGAATTCTATCTTGCTTGCTTCGAGGTCTCACATAACGACACATCTTATGCGTCTCTTTCCTCGCAGTCTTGGAGGTCAAGCTATAGAATCGTTCTCACACTTACCCACAGGTATCAAGTCTTTCAATGAGCTAGCAGAGAAGTTTGCCACCCACTTTTCTTACAATGCAGAGCATGAGATTTCCATGACTGATCTATGCAACAACAAATAGAAAAATGGGGAAACTTTCATTTCTTTCCTTCAATGGTGGAGACAAATGGCTAGCAAATTTCCTTTCAAGATTCCTGAGAAATAGCTTGTTAGCATATTTGTGCAGAACCTCAACCAAGAGTTAGGTTTCCACTTGCAAATTCTCAGTGCTACAACCTTTGACGAAATCACATACAAAGGAATCAACATTGAAAAGGCCCTCATTGCTAAGGGTGTGGTCAAAATCTTTAAAGAAATGAAAGACAATGCTCCTCATCAACAGACGAATGAGAAACACAAATACTGGAACAAAAAAAAATGTGGTTAACGATGGTGTGGTTGATTCTAAACATGTCCAAACTTTGCAAACACCGCTACAGCTCTCCAAACCAAGTCAAGCTCCACAACAGCAACAACAGCGGCAACCATATCAAAATCAACAACAATGACAACAAGAGCGACCTTAACAAGATTACCCTCCGCGACGTCAATTTACTCCCTTAGGAGTGCCTATGGAGTTGGTCCTACAACAGGTTTTACAGAAAGGACCCATCACCTTACCAGATGCACCCCCATATGTTGAACTGGTTTACAAAATGGTGCGGTATAGAGAAAATGAATACTGTGAATTCCATCAGAGCAAAGGACATAGAACTATGTCATGCATGAAACTCAAGTACCTAATCCAAAATCTCATCAACGGCAACCTAATCACTTTTGAGAATGACCAAGCGGCTCAAAACACAAACAAAGATCTTGATATGTACAAGGAACCATTCCCTCATCATGGTCCACCTCCTCCTCAGGATAGAGGTAAAGGTATCAATCATGCTTCCACTTCCTTTGATTCCATTGTCGGTCGTTTTGAAGAGAGTCGAGTGTCTACCTCACAATCAAAGGCAAATCTACGGATTATGCTGTTACAACTCGTCATGGTCGTGTCACCATTCGTGGTCCTACACCCAGTCTTCTGGCTCAATCTGATTATAATCTTGTCAAACATCTAGGGAAAATGCTCGCACAAATCTCTATCTTGGACCTTCTACAGTCATCACCTACACATAGAGTAGTGCTAGAAAAAGCCCTCCAAGAGTCTTCGGTTCCTAACAACATAGCGGTTGCGGATTTCCAAGCTATAGTAGGTAACATTGATTCGCCCTACAATGTGGTCTTCTCTGAGAAAGATCTCCCATCCCATTATCCTTGTCACAATGATGCCCTTCATATTGAAGTTCTCATCCATAAGCGCAAAATCAAACGTATACTCATAGATGGTGGTGCTGGTCTCAACATTTGTTCTTTAAAGTTACTTAAGTAGTTGGGATACTCTGAGGATCATGTCAACAATGATCAAAGTATTACAGAAGGTGTTATCCACTTGCCTATACAGCTGGGCCCTGTCATGCTTGAAACCAGGTGTCAAGTTCTTGATATTGAGTTGCCTTACAACATTATCCTAGGCTGCCCGTGGATCCATGCAATGAAAGTTGTTCCCTCCACGTACCATCAGTCTCTAAAGTTCCCATACAATGGTACGAAGATAACTATCCCAGGAGACCCCAATCCTTTTGAATTCTGCCATGTATTGCAAGGTAGTTATAAGAATTGCAACCAAGTGCCTAAAAATGAAAAAGCCCTTGAATCCCCACTATATGTTGATCTTGAAACTCTGACGCAAGCATCTACAAGTAACCCAAATCCTCTACCTGAGAACAAGGCTCACATCTATGATATAGGCTTTGGATCTTATGATATCTCAAAATCTTGTTGTGTAGGGCGGATGCCTTTATCTCCAAAGTCTTACGGCAAACCACCCATTACCAAAGTAACCAAAAAAGTAGCTATTCCTCCCCCAGGATTCCTAACCCAATTCCAACAAGGATAGTTATTGGAAGAGGAAACTATTGAGGATATTTCTTCTTGGTTCTATAAGGAGAAAGAACCAGTCACAATACCAGTCAAGCAATATGGCAGTGGCTTAAGAATAGTAAAAAAGATGGGCTATAAAGGCAAAGGTGGCCTTGGGAAATAGAATCAAGGCACTATGGAACCCATTGTTGTGACAAAGAAACTAGACAAGAAGGGATTAGGATTTGGTAAGAAGGTACCGCACGCCTTGGACATCGAGTATATCCTCGACGAGGTAGCTAACACTTTTCCTGCTGATTCGATGTCTACAAAGGATATCATCGATGACTCTTCCCTCCACATGACCAACCTATTCGTAGAATCCTCCATTTTTAAGCTATCCTCCGTATCCTTAACCTCCACCACCAGCACCCAGAATGTAACACTTGTCTACCCTGAACTTATCGATTGGGACCAACAAGGGTCCCCTGTAATAGATGTATTTCAGAATGACGAAGCTCTAGATGAGTTCATGGGACTTCAGGAAGGTATCCCTCTTGGTGATCATAAAGCAGGTTTTGAAATGGAACTAGAGCCAACAACTTATTTTGGTGAGAATGCCAAATCCCCCAGTTGTAAAAGTAAAAATAAAGAAAGATCTCTAGGTGAAAACCACACTGTGGCACCTCCTGATCACAAAATAGTAAAAACAAAGGACGTATCCAAAGGTGAAAACCCAACTGTGGCACCTGAGGATGGAGGATTTGACCTTCCCCTACCATCTAAGTATCAAGAGAAATCAGCTCTCCTAGTGGAAGATTCTACAGAGATAAACCTAGGCACAGAGCAAAATCCAAAGACCACATTCCTAGTAGCATCATTATTAGAAATAGAGCACAAGAACCTTAACACATTCTTCTTACAGAGAACCATCAACTTTGCATGGACCTATGCTGATATGCCAGGGCTAGACCCCAAGCTAGTTGTCCATTATCTCACAATTGATCCAAAGGTTAAACCAGTCAAGCAAAAATTGAGAAAGATGCACCCACAGATAGCTCTCTTGGTAAAGGTGGAATTACAAAAGTTGTTAGATGCAAACTTTATATGACCAATCAACTATTCAGATTGGGTCTCAAACATTGTACCTGTGTCTAAACCTAATGGGTACATCCGCATGTGTAATGACTTTAGAGATCTGAACAAAGCATGTCCTAAAGATGACTTTCCACTACCGAACATTGACATTATAGTGGATTTGACAGCAGGTCACGAGATGGTTTCTCTCATGGATGGATTTTTGGGCTACAATCAGATATGGATAGCAGAAGAAGATCAACATAAAACAACATTTACTTGCCCTTGGGGTAACTATTGTTGGTGTGTCATGCCTTTTGGTCTAAAGAATGCATGAGCAACCTATCAGAGAGCAATGACAGTGATATTCCATGACCTCTTTAATCATATCATGGAGGACTATGTGGATGACATATTACCTAAATCTTCTAGGGCAAATCACATACAGGTTCTAGGATAGATCTTTGACAGGCTCGAGAAATACCAAGTAAGACTCAATCCACAAAAGTGTGTCTTTGGTGTAACATCAGGAAAGCTGTTGGGATACATTGTATCTCGTAGAGGCATCGAAGTAGACCCCGCAAAAGTAAAAGCTATAGTGGAGATGCCTCCACCAAAGAATCTTAAAGCATTAAGGAGCCTACATGGAAGGTTGCAATCCATTAGGCATTTCATCTCACAGCTAGCAGATAAATGTCAACCATTTCAACACTTGCTCCAAAAGGATGTCTCATTTCAATGGGACAACAAGTGTCAGGCAGCATTTGATCAACTTAAAGAGTATCTAGCTACAGCTCCTGTATTGGTTCCACCAGTTGCGGACAAACCTTTGATATTATACATCTCCACTACAAATTCAGCCCTAGGGGCCCTTCTAGCAGTAGTGTTCGCCTCCCAAAATTTGCGGCATTACATGTTGAACCAAAACACAAATCTGATAGCCAAAATTGATCCCTTGAAGTATCTACTAGCAAAAGCAGCTCTCACAGGCTGATTAACTAAATGGGTTATGATCCTTAGTGAGTTTGACATTGAGTATACGGATCGCAAAGCAATCAAAGGACAAGCCCTCGCTGATCAACTAGCAGAAGCACCTATGCAAGAGACACACCCTATGGTAGCCGACTTTCTAGATGAGAATCTATTCACTCTTTCCAACTCCATAATGTGGAAGTTGTACTTTGATGGTTCCTACACACAGCATGGATCAGGGGCCGGCATCTTGTTTGTCACACCTCAAAATGACTATATTCCTAAGTCATATCAGCTTGCATTCCCTTGCACCAACAACATTGCCGAGTATGAAGCACTCCTTATAGGTCTCAATACAACAGTTCAATGGGACATCACGGAATTACAAGTATATGGAGACTCACAACTAGTCATCCGCCAAGTCACAGATGAGTACCAAACAAAAGATGAAAAGTTGGTCCCTTACAAGCAACTGGTGGATGCCTACAAACCACACTTTTCTAGCATCACATTTGAGCAAATTCCAAGAGAGCATAATAAAGCTGCAGATTCTATGGCTTTTGTAGGGTCGCTGATAGACATGCCTGCAAATACACAGAAATGTGAATTCTTGATCAAGCAATTGTTGATACCAACCGTCGATATTCCTGTTACTGAAATCATCTGTGAACTTGTTGGTCCCAATTCCCCATGGTACGAAGATATCTATGAATACCTCAAACACAATACCTTTCCCCCTGACCTATCATCCACCCAATGCAAAACCTTTATCTATCGATCCTCTCATTACATCATTCTGGGTGATACACTATATCGCCGGAGTCTCAATGGTATCCTCTTACGATGTCTTAACGTGAAAGAAGATGAAGCTACCTTACGAGACATACACGAAGGTGTCTATGGCACACATTCTACCGGTCCTAATCTTGCTAAGAAGATACTCAGAACAGGTTATTACTAGCCTACAATAGAGCAAGATGCTGCACAGTTTGCTAAGAAGTGTCTACAATGCCAGCAGCATGGAGATTTGATTCATGCACCAGCTCATAAATTACAACCTGTGACAACTCCATGGCCTTTTTCTCAATGGGGTCTTGACCTCGTAGGACAAATCCACCCTTCCTCCTCCAATGGCCACAAGTTTATCATTACCGCCACTGAGTATTTCACGAAGTGGGTGGAAGCCATTCCTATGACCTATATCACCGGTAAGCAAATAGCCAAGTTTATTCTAAACTACCTTATATGCCGGTATGGTATTCCCCAAGCCATTGTCACTGATAATGGGAGACCATTCAAGAATCAAGATGTCCGTGCCTTGGGCACACAATACAATATTCAACATCGCTTTTCAACTCCCTACTATCCGCAGAGTAATGGCCAAGCTGAGGCTTCCAATAAAACCATTCTCAAAATCCTCAAGAAAACAATCAATGAAGCTGGTCGTGATTGGCACTTGCAACTCAATCCCGCCCTATGGGCCTACCGCACTAGTATCAGAACACCAACTGGTGCCACACAATATGCCTTGGTCTTTGGCTCTGAAGCCATCCTACCTATAGAGGTCGAGATCCCATCCCTCAGAGTATCCATGTAGGACCTGATCAATGGAGAGGAGTATTGCACTTCCAGATTAGCTGAGCTTGAACTATTGGATGAGAGGCGGCTTGCTGCACTTAATCATCTCCATGTCTATCAAAACCGCCTCCGGCGTAATTACAACAAAAAGATCAAAGAAAGACAGTTTCAAGTTGGTGATCTTGTACTAAAAGAAAATCAGAGAAATCAAGCAGATCGAGAGAAGAAGGGCAAGTTTGAGCCTAACTGGTTAGGTCCCTTTATTGTGACAGCAGCATATGGATCAGGAGCTTATACTTTAGCTACACCTGACGGCATTCCTCTAGATGAGCCACTTAACAGTGTCCATCTCAAGAAGTTCTACGCCTGATCCTCAGAGTATTCCAAAAAAAAACAACAAAATCCAAAAAAAATATATCCTCTGGTGAAAACCTGGCAAACAAGCGCCTTGGATAAGTACCATAGTGAAAACCTGGCAAACAGGTGCTATGTGTAGAGTCAGCATCCATCGTCTATCGAGTCCTGTCCACTCCATGTCCAGTGCACAAAGCACGCCTTTCCATACATCCATAATAAAACCATTGACTTTATTTGCATTTCCATCTCCCTATCTAGTATAGCTTGGAAATTTGTCAATGTCCCTCGTCATCATCCCACATCTTGATCTGTGTCAACAGTTAACACTGTCTTGTCTTAGGTCAAAGCTTTCGGTGTCTTCTTCAGCAGTCACCCATACAGTTTCCTCTACCAGAATGGGGGCAACTCTTTCCTTAACTTAGGTCTAGGATTGGTTCCTTGTTCATGGTTCGCAACGCATACTTCAATCTTTCCTCATTTCCACAAGTAACACCCTTTAACGGACACATTGCTCCTATGATAAGGCTGTTATCTTCTCAACACTTTTCCCACATCATCACACCAACCAGAACTACATATCATCTCTTCTCAATCTTAAGGTACCTTGATCCCATGGATATGGGTATGTAGGTAGTCTGGAATACGAAGGAAGTTTCTAGTACTCAGGTACATAAGATCTCCCCCTTCCACCTTGACCCATTTCATCACTCTCTCTAGAACTACATATTTATCATTTTCATCTTTTCATCATCGTGTGCCTTGATCCCGTGGATACAGGGTATGTAGGCAGTCTGGAATACGAAGGATGTATCCAGTACTCAGGCACACATGATCCATCATTCTCCACCTGTCTCAATCCAGTGGCACTTCATCCTTCTAGTCTTCCATTATCAAATGCCATTTCACCTCAACTTGACTAACTCAAGCAGTGAGCTAGTGCATCCTTTCCAAGCAAAAGTCCTTAACAAACCTGAAGCAAAGAAGCTTGCTTCCAGAGTCATCTACTATCCTAACTATTCTGATTGCCAACATCAGCTAAGTCCTGCTTAACCAAAGCCCTAGATGAACAAGCTTGTCTTCTACGCAGTGTTCCATTGTCGAGACCAACACACGTGTCTCCTACGACATGTGGCATTTCCTGCAGTAAGATATTGTCTTTTTAGGTAGATAGCACCCTTTAACGGACACAGATTTTCTATGATAAGGCTGTTATCTTTCCTATTCAATCTATACTGAGCAACCTCTTTGGCAAGAGAATATGTTGGCTGTATGTTTACTTTGTAAGTTAGTCAATTTGTGTATGGTTTATATTTTATTCCTTTTCTAATACCTATTCAAGGCTACCTTGACTTATCTATAATCTTGGTATGTTGCGATGCAGTACTGATTGGGGGCATAGTCATTGGTTTTTGTGTGCTGTGTTTGAGGAATGATCTTTAGCATCTTTCTTAGCATCATATTTATCTTGTGTGTGGTACGACCTAGCATCTTACATATTAATAATTATTCTTGCATTTACATGTATTGAAGTTTATTTTATGTTCAAGACTATGGCTCATTCACATGTACCAACAAGGTTATATTATGTCTAAGGGATCTAAGTTCAAACCACTTGCTTGTAGAGTCAACGTCCATGCACTCAGATATTACTGCACCTTGGTCTTTTATACCTTGGTGGCGAATTATCCACGTGCTATATCAAAATAAGGATTGCTCTTTATATACAAATGTGAAACCATTGCAACAAGCTCATTCATCCATTCCCACAACCTTTATATCATTTTCATTGTAGTAATCGATCAATAGTCTCTATCTCCCATCTCCTCTGGTTCTTCTCTCTGGGGCATATCTGCAAAACCCACATGTCAGATATCACTAGTCATCACATCTATATCATCATATATCTCTATCATCATACATCTATAAGCATCATATAAGCAACATATGTCATCACATGAATCCATAATCATACATACATATCATCACATCCATGACATCAAAGAATGCATACACAAAAGCATGAACAATGGTGAGCTGAATAGATCATCATATATCTCATATAAATAGTCATCATAATACAAAATGTCTGTGTCTACATCAATAATCCATATATATAGTACATCAAGGCTATCAAGAGCTTGCAAAATATACATCAGGATGCACGCAAGCATCTATCCAAAATGATACAAATGGTACAAAGTACAAGTGTCCATCGTGATACAAGTATGGTACAAATATGATACAATATACATGTACATGACCTAGTGGGTAGAGCTGCCCTCCTGCTATGGCTCCTGTCCTCCCCCAGTGCTCGGTGGAGGTCCCCCTGATGGTCCTCCTCCTCCCCCTGGTGGTAAAAATGGTCCTCTCACTGAGGACACTAACTGCCCTATCCTCCGGGATCTAGATGCCCCTGACCTGCTCCTCTCTCTGTAACTCATTGCCTGCTGAGTTGCTGGCACCACACCCACATATAGTCCCCTGTAATACTCTGCCTCCCGGCCAGCTGATACTAGCTCACCCTGCACTCGGACGAGCTCGCTGTATAGGCTCCTCTGATCTGCACCCAATGCACGGCGTGCCTCATCTCTCTCCTGCCTCACTCTAAAGAGTGTGGCCTCTACTGTCAACCGCAGCTACACCTCTGCGTCTCTCTCCATCATAACCTGTGCTAGTTGCTTGGCATCTACTGCTGGTGTGGCTAGCGGCTGCACCTGTACTTGTGCCTGTGCCTGTATCTGGGCCTGTAACTGTGCATATGCCTGTACCTGGGCCTGTAGCTGGGCCTGTACCTGTGCTAGGGCTGTCTCTACTGTCTCTACTGCCTGTCTCTGTGCCTAGGCTATGGCCTCAACCTGTCTCGCCTCAGCCTGCGCTGCATCCCTATCCCTCCTCAATCGCACCATCTAGAGCTCTAATCGAGTCCTCTGGGCTATCTCCTCCTGTAGCAGTCACTCGGCCCTCTATAGATCAATCTCTACGACCGGGGCCACTACCTCCACCATCTCCACATCGGCCTACTGGCCGCTGCCCTCTCCACCTGCCTGTTGACCGCTGCCCTCTCCACCTGCCTGCTATTGGGCTGCTCGGGCCTGCCGTCTCATCCTAGCCTCCCCACCGAGGACTAGTACCTCCCCCACTGCCCTTGCTACACCTAGTGTAGTCAATCTAATCAGCCAGTGTGTCTGCCAATATTGGTCATACTCTAGCAGCGTCCCTGGGTCTACCAGCCCTATGTCCCAATCCCATCTCATGGGGACAAGTCCCCGTACCTCTGCCAAAGCTGTAGCCACTGGGATCTTGGCATCCCAGTCTCCAACTTCCCTCTGCATCCTGGCATGTGTTGCCTCCCCCACTGGTAGTCCCTGTGGCAATCTGAACTACCTGCGTACCCGCTCTGGTAGGTACCTCTCTATCACATCTATCTATCTCCCGAACAGATACCGCGCCTGTCTGCAATACATAAGCTGCTCATGCTCATCCTCCCACTCCTCGCAAAGTAACCAGGGTCTCCATACAAACAGGTCCATCTCGTTGATCTGCTGCCTCTAGTGGCTAACAGACCCCATCCTCTGGTGTGTAATCACTCCATCATATAAGAATGCATAGGGCTCACCTCTATCCCGATGGCGCTGTGCCATGGGTCGGATCACTAGAATATGCTCCCACGCCCATACTTGTAACAAGGTCACCCTTGCTGAGAGGCTCCTGCCTCTCCTATACACGTAGTGGTGCATGTTGTGATACAACTTTCCCAACACACATAGACCCCACGCATACTGTCTGCCATGTGTGAACATCTCGGATAACACTGTGCCCCATCCAACTGATAGTTCTCTAGATCTCCTGTCAGGACACAAGAAGCTGCCAATTAGTGACGCCACTATCCATCTGATCCTATCATAGAGTCTCGGGACATCTTCCCATCGAATCTCCCCGTCATCTATCCAAAGGTCATCTATGCAGAAGACCTCCACCAAGCCTACCTCGCCCCGTGCCGGGTCATAGTCTACTATATCTCTATCAATCCAAATCCGTAGGATTTGGTACACATCCTCTAGTGTCACTGTGGCCTCCCCTGTCAGAAAGTGAAATGATGAGGTCTCACTGTGATATCGCTCTACAACTGCTCTCACTAGGGTGAGATTCGCCCTAATGTGTGTCAGGTGTGCAACGTGCCACAATCTGGCATGCTCCAAGAATGCATCCTCCTCCTAGGTCAATTGTACAACCTCCTGCACTATTGGGTGGTGTCACTCCTGTGACATTAGTGGTGGCAAGATCCTCTGCATCCACAACACATCACTTGTTAGTTCTTCTGTACTAGATCCCTCTAGTCCTATCTACACATATGCTATGCTATGCAACCCCCAACCATCCCTTTCCTCGTTTGTAACCTAGGATTGGCATCCCTTTTCTCAACCCACAATTCTAATTTTCTTCTACTTAACCCCACAATCCTCATTTTCTTCTACTTAACCAAAAGCGCTTTGTTCTATATAAAGGCGCTGTACCTACATACCAAAGGCGCCACACTACCTAGCCAGATGCACTACATTTTCTCTCCCAAATGCGCCTTGTTTTACAAGAGTGCTGCCCCATACCTCCATCCGCGCTGTCCTGTCCTACCAAAAGCAACCTGTTTTTCCCTATCCCTCCCACTCGCACTAGCTTCTCATACCACATGCACTACACTGTCTAGCCAACCGCGCTGCGGCATTCTACCAAATGCGCCGCGGCGCTAGCCAAACAAACCAACTACGCTGCGTTTTGACCAAACACGCTGAACCTTACTACCAACCGCGCTGCGGCGTGCCAAAAGCTCTCTAACCGACTACCATACGCGCTACACATCCCTAAAGCACTTTTGGCTGACATGCAAACTCTACCTAGACCTAGCCCTAATCTACCCTCAAATGACAAATTTAACTAGGGTTTTCGACCACTTACCACTACCAGAGCTCCTGCTGGTCTCCCGTACGTCCGCACGAGCTCCGCCTGATGCCTGTGCGCTGGAATTGGCATCTCTCTTTGCTGCCTGCTCCTGCCACTCAACTCTCTCAACCTAGGTTTGGAGGCTCTACTCTCTAAATTTAGAAGCTCTTAGTGTGCAAATGAGGATTGTGGTCCCCATGGGACCTATTTATAGTCTCCCTCCCTCATTCTTTTCTTCCCACCCTTTCTGCTTTTCCCTTCTCACCTTGTCGCGCAATCTTCCAATCGAGTGTCAACCCAGTTCCTTTGTCGCTTCCTTGTCTTCTCGCTCGAGGGGGCATACGCTGAGGCAACTACCTACACTGGGGTATCAAAAAATTGTATCATGTCTTCAACTATTGTTTTCTTTGACGCAACATTGTAAACTACATCGCACCAAAGAGGGGCAAAATGTAGACACCCTAAAATGACCAAGTCGCTGCACCACTTGCTTTTCGTAATCTATCAAATCACCTGTATTTCACACATTAATAAATAATCTAATTATTTAATTAATTTCCCTAAATTCTTCTAAACTCCTAAAAATTGACATTAATTAAATAAATCCTCATTATTTAATTAATTAAATTAAATGCCTCTATTATTCTTCCTCAAGTCTCCATTAATTAATTCATCATTCCCTCTTATCTACAATTAAATAATTCCCAATTATTTAATTAAATCAAATTCATTCTTCCAAATTTAAATAAATCAAATCAAATTTATTTAAATTCTCTCATTCTCCAAAAATAAGATAAATCAAATATTTTATTTATTCTTCCAAATCATGCACAACAATTAAATAAAATTTTTTATTTAATTTGCTTTCTTATCTACAAATATCTTTCAAATCTTCTAAAATTAAGTCTTCTTCTCCATGCACACAAAATTAAATAATTTATTATTTAATTTCTCTCAAATCATGCAAAAGCAAATCTTAAGTTGAGTTATCTATTCACTCAACCTTGTTTTTATCAATTTCTCTTAAATTAGAAAAAAACTTTCTAATTTATGAAAAGCATGTCTTATCTTTAGAAAAGAAAGTGTTTAACTCAAATAAAATAGCTTTTGTGTGACACTTGTCTTCTTCTTATTCATTGCACGTTCCTCAACTGTTCTCCTCTGTTGATTCTTCTGAATTATCTAGATCGTTGATCGATCTCTGTTGAAACCTATATAAAGTCCCCTCATCTCCTTCATTCTCTCTCTCTTCAATCGTATTCTCAGGCATACTTAACAGAGCTTTGAGCATACAAAACGCATCAATTGAGAAACCTTACGATCTCTTAACATTGATCTTTAAGCATATTGAGCACACTATTTGCTTGTTGCAACTATGGTTTTCGCAACTTGATTGAACAATCCACACATCTCCAAAAGGGAACAATACAGATTTTGGTAAGAGCTTTTATTTGTCTTTTAATTTTATGATAATGGCTTTTACTTAGATTAGTTCGCTTTATGTGATTGGTTTTTGGTTTTATTAGTTTAGATTTAATCAATTTTTCCTCATACACAATACTTATCTTTTTCATGAGAGTTCTTAGAGATGAATCTGGTTAAATCTTATAATATTGTAGGATGTTCACTCATGAGGTTTAGAAATATATGAAAATCAAAATCCTTGATATATGCATGCAAAGATACCAAAGAGAAATGACATGAAGGTGCCATAATGAAATGTCTTGAAACATCAATGTCTAATAAGATCTAGTAATACACCCTAGATGTTGAAATACACAATGTGTAATTGAGATAATGCAAATTTTCAATCAAGTGTGTAAAATGATGCCAAATTTATGTTTTCAAATGTATGCAAGATCTGATTTAAATATTTTTGATATGAATGCAAGAAAGTAAGTGCAAAACTATGTTTATATATGACCTAAAATGCTTAATTTTTTCACTTTTTTCAATGCTAATGCCTAAAAGATGAAGTGTTGTAAGAGAATTGATAAGGGTCAGTGAATAATAACCTTTATATCAGTTTAATAATGCAACAAGATCCTTCACAACACACCTATAATGTAGGTCTAGATAGATGATAAGTCAAAATCTAGTGAAAATGTAAGGATTTAAAACCCTAACTGTGCATTTAAGGCATGGAACTATGAAAAATTATGTATGAGTGTTTTATAATCAGATTTATGATGTTAAATATCTTAGATCATATCTAAAAATGATGTGACAAGTCCTACAATGCTCAATGCAAGTGCAATTTTAAGGAGAAGTGAGTGAATATGCTAGTTTTTGTTGAAATTGACTATGTGAAAATGCAAAATTTTGAATGTAAATAAAAAGACACACAAAAATGAAACACTAAAATCAAAAATCAGATTTGAACGAGTATTTTAAAAGAGTAGTAAAATTTGAAACAAGCTTTTAACTACAAATCCTAGCTAATGCAAAGACTAGGTTTTATGAAAAATACACAATTTCAAGCAAAATCTAATAATTTAAGCATGAGAATGCAATGCAAATGATTGTAGAATGATGTACTACTATAATTTATATCATATCTAATAAAAAAATCAGAAATTAAATTAAATGCAATGAAATTATGTCAAAATACAAGCCTAAGATGCCAATTTTATCAAAATTTTCAATTTTTTTGTAAATTTTCAAATGTAATAAGATGAAAATTAAATGAATGGATGTAAATTTAAAGTACAACATTTAGAAAGGTGCAAAATTCAATAAAAACATGAGTTCACCAAAATGTTTTATAGGAAAAGAAGGAAGAGGGTAAATAGTTAGATCCTCCTTTCACTACAAACATTCAAGGACATTCAACTGAGTTGAATCAAAAATTTTGCAATCGGATTCACCTACAGGTTGATAGTCACTTGTAATGATGTCGAAATTTAGAATTTGTCAATTAATGTATTAATTTAATGCTCAAGTATGCTCAAAACCCTAACTATGTAAAATCGTAAGCAAACAGATAAATTACGACAAATGCTCGCAGACAAAGATAGTAGACAGAGATTAGTTACTGACCATTTTTCAAAGTTCAAGATTCTAAGATGTTAAGGGCAAAGGGAATCCCACCGAAGACCAATGTAATATTTTTATCAAAGATTCTTAGACCCTTTCTAATACTGATTTTCACTGTTTCGTTAGTTTCCAGATCTGAATACATGGAGGGCAAAGGGACTAGCATCCAAGCCCAAGGTAGGGCCTTCTTCAAGGTTTTTGGACTTTTCTTGGCACTGATGATCCCTATTCAGATGATTTTTAGGCTTGCAATTCCAAAGGGCACAGGGACTAGCGCCCAAGCCCTAATGTTGCTCTTTTCTGCTTCTTTCTCTCAGATCTGGAATCATTATCCTCTGCAACACCCCTCTACAACTCCACTCCATGAAACTTGGTACCTATAACCTAAAATCACAAGGAGAGGGGTTGGGGGTTGTGGTGTTTAGGAGCTTGCCTCAGTCAAGCCTCAGAATGGCATTCAAGCCTTCTGGCACCATTGTTTGATAAAGAGTGTGTATCCCTGTAGGATAGAGGCAAAAACAAATTGATAAATGATTGATTTAACATAAATAGATATCACCTTAGAGGTGTAGCTCACATGTACATGAAAATCCTTCAACACATGAGAAGATGAAGCTAAATTTGCCATCACAAATACAACAACAATATTCTGCTATGCAACAATGAATATATTGAATGCTTTAAAATCATAAGTTTGCCAAATATTCATAATCATCTTCTAGTTTGCAAATGAATCCCTAAAAATTCTTATATATGCATTCATGCTTTAAATTTCATAATTCAAACTTAAGATGTTGGCCACGAAACCTTTTAACGGTCACATAACAGACATTTAAATTTAGGACCTGCCTAAAATAGGACAAGGCTTGGGCACAAGTGCCCAAGCCCCTAGGTCCTTTTTTAGGGCAAGATGAAAGTTTAGAATGTCCCTCAAGGCCCATTTGACATGGGTTTTAGGCCATTTTGTCTCGGGAGTTAAAATGAACATGCAAGATGCAAAACAAGGGACCCAGGAGCTAAACTCAGGAGGTAAAAGTCCTAGGGGGACATTTTATGACATAACACATTCCAAGAATATATTTTACAGCCCCTAAGTCCTTCATATCAAAAGATTTAGAAAGCTAAGTTTTAAACTCTCTAATCTTTTCCTTGCTATTTCCAATAAACAACATGTCATCAACATACAAGACAATAACTAGACCCTGATCATCAAAAATCTTAAGATAAACACAATGATCTTCTTTGCTTCTAACAAAACCAACTTTCAATGAAAAGTCATCAAATTAGGATACCACATTCTAGGTGACTGTTTCAAACCATACAAAGATCTTTTCAATTTGCAAACGAAGTCTTCCTTCCCTTTAACAACAAAACCATCAGGTTGTCTCATATAAATCACTTCTTCAAGATCCCCATGCAAGAAAGTAGTTTTAACATCTCTTTGCTCTATCTCAAAATCAAAATTTGCAGCAATAGACAAAAGGAATCTAATAGAAATTAATTTAGCAACTAGAGAGAAAATTTCATTAAAATCAACACCCTCCCTCTAGGAGTAGCCCTGGGCTACCAATCTAGCCTTGTAGTTTTCTATATTACCATCTGCACTAATTTTATTTTTATAAACCCACTTACAACCAATGTGATTTCTTCCTTTGGGCAAATGCACAAGATCCCAAGTGTCACAAGTTTCCAAGGAATTCATTTCCTCATGCATAGCTTGCAACCAAGACTCACTTTCTTCTAAAGAAAGTGTTGGTAAGAGACACTACTAGGCATGTCAGGTGTTGTCATTGATGGCAACTAAATCTATCTTACACACCTGTATTACATCATTTGATCATACCGGAAGTCAGAGTGCAGATTTATCTAAGTCTAGATAGATAGGAACAGAGCATTTGACAGGGTTCAGCATCTTAGTCCACATTTCTCCATAGGTAATCATATTATGCTACAGATCTAAGGGAATGTTAAGGAATGTCAGGGCTAGCTAAATCCAAGATTTTAGCCTCTGGTGATGAAGGGATTGTAAGTTACAAGTATCTGAGTATTGGGTTTTGGTTAGATAGTTCAGTCCAGTGAAGAACAGGTCGACTAGGTGTTTGATCCTTGTACAGATGAAGAGAAGTGGTTGGTCAAGTAATTTATGAGATCTAGTGGTATTGGTTGACATGTGAGGTGACTTGAACACATAATTTTTGGTCCACATTAATGTTTGTGCATGGATTCAGCTGATAGAACAGTGTTCTTGAAATAGTTTCCAAGTTTTCTTAAGGCCGACTGCAGTTGAAATAATTTCATGTGGTGGATATATATGATCGATGGATTCAAGCATTTTGTGATGTGAATGTGCGAATATGAAGGGATAAGTGTGAAGTATAGAAGTATCAAGTGCGAAGCAAGGAGATCTAAGCTCTGAATCATGGCAGAATAGTAAAGCAGGGCAGAGAAAGATGAAGTGTGTAAAGTCGGTGTATTGAGCTTAACTAGAACTGTTATTTTGCATAGTTAGATGCTATTCTTTAGTTCAAACATTTCAGTGAACTCTTGTAATCAATTTTGTAGGCAGTGTGCCTGAAGGCATGTGCCTTCCCATTTGTAATACTTTTAACAGAGTATAAAATCTTGTGGGTTAACCCCCACCATGGTTTTTCCCTTAACTGGGTTTCCACGTGAAAATCCTGGTGTTCATGTGTGATGATCTTGTTGTTAAGTTCATGCTTCTTTCATTTGAATGTATGTGGTAAATTTATAAAGGAACATATTAAGTAATGCAGAACACTGATTCACCCCCCCTCTCAGTGTTCCTTATTTACAACAATTGGTATCAAAGCCAAGTTCCTTAGAAGAAGTTTAACAGCTTGAGGAAGATCTGGGAAGGTGTTTTCAATGGGTTCATTCAAGCATTTTGATGGTATCAATCAACAACTTTAAGTAGCCTTAGATGATCTTGACCTGTCTAGAGCAGAAATCAGAGATCTGCAAGAAAACCTTAAAGATGCTGAAGATTTCATTGAGACCTTAAAAGGACAATTGAGCAAATCTAATGAAAAGAGGAAGAAGCTACTTCATTAGCTAGCAAATCAAAATGGAGACAATGACATGGATGAGGCCCTGAAGGAGAAGACAAAGGAATGTGAGAAGTTAGCAAAAGAAGTTGTTGTCCTAAAACATGAGATGGAATTCGGGGTGATGAGGCTAACCAAGGAAATTGAAGAAAGGAAGAAGGCTGAGGAAAAACTGAATCAATCTCTGAAAGCAAGAACATAAGAGTGCTACAGATTTGACAGAATAATTGGTCATCTAGAAACTAATCTACAAGAAACTAGGGATAATGAGGATCAACTTGAAAGACAAATTGTCATTCTCAAACATGACCTAGAAGTTGCAAATGAATATAAAGAAAAATTCAAGATAAGCTCAGCTAAACTTGAGGTGTTTCTTGCTAGTTAGAAGAAGGCAGATGATAAGCATGGTTTGGGATTTGAGAAAGGTGAAAGCTCTGAATCTAGTCAAAGAAATCCTGAAGCAAGAAATCAAAGAAGGAATTTTAGAAGACCTTCAGTAAGACAACCTAATGCTCAAAGATATCAATCTTTCAATGGAAATTGTTTCAAATGCAATAAGTATGGTCATAGAGCTAATCAATGCAGGAGTAAAGTGAATCAAAATGTATCATCTTTCTCTGGTCAATACTTTAATTGCAAAAAGATATGTCATAAGGCTGAGGAATGCAGGAGTGGATCAAGGAATCCTCCTAAGAACAAACAAGTGTTCAATGGAAGATGTTTTACTTAAAATAAGTTTGGGCATATTGCAATGCAATGCAAATCTAAACCTACTCCAACATGTAATTGTCAGAAAAATAAGATTGTGTGTTTCAACTGCAACAAATCTAGACATATTGCTAAATTTTGTAGAAGTAAAAAGGAGAACTCAAAGGCAGGTAAAGGAAAAATAGAGTAGAATTTGGACAAAGAAAAGGGAAAAGTAGATGTGAATGAGATCCAGAATGAAATGAATGACAGAGATGGGTCTGCACCGGAATCTGGTGCTGATAATTCCTTCAAGAATTGAATGAGGAGCTCTAGCTCAGGGGGAGCTGCATTGAAAATCTAATTCCCCCTGCCAATAAGTGGGTGCCTAAATCTAGCATGATCAGTGAAGATAAAGAAGCCTACTGCAAATCTGTTGAAGCAAATTTCAGAAGAAAAGAAGCTAATGCGATTGATTGCAGAACAATTGAAGATTGACTGTATGCAGAAATAGTGTAACCGGATGTATTAGGGCAAAGCATTTAGTACAATGGCGAATTAGGTTTTGTGGAGCATAAAATGCAATTTACTCAATATTTGAATCACTTTGCATTCGAAGAGAACAAGGAGAAGAGTGTTTAAGCTGAGACTTCAAGGATTTGGAGTGCAAAAGGCGAATTCAACAGCTAACCCTGACTGGAGAAACAAGGTATTCTCTATAAAGCTCTTTGAATTTGCAATCTTTGGATATGGCTACTTCGTTGGTTGTTGACATCACTGAAAGGCCCCAACCTAAATTCAAAAAGCATCCACACAAATTTGTAGAGGTCAACTTGTTAGGTGCATTCTCTAATGTTCCGCATGGAGTGTTGCACATTGAAGATATTAGGGCTTATATTCATGCTAGCATAGCTGAGTTTGGGGATTCAAACTTAGTATATTTGTTCAAGAATCATCTGAGGGATGAGATTCATGGTCTTAAACCTGAGTATAAGGCGCTACAAGTCAAACATCTCATTCGGGTTATTGGGTTCCCGTCCTTCGGTGAAGATGAGTGGGTCTGGTATGTACTGAGTCAGATGCATGTTGAATTCATGTGGTTGATGAAACCCCTTAAGATCACCAAGGATGCTATACATGTCGTAATAGGATTGAACTCATCCAGTGGACTACCAATGTTAAAATTAGTGAAGAATCAGACTGTGACTGAAGCTACCAGATCAAAGTTTGATAAGAGGGCAATGACAATAAATGATATAATTGATCCAGATGTCAAATTTTCATCCATGGTAATTGGGTATAAGATATACCACTCTAGAAGGGAAAACTCTGTATCTAGTATAGCCATTTATGTTGCCTATCAAATGTTAAGAGAAAATGTTGACTATGACCTATGTGAGCTGCTGCAAAACTAGTTAATGGAGAACCTGAACAAGATCAAAAAGGACAAGAAGAATACATTCAAGTATGGTACATTGGTATTGTGTTTGTTCTTCTATTTCATGAATGAGTTGCCCGGCAAGAAAAGCATGTGTTGCACCAGTGATAAGCCTGTTGCCATACAAATAAGAGAGTACTTGAAAAATATTGGTGACTCCAATGCCCAAAGGACTACTCTTTGGGGATATTTCAAGAATTTTTAGAACATGATGCAATCAAGGGAAAGAATCCCTACATCTGTGGTGGAAAAATACAAGAATACAATTTGCTTCATGATAGAAACAGATCAATGCTTGATGGAAGCAGTTGAACCAAGAACTGTATGGATCATGCCCATGGGGTATGAAGTTGATGAATAGATACTAGAAATGTATGCACAACACCTTTTAAGCAAACCAAAAGATACTTCTGTTGAGAGATTTGGTACATATGCTAAACTTAGTGTGAAACTTCATGTTGAGCTCTGGAAACCTGAATCTAAGAGAAAGATTCAAAGACAAGTTGAAATGTATGCAAAAAGCATTGGCATAACAAAAGAAGTTGTGAGACAAAATAGGGAAAGGATAGAGAAAGCCGAGAAGGAGAAGCAGGATAGAGAACAGGGAAGTGTTCCAGTGGAATCCACTTCTAAATCAAGGACTACTAGGAGTTCTGGTACAACCTCCGGTGCATCATCCTCTTCTATTGCAGAAAAATTCAAATAAAAACCTACCGGTAAGGAAGGAAAAAAAACTAAAGTAATGGCCAAAAGGTCATATGTCAGTGTGGAGAAGGAGGATGAAGAAAAGACTGATTTAGATGATGAGGTTAAAGAATTGAAGGCCTTAGGCACTAAGGCTATTAAAGTATCTAAGGAGAAGCCCTCCTGAAGCACAAAGTCAAAGAAAGCAGAAGCATCAAGGGTTGCCCAAGACAAGTCCTCCAGAAGTGTAAGGGTAAGCAAAAGACTAAAGACTAAAAACTCCACCCTGTCAGTTGAAGATATTGTGAATGCAATAACTGTTCATGGGAATTTGAAGCCCATAACAAAATATTATGACAACTTTGATAAAGCCAATAAGAGAATTTTGGAGGATGCTACTGTCAAGTACTTGAACACATTCAACAGAGCACTTGTAGAAATTTTATCTGAAATCCCTAAGAGTCTGAGTGACATTCTAGAGATGAGAAAAGAAGTTGCCAAAGTAAAGGATTTGGAGCTAAGAGAACATGTATTGTCTAGTTTATGTCCGGTAATCTCCAAGAAGGAAGCCAATAAAATCTTCAAAGAAGATAAAGATGAATTTAGAAGAAAAATTAGGATGAATAAGCTAATGCTTGGAGACATTGATGAAGTGGTCAAAGAAATTGAACAAATTCTAAAGAAAGCTCTAGACAAGAATAAGTTCTATGTTGTCACTAAAGAACCTGTTGATGCTGATGATACATCAATTCCAAATGATGAAGAGTTGAAGGAAGATGAGCAACAAACTAAGGCAAATGATTTATCTTCTCTGGAAGAAGAAATTTTGAATAAAGAAGATGAAGAGATGGTAGATAATGTTGATGGTGCAAAGGATACTCTAATTCCTCCAGATCAATCTGGTGAAGTAAATATAGAAATGAATATAAATGCTCCTACTAAAGGTAATTTTGAGAAAGAGCAGAAAGAAAAAGAGGTCAAGGACAAGGAAGTTCAAGAAGAAGAAACTGATGATGGAATTGACTCCCCCATTCCAGTTGGTGAGGAATTTGATCATACTGCTACTGAGGATAGACAAAATCCTCTGAAAGAGAATGCAAAAGATATTTCTGATTTAGATAAAAGCAAGGACGCCACTGATGATGATGCAGAGAAGGCAGACGCATAGAAAAAGAATGTAAATGATGAGAAAAACACTATGGTTGAGTCTGAAAAGGGAAAAGATGGAGGCCCTGAAGAGCATAAATCTGAAACTGCATATTGGGCAAGAGACACTACAGAAGTAGTGAAAGAAATTCTAGAAAGAGATAAACAAATTGCAGAAGATCAGGATATAATACAAGGACTAATCAATTTTGATACTTTATCACCTGTACAGAAGATAAAGTTGGCCTCTATTACACAAGCTAAGGCTAGAGAGGAAATTTTGAAGTCCCATATAGAAGATAGTGAGTTGCTTGGCCTTGCATCTGGGATTTTGGAGAAAATCATGCCTACATTTAAGAAGGACTCATCAGCATCTCCCTCCGGTCATTTGAAGAGTCTAATAAACTCTGTAAGTACTCATTTTGAAACTTTTGAAAAGTCAGCAGAAGTCAAAGCCTGAAATGAATTCAATGATAGAAGATTCAGTGAACTGAAAAGAATAATTGACAATGATAGAATTATGTTGGATACTAGTGTAAAGAGTATTCAAAATGCCCTCACTGAAGGAGGAGATGTGTACAAATTTTGTCTATCTCAGCCTAAAGTTGTTGAAGATATTGAGAGGAAGATTAAGGACCTAGATCTTAAATTGTCTAACATCTCTCAGTCCTATAGTCCCTTAATTGAGTCTGTAACAACTACAAAATGTCAAGTAGTGAATTTGTTTGATGATTTGAACAATTTGGAGAAAGAAAAGGTTAAATTTTTTAATAAATTGGATGAACTCTAGGGATTGATTTCTCCTAAGTTAGAAACAATGTTCAATGCATTGACAGAAGCTCAAACTGCTTCTTTGACAAGTGATCCCATTAATCTACAGAAGGCAAAGTCATAGGCATTCTTATTCAGTGGTCATATTTTAGTTTTGGACAACATGAAGAAAAGTTGGGACAGTGAATTAGCACTATTGAAAAACATTTTTGGTGATGTGCTTAAGTTCATGTAGATAAGACATAAGGATTGTTTATCCATGTACATAGAATTTTTGCGTGAGTTTTGCTATGCGGATCCTAGCCTTTGCCATTGATGTCAAAGGGGGAGAGGAAAAACAGTGAAAAATGAGGAATTCATCTAAGGGGGAGCATTGGAAATCACAAGTGTACATAGTAAGGGGGAGTTGTTCTAACACTTAGTCATTTTTCACTAAGTGTTGCCATCAATGCCAAAGGGGGAGATTGTTGGCAAGAGACACTGCTAGGCATGTCAGGTGTTGTCATTGATGGAAACTGAATCTATCTTACACATCTGCATTACATCATTTGATCATACTGGAAGTTAGAGTGTAGATTTATCTAAGTTTGGATAGACAGGAACAGAGCATTTGACAGGGTTTAGCATCTTAGTCCGCATTTCTCGACATGTAATCACATTCTACTGCAGATCTAAGGGAATTTTAAGGGATATTAGGGCTACCTAAATCCAAGATTTTAGCCTCCAGTGATGAAGGGATTGTAAGTTACAAGCATATGAGTATCAGGTTTTGGTTAGACAGTTCAGTTTGGTGAAGAACAGGCTGACTAGATGTTTGATCCTTGTACGGATGAAGAGAAGTGGTTAGTTGAGTAATTTATGAGATCTAGTGGTATTGGCCGACATGTGAGGTGACTTAAACACATAAGTTTTGTTTCGCATTAATGTTTGTGCATGGATTCAGCTGACAAAATAGTGTTCTTGAAATAGTTTCCAATTTTTCTTAAGGCTGACTACAGTTGATGTAATTTCATGTGGCGGATATATATAAACGATGGATTCAAGAATTTTGTGATGTGAATGTGTGAATATGAAGGGATAAGTGTGAAGTATAGCAGTATCAAATGCGAAGCAAGGAGATCTAAGCTCTAAATCATGGCAAAATAGTAAAGTAGGGCAAAGAAAGATGAAGTGTGTAAAGTCAATGTACTAAGCTTAACCGGAGCTGTTATTTTGCATAGTTAGATGCTATTCTTTAGTTCAAACATTTCAATGAACTCTTGTAATCAATTTTGTAGGTAGTGAGCCTCCTTGAGTAGTGAGCTCTAGGCAGTGTGCCCGAAGGCATGTGCCTTCCCATTTGTAATACTTTTAACAGAGTATAAAATATTATGGGGTAACCCCCACCATGGTTTTTCCCTTAACTGGGTTTCCAAGTAAAAATCTTGGTGTTCATGTGTGATGATCTTGTTGTTAAGTTCATGCTTCTTTCATTTGAATATATGTGGTAAATTTATAAAGGAACATATTAATAAGTTTTGCAGAACCCTGATTCACCCCCCTCTTCGTGTTCCTTATTTACAATAGAAAGAGCCTCCCTAAAAGATCTAGCTTCATTATTAGTACTCAATAAAGAAAATATACAATGAAAATTAGGAGGGTTATACTTGTCAACTGGATTATGTTGCCTTGTGGGTTTTCTTATAGTAGGAGTAAGAGGCTCTGTATGTTCTTTTGTATGCTCATCCTAAACAACATTATTAGAACTCCCTAAACTCTCTTCTTCTTCTCCATTCTCAAACCCATCTAGTTGTTCTTCAATAGGTGCATCTTCTTGCTTATCTATATGTGTTTCAAAATGCACTATTTTACCCTTTTCTTGTTCCTTTGGTTGTTCCTCACCTTCATAATCTCTAAATTCTCTAAAAATAACATCTCTTGATAAAATCATTTTCTTGGTTAGAGGGTTCTAAAGTTTGTAACCTTTTACATTCTCACTATAACCTACAAAGATGCTTTTTTGAGCTTTTGGATCTAGTTTAGTTCTTTTCTCTTTAGGCACATGAACAAAAGCCTCACAACCAAAAATCTTTAAATGTGAAAGAAAAGGTTTTCTTTTTAACCACATTTCATAAGGAGTTTTATCTTCAAGACTAGAGCAAGGAGATCTATTAATTAAGTAACAAGAAGTACTTACAGCCTTAGCCCAAAAATATTGATCTAGCTTAGCACTGCTTAATATGCTCCTAGCTCTTTCCATTAAGGTTTGGTTCATTCTTTCTGCTACCCCATTTTGTTGGGGAGTATAAGGTTTTGTTTTCTATCTCACAATACCTACATGCTTACAAAATTCATCAAATTCCTTAGAACAATATTCACCACCATTATCTGATCTCAACACCTTTATTTTATAATCAGTTTGCTCATCAACTAAAGGCTTAAATTCTTTAAACTTAGTGAAAACTTCAGATTTTACATTCATAAAATAAATCCAAGTATATCTTGATACATCATCAATGAATGTGACATAATATCAAGATTTTGCAAAAGAGTCAACATCTACTGGTCCAAAGATATCTGAATGTATGATCTCTAATATACTCTTTGCATTATTTATTCCACTAGGAAATGAAGATCTACTCTATTTACCAAACACACAATGCTCACAAAAATCATTTTTGCCAATAGAATAATTTGAAATACCGTCAACCAATTTTTTATTAATAATGGTCCTAAGACCCTTTTCACTAATGTGGCCTAATCTATGGTGCCACAACATACATGTATTTTTAGTGTCTGTTACATTGGTTGAATTATTCAAAGTAGATGCATTTAATCTAAACAAGTTTCCCATCCGAGATCCTTTAGCAACCACTCAATTCCCTCTTACCAACCTGCAACCAGACTTATCAAATGTCATATTCATTCTGGAATCATTTAACTTTGATACAAAAAGTAAGTTTCTTGCTAGTCCTAGAATATTCAAAACATCATGAAGGGTTTTAACCCTTCCATCACTGAAATACATCTTTACCTTTCCTTTGCCAATTATCTATTTTGTACTATTGTCACCAAGGAAAACTTCACCTCCATCATATGCTAAATATTTCGAGAACCACTCCTTGTTGGGAGTCATATGGTTGGAGCAACCTGAATCAATAATCTAAGAATCATTACTTATTGTGTTAGCTGAAATAATTAATGCATCATTGTCACCATCCTCTGAGGATTTTTTAGTAGAAGAATCATAACCCTTTTTCTTGTTCTTATAGTCTTTCTTCACATGTCCTTGTTTACCATAGTTCCAACATTTTACCTTGCTCTTAACAGAAGGGGTTTTAGAATGACCTTTAGACTTACCCTTCTTTTTATCCCAGTTCGGCATCTTTTCCTTTGTCCTACCCCTTACATTTAAAGCATCTTGGGATCCACCATTTTTGGACTTTCTTTTCATTTCTTCTGAAAGAAGAGTAGCAATGATATTGTGCATCTTTGGATCTGCACCACTACCAATGATAGCAACAATTAGATTTTCCCAAGATTCTGGCAAAGAACATAATAATAAGATACATTTATCCTCATCCTCAAGATTAACATCTATAGATGCAATCTGACTTATAATCAAATTAAATGCATTCAAATGGTTTGCAACAAAATCTTCATTCTTCATTTTTAATGAATACAACTGTCTTTTGAGGTATAACTTATTTGTTAAACTCTTGGTTTGATAAATATCACCTATCCTCTTCCATATCTTGTACATTGTAGATTCACTAGAAACATTCAAGAGGACGACATCTGCAAGGCACAACCTTATGGTTCCTCATGTTTTTTTATCATGTTTCAACCATTCTTCATCTTTAGTAGTTGTAGAGGGATTCTTTTCATTTGAAACAACAACCCATTGTTCTCTTTCTTCCAAGAGATCTTCCATTTTTAGTTTCCACATCTCGTAGCCTGATCCATTGAATTTCTCAATATCCATATGAGAGGTAGAACCCATTGTATACAATATCCTTCACAGATCTACAAAACCTACAAAACAAAGCTCCCACTATAGCCAAAAAAGCTTCAACACTTTAAGATAAAGGCATCCCTCACTCTACACAACTGTTAGCTCTAATAACAAATGTTGAAAATGAAGGTAGAACTACTACTATAAACATTAAAAATTTTCTATATGCAAATATGAAATAAGATTAATTCTGTAACAATTAATGAACAAGTGATTTTACACTTTTAATCCAATATAGAAGAGAAGAGAATAGAAGAGAGAAGCTTGCACAATGTTTACATGGAGAAACTCTTTTAGGAAAAAACTCCACACTCAAAGATGTTTCCTGCTTGTATTAAATCTCTTTTGAAAAGATTACATTCAATACTGAAATTCCTCTAAGTCCTTGATACACTGCACAAAAAAGCTCCTTTCTTTTTTCTCTAAGGCTTTACAAAAAATTTATTGTTTTTTTTCTTCTATGTCTTTTTCACCTTTCAACCCTCTGAAAAATGTATGGGGCTCTTAATTAATTAATATAAAGCTTCATAATTCAAGAGCTTCTTAATTTGAAAGCTTGAAACTCAAAAATACAATAAATTGTAGTTGATAACAAGAAACCAATGCTCATGCAAAAACCAAGCACTCCAAATTGAGAAGACTGAACTCAAACAATGTCCAAGCTTTTAGTTAATTGCCTCTTCATGATGTGGGTACCCAAGATAGCTAAAAATAGTTTTACCAACATCAAACATATCTCCAATTAAAAGCAACAACAAAAAGTCTTCCAATTGGGCGTCCATATTTGCCCAATGACTTTTTGTTGACTGAAGTAATCAATACACATCAATTTTATGTAAACAACATGTAAGATTGATGTCCCCAAGATTATTCTGAATTAATTTGTTATATACATGTAAGTGACATGCAAACATGGGATCCAACATGCAACTGATACCCATTACCTGAAACACTGAGAAGTACCATCCTACAACTTTCTGGAGTTGGAGTGTTCTGCAAGTAATATCTTAAAATTAACATGCAACCGACATGCAAGCATTTGCAACAACATGCAACTGATACCCATTACCTGAAACATTGAGATGTACCATCCTACAAGTTTCTGGAGTTGGAGTGTTCTGCAAGAAATCTCACAAAACTGACATGCAACTATATGCAAGGTCATATAATTGACATGGAACAACATGCAAGGTTATACAAGTCCATAGTAGTGACATGCAACAACATGCAATCACATGTAAGTGACATGCAACAACAAGCAAGCACATGCAAGTGACATGCAACAAAATGCAAGCACATGCAAGCACATGCAAGTACATGCAAGTGACATGCAACAACATGCAAGTACATGCAAGCAACATGCAAAAACTGTTGCAAGTATGTGCCTAATTGGTGTTGTCATTGATGTCAACATATACTTGTTATCATTGATATCAATTGTATCTTATTCTATTACTTGTTTAGAAGACTTGGATGTAGAGGATATTGAGAAAATTAGCCTCTCTAGAAGAAACAAGTAAGTTACAGAGAAGTGTAGTACAAACAGTGAGTTGTATGCTGAAGATCAGTCCGGTAAACTGCTCCACATATATTCCTTCTTGAAGATCATGGTCTGCAAATTGGAAGTAAGTTAGAGGCATGTCTGAGGATGCTACATTTTAGGTCTGAGCCATCCGCATGAAGATTTGAGTGAGTTGTGTTCACCAGAGTGAAGCCTGCTTTTTCTGTAAGTTCAGTTGAAACAAGAAGACAGTATTTGGATCCGCATTCCTCTGCAAGAAATTATTTTGCTTTGTGGTTCTAGAGGGAAGTCTGGGATGATGATAAGTGCCTACAGTTGCAATGGTTCATGGTTTGGTGGTCCACAAGCTATCTTTCTTTTATGACAGTTGAAGATAGTAAAGTTCATGTACTTCGGTGAGAAGATTCCTATGAATAAAGTGGTTAAGGTTCGTGCGGTTTCTCCTAATGGTTATAGTGTGCTTTTGGATGTCTCCTAATCATGTTCATATCTAGACTTTGGTCTGCATTAAGAAATTGAGATGGTGTGTGAATATTGTTCCCAGATAACATAGTGTGTAACCAGTCTTGGCTGACCTGGTTGATCCCAGTGATTGCTGAGATCTCTAGAAGATTGTAGAAGCGTGTTGTGGCATGGAAGATTGTATTTGAGTCCCAACTAAGGCATGGCATGATCTGCATTTCATTCCATTTGCATGATGTTGCAATAGGTCAGGACTTATTTTGTAAATGTTTGTAATACTGACCTTGGAGATTGTTCCAATGGTTGATGCTGACCTTGATGATCATTCCAAGGTTGATGTAGTATATAAATACTTGTAGTGAGTCATGGAAAAGGCGTCCTTGAGTGAAAAGAGAATATATTAAGAAAGGTCCAAAGGCAGAGCAGAGAAGAGGCAAAGGAAAGAAGAGGAAGAGCAGAGAAGAGAAAGAGCAGGGAAGAGGAAGAGCAGAGCTGAGGAATTGTTTATTCACAATAAAGAAAGGTGTTGATCATGGAAGTGAATCTAGCAGTAAGCCACTAGTAGGGTTTAATAGCCCTCAGGGTTTAACAACCCTTATTGTAATCTTGCTAGGTTTAGGGTTGAGGCAGTGAGCCCGCTAGACCTAGTTGTTCTTCATGGTAGTAAGCCAGTATATTTAGGCCCGTGGGGTGACCAAGCCTGAACATCACTATTTCAAGATTGCAATATATATTGAGAGTTAATCCTCTCTGTAGTTTTTCCCCACCTTGGGGTTTTCCATGTAAATCTGGTGTCTCTTGTGTTTGATGTTGTATCTGTGGTTAAGTTTATGATTTCATGCACTCATTGTTAAATCATAATAATTGTGGATAAGTGATGAATGTTTAATTGCAGAAAGTGTTTAAGTTTTTGTGGCAATTGATTCACCCCCCCTCTCACTTGTCTGGCGCATATCAACAATTAGTATCAGAGCCAAGTTCCTTTGAAGAAATTTTAATAGCTTGAGGAAGAATCAAAATGTCTTACAAGAAGGAAGTGTTGTATTTTGATGGAACTAATTATGTTCTCTAGAAGGGTCAGATGAAAAGCCATCTTCTTTCTCTTGGTATAAAAGTTTGGAAAGTTGCAGAAACAGAATACAACATACCTCAAAATGGCCCGACGACTGAAGATGAATTCAAAGAATATGAGATAGATGTCAAGGCAAGGGATGCTCTACTAAGCTCATTAACTAACTCAATACTAACGAAAGTGGTAGATCTTAAAACTACAAATAAGGTATGGGAAAAGTTGAAAAATCTGTATGAAGGAGATGACTCTATGAAGGAATCCAAGTTACAAAGTCTGAAAGTGAAATATGAAAGCTTGAAGATGAACAATGATGAAAACATATTAGCGTTTATGCAAAGAGTTGATGAACTTGTTACAGGGATAAAAGCCATAGGTGGAACTCTTGAAGAAAAGGAAATTGTTATGAAAATACTCAGATCTCTACCCAAGTCCTACTATCACAAGGTGGCCGCTATTGAAGAATTCATGCAAGTAAAAATAGTTAATAGGGATCAATTTCTTGGTAAGCTTACTGCTTTTGAAATGAGGGAGTTAGATGATGCTCTGCCAAAAGTTGAGACTGCCTTCAAAGCCAGTACTCCTGGAAGTACTTCCAGATCAGAAAAGTATAAGGTAGAATTTGATGATGAGATAGATCAAGTTGAAGCCAACTTTGTGGACAGGCTGCAAAGAGGATCCGGTAAGTATAAAAGCAAATTACCTTTCAAATGTTTTTACTATGGTAAAGTAGGTCATTTTGCTTCCAGATGTCTTGAAAGAATTGAAATAAATAGAAGAAGATATGAGAACAGGCCTAGGACCCAAAATAAGTATTATTATGTTGAAGATTTTGATGATGATGAAGGAGTATCAGATAATGGTGAACCAGATAATGCTAATTCCTCTATAAATGAATGCTTGTTCATTGCTATCAAGGAAGATCTTGTGTCTACTAATTCTTCTAGCTGTATGAAGGAAGAAAAACTAGTGGAAAGTGCTTTGGCTACTCAGGTCATCAAGGACAAAAATGAATGGGTTATTGATAGTGGTTGCTCTCACCACATGACTGGTGACAAAAGTAAGTTTGTAAGTTTGGAAAGATATGATGGTGGACTGGTTAGGTTTGGAGATGTTATAGCTGGTAGGATTTGTGGAAAATGATCTATTTCTTTTGATGGAAAGCATAATACTGAAGATGTCTTGTATGTGAAAGGATTAAAGCACAATCTTCTGAGTGTGGGTCAGATGTGTGACAAGGGATATGACTTAAGCTTCAAAGACAATGGATGCAAGATTAGGGAAAGCTCCAGAACAGTCATTGCAACTCATAAGAAGACCAGAGGTAATATCTATCACTTGAAAGGAACCGAGAACTATTGCTTGTTGACTCCGATTTATGAAAGTAGCTTATGGCATAGAAGGTTGTGTCACATAAATTTTGATAATATTATGAAGATAAGTAATGTGCAGATTGTTAGAGAATTGCCTAAGCTTGTGAAGCCTGCTAATCTAGTTTGCAAGGAGTGTCAATTTGGGAAACAAACAAGAACAAGTTTCAAAAGCAAGGATCAATTAGTTGGAGGACTACTTGAGCTAGTGCATATAGATTTGTGTGGACCTACCAGAGTAAGAAGTTTGCAAGGAGATAGGTATTTCATGTTTCTCATTGATGATTATTCTAGAATGACTTGGGTCACCTTCTTAAAAAAGAAATCTGAAGCTCTAGATAAATTCAAGGCATTTAAGGCAATGGTTGAAAATGAGATGGATTTGAAAATCAAATATTTGAGATCTGATAGAGGAAGAGAGTTCACATCAAATGAATTCAATTTCTTTTGTGGAGAGCATGGAATAAAGAGACAACTATCTACACCCTGAACTCCACAACAAAATGGAGTTGTTGAAAGGAAAAATAGAACTGTTTAAGAAACTGCTAGAACCATGATGAAGGAAGCTCATCTTTCGGAAGCATATTGGAGAGAAGCAATTCACACCGTAGTATATATCCTAAACAGAGTTCAAGTAAATGGTAACAGTTCAAAAACTCTCTATGAATTGTGGTATGGTAGAGTTCCTACTGTGAAATATTTTAAAGTTTTTGGTAGCAGATGTTATATCAAAAGAGAAGAAGATTTAGGCAAGTTTGATGCTAGATGTGATGAAGGAATCTTCCTTGGTTACTCCACCAAGAGCAAGGCCTACCGGTGCTATAATAAGAGGCTGAATAAAATCATTGAAAGTACAAATGTTAAAGTTGATGAATGTAAGGAAAGGTCTTAAGAATCAAGTGGATATGAGTCAGATGATCCAGATGTTTTAGAAGTGGTGCAGCATGAAGACATCACAGATGAAGAAGAACAAGCTCCGGTAAGTGCTACCAAAACTCCAAGATATGTAAGAATCAGTCATTCTGAAAATCAAATCATAGGTGATAAGAGCAAAGGGATCTTAACTAGAAGAAAAGCTGTAGAAGAACAAGTAAATTTCTATTTGATTTCTAAGATTGAACCTAAAATTATGGATGAGGCTTGCAAAGATGAGAATTGCATAAAGGCCATGGAAGAAGAATTGATGCAGATAGAGAAGAACCAGACTTGGGATCGTGTTCCCAAACCAACAGACAAGAATGTAATTGGTACAAAGTGGGTCTTTAGAAACAAAATGAATGAGAATGGTGAAGTGGTAAGAAACAAAGCAAGATTGGTATGCAAAGGATACACTCACGTTGAAGGAATAGACTTTGAAGAAACTTTTGCTCTAGTATCAAGGATTGAAGCAATAAGGATGTTTCTATCTTTTGCAGCATACAAATATTTCAAGGTTTATCAAATGGATGTGAAGTCTGCCTTCTTAAATGGAGAGTTGGAAGAGGAAGTCTATATTGAACAATCAGAAGGATTTCAGTCATCAGAACAAGGGGACATGGTGTACAAATTGAAGAAAGAATTGTATGGATTAAAACAAGCTCCCAGGGCATGGTATGCATGGTTGGACATGTAACTAATACTGATAGGGTTCAGTAAAGGTACGAAAGATAGTAACCTCTACTTCAAGATCAATGATGAACAAACTCTAATTGTTATAGTTTTTGTTGATGATATTATTTTTGGAGGCAATGAAGGTATGTGCTTAGGTTTTGCTGGAGAAATGCAAAGTGAATTTGAAATGTCTATGTTTGGAGAGATGAACTTCTTTTTAGGTCTACAAATAAGTCAATCAGATAGGGGTATCTTCATTTCTTAGTCTAAGTATGTGAAAGAGTTGTTAAAGAAATTTGGGATGGAAGACTCTAAACCAATATGCACACCTATGATAACTTGTTGTAAGTTGAGCAAAGATGATAACTCACCCTTGGCAGACCAGAAAAAGTATAGATCTATGATTGGAGGATTACTTTATCTAACTCAAACCAAACCTGACATAATGCATGCAATGTGTCTTGTGGCAAGATTTCAGGCAGAATCCAAGGAATCACATGTGATGGTAGTCAAGAGAATTTTGAGCTATTTAAAAGGTACAATAGATTATGGTTTGTGGTACCTAAGGGATAGTGACTTTGTTCTCAGTGCATATACTGATGCAGATTGGGCCGAAGATGTGGATGACAAAAAAAGTACAAGTGGAGGTGCATTCTTCTTGGGAAAAAGATTAGTATCTTGGTTGAGCAAGAAATAGGATTCAATATCCCTATCTACTGTAGAGGCAGAATACATTGCAGCAGCATGTAGTTGCACTCAAGTGTTATGGATGAAGCAGACTTTGAAGGACATCAAAGTTGTGTATGAAGAACCTATTGCAATCTTTTGTGATAACACAAGTGCCATAAACATATAAAAGAACCCAGTGATGCATTCAAGGACCAAGAACATATCCATTAGGTATCATTTTCTGAGAGAAAAAGTGATAGAGAATGAAGTCAACTTGGAGTATGTTTCTACCAAAGATCAGATTGCAGACATCTTTACCAAGCCTTTGCCCAAGGATACTTTTGAGTATCTCAGAGAAAAGTTAGGGGTCATCACCCCTCCTTCTCTAAACTAAGATGCACAATGGTGCATCAGTCCAGAGGTGTTCAGAGGTCTAGATTGATGCTTTTTAGGGTTACTTCTAAGGGAGAGTAGTTAGAAAGTTCAAAGAAGAGATTAGATCAGAGTAGAAGAGTGCAAGTATGTTCCCTTTGCCATTGATGTCAAAGGGGGAGAGAAGTCATGTGAAAAACTTAGAGTGCAGTTGTGTAAGAGAAAGGGGGAGAATTTTGGAGAAAGAAAGAGTGCAGGTGTGTAAAGAGAAAGGGGGAGAATCTTGTCTTGATGGTTGTTGTAGTTTTTCACATCATATGTTGCATAAATGACAAAGGGGGAGATTGTTGCAAGTATATGCCTAATCAGTGTTGTCATTGATGTCAACATATACTTGTTGTCATTGATGTCAAATGTATCTTATTCTATTACTTGTTTAGAAGACTTGGATGTTGAGGATATTAAGAAAATTAGCCTCTCAGGAAGAAATAAGTAAGTCACAAAGAAGTACAGTACAGATAGTGAGTTGTATGCTGAAGATCAGTCTGGTAAACTACTCCACATTTATTCCTGCTTGCAGATTGTGGTCTGCGGATTAGAAGTCAGTTAGAGGTATGTCTGAGGATGCTACATTTTAGGTCTAAGCCATCTGCATGAAGATATGAGTGAGTTGTATTCACCAGAGTGAAGTCTACTTTTTCTATAAGTTCAGTTGAGACAGGAATATAGTATTTGGCTCCGCATTCCTCCGCAAGAAAGTATTTTGCTTTGCGATTCTAGAGGGAAGTCTGGGATGATGATAAGTGCCTACAATTGCAATGGTTCATGGTTTGGTGGTCTACAAGCTATCTTTCTTTTATGACAGTTGAAGACAGTAAAGTTCATGTACTCTGGTGAGAAGATTCCTATGAATAAAGTGGTTAAGGTTCATACAGTTGCTCCTGGTGATTATAGCGTGCTTGTGGATGTCTCCTAATCATGTTCATATCTAGACTTTGGTTCACGTTAAGAAATTGAGATGGTGTGAATATTGTTCCCAGATAATGTAGCGTGTAACTAGTCTTGGCCAACCTGGTTGATCCCAATGATTGTGGAGATCTCTAGAAGATTGTGGAAGCATGTTGTGGCATGGAAGATCATGTTTGCATCCCAGCTAAGGCATGGCATGATCCACATTTCATTCCCTTTGCATGATGTTGCAATAGGTCAAGACCTATTTTGTAAATGTTTGTAATACCGACCTTGGAGATTGTTCCAATGGTTGATGCCGACCTTGATGATCATTCCAAGGTTGATGTAGTGTATAAATACTTGTAGTTGAGTCATGGAAAAGGCATCCTTGAGTGAAAATGAGAATATATTAAGAAAGGTCCAAAGGCAGAGCAGAGAAGAGGCAGAGGAAAGAAGAGGAAGAGCAGAGCAGAGGAAGAGTAGGGTAGAGGAAGAGCAGAGCTGAGGAATTATTTATTCACAATAAAGAAAGGTGTTGATTGTGGTATTAAATTTGGCAATAAGCCACCAGTAGGGTTTAATAGCCCTCAGGGTTTAACAACCCTTATTGTAATCTTGCTAGGTTTAGGGTTGAGGTAGTGAGCCTGCTAGACCTAGTTGTTCTTTATGGAAGTAATCCAGTATGTTTAGGCCTATGGGGTGACCAAGCCTGAACATCACTATTTCAAGATTGCAATATATATTTATAGTTAATCCTCTTTGTGGTTTTTCCCCACCTTGGGATTTTCCATGTAAATCCAGTGTCTCTTGTGTTTGATGTTGTATCTGTGGTTAATTTTTTGATTTCATGCACTCATTGTTAAACCATAATAATTGTGGATAAGTGATGAATGTTTAATTGCAGAAAGTGTTTAAGTTTTTGTGACAACTGATTCACCCCCCCTCTTAGTTGTCCAACGCATATCAACAAAAACATGCAAGCCCATGCAAGTTATTCTGACCACATGCAAGCAATATCCAATTCATGCATCTCTAACACTATAGTTAACTCCAATATTATATCCATGCAAGGTGTCTCAACATTATCCACTCATGTGAATAAAAAAGCACAACTCTAAGTCTAAATATAAGCCCCCATGAAAAGGGGACGCCCAATTCTAACTCCCACTCACTAGGAGTTATCAGACTCTAAATTTAGACTTAGGAGAAGTCAACAAAGTCTTCATGTCTCCCATCTCAAAGTGGGCGCCCAAGTTTGCTTTTATCCAATTAGGAATTAATTGCAAAAGTCAAAGTGATATAATTAATCTCTCAAAGTCCTAATGTGTTGGGGAACACATTCCAAGAAATTTGGAGACACATGAATTGGTTAGGATTACAAGTTAATGGAAACTTATCCCAACATTGTAGGCTATCTACCTTTAATATGAAATTGCACAATGTATTCCAAGTTCTAGACCACTTGTGCTTAATTATGGTAAGGTGTTTCAAGATGCATATTAAGTAGATCAGGTGTACAATGACTCTATTTCTACACCCCAATTGGTCTAAAGAAGAAGGCATATACATAGAGGAGCTAATGAGGGATGTATTTAAGTATAGTAAAGATTGGCTAGATCATAATACTATAGAGTTGGAAGGATAGGGAGTTCCTTTGACCTATATAAAGGAGAAACCCAAGAAGATAAGGAAAAAGAAGGATATTGAAGTAGAAGATTTGGAGGGAAAAGGAAAAGAGAAAGAGGTGGAGGCTCTAGAGTGGAAAGGAGAGGCAATAGAAACAATTGAAGAGGATACTAAAATAGAAGAACTATTACCTCCTCCAAAGAGCAATGTCAAAGGAAAGAAGATTGCTACCTCTGCTACACCAAAGATGAGAGGAAGTAAGAAGCCACCTCTTGCACAACAAGTATACAAGAGGAAGAAAGATATTAAGGCAAGTGAATTAGAGGAGGATCCTAATCCTTAATTGTAAAAGAAGAAAAGGAAAACAAAGGAAAGTGTACTTGCAAATATAGGTGACGGTACCCTTGTACCATAAGGTAATTCTCCACCTCCTTCACCAAAACCTCCACCATCTCCAATTTCTCAAGTTCATGTCTCCTCTCCTCAGATTCAAGCAGCCATCCCCATATCCATAGTCCATCCAACTCCTATCACTTCTCCTATCATTTAACCATCTTTCCCTTTGCTGCAACAAAGCCCAACTAATATTCCTATTCAAACATCTGTAGTAGTTTTCACTATTCCTACAACCTCTACCTCTCCATCCATTCCTTCTACTGGTCATCCCATCTAATGTTTCCCTTACTTCCATCCCACATACTCTTCTCCATCCACTTCTCAGGCCCACTTCCATACATTGTTTCTACATCCACCTCCACTTCTATCTTCCTATTTCCAACTCCTTAATTCTTTTCTAACTTGAATAAGGTTATTTTGGAGCAAGCTAGTGTGGACTTGGTTACCCCTCTCAGTTCACTGGGTGAGCCTCTACAACCACCATCTTTGGAAAACATTGATAGAGTAATCTAAGATTTGGAGAAACATGAAACTTAGCATATTGTAAGGGGTGATACAAGAAGTACTAGTTGAGTAGCCTCTGCTAGTTGAAAAGGAGATTCAAGTTAATATTCCTCAATAGGAAGTTCACAAGGACATGCCCAAACAAGAAGATCAACCTATAGTACTGTAGACACCTAAAATTGACTCATTCCTAGATCAAGCATTCATCTACATCAATCAAATAATTCTTAATTATTTTATTATGTTCATCTATCGATTATTATCCATTTATTCCTCCATATTTAATTAAATAATTCCAATTATTTAATTAAATCATTTTATCCTCCATATTTGATTAAATAATTCTGATTATTTAATTAAATCAATTTCCCTCCTATTTAAATAAATAAATTCAAATTATTTATTTAGTTAGTCTTTTTCCTTCAAAATGAATTAATTTTAATATTTAATTCATTTATCACATGTGCATGAAATTAAATTATTTATTTATTTATTTCCCTATTATTCCCTCTCATCCATATTTCACTCTCAATCAATTTAGATAACTAATCAATCAAATTAGTTAACTAAATCAATCAAATCAGTTAACAACTTAGTCAATCTAGTTAACTAGTCAATCAATTCAGTTGACTAGTCAATCAACTTAGTCAACTCTCCAATCAATTTTGTTAACTCCCTTGATGCATGAGAGGACAAGGACACTTGTCCCTCTCTCATTTGTGCACATCCTCTCAACCATTTCTATCCATTGATCTCTCTGATCACTCTCCACCATTGATCTTCACTGTTGGAAATCTATAAATTGAACATCCTTCTCCATTGATGATCCTCTCTGATCTTCATACAACATTACTATGTAGAAATCATTCTAAATCCAATCATTATCATCACAAAGTTATGTTGTTCAATTGAGCAATTCACAATAATCAAAGAGCAAAGAGCAATCGATTGGAGCAGGGTGCACTTCAATAAGCTCGATCAGTGAAGGCAATTTGTTTATGCATTGGGAGGTAAATTGTACTTATTTGGTTTATCTTTTGTTTATGTTTGCATTGCAAGTTTTACCCTATCACACTTTGGCACGCTGGGTACTCTCACTCTCGCCATTAGCTTGTTTATGCATTCGCGTGCTTATGCATTTTGATTTGTTGATCTAACCTCATTTTTTGTCAAGTTCGGTGATCAAGTTTTACAAGTTAGCTCCTACATAAAAACTAACCTCGCCATTGAGTCCGCGAGGCCTCGTAGGTAAAAAATTGACATATCACACCCCTACCTTTAGTTACTGAATTTTTTTTGAAAATTTGTTTACTTTTGACCTAATTTTGCAAAAAAATAAATAAATAAATAAATACAAATTGTTGGTTTACTTTTCCATTTATTTATTTATTTTTGTTAAAAAACAACTAAAAACAAAAAATAAATAAAAAAACAAAGAACATACAAACAAACAAACAAAAAAAAAAATCTGTGAGGGCTTCGACCCTCTGCTCAAAAGCCACCCTCTATTCCCCTACTCCTCCAAGCCTCATCGGGCTACTTTTAGGTGAATTTCATTTGATTTGGGTGTTTTTTTTGCCCACCTTTTTATGGGTTTTCATTTAACCCTCTTCTCGTTGTTTCAATTATCACATTTGCACGGTTTGCATTTGAAGTCTCAAGATCTCAAGATGCCATTTTGTTCTTTGAATGATCTCTGCCGCAGGTCGTATCTTGCAAGTAACTGAAGGCTTCCATACATATCGAAAGTTGTTGGTGTTTGGCTTAATGGTCTGCAGATCTCACCAACCTTATCGGTCAAGTTTTCTATAACTATTACATCCGCCATTATTATATCTGCTTGCAGGTTGCGCTCATTACAGTTTGTGCTTCATTTTGTGTTTGGCTTCATAGGGCATCATAGACTCTTTATCAAACTAGTCGACCTCACCAACTATCAATGCCATTCACCTTTGTGCTCCCACACGCTCCTTCACCCACACCCCACCTAACACCTATGGCGCCTCCTCCGCCACCCCCAAACCCCACTCCATCGTCCGCCCGCTCAGTCCCGTTCCCCTGATCTGCCCAACACCCCCCGCCTCCCCACCCTCTCCGCTCACAGCATCACCCCTGCTTTCCCTCTGCTGCCACACCACCACCCTGCCTCCACCCCTGTGCGTTGCTCCCCGTACACCCTGCCACTTCCTACAAAAAAAACCCTACCCGCCACTCCACAGAAAAAACAATAAACAAAAACAAAACAAACCAACCAATAAAAAATAAATATAAATAAAAAACAATCAAAACACAAAACAAACAAAAACCCTAACCCAAACAAAAATTTAAAAAAACATTAGAATTCCACTTTATTTTTTATGTTTAAAAAAACAAAAAAAAAAAAATTAGGTCTTTAGCACCTATCAACAAACTTAACCCTCAAACCCTAACCATCACATGTGACCACTTTTGTCTTTAACCACTAGTGGTTGGGTTTAGTAGTCATGCCTATCCTTTTTTCCTCCAGATGCCCTAATAGGCAGTGTTTTTCAAACTTTCATAACTTTCACATATAGAGGTAGATTTTCGCAAAACAAGTGGTGTTATGGAACTGGTTCGCCCAGCGACGCTATGAAGAAGTCATTTTTAGGTAACTATGCCATTTTATTAGGGAATTTTTCATTCAAAGTCAACCCTAGTTTCAAACTTCAAGTTAGCATATCTTGAATAATTTTTATCAAATTTCAATGCATTTTTTTAAAAACAGCTTAGAATTTCCTAAATTTTCTGAATATGCAATCCATTTTTTTATAGATACTCATCTCACATCAGATTTCTCACTTTTCACATTAATGCTTAGGGTTTGCAAGTGTCTCATTTTTTCTTGGTTTTTCTGACTTTCAAGTGAATCGAAGGGGCTAGAACAACATTAGTATCAGTCACAATAGAAGATTTAAGGATGAAAATATTCAGGTGCAGTCCATTCATCTTTCATCTATTTTCATTTCATCATAATCATTGTTTGCAAACACACTTCAATTTGGGCATGAAAAGAACATTTGTTTTCTCTCACATTTGGATTTGGGCTTAAAACAAATCATTGTCTTCAATCACACATTCAAATTAGGCTTAAAATGAACCATTGTCTTCCATCACACATTTTGACTTGGGTTTAAAAAGAACGGGTGTTTTCTTTGTTTGGTGGATTTGAGTGTGCTTCAGGGTGTGTATACTCTTCTCATGCACTTCGTGTGATCTTGAGAATCAAAAACATCCCTTAATCCATTCATTTTCACACACGCATTTCCATTTCTAAGGGTCAATTAATATTTGCGAGTGTGAGTCAAGTGTGTGAAATCAAACACACCACTTGATTTGCTAGTGTCACCTTTCTTAGGAGGCCTACTTGGAGACACACCACTCCAAGGGATGACCTCAACTCTTGTGTTCTGCCAGAGTATAAACAATGAGGAGTGAATAAAAAAACATGCCTCATGGAAGTTACAATCTTGTCATTTGGGCTAAGTCCCCAAGAAATTTATACCTTAGGGAAGTGAAGGTGAAGGGTGTGTTACCCTCTTCTCTCGACTGTGTGGCATTATTTTGCTTTCATTTCACAGAATTGGGCCCCACGTACCTTGTGTATATTGGGGACATCCCTAGACCACTTGTGTATCCTAGACTAAGACCTATTGACCATACCCACTTGATTAATATTATGCTTGTTGATGTGTCTTTAAGTGTCTTCATCATCGTATCAATCAATCTTGAAATACAAACTTGCTATTGTGTCATGTGTGTGATTCATGCATGTACATGTGAAATCTTTTGATTGAATATTGCCAAAGTCAAGCCTTCAACATAAACTGCATTCTACATCATTCTAATCCATCACTTGTCAACATGGTTCTGATCATAAAAAACCTAGGTCAAATCAAAATCCCAATATCCACATCCTAGGAGGATATCTTTCTAACTCCAATAATGGTGAGCACCTTGTAGATCATGATCCCTATTTTGAGGAACAAGCTGAAATACAAAGACTTACACACAGAGGCAACTCCCTAGCACCACACCTATAATACATCATCCAAACACTTCCCCAAATGCCACAACCCCTCGACCAAAAAAACCTACAATGACTACAATCCATCATCCAACAACTTCAACACAACCCATCACCTCTACTACAACAACTCCTAGCCACCCACCAGTCCAAAACCCAACAAACACAAACACACTATCAACAAATTTCATCTCCATCCTATGTGTCATCCCCCTTAACTTCATACCAGCCAAACACACATCATGTTACCCCTACATCAACCCATCCCACTTCTTCCACAGTTAAGCCCTATCTATATCAATCCATACCTCAAGAACATTTAACCCAACAATTCCAACCTCAACAACAACAATTCCAATCCCAACAACAACAATTCCAACCAAAACAATAGCAACAACTACAACCACAACCTCAACAAATTACACCTCCATACCATGTGTCACCCCCATCACCATACCAATATAGCCTACCCACATATCATGTCAATTCCATATCAACCTATCCCATCGATACCCAACAACATCCACCCAAAGAACATCCAACTCTTCTAAACATTTCACCTCACCACCAAATTCATTCACAAGGCTCTCACATTCCTTAACAACACAAACACACAAGTCTAAGTTACCCTTTACACAAAAATCAAGTGTTCTTAAGTCCTCATAGTACCTTTGACAAGGGAAAAACCACTCTAGCTTATGCATCCTATGGGTCAAAAAGTCATGAATTTCCCCCATGACAGAAGTGAGTTTAGCCAATTCAGTCTATTGAATAGTACATTAGCAGGTGAGAATGTTAATGGCTTCATGGCATTAAGGAGATCAATGAATGCAAGTTCTGCACTATCTAATGTTTTGCACAATTACTTTCAAGATGGAAATACTCATGTTGTTGATGAAAAAGGGAATTTTCATTTTCCTGATGTCAAGATTAATACCTTTTATCCTGAAAAAGGCATTAAGGCCAAAGTGTGTGATTCTGTGCGTCAATCTGAAATTAATCTGTTAGTTTCTAGAACTGGAATATGTCCTATTTATTTACCATTCTTACTTCCTGATGACGTTTCACGATGGAGAGATAAAGGTTTTTTCCATGTGCATTTCCCACATGTTGATATTATTGTTCATCCCCACTTTAATTATAATATTAATGCTGAATTTTTTGCTAATGCTGAATTTTTTGCTACTCTCATTGATACCCATTGTCGTGTCTGGGATCAAGCTGTCATTGCTCAGTTTCGAGGGATCCTTAGTGCTGAAAAGGGTGATGGAGTTATCTCTGTCCAACCTAATTTTACTTTATCCCTCTCTAACAAGTTTATTTCCTCAGCTTTTTGTCTATTACTGCAAGTCAAAGGTGTCTCCCTCATGCCTGGATTTGTTTATGCCACCATCGGAGGTTGTTGTATCTACCGTCTCATGAACACTATGTCTCCACCAGTTTCTTTGCCCACGGGGGTAGGTTTTCCCTAAGGATCTTCCAATCTATTGGATTATGGAAGGTTTATAGACCATACTGGTTTCGACATAGGATTTCCAATCATTGAACAATTGTTAGATCGCCAAAAACCATAGTTCTTAAATCTCCCTATTCATAGAAATAGATTTTCAGAAAGACCTTTGATCCAATCTTGAAGAGTTGGTAATATAACCTTACAGTCTGTACCAGACCAGACGATTCTTGAACAACCTATAATAGACGAGTCCTAGTCTAGACCACAACCCTTGAAACGTAGCTATTCAATGGCCCATGCTTATTCAAGCACAAATAGAAAACCTTTTGTAGATTATAATCCTGAAGAATGTTCAACTTCTAGCGGTTCTCAGAGATTTAGGCAAATACCATCTAGATCTTCCTTCTCTTCTAGATCAAGCCTCACAAATGACCCAGAACTTATGGATGACTTAGTTAGACAAATGAGTTCCAGATTGCATCTTGCTCCCAAGCAAGGTGATGAAGAATCAAAGAAAGAGAAAAAAGGAAAAGGAATTAAAATTGCCAAATTAGGTGAACATGCTAGTATGATGAGAGAGAATCTACCAAGATATGGAGCTGAACGAAGGTCAAAGCATACAGTCCAGGTTGATCCAACAACAGCCTTAGAGCTAGTAAGTTATGCACCTGGTAGATGGCCTACACAAGACAGTTATCAGGTCATAAATCCTGATGACAAAACATGGGGAAGATATGAAGCAAAGTTCCATACAAAGGTTGGGTCAAAATAGAAAAACTCTGAAGCACAAAGAAACTGGCAATCAAATTGGATGCAAACAACTTAGGAAAATTTAGATGATATGGCTATTGATATTAAGCACGGGATAAATAGAACAGTCTCTGTATATGATAATTTGCTTCAGGTTTAGCATATAGCATATAAAGTAGAAAATAGTGTGAATAAGATAGACAAGCAATGTACATCTACCCTAAATAATTTTGGTAGCCTAAATTTCCAGATAGGCCAAACTCAGACCACAATGGCAAATGTTTACTCTAGCACACAGAGACTAGATACTATGTTTGGACAAATATATGATCATGTCTCTACCTCAGAAAATAAAAGAGATACTCAGGCCCAAGAAAATAAAGTTTTGCTTGAGCATGTAGCCAGAAACCTTGAAAAGGTTAGAAAATATGCAAAAAAGATTAGAGTATCCCAGAAAGGTAAGGACAATTCTAATGAAGAAACAGAAGATACTAAAACTCAAAAATCAGAACACAAAGCTAGGCCAAAAGTCCAGCGTAGGAAAAGCATCCTCTTTACAGAAGAAGTAGAAGAACAGCCAGCATCTTTTATTATGACAAGCCATACTCCTCAGATGCCCTCAAAAATAGGTCTTCGTAAGCAAAAAGAACATATGATGCAAGCCACAGAAGAATTAAAAGATTGGCTTCAAGAATGCCGACAAGAAGACAACGAGCCTGTCTATATGGAAGAACCTGCTGCAGCCATGAATTCATCAGATGAAGAAATTTATGACGAAATATATCTTGAAGAAGATGTATCTGATACAGATAGTTTGCCGCAAGATGAATCTTCTTACATAGAAATCAGAGAAGATTGGGAGCATTTGTGCATGGCTAGTCAATCCACTGTTGATAACCAAATAGATATTGAAATGAGAGATGCTGTGTCAGAAAATGCTAGGCCAGAACAACTCAGAGCTTATGCCACTTCTGGTTATATCTTGAACATTGACAAGATAATAGACCCCTATGACACCATTTACACCTGGTGTGACACATTAGAAAATTTTTATGATACTATGGGATCTTGGTCTGAAGCCAACAAGGTCTTATATGCTGTAAGACTTATGTCTGGAAAACTCCGTAGCTGGTGGAATTCTCTTCCAGATAATGGTGTGATATCCATTAAACCTGACACTAGTGATGAATATGTCAAAGAGGTGGATATGGGTAGAAACGATATCTCTGCTGAAGGTTTTGCTACATTAAAACCGACTTTGATAGGATTGTTCTCTGGCAATAGGAAAAATGACATCCTAGAAGCAGAAAAAATACTGTATTCATTACAGTTGAAAGACTTAGGTAAATTGCATAAATATAACCTAGTCTTTGAAAAATACATGATAGCTGCTCAGAAACTTCATGATCCAACAACAAAAAAGTTTTATCTCAATTCTCTTCCCTGTGGTCTTGGAGAATACACTGAAGATTATGTTATGACCAAATATAAATCCAAAATAGATAAATTTGGATTTGGAGAATTGAAGGCTTTGGTCACATATAAGTTGGATAAGGGATGTCTAATAAAAGCACTCAATGATAATAGAGAACAATATAATTCTTCTTGCAATATGAAGGATTACTGTAATTTGCCCCCTATCAGTCAGATTAAGGACTTTAAGCAAGTCAAGAAATTTGGTAAGAAGTCTTGTGGAAAAAATTGTCATTGCAAAAGATGCAGAAAACCTAAATATGATGATGATAACATGGAACACTCCTTCCACAAGAAAAAGGCATATAAAAATAAATACAGATTGGCACCTGTCAATAGAAACCCTTTCAAAAATAGAAAACCTCCAAAGTATCTGTTCAAAAAGCATAAAAACTCCTCTCAAGGGAAAAGACTAGTATAGTGTTTTATATGCAAAGGTCCTCACTATGCTACTAAATGTCCCAAGAAATATAATCCTGAAAATAAAGTCTATGCTATGTTTGATGAACAGGATTTTTCTAATAACTGTGAAATTGTACAATGTATAGATGCTCTTAATTATGCTAATACTCAATTGTTTGAATTAATAGAAGTTCTACCAGATCAGTTTTGTATGGCTCGGGACAAGCACAAAAAGATTTACTCTTCTAGCTCTCCAGATGAAGATTCTTCTCATTCTGACTCTAGCTCACCAGATGACAAGGCAGTTTCCAAAGTGGTCAAAAAAGATATCAAGGATCTTGATTTTAAAATAAGTATGAAAAAATTCAAAGATCCTTATCATATGCCTGGTTCTCTGGAAGAAAGAAAGACTGCTACCAAACAACAAGCCAAAGACCTCAAAGCATGGGAAAAAGAGAAGGTTGATCTGCAGAAAAAGGTAAAAGGTCCTAAACGTTCTCGCTCTAAGCATTCCATTGCCAGTTCTCCTTCTCCACCACCTCGCAAGTCATCTCATGGTGACATCCATCCAAAATGGTTGTCTAAATATCATATTTCTCCTTCAGCCTTGAAGCATCAGTCGTCTCACCATTCTCCTTCTACTTCTCTTGGCCGCTACATTGACACCCTTTGTGCTAAAATTGATCAATGCCATGAAGCCATTAACATTCTCACCCGCCAATGTGCTATTCAACAGACTGAATTGGCTAAACTCACTTCTGCCGTGGGGGAAATTCGTGACTTTTTGACCCAAGCTAATAACACTTCCTCTGCCTCTTCTGATTTAGATGGCTCGGCACTCACTGAACCTACACATGCCTTATTCATGGTTGAAAACTGCACATACATCAGAATAAATCTCTGTTTCTCTAGCTATAAACCCATTCCTATGGATGCTTTTGTAGACTCTAGCTCCTCAAGAAGTTTTGCCAAAACAAATGCTATTCCTCCTGAGTTTTGGAAAACATGATCAAACCTGCCATCTGGATATGCCATAAATGGAGCAGAGATAAAAATGGGTCGATATGCTCAAGATGTTACCATTAAAATTCAAGGTAAGTAGTTTGTCCTAGATCTTATTGAACTTGATAGTCTTAGAGAAGATATCTTGTTAGGGTACACCTTATTGATAAAATATCAGCCTTTTGTCTTAAGAACCCATGAAATATCCCTCAGACATACAGATGGACCACTAAAGATTCCTTCTTTGAAACTTGTCAATCATAAGCTCTCTAAGAAAATCCATGACAAGAAGAAAGAAACCATGAATTCTCAAGGACCCCAACTACCTCTCTTATTAGAACCAGTAAGAGCAAAATTTGAGCAAGACTGTTGTAGTTTAAATCCATTACAATTCTGGTCTAGAGAGCTTGAAGAATGTGAAATAAGGATCAAGCCAGATTGTCAATCTGTGATTCCATTTGAACTAGCTTATTTAATGAGTCCTTCTGAGGTCAAAGAAATGGATGAACACCTGAAAGAGTTAATAGAGGGAAAATTTATTAGAGACAGCAAAAGTCCTTTCAGTTGTCCAACCTTCTTGGTAAGCCGAACAGCAAAGAGGTAAGAAAAGATTATGTATCAATTATAAGCCTCTAAATGACATAATATTGCCATTTAATTATCCTATCCCATTCAGCACAGATCTAATTATGAGAGCTGCTTCAAAAAAGGCATTTTCTAAATTTGACTGCAAATCTGGGTTTTGGCAAATTAAAGTCAAAGCAGAAGATAGATATAAAATAGCTTTCTCAGTCCCTCAAGGATTATATGAATGGAATGTTATGCCATTTGGTCTAAAGACTACTCCTGCTTACTTCTAGCGTAGGATGGACAAGGCTCTTAGGAGTTTAAAAGATTTTTGCTCTGTTTATATTGATGATATCATTGTTTACTCTGATGCTGATGCTCAACATTTATGGCATTTGGAAGCTTTGTATAATACAATCAAAAGCCATGGACTTTGTCTTTCTGCTAAAAAGATGGTGATCGGGCAACAAGAAATCAACTTTTTGGGTTTGATCTTATCACAAGGAAAGGTAAAACTCCTACCTCATATTCTTTGCCATATTTCTGAATTCCCTGATATTCTGATAGGAGTAAAGCAGATTCAGAGATTCCTTGGGTGCTTGAATTATGTGAGTCCATTTTATAATGGATTGGCCAAAGACAGAAAAAAGCTTCAGAATCAGTTGAAAGAAGGAGCAAGTCCATGGACAGAAGAATTAATAGCCATAGTTCAAAGAATCAAACAGAAATGTCAGTATCTTCCTACATTGCATTTGCCTGAAGAAAATTATCCTTTGATTTTATATACTGATGCATCTGATGATGTTTGGGGTGCTATTTTAATACAAGACATTCCATTGAAAGGAACTCAAGTTTGTGGTTACAGGCCAGGAACTTTCACTGATACTGAATGTAGGTATACTATCTATGAGAAAGAAATCCTGGCTGTTAAAAAGGGTATTGAAAAGTTTAAGATTTTTCTTAAACCAACTCACTTCATTGTGAGGACAGACAGCCAACCAATGAGATCTTTGCTCAAGAAAAAGCCAAACAAGGATATTGCTCATGGAAGAATTGCCCGCTGGTACCTAGATTTTACTAGTTATGATTTTGACATTGAATGGATAAAAGGAGATAATAATCCTTTAGCAGATTCTCTTACCAGAGAAATGGCAAAATTAACAGAACACATGATCATGCTTATTGAACCAGGAGAAACTTTGGTTAGGAAGGATGGAGTGGAAGTCTTCTTAAGCACTGATGAACAAGGTAATGAACTATGGGTTCCACAGCTACCACCAGAAATAATAACACCAATTCTGCATACACATTTCCTGGATAAATGGTTGCAAGATCTGAGAAACCTGATACGGGATAATTATGATAAAGGTATTCTTGATGCTGACGAGCAAGAGATTTTCTTGAAGCATTTTAGTCTAGAAAATGCCAATATTTATTTTTCTCTTAGAAATGGGATAACATTTGATGTATGTCTCACTTCTTTGTTACCCATGAACTGGACTGTAAAAAACAAAAAGAATTTTCTCAAGTGTGCCAAGTTTGGTTTTTTGAATAGCATCACTATCTTGCAAACATAATTTAAAGACTATGCAGATATTTTTGCTGGGTATAATGACAAGGTCATCTAGCCTGATACGGTTGAATTTTTTGATAACATCCAGGCAAATTTCAACTGGGCAATTCAAGAAGGAATGATTGGTCCTTCTGGTTATCTACAAACACCTTTGAACTACTATCTTCCCAAAGTAGAATATTATCCTTTGACGCATCATTGGTTTCCCAAGGCAGTTATTGAAGACATGGAGGTAGCTTTGCATCCAGCACTAGTAGCGGCTCAAACCGAGATTGATATAGCTTCTCCTGACGAAGTAGAAAAGATCATCTATACTTTCCATTCAAGATCAGATGATTTAGCTATTGCCTTTAGACCTCTACCAAGGTTCCTCATGCCACCTACCAATCTTGATTCTACAGACTTTGATGAAAGTGAAGACAATGACTAGCACTTGGGTTTGTCAGTGCCATGATGTCAGCCACATTATGTTTCTGACAACAGGATGTGACCCTATTTGAAAAAGCAAAATCCTCATATCTACTTTTGGGTGTAAAGCAGGTCATCCTCACATACGGTGTGTCTAATGCGAATATTTTTCACTGTAGTTAGTGCTTTTGGATTTGACTGCTTCACATCAATCCTCTCCTACAGTGGTGCTATGTGTCATATCTGTATGGTCAGATTTATAAGATGTTTTATAGTTTTGAGGTTTGCTCTTCCCTATAAATAAAGGCTCATTACCTCATTATAGGCATTCAAAAATTGATTCAGGAGCAAGAGATCTAGGTTCTAGGAATCACAAGAGTATGCTTGTGTTCTGCGCTTGCATGCGATCTGAACAATCAAAAATTGTGTAGATCAGGAAATTGTGAGATTGTGAGAAAGAAATGAGTTGTAATACAAAGCTACATTCTATAATATAAAATCCTTGTGCTGCATTTGAATTGGTATTAGAGCAATAAGCTAGAGTAGGACTAGGAGGCTCTTATATGGGTATTTGATTGGATGAGGATGTAGGGTACCCATAGGATGCATAAGCTAGAGTGGTTTTTCCCTTGTCAAAGGTACTATAAGGACTTAAGGACACTTGATCACACTTGATCTTTCATCTCTTTTCATTTCATCATAATCATTGTTTGCAAACACACTTCAATTTGGGCATGAAAAGAACATTTGTTTTCTCTCACATTTGGATTTGGGCTTAAAACAAATCATTGTCTTCAATCACACATTCAAATTAGGCTTAAAATGAACCATTATCTTCCATCACACATTTTGACTTGGGTTTAAAAAGAACAGGTGTTTTCTTTGTTTGGTGGATTTGAGTGTGCTTCAGGGTATGTATGCTCTTCTTATGCACTTCATGTGATCTTGAGAATCAAAAGCATCCCTTAATCCATTTATTTTCACACATGCATTTCCATTTCGAAGGGTCAATTAACATTTGCGAGTGTGAGTCAAGTGTGTGAAATCAAACACACCACTTGATTTGCCATTGTCATCTTTCTTAGAAGGCCTACTTGGAGACACACCACTCCAAGGGATGACCTCAACTCTTGTGTTCTGCCAGAGTATAAATAGTGAGGAGTGAATAAAAAAACATGCCTCGTGGAAGTTGCAATCTTGTCATTCGGGCTAAGTCCCCAAGAACTTTATACCTTAGGGAAGTGAAGTTGAAGGGTGCATTACCCTCTTCTCTCAACTGTGTGGCATTATTTTTCTTTCATGTCACAGAATTGGGCCCCACGTACCTTGTGTATATTGGGGACATCCCTAGACCACTTGTGTATCCTAGACTAAGACCTATTGACCATACCCACTTGATTAATATTATGCTTGTTGATGTGTCTTTAAGTGTCTTCATCATCGTATCAATCAATCTTGAAATACAAACTTGCTATTGTGTCTTGTGTGTGTGATTCATGCATGTACATGTGAAATCTTTTGATTGAATATTGCCAAAGTCAAGCCTTCAACATAAACTGCATTCTACATCATTCTAATCCATCACTTGTCAACATGGTTCTGATCATAAAAAAACCTAGGTCAAATCAAAATTCCAATATCCACATCCTAGGAGGATATCCTTCTAACTCCAATAATGGTGAGCACCTTGTAGATCATGATGCCTATTTTGAGGAACAAAAAGAAATACGAAGACTTACACACAGAGGCAACTCCCTAGCACCACACCTATAATACATCATCCAAACACTTCCCCAAATGCCACAACCCCTTGACCAAAAAAACCTACAATGACTACAATCCAATATCCAACAACTTCAACACAACCCATCACCTCTACTACAACAACTCCTAGCCACCCACCAGTCCAAAACCCAACAAACACAAACACACTATCAACAAATTTCATCTCCATCCTATGTGTCATCCCCCTTCATACCAACCAAACATGCATCATGTTACCCCTACATCAACCCATCCCACTTCTTCCACAGTTAAGCCCTATCTATATCAATCCATACCTCAAGAACATTTAACCCAACAATTCCAACCTCAACAACAACAATTCCAACCCCAAAAACAACAATTCCAACCAAAACAACAGCAACAACTACAACCACAACCTCAACAAATTACACCTCCATACCATGTGTCACCCCCATCACCATACCAATATAGCCTACCCACATATCATGTCAATTCCATATCAACCTATCCCATCGATACCCAACAACATCCACCCAAAGAACATCCAACTCCTTATCTAAACATTTCACCTCACCACCAAATTCATTCACAAGGCTCTCACATTCCTTAACAGCACAAACACACAAGTCTAAGTTACCCTTTACACAAAAATCAAGTGTCCTTAAGTCTTCATAGTACCTTTGACAAGGGAAAAACCACTCTAGCTTATGCATCCTATGGGTACCCTACATCCTCATCCAATCAAATACCCATATAAGACCCTCCTAGTCCTACCCTAACACCACCATGTAGTCCCTATCATAGTCCATTGGTCCATCAACCTTCTAATCCATCAAGCCCTTCATTACCTTCATCCCCATGTTCCTACACTCTTCCACCAAAGGATCCCTCTATCCAAAAAGCATTGCTTGAGCTACCCCTAAGAAAACCATCCAATCCACATACTCATCCTAAGCCTACAACATCCACCCCTATTATCCCTCCTCTTAATCCTCATCCTAAGCCTACAACATCATCCACCATTATTATCCATCCCTTATATTGTCCATCCACCCATACACTCATGCAGGATGTGATCCAATGGCTATTAGCAAGGAATCAACCATCCCCATGTCATAAAACACTTATGAATGATCCTATCAAAGAGAATTCAAACATCATGTCCATTCCTTCAACCCCATCATGTAATCCACAACTCATCAAGCCTATTGAAGAGTATCCTACCATGAGTCCAAGTCAAGATTCATTCTACCCTCATGTTGTTGACCATCTAGAACCTATCAAGCTTATCCAAGAGTCTTCTACCTCCACTTCCATTCAAGAAAATCTAGAGTTATGTCAAGAGTATAATCTAAAGCATGTGGAAACATTAATCCCTCATCCAATTCAAGATCAAAACACTTCCTTTCATCCTCTCCATAACTCTCTTTATAATAAAGATATTATCTATGATCAAGTTACTACCCATGAGTACGTAAGCCAAGTTCATCCTATCCAAGCTCACTATCACATTATCCATGTTAATCCTCTCTATAACCAAGAGCCTATCCATGATAAAATTGATCATATCCATAATCCCACAACTATCCATGAATAAGCTATCCACACTACTACCATCCATCCTCCACCTAGTCCTATCCATGATCCAACACCATCTACTTCCATTGATGAGAGACTTGCCTCCCAAGTAAACATAGATGATCAAACAAATGAAATTGATCTTAATGAGCATAATGATAATCAAGATCTTATTAATACTTTGTCCTCTGAATTTGACCGTATTTCAAATCCATCATATACCCTTGGTCTTACCACCTTAATCCATGAAATTTCCTCCTTAAAAAAGAAACAATCATTATCCACCACCTCATCCTCTCCATCAAATAATGAGCTTGCATCTAGTGTCCAAATCACCCATAATCCCATTGTCCACCACATACTCCAAAACATGAACTATCAAGGTAAAGGATTAGGCCTTCATGAACAAGGTATTTTGGAACCCATCCATGTCAAAGTCCCTCCATGATCATATGGCCTTGGTTATATTCCCCAAGACAAGCAATCTCAAGATGTTGGTATTCCCTCCATGCCTTCTAAATCCACTCATTTCCATCCTAAACCACATCATATCCCCAAAACATATGTCGCCATTCCACCTTCATTATCCTACAAAAGTCAAAAGCATGTGACTATACACCTTCCACCGTCCATTTTACCTCCATTACTTCCAACTCCTAATATTACTCCATCCACTTTACCTCCATTACTTCCAACGCCTAATATCCCTATCATCCAATCCCCTTATACATTTATCCACAAATCCACTTTTAATCCCTCCATCCATAAATCTCCTCAAATTCCTAATCATGATCAACAAATGCATACATCATCTAAACATGAAGCGTCCACCAAACCCATGGGATTCAAAAATAAAAATTTGGATGCCTCCACTCATAATGCCAAAAATCCTAAGGATCCCAATGCCTTAGGACATCAATGCAAAAAGTCAAAACAAAGTACATTCAAAAAGCTATCCAAGCCCATACCTTCACAATAAAAGTCCAAAAGCAAAATGGTTTGGGTACCTAAACAAAGAGCAAGCAAGTCAAATGAAGCATCCACATCTCAAAAATCCCAAAAATCCTCTTCCATCCAAAATTCCCATTCCATTCAAACATTTCAAATTCCCCCATCTCGCAAGAAAAACAAAAATCATAAAAATCCTAAGTGTATGTGGGTACCTAAATTCATACATCAACCATCTCCTAAGAAAACAACCCCATTACTTCCTACACCTCCTTCTAATCAAAAGATTCAATGTTTATCATGGTGTGTGCAACCATTGGTCTTGGTTCCTTTCCACTCCACAAAATTTCCACATACCTCCATCTCCCCATCTTTAATCCATTATCTTACATATTTCACCCATCATATCCCTATGGTCCATGCTTTTCCATAATCCACATCATAATCCACTATCCTTCCATCCATAATCCACATCATAATCTAGTATCTCCCATCCATCCTTACTTAATCCTTCCTTATATAATCCTTCCATACAGATCCACATCATAATCCTATTGTCCTCCTCTCTAGTTGTCCTTGATGACAATCCACACTCTCATGGTTCCTCATAGTTGACACATGTTGACACATGAGTTTTTTTTATACAGTTGATACATGGGTTCATCTCTTAATGCTCTATACAGTTGTTATGACCGTTGATGCACTTGATTCTGCTAGTTCATATTTGATGATATGCTCTCATATTCTCAATCAAATATGCTCTCATGTTCTCATGATGTTCTCATAATCTTCTAAATGCTCTATGACAGTTGATGTTGATACATGCTCTATGACAGTTGATATGTTCATGATCTCATGATGATATACATTCAGCATATGATATTCATATGATATCATACTGATGATGACATGACAGTTGGTATGATGATAGGACAATTGGTATGGTTTACACTTGCTCTTCAGTTGTATGATATCATGTCACATTTCCATACTATATTTTTTATGCTAATGATCCTTGACACAGTTGGCATGAGAAGTTTGGTACATCAAGGCTATTGTGATAATGTTGGACAGTGAAATTTGATGCTAAGTCTATGTGGCTAAGTGATATTACATGCATAAAGGGTTATAAGGGCTTCATAACATCATTTGTTTATTTCAAATGGTTATTCTTTTGATGTATTGGGTTAAGGTGACTAAAGGTCACTCAAGACACACCATGATCATTTAAAATGTTTTTGTGTCATATCAATTTAAATTCATAAAATTTATTATAGGTCACCTTCGAGCCACTTAATGGTTTTAACCTGATCAATAGGTTTTGGTTTTAACAACAGGTAACAAGGTTAATTTTTTCACTATGTTTTCACCGGGCCACTTAGGGCACACCGGGATCTCAGGTTACAATGTTATCATTGACCAAAAAGCTTTGATTGTGAATCATTTTGCAAAGTGCAAACTTTGGTTATATGCTTCTCCGAGCTAGGGTTTGACTCTGTGATGTGAAATCATGGTAGAATAAGGTGAAAGCCATGGATTATTTTGTGTGTTTACTGCTTCGTGAAGTAACAAAGCTAAATGTGGACTGAGACAGTGAACCCGTTACAGTTTGGTTCCTCAACATGACTTTCAGGTGTTGTCATTTCTTTTACCTTCAGTTTTACTCGTGCAAATTTAGTTAAGGCTTTTAATTTGTTTGCATTTCTTTAACAAAACAAAAGAGTTTCAAAATAAAACACATCTCAGTTCATTTCTGGTTAAGGGTTTCACAAGAGGTTTATGATAGTATGTTATTTGTTTCCATTTTGTAAATGACAATTGAAAAGGATAATTACTCTTGTTTACCCACAAACAATTTGTGTTAAGATTTGAAATAGTTTGAAGATCCTTTGCTTAAACTATGGTTACATTATGTTGGGGTTTATTGGTCGAGGATAGTTTGAAATTTTTTCATTCAGTTGTGATTAAAACTATGGTTTGCATAAATAGTTTGATTGCATAACCTTGGTTATACAAAACAATACATGGTTCATTTACTGTGAATAGAGGTTTTATTGAAGGTTTGACTTCAACCATGATAGTTTTCTTGACAGTTAGAAATTGTCTTAGACAATTGCATAATTTTAGTTACTTGTTCAAACTGTTTGATGAAAGGAAGAAAGACTTTGTATTGTATAAAATGACATTTTGTGAACACCTGAGATAAGGTTGATGTGTGTGCTTATTGCATTAGCATTGAAGTTATATCAGTGTGTTATATTGTTTCTTGAGTCTCAAATAATGAGGTATTCAAGACTTGGATTATAGTGGAACAGAGTAACCCTCTGTATTGAATCAAATTATTTATTGTATCTGATTGAAAAAGGCCAGTGAGGCAGTCATGATAACAAGCCAGTGAGGCAATATTAAACAGTCAATGAGACACTTTTTGTAAGCCAGTGAGGCACTTTACTGAGTGTTTTTTCTACCCCAAGAGGGTTTTCCACTCCTAAAATCTCTATCTTATGGTGTTAGTTGTTTCATGTTTCATTTGCTCATTATTCTTGAATGTTTGTCTGTTTATTAATGGTCTGTTACTCGCATCTAATCCATTATTTGTTTCAGTAGTTAAAATCTGTTTAAAAGTGTTTAAGCTTGTTTGTGTTCTCTAGAACACTAATTCACCCCCCCTCTCAGTGTTCTCAAGTACTCCAACAAATCCATTATCCACCTACCCCATCCCCCTCTATGTGCAATCCCTTACCAACATCTATGAGCAAAATAATGTTTGACATGACCCCATGTGCATCATCCATCTTTCAATAGAACCATCACCTTTCATGGAACTAGATGCTTGAGTCCTTCTTGTCCATATCCACCCTTTCCATCCAAGTATACAAAAAAAAGAAAAAAAAGTCAAAATCTTAAAGAAAAATCCCTTCGTCCAATGGTGAAAACCTAGTAAATAGGTGCCTTAATGGATAAGTACCATGATGAAAACCTAGCAAACAGGTGTCATGTGTAGGTTGATTATCTATGTGTCTTACACTTGGGGGCATGTTGTCTCATCCCACCTATCATTTCTTTTCTATCTACCTCATTCTATCATATCCTATCTTACCATCCTTAGCCATTATACCAACATACCTATCCCATCTATCCATCCATATTCCCTTCCTCCATTTGATCTTGATAGACATAGGGGAAAAATGCTGGAAAATGCTTTAGAAAATCTCTTGATATACCTTATCCTTTCCAGCCATTTCCATCATCCTCTTGTCCTAAGTTTTGTCATGAAATTTTCTAAACATACTACCTAGACTGGGGCATGTTATTCCTATGCAACATAGTCTTTGGAAATCACATCCTAGCTCACTTATGAAATTAAACATCCATCCATTCTATCCACTATCACCTACCCTTTTATCCATCCCATTATCGTGTCTTTCCATCCCATTTGTTATCACCCATCCTTTTGTCCAATTATCTAATCACATCTTCCTCCTTGCATCTAGACCTAGTTTTCCCTTGTCATTGGTATCTAGCAACAAGGCTATCCAAACTGCAATCCAATGTCACCCCAAAAAAAATCAAAATCCAAAAACATCAAAACATTCAAACATATCCCAAAAAAAATCACAAGATTATCCAAAAAAATCAAAAAATTAGAAAATTATCCAATAACAATCAAAAATCACAAAAATGTCCAAAAACAATCAAAAAATCAGAACAATGTCTAAAAACAACCAAAAAATCTCAAACATACAAAAAAATCAAATATCCACAAAATCCAAGCAATAAAACCAAATGTAAGTAATCCATAATCCATACCAATCTAGTCAATCAATCTAGCCAAATCATCCAATCACATCCTTTGGTCTTGATCCTAATCTTGTTGTGAACCAAATCAATTACTCATCATCAATAAACTATCAATGGGGTATATCGTTCCCACATCCTTGTGTTGATCTAGGGATATATCATTCCCCACAATGACAACACTATCATCATCATCATCATCATCATCATCAATCATCAATGGGATATATCATTCCCACATCCTTGTGTTGATCTAGGGATATATCGTTCCCCACAATGACAACACTATCATCAAATCATCAGTCAACGCATTAATCATCCATTTGCAGCTTGACAGGGGCAATACCTTGTTTGTTTTTGTATCATTTGTGCATGCTTGCTTGCTCGCTTGTGTGTGTTTTCATTTTTATCTTGAATTTGTATCAAATCCATATCTTTCTACCTAATATTCATATCTTGTGTATGTTGGAATAGATTTTTGCATTATCCTTTGCATCTAAGGTCATATCATACCTTTTATGCATTAGGACTTTAATGCTCTAAGTATCCTTCCTCATACATCTCGACAAGGTTGTATTATGCTAGGTACACAAGACACATCGTCACCCTAGTCCTTATACCTTGGTGCATAATGTCTCGTGTTATATCAAACTATAGAATTGCTCTGCTCAAATCAACATAACTACTCATCAAAATCCATCATTCTATCATCCATCCTTTTATCTTCTTCATTTTTCTCTATGTTGTTCTCCATCCACTATCTCCCTCTCATCTTTACATCCATTCATTTTGAGAGCACACCCCTATTCTTCCAATTCATTTGTCCTCTCGAGGAGGCATCATTCAACCTATTAATTAATCCACTAAGTACTTCTACCCGACTAGGGCATCATCATTTCTAATCCAATCATATTGTTCTTCTGAACCAAAATTTTCTTCTATCCAACATAGCACTATATTTTAAACTTCTTTGAAATGATGTTACTTCGCAACACCATCTCAAAGAGGGGCAAAATGCAGACACCTAAAATTGACCCATTCCTAGATCAGGCATTCATCTGCATCAATCAAATAATTCTTAATTATTTGATTATGTTCATCTATCGATTATTATCCATTTATTCCTCCATATTTAATTAAATAATTCCAATTATTTAATTAAATCATTTTATTCTCCATATTTGATTAAATAATTTAGATTATTTAATTAAATAATTCCAATTATTTAATTAAATCATTTTATCCTCCATATTTGATTAAATAATTCATATTATTTAATTAAATCAATTTCCCTCCTATTTAAATAAATAAATTCAAATTATTTATTTAGTTAGTCTTTTTCCTCCAAAATGAATTAAATTTAATATTTAATTCATTTATCACATGTGCATGAAATTAAATAATTTATTTATTTATTTCCCTATTGTTCCCTCTCATCCATATTTCACTCTTAATCAATTTAGATAACTATTCAATCAAATTAGTTAACTAAATCAATCAAATCAGTTAACAGGTTAGTCAGCCTAGTTAACTAGTAAATCAATTCAGTTGACTAGTCAATCAATTCAGTTATCTACCCAATCAACTAAGTCAACTCTCTAATCAATTTTGTTAAGTCCCCTAATGCATGAGAGGACAAGGACACTTGTCCCTCTCTCATTTGTGCACATCCTCTCAACCATTTCTAGCCATTGATCTCTCTGATCACTCTCCACCATTGATCTTCACTGTTGGAAATCTATAAATTAAACATCCTTCTCCATTGATGATCCTCTCTGATCTTCATACAACATTACTCTGTAGAAATTGTTCTAGATCCAATCATTATCATCACAACGTTATGATGTTCAATTGAGCAATCCACAATAATCAATGAGCAAAGAGCAATCGATTGGAGCAGGGTGCACTTCAACAAGCTCAATTAGTGAAGGCAATTTGTTTATGCGTTGGGAGGTAAATTGTAGTTATTTGGTTTATCTTTCATTTATGTTTGCATTGTAAGATTTCCCCTATCACAAGTGCCAATATAAGAAAAGACAATTGATTGCCAAGAAAATAAGGAGGTGTCCCTCTATAAAGATTAGGATGAAGAGGAGTAGTTGAATAAGGACCAGGGTCCAATTGTTGAACAACAAGCTAAAATAATAGGTGATGTACAAACAAGTGCTATTGATACCACTCATGCAGAAGATTCCTATAAAGATGCTTCACAAATTTCAATTGGACAAACAAATAAGTCCAATGATGGATAGAAAGAGGATGCTTCATAAGTGAAACACCAATCTTCTCCACAACAACAAATGGTGGAAGCAATAAGTGATGATTCTTTGACAATGGTTGAAAGGAAACATTCAACATAAGCAACCGGTAATAAAGCCTACATCCTTAGACTTCTTCAGTGTGATATCAAAGATAGATGCACGTAAAGAGAGAAATAATTCTAGAGTTCTATCTTCTATCACTACAACAAAACAGGAAATTAGCGCCAAAATTTAGTGCATTTGAGTTCATGGATTGGACACTTCTGCCGGTGCCAAACTCGGTGCGAACATGTGTGTTCACTTTGGCACTAGGTTTAGCACTGGGTTTAGCTTCAGGTTTAACGCTGGGTTACCATCAAGTTTAGTGCCGGGTTTAGTGCCAGATTTAGGGCCGGATTTTGTTGCTTCCAAATTGGCTTCTGATTTTGCTTCAGATTTTACTTCTTGTTTTGCTTCTTGTGTTGCTTCCAAGTTTGCTTCTGGTTTTGCTTTGAGGTTTGCTTCTGGTTTTGCTTCTAGTTTTGCTTCCAATTTTGCTTTTGGTTTTACTTTTAGTTGTGCTTCCAATTTTGCTTCCGGTTTTACTTCGAGTTTTGCTTCCAATTTTGCTTCCAGTTTTGCTTCCAGGTTTGCTTCTGGTTTTGCTTCCAATTTTTCTTCCAATTTTGCTTCCACTTTTGCTTCCAATTTCACTTCTGGTTTTGCTTCCAGTTTGCTTCTGGTTTTGCTTCCAGTTTGCTTCTGGTTTTGCTTCCAGTTTTGCTTCCAATTTTTCTTTTGGTTTTGCTTCCGGTTTTACTTCCAGTTTTGCTTCCAATTTTGCTTTCATTTTTGCTTCTGGTTTTGCTATCGGTTTTGCTTCCGGTTTTGCTTCCAATTTTGATTCCACTTTTGCTTCCAATTTTGCTTCCAGTTTTGCTTCCAATTGTTAGTGTAGGTTTTTATTTCCTAGTGGGTTATGTATTTTTCCTTATATTCCTAGGTTTTTCCTACACTTCTATTAATCTCGCTTATGTTAATAAAGCATGTCTTATTAGGTGAGTGGTTGCGAGGTGTCACCTTCCTACATGTGAGCATCCATTAGCTATCTTGGGAAGATACTTTGCTATCTTTAGTTTGATAGATGGTTGCTCCTCATTGGTCGGTGTTGCCACCTCCTCCCTCTCCCTGGTCTATACAAGCATGCTACCTAGCTTGTATTTTGCATCTTTTACTTTTACATCCTCTTAATGCTATTTTGCTTCTAGCATTTGTATTACTCTCTTGGAGACTAACTCTGTGTTGCTTTTTTGATTTAGTATCATTTGCATTCATAGTTTAGATATCTATTCTTTGCACTAGTTTTGTGGGTTAACAATCTTTTCAGATTCTAACATGGTATCAGAGCTTTGCTATGTGCAAGAGTAGATTTTAATTTCCATATTTGAGAGATTCGAGGAGGCTAATAAATCTTATTATAGTTTTTTGAAAAACCCAGTATGCTCTTCTCTTGCATCTTTGGATGATCTTGAGAATCAGAAAAGTTTGACGGAAACTTTTTTAATCTCTTGGGTTTGCACATGTGTTTTATGAAATCTAGGTGATTGCAACATTTCTAGTTATACTACAGCATTTCCAGCTGTTCCAATGCATCTAGGGGGTTTGAGAAAGTCAGATTTGGCTTTCGCTTCACCGAAATCAGAGATCGTCAGACACAGTTGCGAAACCAGGGTTTCAAGCTCAAATCTAACAACCAACTTGCATATTTGGTGTTTTAAATCAATATTGCAGGTTTCAACATGCCTTTTCTTATCTTAGGTAGCTGATTCAGCCTTTGCATGTCATTTTTTGGTTGTTGGGGTCATTTTTTGTTGCTAAAGGCATTTTGTTTACATTAGAACTACATCTTCTGTACATCAGAAAGAAAAACGCCTTCTAGGTTTTGTTCGGAGTACAGAAAAACTATCTGGGTATGTTTTATTTTTTGCATACAATCTATATATTTTGTAGAAATGCACTTAGAAAGCTACAGCAGGACCCCTCTCCATTGGTAGTTGCAGTTTTGAAGGCAGTTTTCAAATGCTCCATTCTTGCTCATACAGACTCTGTTTCCCATGAATTTTTTTTTTATTTTGGCTATTTTTTTGTTCTCTATGCACTAGTGTAGATATTTTTTTATTTTGATGCAGAGATTTTTCAGAAATTGCAGATTCTCAGTCGTGACACTACACAGTTCTCATTTTGGGAACTTCGGAGGATCATAACTTTCACATAAGACCTTGTATTGAGGTGATTCTTTTTTTGAAAGTGCATGATGTTTTGAGCATATTGCAGTGGTACTATTTATTTCTCTGGGTATTGTGCCAAAGTTGTATTTTTAGCATATGCTCTTCGTGAGGGTTTTCCAATGCATTGAAATCAAGAAAACTTAGTATTTCTTGCTAGTGGCAGTTGTAAACGTACTAATATAAAGTGCCAAATCATATTTTCTTGGGGGGTTCTTTGATTGAGTGAAAAAGGGGGTGTCTTATGTGCTCTCTTTGAGTCACATCTTTTATGGGCTTATTGTAATCATTTTGGGGGTTCATCATGGATTTTGGTTATTTCCATCCTTTTGTTGTTAAGCTAACCTCAGAGAACTATTTGTCTTGGAAACAAGGGATAAAAAATCATTGCCTTGAGCAGGATCTATTGCCCCATCTCCTTGGACTTGTTCCTGAGCCAAGTGACTATGAACAAAAGAATGCATGGTTTAACAATAATGACATGGTCTATGGACTAATATGTATTACTGTTTCTGAGGATATTCTATATCACATAGAGCACATTGAGTGCCCTTTCACTGCTTGGACCATCATCCAACAGTTGTATGGAGACTTTGGATCTTCATCTAATAGTGATGTTTCCTTGGATGACCAGGCTCTTGTGGATGATACTGAGACTTTTGTTGCCTCATCTTGTGTGACATACATTGATACCCCATCTTCAGATACAACACCTATTGCTTCATCAGATTCCAGAGATGCTTCTTTGAGAGCTTCCAGTGATTCTTTGCAGTAGGATCATTATAGTCTTCTTGATTGGGATTCCTATCTATCAGACATTACATCTTTGTTTGTGGAGTCCCACATTTCAGATTTGGAGGACACATTTGAGGGGCTATCTCTCCTCTTTCATGATAATTATTTTTTCCTTGCACCTATTGCTACTTCATAGTTTAGAGTTGCTTCTTCGAGGGCTTCTAATGATTCTTTGCAACAAGATCAGATATGTCTTCTGGATTCACTTCATTGGGACCAATTTCTACTAGACATCTCTTGTTTGTTTGTAGAGTCTCACATTTTGGATCTGGGTGACACTCTTGAGGACATTGAACTCCTCTTTGATGAGAGTCATTTCATCACTGTTAACCCATCTTCCTTGTCTTTGGATCTTGTACCTTCTAGTTCTACACATGGGATTGGATTGCTTCTACCTTCGAGCATTGAGGCATCTTTTGATATTCAAATGGGGACACTTGAGCAGAGTTCTGAGACAGGATACATCATGAGGCTTCCTTCCTCACCTTGCATCTTTGAGTGGGAGTTACTTCAGCATTCACCATTGGAGTTGTTTCTTCTTAAGGGGAGAAATGTCATTTGCCACAAATGGATCATCTTCAGCATTCATAAATGGGCATCCTCCTTTGACACTGGAGCTACTTCATTCTGGGAGGGTTTCATAGTCTCTTTCACTCTCTCTACTTTGGGGGGGTCTCTTCTCGCTATTTTTTTTTTGGGGGGGGGGCTTTTCTCTCTCTTTGGGGGGGAATTTTATGTACATGGGTACCTCATCAGGCTTGATTTGCCAGGGCCCATTTGTACATCCACCTGAGCTTCGCTTATGGGGGGTGTTAGTGTAGGTTTTTATTTCCTAGTGGGTTATTTATTTTTCCCTATATTCCTAGGTTTTTCCTACACTTCTATTAATCTCACTTAGGTTAATAAAGCATGTCTTATTAGGTGAGTGGTTGCGAGGTGTCACCTTCCTACATGTGAGCATCCATTAGCTATCTTGGGAAGATACTTTTCTATCTTTAGTCCGATAGATGGTTGCTCCTCATTGGTCAGTATTGCCACCTCCTCCCTCTCCCTGGTCTATATAAACATGTTATCTAGCTTGTATTTTACATCTTTTGTTTTTGCATCCTCTTAATGCTATTTTGCTTCTAGCATTTGCATTACTCTCTTGGAGACTAACTCTGTGTTGCTATTTTGATTTCGTATCATTTGCATTCATAGTTTAGATATCTATTCTTTGCACTAGTTTTCTGGGTTAACAATCTTTTCAGATTCTAACACCAATTTTGCTTCTAGTTTTGCTTCCGGTTTTACTTCTAGTTTAGCTTCCAATTTTGCTTCTGTTTTTGCTTCCAGGTTTGCTTCCAGTTTTGCTTTCAATTTTGCTTCCAATTTTTCTTCCACTTTTGCTTCCAATTTTGCTTCTGGTTTTGCTTCCAATATAACATTGCTTGTTGCTTCCACTTTTGCTTCCATTTTTGTGTCTTTTGTTTCTTCTGATATGGCTTCTATTATTGCATCTTTTGTTGCTTCTAAAAGTGCTTCCATTATTACTTCTTTGTTTGCTACCTAAATTGCTTTTGTTTTTTCTTCCTAGATAATGCCAAGTTTTGCTTCCAAGATTGCTTCTAGTTTGGCTTCCATTGTTGCTTCCTTTGTTTCTTCTAAAAATGCTTCTTGTTTTGCTTACATTTATTAATTTAATATGTTTTATTTCAATTTAATTAGTTAAATATATCATGCCTCTTAAATAACTCATATCATTATAGAGTAAGTAATTTAATTATTTAACTCATATGATTAAATAACAAGATAATTATTTTTTTTGGTCGGTAAAAGGCATTATAGTGCTCACATATATTGATATTATGTAAAAAGGTTTACATACAAAACTATCCATTCTCTAGATATACTACACAGATTCAATCTTATACAAAACTTATACAAAAAATTACATTTCTACATATCAACTAGATGTGCCATAAAAAAACCTGAATGGCAGACACCAAAAAGAAGAACTTCAAAATTACTCATGTTGATAGAATTCATCTAATGCCACAAAAATGTCAAACAGTTGGATCCATAGTGGAGAATCCTCCCGAATCATGCCTATTGCTCACTGAATAAAATCCCTCCCCCTAGAGGCCCAAATGCGATGTGTGATCAACTGTTGACCGGCCACTAGATCTATGAGGAAGGGGAGGCATTCGACCACTACATCAGGTTCTAGAAGTTTCAGAAAATCCCTTGCTTTCAGAATTCCATTAAGGAGATCTGCAAAAACACAAATTTCAACATCATCACCAAGGAGATGGTCCTTGAAATTTGCCCTCAAACACACCAATGTGTTTGTTTTCTGCATTCCCAGGTCCAGCAATGACATGTATTAACCTGATATCAATCCACATACGAAAGGAAATGGAGCCCCAACACCATCTTCACAGCTTCAATAAACAACTTTGAACGAACTTTGCAAATTCTAAACAGCCGAGCATCAGAAATTTGGCCCAGACAAGCAATCCGTCGCTTATTGCTAGTGAGATGAATAGGAGTCTCCATTCTAAAAATATGAATTGCAATTTCATAAGGCAAGTGAAATTTATAAAATTTCAACTGAAAATGCCTTAAATGCCCTTCAATGTATCAATGAATGAAGTGTTAGATGAACATCTTGTCCAAAAGGACTTGGTGTCGATCACACAAGGCGGAATAACATGATAATTAATTCACATGGGAGAATTAATGTTTATGCAGAATAACAAGATAATAATTTAAACATGATCATCATCTATAATTAAAACAAGCAAGTCAAATAAGAGACATCAAATTTCCATAGTCCATAATGTTAAGTTCAGTACTTCAGGAATAAACTGTGTGCAAGTTTTTATCTCAACGTTTTGGATCCAACTCCATGATCCATCATCAGGAGAAATAGCAGGAAAAGAGAGCAATGATTTAATTGAATTTGAGAACATCCATCCTGAGCAGTAAATTAAAATCATCATACGTAATAAATATCCATCCAAAAATCATTGACCACTTTCAATATATATAAATTGACAAGTCAATACTGATAAGATCATCATCATATATAACTAAAACAAGTGAAAGTCAAATATGCCAATAGATCAATAACATGTCAAAAGATACATGTCCAATAGTCGACATAAGTCAAAATGATACATGTACAAATGATATAATTAAAAATGATAAATTATGTAACTCAAAATGATACAAGTCAAGATGATACATGTCCAAATGATATAAGTCAAAATGATACATAAATTTATGATAGAACTCATTAATATGGTACTGCAGGCCATGAAAATGATACAGATGATAGTAACCATGAAAAGAGGCATCATAATGATATATCAGCAATGATCCATGATGTAGTCTATATGATCACGAATGTCACTAGCTACTACCAACAACTGCCTCATCATCATCATCACCATCGTGATCATCATCATCATCATCATCATCATCATCATTGTCGTCATCATCGTCGTTGTCGTCGTCATCGTCATGGTCATCGTCATCATCATCATTGTCATCGGCCTCTATGTCTTCTATATCTACATCATCATCATCCTCTGCCATGTGATCTATACCAGAATGAACATAATCTGGATCTATATCATGAGGATCATCTTGATCTTTTGGAAGACCCGTGTTCTGCAAAAAAAACATTTAAAATGAAAAGTTATTATTTATTTCATGCAATAATTTATTTTTCTGTTATATTTCTAATATTACAACATATGAAACAAAACCATAATCATATTACATCATATCAAAATGCACATATCATAATAAAATTTCAAAAAAGTTACAGCTAATATGTGATTCCAATGATGTAAAACATGCAACAATTCTAATAAACATTAGTAAAGATCATAAAAGAATTTGTTATACAATTTAACTATCAACTATAAATTCTATTACATAACCTTAAGTGCCATAAATTGCTTGGACCATGTATGTTCTTTTTCACTATTAATCTAAATCAAAATAACTTATTCCCGCCATCTTCCCATACTTGTATTACAAAATGCAAACTAATAAATCCACTCAATTGATGCCCTAACCCTAATAATCCCACAACATCCCCACCATTACCCTCCAAAAAGAATAAAATTATTTAATTTGACTTAAGGATCCTTTAGAAGTCATAAAGAAAAATATCGCTGGGAGAATACCATGTCGGGAGGACTCACTTTAAGGTCTCCCCGATAGCTCGATGTGATAAAGTCAATTTGTATTTCACTGACATCAGAAAATCAAGGAGATAAAATATATCGAAGAGACTGAAGGATATCAAGAAGACTAAATCATATGTCTCTTTGATACCCCAATAACATCAAGCACATCGAAGGGACTGATACATATCAGCATGACACTTAAATGTGTCCCGCCGATACAACGATATCCAAGTGTAAAAGCATTTCAAGGGGACTTGACGATATCGAAGGGACATAATCTTTGGTCTCGCCGATACAACAATAGAGGGCATTTTCAAAGGAAATAAAAAGGGTTCTATAACATATAAAAGGATATCAGCATGACATAATGGTATCGATATGCCATTATCAGAGGTCACTCCGATACCTCGATAAATGGTGAAATAATATTGAGGAAGGAAAAGGGCGACCATGCCGATAAATCAGTGACATGACTATTAGATATCTATCAAATGGTCTCCAATTCAAATGAATTAATTGCTCTTGAATCAATATTGCATTTGACACATATACACCATCAATGAACTAGAGCCGAAAGGACTAATCTCTAAAAGATTTTTAACAGGCGGGGAAAATTGAGGAGACGAAAGATAGAAAAGGGCAAGTTGCAGAACAAGGAAAGCTCATCCAAGTAAGTACTCCAGACCTAACTTTGAGATTACAGAGTACACTTCAATTGAAAATTCATAAACACATGAAACTATGGAAAGTAGGAATGAAAACCCTAAGAAGAGACATAAAATAGAAGATAGACATCTAAGCCGAGACTTGATAGAACAATGCCTGGGGTCTAGGCAGAGGTCTATAAGAAATGCCCAATTGAATCCACATGTTGAAAAACTCGAAGATAGTAACAAACATGTAGGAGATTCATGGACCCCCATTAAAGGATATGACCTATTTATATACCACTACAAGAAAATGCATAGACACAGGCTAGTCTCTACTCCATGGAGGATGAACTTGGGGAAGTTAGTAGTGCCAAATGTGTTTGTAAATGTAGAATTTCTCAAAATGTTTGTAGATAACTATGACCCCCAAACCTGTATGATTGAGCTAAAGGATAGATCAGGGTTTATTCCTATCACTGGGGAATATATCTCAATGGTTTTTCAATTAGACACAAGCTTTGATATGGTATTCAGGATCAAGGACTTATTAAATGAATAACGGAATCTGAGTAACACCTATAAAAGATGGAGATTACCATTTCACAGGCCTCGGGATGAAAGTAATCAACTCAGGGTGTTTTTAGGAGAGGAGGATCCCCCTTATTCGTTTGAATTGTTTGAACCATATTTTAGATATACCTATTATTCTGTCTATCAAGTAATGGGTGTGGATGCCCCTACATATATGGATATAGCTCCAATGGTTTTAGCTGTTGATATACAAAACCCAGATGCCAGAACATCAGACTATGCTAAATATCTCTCTAATGATATTCATAATGATTTAAAATCTATAAAGGTGAGCAAGAGGGGTTTTAGGTTTAAGTATTATTCTTTGTTTATGCATCTTGTGTTATATGGAGGGCAAATTTTGAGCTTATGGGATGAATCTCTTAGGGTTAGAGATCTAGATAGAAAGGGAGATATCAAGCTAGTACAAATGTGGATAGATGTATGGGATAACAGATGTGATCGATCACATTATCTATACTTTGAGGAATATTTTGTAAAGCCTTTATATGCTCTATTTGGTCACCCATGCAGTTATAATTTGTCACCTGATATACAAAGATTTCTTGGGCCTAAGGATATGGATGAGTAAGAAAATCAATCACAATTGGGGTGATTGGTATGTATATAGGGATTGTATAAAGATCAAAGTTTTTGGATATGAAGGAGCACCATTTGTGCTCCCAAAAACTTGCCCTGATAGACTGGCATATTTAGAGATTGTTAGGCAGTTGGCCTGTTCTGATTTCATGCACATGAGGCAACACAATAAGCAATCTTTCATGCCAGGTACCCTATGTTTTGGGGATTTACTACCTTTTCTAAGAAAGGCTATGAAGAAATTGAAAAGAGATTAGATTATTTTGGGCTACCTAGAGGAAATGCCAGGGAGAAGTTTGACCCTGAGCACTTTATAAATCATGTCAGCACGAATTAGAAGTTAAAGAAGTATCAGCATGTTCTATTTGTAAATGATGATCTGATCATAAATACTAATGAAGCTTCTGCAATTGAAATGAGACAATTGTATCATAAGGTCATGATAGATGAGGCTTGGAGGGTAGCCCAAAACCCCAATTATAAAGGAGCCTTTCCAGAAATAGATGATCCAACTGACAAATTGAGTATGCTGGTTTCAAAAGCACAAGAATTGATTGTAGATGTCCCACCTGAGGTTTTTAAAAGTAAAGGTAGAAAATTTAGAGAAACACAAGCTAGATATGAGACTCCTTTGAGTCACCTATCTCCTCAACCTATGCTTGATATCAGTTTTTCCATGGATACTAGCTTTGCAAAAGATGAGGGATTGGAAGGCGAGGATGAGACTGCAAATTTTTGAACCCGTGATTGACAAATATGACCCTCCTATGGACAAAGAAGCAGTCAATATAGAATCCCCTGATGAACTATCAAAGGATATGAGACATATGGCCAGCCAAAATTTTGTCTCAGATAAAGATTTTATAAAAACCCTTGAGTTTAAAACATTTCTCTATGAATTCAAAGGCAAAAAGGCTAGGGAAAAGATGAAGGATATTTCCCCTGAGGTACAAAGTGAAGTGTTGCATGAACTCCAAAAAGAAATTGACAAATCCATGGATAACATGACCCCAGAAAAGGGAAGAGAACTGTTAGAGGAGGCAGGGGTTATGTTAGTATTTGGATGGGATATGACATCTACTATTTTTTTTAATACTTTCAAAAGAAATCAGGATAAGAAAGTGTAGTTAAGCATTGAAGCTATGGACAAGATTAAGACAGGTTCTGGGTATGATCCTGATAAAGCAGCTTTGTTGATATGGGCACTCTACCCTCCACACCAAAGGCTTCAAATCATTGATGATCCAAACAAAGCATTTGGTCATCTTATAATATAGAGAGTTGAAGATATCAACCCACTTGATACTGCTGAATTGAATGTAAATGTTGCCAAACTGACAAAGGCTCAGACAGAAAAATTGGTCAGAAATAACAATGCTTATGTACCAGAGAATACAAAATTGAAACAAGAAATTGCTATGCATAAAGATAAACTGGCATCATCTAGTAGTTGTTTACCTTTTCAAGAACCAGAAAAAAGAATGATGGAAGCCATAGCTGATGCAAATTATTGGAAAGTAAAGGCTAAGAAATTCCAAAAGAAAAGTGACAAATTGGAAAATAATATAAAGGTTGTCAAGTACCAAATGGCTTCTAAGTTGATAAACAAAAGATTTGAAATGATGATGAAACACAATGATCAGATATGGGATTTACATAAAAGGACCCATAATGTTCATCATGAACATAAAAGATTGCATCTCAGAATGCTTGAGAAGAAAGAAGAGCTAAAAACTAAGGAAAACATCAATGAGCAAACACTTAGGGATTGTAATGAACTGATCACTGAACATGAAAGATTTAATACATTGTTAACAAGAGATATTAGTGATTTTGACCTGCAAGGGGACATGGCATTTCCTAATTTCTTCAATAATGAAGGAAATATACAGGACAAAGGTTTGTGGAAACAAGAATTGGCTCAGTTATTACCCATAGCTCTAGAGAAGGTCAATGATGAAGACAGGGTGATAGAGAATACACATAAACAATTGGATAAAATCTTCAAGCTAGAATTTTTCATAATGGATATAATTTCCACATACACTTGTGTATCTCAGGAGTACATTAATCACATAGACAAGGTAAACCTGTTTATTGCCAGAACAGTATGAGAAAAGCATAGAAAGAAGAATTAAGTTTTGCAAGTTTTGGCGATATATAAAAGTGATGTATTGCTTTTAGCAATGGGAACATGCACAACATATTCGATAGAAACTACAATATAAAGAGGAATACCTTGCCAGGCCTATGGTCATGGGTATTCTATGAAGACTAACAGATTCAAATCTTAATCGAGTTTGTTAATGCCTATAATTGCATTTTCCTAATTATGTTTAATTATGAAAAGATACAAAATATGAATAGTTGCATCTAGTCAGGCCTAAAGCTTGTTCGCTTCCCATATATATATGGGGGAAACCAAGGCCTTAGGAATCATCATCATTCAATCCGTTCTCTGCAAGACAATTCATACTTATATATTTACAATCATATTTCAAGTTCAAGATATTACCATAATATTTTAATATTTTAACGGGCAAGGATGATCAAAATTGTGGATATATTTATGCTGTTCTGATATTCTGTTGATATTAAAGTTTATTAGTTGTTTGATTGTCTCCATCTTGGCTATTTCCAGTTATTTAAATCCCTAGATTTATCAATGCACATTTGTTGTCATTGTGTGGATGCTTTTTGATTGGTTTCTATTAGAAGTTGATTTAAATCCTTCTGTGTGGTTTAATATTTATTGGTCTCTGTTTTGAGTTAAATCCTTTAAAATAAATCATATTGGTGGGTTTCCTTCAAATAGAATTAAATCCTTTCAGGCAAACACAGTAACTTGAGAGACTTAACTGGATATTAAAGAAGAGTCTAATAGCTAACCATATTGCATGTTCATACAAGGTATGAACATTTAGAAGGTGCCAGATAATCAGAGTTAAGCCAAGTAGTTCTGCAAATCATTAAATCCTTGACCCCATTACTCAATAGCATTAGGCACTAGTCACAACCTTTTTATAACAATCCTTTTATATCTCATAACCTTATACACATCTACTTCACATCCATTTGCCATTGTGAAGATCAATCAAGTATGCACTAATCATGAAGACCTATTTCTATGGCCCCCCCTACAATTCCCCAAGTCTTTTACACCATGTCTCTTCTTGTTCCAAGAACCCATAGAAATTGAAATACACTTTTACAGGTCTAGATTTGATCAAACTACATGACAATCAAGGAGGAATCTTGAAGGTCCTGGTAGGTTAGTAACAATAAACTTATAGGAAAGAACATATGTGAAGCACTTTATTTGTTGGGGGCTCATGCAATCTCTAAATAACCAAATGAAGTACAATGGGACATTTTTAGATGCAACCAGATATGTATGTTTAGCAGCTCTTCTCTTTGTTTAAAGAATTGAATCCACAAACCTTTCTAACTTGGACAATTTTTATATATACAATTTCACTAATCTTCTTCTAATTGTAACTCTCTATTTTCTTTACCAAAAGAAGTTTTTTTTGTTGAGCATGGATCATACCACCATTAATTTCAATCAGAGCTGTTCCTTTGGATTGAGAACGAGGTTCAGATTCCGTACATCCCTTAAAAGATGTGTACGATTCTCAAGGTGAAATACTTTTAGCAGAAAGTAATTGTACAAACCTTCAGTTTGCAGTTATCTCAACCTACAGAGAAGGCCAATGGGCCTATGGTCAGAGATATCACTCCTATGAATTGTAATGGAATGATAGGAAAATGGTTAAACCAAAATTTTCCTTGGTTGGATAGCATGGCCAAATCTAGTTTAGTATGAGGCCTATCGTGTTTGTTTTTAAAGTTAGACCATAAAATTAGTAACTAACTAATAAAATTCTCTCCCTTTAGTACTTTTATGGATCATACAACAGGAATCTAGCTTTATAATATGCCATAGATATTTTCCTCTTATTTCATAAAGAGCACATCCTCTTCATCATTGAGGTTTCTAGTTCTACCATGCTGTAATTGCCATGGAGAATCCATGTTGCTTCTGGGCATCAGTTCTAGAGAAATGTACATATACATGCCCAATGTTGTAGTAGTTGACCAAATTTCTCTTTCGAATGGAGTTTGTGAAAATGTTTTTTGGTCCTCTTTGGGGTCATATTTCCGTGCCTACTTTTGCATGTCTTTTCTCTACCTAAAGAATGAAAATAAATTTATGTTTGACTTTGGACCACCATTATGGTTGGAGCTATGTACCCCAAATCTTGTAATGAGATATGACCAATCACTAGAGCCCCATTATCAAAGAAGATAAATGAATGACATCTCAACTGGAAGGATACAAAACACATATATTGACTCTTCAAACATTTTCTGCCTCCCTATGTTCGAATTGAAGCAACCCTAGGAGATATATTTAATGCCAGTTGTGTACTGAGAGTGTGCATTTTTTCCCTTTTAGTTTTTATTAAACATTTTCCATGCAGGTAGTCAATTATACCTAGGTCTGGTAGAACCTGAAGTGAACTTTGATCTTCCTTCAAATCACCCTAACTTCATAAGGAATCCAAAATGGGATCAATCATAAGAAAGAGGTAGGCAAACAAAGGTTTGTTGTTCATTATTAGCTTGTCAAACTTAAGCATATGAGATAGCATGGCACACACAAAATGTTGTGGATAATGACCACAAGATTAGGTTAATTGCAACCACTTTTTGTAAGCAAGCACAGGACTAGTATACTCATTATGATCCTAATGGCACCAAGAATGATCTCGATAAACTGCTAAGAGATTTTCCTTCCCAATTTCAATTGGCCTAAGATGGTGCATCGTAATATTGTGGCATTAAAGGAAATAAGGCAACAATCAAGAGAGATTGTGTGTAGGTATGATCAATGCTCTAAGGAATTGGTGTTAAAGATTGATCCAACTATAAAATGTTGAAATGTAGAAGGAATGATTTATTGGTAGGCTAATTGCACATATCCAACATGAACTAGTTTAGCTCACTCTCCCTAATTAAAAAGTTGCCTTAAAAGTTGTGTTGAGATTATAAGAATTAGGGGAGCCCCCAACATATGATTCTACTACATGCCTAAAAGAAAAAATGGAAAAATAGTCATGTAAATAGCACAACTTGCAAGTGAAACTCTTAATCAATGTGTTTTATGATGAACAAAGTGCCACACTAAGGGGCATACAAATACAAACTATCTAGTGGTGGGAGCTCAAGCTATTAATGCCACATAGTTCCCTCTTGCTCAACACATACCTAATTGCACCATATATCATGAGACTCATAAAATTGTCCACTACTACAAAAGTGAAAGGATGTTCCTATCAATTACTAGTGCAAGGTTTGTCACACATCCATCCATGACATTACCACCTACAAAGTAGTACAAGTCCTCCACAAGGCAAGAGGAAAACAAAATTAAACACAACCACACAACCCTAGTCACAACCACAATAGATGGTGTTGTGCTATTAGGAGCCATAATATATGGAGCATGGAGGAAATCAAGGAGGCCATGGTAGATTATGCAATAGAGGAATCTATTGCTACTAGTATGGAGAACCTAGGTATACCTCGTGTAGTTGCACAAAGTTTCCAATGTATACTTATTATGATGTTGATCACAAGATAGAGGATTGCCCTACATTGTTGTAACTATTGGAATATTCACTGATGTGCCTTTGATAAAGATATCAATGATATGCCTTTGATAAGGGACTTCTCATTTTCATAAGTTCTATCACCACCTGATGATTCAATAAAGGATCTGTTGTCTATACATTAATTCAATATAAACAAATGTGTGGATGATTCAATGGCCTATTCACATAACTCACGTTTGTATATAAGTGATTGCCCTTACAACTGTTGAGCTTTGTGGATTAAAATTATTGTGAAAAATGTCCAAGGATTATTCTGTAAAGGTAAAAAGGTGCATTCATAATGAGAGTGATTGAAGTTCAAATCTCAACACTGCAATAAGATAACTAGGATGACATGTGCACATGTCAAGGATTGCAAATAATGGGACAATTGAGTGGGATCTAGGGCCAACAAAGAAGCACTTTAGAACTCATCCTATGCATCAATAAACAACTCAACACAAGAAGTGCAAATTGAGATATTAATACAACAATTTCCAACTAAGTTATTGAAAGTCAATTATTGATACCTCGTTCTCCATCTAGATTACAAAATCAGTCCACTTTTTGCTTTGTAACATTTCCTTTTCAAATTGGCTTGGATGCCGGCCATATTTCTCCTCCTGTCAACACATGGCACATGGACTAGTTAAACTAATTAATATGAAATCATTTACTTTTTCCTAGGAAAAAAAAATATCATTTAACTTATTAAATATACTTACAAATGTACAGATCAAGGCCTGTAAACCTTTCTGGCCACTGTGATGCATGGCACAAAGTTTGTCAAGCCTAGCCTTGGAGGCCTTGTCTTGAAACATATACTATTTCAATTTAACTATGCACAAATAAAATTTAAAAATCCTTTAATAAATTTGATATAATCTTATGAGCAAATTCAAATACCTGCGTACTCTCCTCACCGGACTTCCTCCGTGCATAAGATTTCTCATATGCTTTTACAAGCTCTTTCCATACTTTCAAACTTACATCAATTGGCCTTTTTTTGAGCCTTAGCTTGGGAGAGATTTTTTTTATCTTCTTTGTTTGGTTGCACCGAAATCTCTTGCTGTTTTGAGACATTCGTAGCTTTATCTTCTTACAGACCAACCTATGCAAAATTCAGTCTCCATGTCTTGGATAACTACTTTTTGCAGGTGCATGGTATCTTTGAGAATGGAAAATGTAGATGGTTTTTGAACCGTTGAAGGCATGATTCCTTCAACCTATTCACAAATATTTTTCTAGCATATGTCATTCAAACATCCCCTGAAACCACATCGTATTCTATCTTGGTATCGTAGCTACCAATGCAAGATGCAAAACATGGCGTGGTGGTCGAAGAAGTCTGTGTCCCAGGAGTGGCTGGGACATTGGAAGCCTCTGCTCCCTATTTCACATTCTTAGAGGTTACTATTATTGATTTCCTCCTGGATCTTTTCCCCAATCCATGACTAGTTGGGGAATCAATTGATTCCCTTTGACACTGTTGATTTGGTTGCAATGTTTTAGGGGCTTTACTAGATTATTTTTCTATGTATCTGGCAAGCATTGTCAAGTCCACACCATCTAGTTTCTTCACTGCCTCTAACCCCAATATGGAAGCCAATGCCTCTTTATCTTTGTCAGTCTCATGTCCCTATATATATATATATATATATATATATATATATATATATATATATATATATATATATATATATATATATATATATATATATATATATATATATATATATATTCTTCTTTTCAATTTAGAAATAAAAAACTAAAAACTAAAAATCAAAGAAACAATGGAAATGTTTACAAATCTATAAATTGACAATGAATTACCTCATTGTGGCCAGAGTCTGCTCCCTTTTCTCTATTCCATCTATTGCTTGACATTTTGAGGTGACCTAGGGAAAATTATTTTCATCCAATCTATGGAGGCAAATGAAGTACACACTGCCAGGTATGAAAGTTTTCATCCAATTTTTTTATATTCCTCAAGGTTTTTGACCTTTACTTTATAGAGAAAATCATGAAGCTATTTTCCTCTGTAAGTTTTTTCCAAGAAAGTAAGCTTATACATCAATTGAAATAAAACACACATTTATAATATTATGGAATGTGGAAATTTGTCATCTATTATGAAAATCCTTGCTCGGAATTATCTTCAACAGATGCCTTATGAATATTACAAGACCCGCATTTGTCCAAATGAATCCGACATCTGACAGGAAAAAAAGAGAGGTGATGCCCTTACCTGGCACGAATAGAAGAAGAGAAACATGAATTGAAAGGCTAAGATATTTGGAAGAAAAGGTATGGAAAGGAAATTAGGGTTAGGTCCTGCCATTGCCAAGGATTTTCCCAAAATAAGGGCGAACAAAAAAAACCCAAATGCTCGATTTCCAAACACAAAATGAACACCAAAAATCAATAAAGTTTTGTTTTGTTTTTTTGGTTTTGGGGTATGTGCATGCGGGAATTTTTTAAATTTTTTTGATCCATTAGTCGGCACTATAGTCGGAGCAGTTAGCGATGACTTTAGCACCGACTGTAGCGCTGACTTTTAGGCCTAAATGTAATCTTTTTGGGGCACAAAAGGTGGTGCAAAGTGCATCTAATTTAGTGCCTATCAGTGCAAAATGACTAGACAATCCTCTCTACTTTGACTATGACAATCCCCAATAATGTGAATTATTGATAGTAGCTAGTTCAAATGGAGTTTTGGATGGTGTAGTAAGTTGTCCCTATGGCTCATGATAGTGCATGTCTTGGTTATGTCCATGTGACATTACTCTCTAGAAATCTCCTCTTTATAGTGACAAGGTTTCAAGAACATGACAACTTGTGTAAGGTATCAACTTGTCTCTTTAACCTCTGGATTGTCATTTTTCAAAAATTGATCTCATTGAAATGCAAAGATAACATGTTGATTGATGACTAACTACATTGTTACTATGATAGTGGCTTAACTTGGCCACAAGATTAATGAGACAATTTTATAGTAATAATTCTATGGATGCATACCTAGCTATCCTAGGTGTACTATGACAATAATTTAATGTTTCTAGTGTTGCCTTTAAACCTCCTATGGTTGTTACCTATGCCTCATGGTATGACAACCTCTACAATGTTAATTATGATATTCATATGATGGTGAATATTGGAGCTATGGTTTGGATGACCTAATAACATTTGTGATAGTCCTTTGGGGTTGTGATAGACCTTTTGGGTTGTAACAATACTTAGGACGATTGTCCATCAGCTATAACAAGGCATAATGATGGTCCTTGATATCATCCCCCTATAATGATAGTGGGTGGGTGATATCATATGGTGGCTGCCCTTTATTCCCATATCAGTCCATTGACTTGCTAATAAAGATTCTAAATCATTGTTAGTACAACATTAGGTGCTATTTGGATGATAGCAATGATATGACAACCTTTGAATCCTCAAGATCCCACTACAACAATAGATCAACACTATGATGGTCCCCTGACTTATCATTTTGACACCAATTATTTTAGTTGGAGCCATGACCTTCCATCTAATATTTCAAAGTTGGATTTGGGATTAAGGACAACCTTAAGATATGTGATAGGAGATTGACTACATTTTAGCTAAGTCATGACAATCTTTGTTTATATTATGTGACTTCACTATAATATTGAGGCCCAGTTTAAGAGGCTAGGTATGTGATTAACCTAACAAAGATCTAATGACATGATTTCAAAATTAACATCCAAATCATCCTTCCCTCCATCAAAAATTTAAAATTTTGGTGCCAAAGACTCTTTGAGACTATTTTGAGGGTTCTATGATAGTTTTGAGGCTTTTATGGCCACTTGGAGAGATATAGATAGCCTTAAAATGACCCATAAAAGAAAAAGGAGATTCAAATATGAAACAAATGTCTTTTTGATGTGAATTTGTAGTCATCTTGTAATCATAAGATTTGAGCTCTAGTTGTCAAGATTCTACATGTAAACTTTTTGTGAAGAGAAAAATGTTGCAATGTCCTATTTTATTTTTCATAGTGCATCTTAATGAAAAGCGAGTGTATTAACAAGATAATTTCAACAATATTCTCTTGGTGCACAACTGTTATGTGACTATTGTCATTGTTGTGTATTACAGGATCCGGAGGAGGCCATAGAGAGAGGACGTGGACGATGTAGAACTACTAAATTGTAGAGAGAAAAGTGGGTGGAAATAGATATGTCAACAGAATTTGCAGATACAATAGAGGTAAGAAGAGAAAGCAACCTTAACCAAAGGAGGAAGGTGTTTATGAATTCACCAATTCTACAACATAGAGGAGATAAAGTCATTTTTCTATCCACGAGGCCTCTGAGGTCAAACTTATTGGTTGAAAATGAAGAGGAATGTTGATTAAATGTGATTCTATGATCAAGGGAAAAGTTTGAAAATTAGGATGGCCAAAAAAAGATATCAATATGTCAAATATATGACTAAAGTGAGGTTTTGTGTTGAATAGCATATTCATTGAAATGATATAATTGGTGTACTAAACATTATTTACTATGTTGTGTATTATAGGGGCCAGATGAGGCCATGTCAACAGATTGTGTCATATCAAATGAGGACACAACGGATGAAGCAAGACATCAGGTACTCAAATTTTGACTTAACTTAGGAAAAAATGATCTGATGGCATTTTGTGATACATCCATCTTTTTTCATAGTATCATTGAAATTTATAATGTATGATCCAATCTTAACATAAATTAATGCATGTTGTCGATTATTTTAGATGGAGATTGGAGCAAATGCAGAGCCTGAGCGTTCAACTAGTAAAAGAAAAAGATATGTATGTGGACGTGGACCTAAAACTATTAAATCACATAGAGTACAGTGGGTGGAAGAGGATATGACAATGGATCCTACAGACACAACAAATGAATGCACTGAACAAGAGTTGGTTAGGACTATAGTACATGGGATGAATACTTTGAGAAAATTATTGTTTGTGGATGTTCTGTATGTCGTGGAAAGAAACAATTCAAACGAGTGATTGTACAAAAACATTACATATATGATGAGCTTCCAGTTGGTAGTATGCCTCCTACAATCGATTCAAATCCAATAGGAATTGTGGTAAGGAATTTTCCAATTTGATATAAATAACATGTATACAAGTCATTTAAACATTATTTTATATTATTTAAATAACTAAGTTTTTTCTTAATGGATACTTGTAGGATAAAGTTCTTGGTTTAAAGTTTCCTGGATCACTAACTTCTAGCCTAGAGGGCAATGATCATTTATCAGATGATACATCCAACAAAAATATGTGCCAATATACCAGCTTGGAAGATGAGGAATTGATGAAAACAAGCAATAGAACAAGAATCGGTTTAAAGATGCATAATTTGCTTAAAGATAAGGGGAATGTGGACTACATACCCTATGAGAATGAATGTGATGGAGATGATGACTTGCCCTTGAGTTTGAGATCAATTTACAAAGAGACATTTGATCATCGACTATATTGTGCTTGGCCTAGTGATCAACAACTACCTAGAGTGTATGAGGTGTTTCAATTTTGGGGATATAGCTACATGATACGGCCCTCCAATATTCATGGAGCGAATCTAGGCCTCTTTATTATCCAAAATGTACATGTGGGATCTAAGCATAGAAACAATTCAGAACAAACCACTAGGAGATTAATGCCATATTATGGTCCATCATATTACAGTGGTGAATGGAGAAGGCTAGCAAAATATAAGCCTAGCATGTCAGCATATGGTCTATATTTGAATATGTATACACATCATCTCCAATTGGAAAGTGGAAAAGAAATGAATAGAGGTCATCTTATATATATAGATGGAAGTGCTTACACAGACAAAAATATTGTAGGATTTATAAATAGTAGTAAGGGAAGGGACCCTACTGTAAGACCGAATTGTCAATTTGTTGAGGTTATAAATGATAAAGATGGAGATATGGAAAGAGAGGTTGACAGATTGATAATGGTTGAGGCTATTATGGACCTTACCATTGGGGATGAGTTATTGATTACCCCTTCTTAAAACACACTACTGCATGAAAGAAGAGGGAAGAACAAGGTCTCCTTAAGGATGTTCATAAGGGCAGAAAACTAAAGAATAATAAATGAGTGTGGACTGATGTTTTATAAACTATGTTGTTAAAATTGTGTTTTATTTAAATTATTGTATAAAAAAGGTAGTCTATAAAATAATGTTCCATTATTCAATTGATGTATATATGTTCATACAATTTATTTTTATTTTTTAAGCCATATTTGATTATATTTCTTTGAAATTGATACATTTATGATTTATCTGATTATTGCCAAACATTAAATAATGCTTGCATTTGTTGATAGGTAGAAGATGTTGATGAAACACATACTAATACCCAAGATCCAATTGGGTTATTAAGATTTGGACGGGATGATCCAAACCATCCTTTAAACCATACCAGGGTGAAAAGATCAACATTGAAAAGAATACTACCAGCTGAGAAATTTGAAGAGTTGATGAGATCCGCATACACTGATGACATGTCACCTAGCCTTAATGATGATGATCATGATAGTGAAAATGCAGTGCATGAGGAAGCATTGAATGAAATGCTTATAGATTTCTTTGGGGATGGAAACAATGATGACAATAATGATCATATGGTTGACAATAACGATGATAGCAGGGGTAATTACCACCAACATAATGTTGATGATAACAACCTGAAAGACTCCATCAAGCAAGCAGTGAAGACACCTGTGTTCAAAACAGGTGCAAGTAGAACCTCAAAACTGGCATGCACATTAATTTTATTAGAAATCAAGTCACTATTTGGTTTCTCAGACAAAGGTTTCACTACCCTACTGAAGTGAGTTGAAATCTATTTTACTTTGCATTATCAATTGATGTACATAATTTGTAAACATTTATCAACTTCGTTTATTTTTCTTTAAGGGGATTTTAAAACCATATATTGTATATAAATAGTCCTAGTATAGATTGACATATCAAACATGTTCATCATAAGTCAAACATTCAATTGATTTAATCTCTGGCAATCTTACAGGGCACTAAAAACTAAAATATTCCCTGAAGAGAATGTGTTGCCATCAACTTGCAGAGAGGTGCGTCTGTTGTTGGTTGAGTTGGGGATTGAATATAAGCAAATTCATTCATGTAAAAATGATTGCATTTTTTACAAAGATGAATATCAAAACAAGGTATAATGCCCTGTATGCAAAGAGAAGAGATATTGTACAGAAGTACAAGGTCCTGCAGTTCCAAAGAAGGTTTTACATCACATGCCAATTATACCTAGACTTCAACGAATGTTTCGTTGCAAGTCACTTACACAATTGATGGACTGACATGCAAAGAATAGGAGTAAAGATGGATTCATACGAATTCTGGCCGACTCCAAAGAAATGAAACACATAGAGGAAAAATGGCCAAGAAAATTCAAAGATGAACCCCGTAGTATCAGGCTTGGTCTTGTAATTGATGGAGTGTGCCCAATCTCTTTCCTGAGCTCAAATTATAGTGTTTGGCCAGTCATATTGATAGTATACAATATTCCCCCATGGATGAGTGTTAGAAAGGAGCACCTTATGCTGACTCTCATTGTTCTAGGAAAACATCAAGTTAAAAACATGGATGTTTATCTTGTGCCTTTTATTGATGAGATGCAACTGCTATGGAAAGGCATAAGAATGTATGACATATCATGTCCCCCATCAAATAGGTCCTTCATATTGTATGGTGTGCTATGTTGGACTATTCATGATTTCCTAGGACTTGGTGTTTGTTCTGGTAAGATAAAATATTTACGTATTTACACTCATAATTTATTTTCATCCCAACTTTTATACTTAGTTTTATACTATTTTTTTGATGTTATTAACATTACTTATTGAATTGCAGGGCTTCAAACAAAGGGGATATTTGCATGTCCAAGATGTGTAGAACAATTTCAAGGGCGGTATTCTAAAGATCTACATAAATTTATTTATGCAAACAACAGGGTTTTTCTACCACTAGATCATAAGTTTATAAATCACCTGAAGAATCAATTTGATGGAAAAGTTGAAAATAGAGGCCCTCCCATGATTATGGGTCCAAGTGATTGGCTTAAGAAGTATGAAGATGCTGAATTGAAAGCTTGGGAGGATTTTTTTGATCGGGGTGATTTAATTGAAGAACCAGAACAAGTTGTAGTTAATATGCCAGAAGGAATGAAAATGAAATCCATATTTTATGAGCTCCCTTACTGGAAGGATCTATTAATATCTCACCTATTAGATCCTATGCACATCTTCAAAAATGTACCAGATTCTATATTTCAACATATATCAGGCAAAGAGAAGAACACCTTGTCTTCGAGGAGAGATATTGCTCTTTTGCGTACCAAAATTGATAGAAAACATTTGTGGCCAAACAGGGAAAATGAAACATATACAAAAGCTCCATGGATTTTGAAAAAAAAAAAGAGCTAGACCAACTAAAAAATGTCATCCATTCAATAAGGACACCTACTAGCTAGGGTCATCATTGGCTAAAGCTTTTACAGTTGATGGACATATCACAGGATTTAAAACACATGATTTTCATAATTTTATGAAGGTATTATATATCATCATTTAACATTTACTGGTAACATTGATTAAGTACTAAATATATTTTGATATTTTGTTGTGTGAGAAAAAATTACTAATGACTTTTTCATAAATGTGTTTGATAGCATATCATGCCATTGGCAATTAGGGGGGGGGATTCCTGTCTTACAGTTGACTTAAGGAATGCCATAAGTCGATTGTCAGTATTTACAAGGTATGTGGTTATATGAAATGTTCATGTGTGAGAGACATAGAGATATTATATTGCATTTTAATTTTTGACTAAAGGTTCATACTAATTTAATATTCTTATATTAGGTGGGTGACCTCCAAGGAGATCCACAAATGTGAAGTGCCAAAATGGAAGAAGGAAATTGCAGAAATTGTATATGTATTTGAGGAGCTCCCTACAAGTCCATTTACTTATACACCTAATCGATGACATTGAATTGGCAGGTATCGTATCAATGAGGTAGATGTTTTTCTTTGAAAGGTATATGAAAAATCTAAAAAGATATGTCTGACAAAAGGCACATCCAGAGGGTTGCATAGCTGAAGGGTATGTATTGAATGAAGAATTTTTCTTCCTATGTGAATTCCTTGGTAAGGATTTTGAAGATGGGCCACGCTTCTGGGATGAAGAATGAGCATCAGATATTATTGATGGAGAGAAACCACAATCTAATGGTGTTCAAGTAGAAATTAGTAAGTAAATTCATGATCAATGTGGTTGTTTTTCTTGCAATCATTAATTTACCCTGTAATTTATTTGTCAAATTAATAGCATGACATTTGGAGTTTGAAATAAGCATGTTGACATGTAATAGGTGTAGACGAAAGTGCTATACTCGACAAGTTCATTCTGTACCACATGGACTTTATGAACAAATGGATTGATTTGTATGATAAAAAGAGAGAAGTGTTAGAAGCAAGGAGACAGTTTAAGAGATCGAACCCAAGGAATACTCAACTTCCCACTGATCTGCTTGGGGAATGGGGCAAAGATTGCACACTAGAATGGGTTACTAGATAAATTTAAAATCAAATAGAAGATGCAGATATAGATTCAAACATAACAGAAGATGAAATCAACATGTCTAGAGGATGTGAAAGAAAGGTACAGTTGGAATTTTATAAAATATTGTTTCCTTACAGTTTTGACACTATTAACTATTTTAATATTCATCATTATATTTGTTTTCACTGAAATAAATGGTCTTTCACAGGTGAGGAAATATCCAACAATGTGGGCATATGGTCGACATTATCGTGTAGAAAGTGTAGATGTAAAGAGACGATCCTTCAATTGTGGCATCATGGTTGACTTCAAGCAATCCAGTCAATCAAGCTCAAAAGATAAGAATATAATTGAAGGGAATCTACAATATGTTGGGAAAATACAAGAAATTGGATTACTACTCTTTTAAATGTTGTATTTTTAAGTGTAGATGGTATGAAGCATTTGAGAGGACACAAAGACATGATACCCATAGTGGATTGTTTTCTATAGATTCCTCATGTTTCCTACTGGAGTATAAGGAACCTTACATTCTACCAATTCATTGTGAGCAAGTATTTCTTTAACTTAAACAAAAAGTAGTAGTGATCATTAATATATTAATTCATAGTTTATTGTGAATATATACATGTGTTTATTAAGCAATAAAATTGTTATACCATACGTCTAATATATGTATGTCGTTCATGTGCAGGTATTTTTCTATGAAGGTATTTTGGACCTGAAATGGATATTTGTCATACATTATGATCCAAGATTAAGGCATGTATTTGACAATGCATTAGTGGATGCTAAGCAAAACAATGATGGCCAACAAAATGAGAGAGAGGGATTAGAGAACATCAAATAAATTGACATCCATGATGATGTTGAAGATGGTCATGTTCAGGCACAAGAAGACAACAATCTAGAGTTAGATGATGTTATGGAAGACAACAATATGGATGGTATAGAAAATGATGATCCAAATACATCTGGTAACAATATAGATGGTCTACAGTCAAATTTCAATGATAATGAAGATGATGCAGGTCAAGATGAGGATGATGATAATATTAAATACTTGAAAGAACATACGAACATTGACAATGATACACTGGATGACATTGTAGCAGACAATAATGTTAATGACCAAGACTTCTAAATTTTTAGAATTATTTGCAATCCATATTTAAAAAGGATGATTCTTATGGCCTAAACTTTGAAATACTTCAGTAATATTATTTGTGTTGATACAAATTACCTATTGCAATATCCTTAAATTGGTCAAATTTTGGTATGAATTGTTGGCAGAAAAAATTAGGATTACTTGGATGCAATTTCCTTTTCATTGCTTTATATTTTGCTTGAATGTCAAGGTCTCAACCTAATTTCTTCATTTTGAACTAAGAAGAAACCTTAGGCTTAACTCTACAATGGCCTTGATTCATTGCGAGGAAGTTATGATTGAGGATTTGATGACTACTACCTATTTTAATGGGGAAGTTGTTTTTCATCATGATGCACATGTTGCACATATGGATAAGCAAGACATGAATCTTACTACACAAATACTTATATCAGACCTTTACAAATTTGAGCAATAATGTTAATTATTCAAATTTGATTGATGTTCTTCATAACTTGTTAATGGATAATCCTTATGTGATGGAAGTACTAAGTGATATAGGTCAAAGGATAAGCTCATCAAGTTCCTTAAATAGTGTGTCTCCTCCCCTTCCTTCACAAGCCTCTTCATCTAGTGTGCCTCCTTCCACATCTTCTCCTACATTAGCCAAGCCACATATTTCTTCTCTTCTCTATATTGCTTATCAATTTTTCATAGCTCATATCATTGATCCTCTCATTGTACCTACTTCTCATATTGTACCTTCCACTCATCCCCTGATTGTGTTTACTTCTCACCCACTACTCATGTTCCCACTTCTAGTGCTGTCATTCCAACTTCATTCTTTGTCCCCCAATCAACCTACACTCCACGTATTATCTCATGTTGCCACTTCCACTCCCATTTTAATCATAACTCCTAATGTTCATCCTTCCAACATAGATGTCATCCTTAAAAGAATTGATGAGATGCGAAGTAAAGTTGATGCATTAGTTTTGTAATGTATAGTGGTAAAGGGGACCTTATGACACAATGGGGAGTTTGTTTTGATTATGTTTATGATGATAAACTTTTTACAAAGCTCTTCCCTAGAAACTAAAAGGATTATGCAATTGAATGGCTTTATTCTCTTCCTCATAGTTCTATTCATTCCTTCAATGATTTGGCCAATACTTTTGTACATCATTTTAATGTCAATATTGGTTTTGTTGGTACTCAAATTTGCAAATTATAAAACCCTAATGATATGCTAAATCTTACGATAGAAAACCCATGTTCTAGAACCTTGAGTAACCCTTAGCTACTTAGATTCAGAAGAAAAATATGCACAACTTGGAGACAGATAACCAAACACATACAACAAAGCATTACTCATTTAAAAACAACATGAAATTGATAAATTTTATGCATAAGGCATCCAACATATAACTCATAAACTTACAGCACAAAATAGAGCAACCCAGAGAGCCTGTATTTTCATTACTTCTCCAAAATTTTCTAAGTCTTCAACAACATTAAAATGAGTGATACAGTTCCATTATATAACAGGAATGTGTACCCTCAGCCATTAATACATTGTCTTTCAAATTCAATGAATACAAAGAAGCACCCAAAGGCACTGAGGAAACATTAATTGCACTGGAGGAAAAAGAAAAGGAGTGGTTGGCCTTGAGAAACATGAGGAGTTGCCTGGGGATCTGCATTGTTGTGGTTGGAAGATAGTAGCCAAGTTGTCATTCTTTAGATCCATATTTGTCCTACCACATATTGTATGTACTCTTAGCCAGCCAAGGAAATGAGATAACTTCTACTATCTTACTATTGTGGCTGACATATCATGCATCTAGGACACTTTTGACATTTTTACCAAATGATTCAAATGTGATGTCCACCATATGCAACCTTACAAGTGTCCAACTTAACACATGTAGAGCTGGATCTCCCTTATCGTAACAAGATGGAATTAACTGATTACCATTATCGATGATTTCCTTCTTCCACTTGTTCATGTCCTTTGTTGTCCCATCAGCTTCTAAAATGTGAGATAACCATTTTGTGTCATGCTTCTCAACTACTTGCATTTTATCCCTTAGTATTGTATCATATTTTAATTGATAAGTAGCCACCTCCTTAAATTTTACCAACATTCCTAATACCAATTACAACTCAGGAGGAGAATCTGGATCATATCTAGAACACCTGAGAAACTCTCTAATTTTTCCAATCCTTGGTAACCAGCTGGTCTTCATAGTTGATAGCTTCTATTTGTTTGATTCATGTTTTTCACGTGTTGTCCTTAACAAAGAGTAAGACCTATGGGTCTCCTCCAACCTGGCCAATATCCTATTGATTCTATACGTGATTAAATTTGTGGCTACACCTTCCACTTTTCCTTCTACTTCTACTTCTCCTTTCAACTTCTTATTTTCCTCTTTCAGCTCCTCTATTTCTTGAAGTAGGGGTTGTGTATCCACTGGTAATGACTCTATAGTTTGTATAATTGGAGGTTTTTGAGATGGACTAGCTTCCAATTGAGGTTGAATCTCATAAACATTAAGTCTAGCCATTGCCTCTGTATATTTCCCCAATAATTCATTGTAATCTTTCTGCAATTTAAGTGTCGCTGCCTTTGTAAAATGTGTTGTTTGTACATTCAAGATGGCTACCTGAGGAGCAGGGGTGTCTGACACCCTCTTGATGATCTATTACCATTCAATTCTTCCAAACCTACCTTTGGTTTCTTATCATTTGGGGCCAATGCCCAGATAGCAAGGTATCAAATTTAGAGTCAAAGTTAGCACCCTGCAATGCCCTCCCAGCTTGTTCTTCACTTACATCTACATCATCCTTGGTAATGGTATCAAATGCAATAGCATCTAACAATGTCCAGTGTGGCAATAGTAGGATTTTGCTTCTCTTCATAAGTGCTCTCCCTTCCTCAGGAGTCATGGCACTGATGTCCTTGTTCACTTCACTCAAAACCCTCCTTGTGATAGCATCATAGTCTGAAGGGTTTGCACCACTTTTTGCTTCTTCTATCTTTTTTTGAAATTCTTCACTCCTCGTTCTCAACACAAAGGATTTGAATTCTGGAGTTGTAATGAATGCATCATCAGAGATAAACTGATTGCACTCCCTCACATCTTCGGTGTCCACCTCATTGTTGACTGTGGATCTTGTCAACCTATTTTCTGGGAAGGCATATGGTGCTATCCTCAGGGGAGAATGCAATTGATGTGAGGGTTGTGGGTCTTGTTTCTCTATCACCTCCTCCTCTAGATTCACAACTTCCATTTCTTCTTCTGTTTCAAGATTAATTATTTTTGCTCTCTTTGGGGCAAGGGCTTCAGGGGATTCAGGGGAACTTTTTCTAATGTACTTACCCCTTGAACTACTTAGTTGATATGTGGGCCTCTCTTCTCCAGTAGGTACCTCAGCAATCAATTCATCTCCTTTAGAAAAGAACATTTTGATTCTCTCAATGGGGTTTTGAATCTCAATGAAAGCCCTTTGATATGCAGAGTTAGCATTCTTTTTCCTTTTCTCTGCATCCATTATCAATTTCCACTTATTTCTCAAGAAAAACACTTGTTGCATTGATTCACAATTTCTGACAGTATCCTCATCAAACAGGACATGGTGCGGGTATGTAGGCCTACCGACTTTATGCCTTGTGTCATGAATAAAACCTTCAGGATCAAAGAGTCTTATTTTCTCCATACTCAACCTATAACATTGCAACATATCAATTGTAATAAAATCATGAAGCTTCACAGATGTTGGGATAAGAGATCCCCTCTTATGCTTTCTAAAGTGTTCATTATCTACTTCATTCAGCTGTCTGATGATCTCCATAAATCTTATTCTTCTGGGCACAAATTTTGGTAAGGAATAGGGCAGAGCCTCACACCCATAGACTCTGATACAAGTTGTATTTTCATGTAAAAACCAATCTCCCCAATTGTGATTAATCTTTAGATAGGGGGTCCTCTCCATTGGTCTCAAAAAATCCTTAATCTCCTTTGGTATCCTCTCTACAACTGGCTCTAGGAATCCCAATACTTTCCTCACAAAATGCTCCTCAAAAGTGACATAGCTAGCATAATTGAAATGTATGTCTAGCATGTAGGTCCACATCTGAACTGGCATGGCCTTGCCTTCTGCATCAGTCATTCTCAAATGCAACTCCTTGCCCCAATGGCCAGATAGAGAAAACAAGATCATGTGGTACATTAACGAATACCAAGTGAATTTTACATGGGGACCTGGAGTGTACATATTGTTCTTAATGGCCATCATCTGCTCATGCATCCTTTTTGACAAGTAACTTGCATAATCATATGGCTTATCGGCTCCATAATCTTGGATATATGCTGCCATCATCATCAGAGACACCGGTATTCTATCTGATGCATCTCTTTCGAGCACATGACACAAGCTATGATAGGTTTTAACAAAATATTCCATGAACAGGCTACATCGGAGAGGCTCTTCTTCTGAGTCAGGGATTTTGATCAAAGCCCCATCAACTCCTTTTAATCTATGCTTGGCCAATTTATGAGACCTGTATGCATATCTACGAGTTTTGTATTTTTCCCTGAAAGCATTCAAATCTATGGGTATACCTACAGTATAGTCAAGGTTGAAGACAATGGTAATATAAGTGTGAATCTAATGATAACACTGCCATTTCCAGACAAGACAGACATGGTCTTAGGGTCATACCTAGTTTCTACAGCTCTCATCAAGTCTGTGTTTAAGAAGACATCATGGCATATTAATTTAGCTAAGTCAAGGGTCTAGGCATGACAGATTGGGGCTCTGTAATCACTTTGATTGTGCCAATGCTCAAACAAACTCCAAGTAGACATAGGGATCCTAGCATCTCGACAATATACACAAAGATCATATATTTTATCATTTTTACCAACCTCTCCTAAATTTGTCAGAGGTCTCTTAGATGATCTGGGGCACTCAATCATGATATCTTCATCCAAGCTACGTTTTGAGGTCGAAGTCTCACCCGACTGACTCATTTTGTATTTTATGTAGGCAACCTAGGGCTTATGCAATTAATAGCTGCCCTAAATATCTTAGAAAATTCTTATAGATAGAGAACTAAGTGCAGGGGAGAGACAATGACTTACTGGTTTTTGACACCACAGAGGTGTAGAATTGTTTCCCCTTGCTTGTTTTGATGATTCTCTGGCTCTGAACGTGATTGCTCCTTGAAGAATGACATAAAATACCTTGAATTCCTATACCATTCTGCATATTAATGGAGGTCGTGGCAACTATAACTCTATTCATGCCACAGTCACTCGAAGGTTTTCTTTGTTTATATGTTTGAATTCAGACTGTTGATCATTTGTTACCTTTCTAAAATCCAGGACCTTGATTCACTAACTAGATTTGACAATCTTAGTCATTTTGGTTGACAAGTCAACACCCAATGAGAATGAGCCAAATCATCTGCACATCAAATCATCTTTGGCATGGACTGGACACGTGTCACTTTTTTGCAGCGTCACAGTCGAAGAGGGCCCACCATACATCTATCGTGTGATGCTGCGACATAGCACCCATGCACCTTTATTATACTTGCTTTTTAATCGGTGGATGCCACGTGTCATAAGGTTATTCCACCCCCCAAAATCTCTTCTATTTCAAAAAATTAAATTAAGATTTTAAATAAATTAAAAATATATATATTTCATTAAAATATGCACATGTTCTCTCTAAAAAATTAAAAAAGACAATAATTAAAAATACTCAAAAGCTAACCCAGGTTAATTTATTTTTAAAGTTGAGTTATATGAAATAAATGTTTCTATATATTCTTTTTGTTTTTTGAAGTTGATTTATAGAAATTGATGTTTCTAAAATTTATTGTTTATTTTGAATTAGATTTTTGAAGTTGAGTTATAGAAATAGATGTTTCTAAAATTTTATTTTTTATTTTGAATTAGATTTTTTGAAGTTGAGTTATATAAATAAATGTTTCTAATTTTTTTAAAATTTTGAATTGAATTTTTTTGTGAAGATGATTTTTTAATTTTTTTAATTTTTAAATTTTGTATTATATATAATAAAAAAGTTGTCACATAAATAAATAAAAACTAATGTGGTTGCATATAAAAATAAATTAAAATAATTTTTTTATTACTTACTATTGCTAATATGAATGCCACATATAAAATAAATTAAAATATTTTTTATGTTTTTTATAAATGTTATTGCTGCATATAAAAATAAATAAAAATTAAAAAGTTGCAATTACTCCTTCAATTTTTTTATATTAATATATATACACACATACATTAATATATATTATTTATTAATTTATTTTATTTTATAATAAACATAAATAAAAATAAAAAATTTGTAATTACTTCTTTTATTTTTTATATTGATATGTACACACATATACATTAATATACAATATTTATTTATTTGATTATTTTATAATAAACATAAATAAAAATTTAAAAGTTGCAATTATTATTTTTATTTTTTTTAATATTAATATATTTACACATACATTGATATATTAATATATATTATTTGTTTTGTTTTATAATAAACAACAGTTAGAGAATGAACTTTCTTTTATTATTTTAGACTTACTGTAGTTTTTTTGTTTTTTGTTTTTTACTTTTTACTTTTTGTTTCTATTATAATTATTATAAATCAATTAATTAAAAAATAAACTGAAGTAAAGTTTAAGAAAATAAAAGAAAGTTCATTCTCCAACTCTAACTTGCTATAAAAATTTAAATATTTTAATTATATTTAAATAAATATTTAACTCACATTTAACCCAACTTTTTACATAAAATTGTAAGGTTGTTAAAATGAATTATTTTTTAGAAAGTAAAAGAAAACATCTTTTGACAAAATGAAAGCATCTTTTGACAAAATAAAGAATCTTATATTTTTTAAAATGGATTAAATATTTAATCATTAGGAGAGCTCAATGAAGGGGATATAATCTTATGGTCATCATCTCGCCATCTTATGGTGAATATTCCCTCTGAAAAGATTCTCCAGCGCACCAACACAACCATTGGATCTTAAGTTTGCTCTGCGGACAGTTGGCTAAGGTGAACACTTCATAGGCACCTTGGTTACATGGACAAGTGGCAGCCTATCGCAGCGTCGCGGCCGGGTACTAACATCATCCTGACATGCTTCGCGACGTGCAATTTTCATTTTATAAGACTTTAAGACCTACTAATGGCAATAGGTAACGACTAGGTTAAGGGGCCGGTCAACCCATGGGCACCAAGACTTAAGGTTGTGACTTAAAAGATCGACAATCGGTGATAATGGTCAACACAAGAATATAACAATAAAGTGCATGACCTAAAGGAAAGGGGCAAAGGGCTTTTGAAACCGGACAGTTAGAATTTTTTTTAAAACCTAAAACCCTAACCCAAGGGGGGAACCACCAAGGCCATGGTAAGATTTAGGTGTCTACATTTCTAACAATGCATTAGTTTTTGGGTCGATGAATAATGATCACAATTTATCTTTGGTAATTTTTTCCTTCACCATATCATGAGACAATTTTGAGGAATAAAATTGATGACAAATTTCTCTATGGGTTGCCCATGTATTTATTTTCCTTCACTAAGATAGATTGAAGGAATAGGAGAGCATCAAACAAGGATCAAATGAGTGCAATCATGATTATGTTATTGGATTTCAAACTTTGTCAACAAAGATACACTATCAAATTCCTATTGATGAATTGCAAAGAATATTTGTTAAGGGCTTATTACCTACTATCCAAGCTAAGACAATGTACCTAAACAACTATTATTCTTCCATGGATTTGTGTGCAAATGTAAGAAACATTGAATTGAAACTTCTTAAGTCTAATGCACTTAAATATGGATCTCATCCTTCAAAATTTCAATAGGAAAATTTAGTTTTCAAAAGGGTGAAAATAAGCAAGAAAATCAACAAAATGCTCACCATGTTGTAGTTAATTTACAGTCAACTTCAGATGTTATTTAATCTAATTCCCAAGGTGAACTGAGGGACAATCATATATTATCTATTAATGTAATAAGATCATAGAATACATAAAGGAAAATAGATATGTAAACCAAAACACATTCAAATATAGAAGGGTTCTAACATATATGTTACCGTTCTATTCAAAATGAACGAAGGAAATACACAGAGAGGTAAGATGAACAAATGTACTCAAACTTGTATGGTGCCAACTAGATCCTTGTGGCATGTGGTGTACGTGGACATCACCATGTACCAGATGTATACAGTGCCAATTATATGATCATGTTTTGTAGTACAAATGTCATTAGGTGGCACACATGTATGGAAGCATAACATGTAGTTGTTGATGTTGCATGTGTCTAACTAGCCACCAACATGTGTAGCAATGTGTATAGCCACACTATCTAGATCCTTGAAGATCCGTAAACCCTGAATAATGCCCCTAAACCCTAAATCGTAACCCCTAACCCCTAAACTATAAACCATAAATAATGCCCCTAAGCCCTAAGCCCTAACCCATAAACCCTAAACCCCTAAATCCTAAACTGCAAACCCCTAAACCCTAAACACTAAATCCTCTCTCTTTATCTAGCTATCTCTGAACCTGAGCAACCCTAAACTGACCCTAAACCCCAAACCCCTAAACTCTAAATCCAATCAACTCTAAACCTCTATCTCTATATCTCTCCCCTATCTCCCTATCTCTATCATCCATCTACCTCTCAATCTCTCTACCTATGTCCTTGGCCATGTGCTAAACCCTAAACTTGAGTAATGCTAAACTCATAAATGCTAAATAATGCCCCTAAACCCTAACCCCTAACCCCAAGGCACAACTCTCTCTCTCTCTCTCTCTCTCTCTCTCTCTCTCTCTCTCTCTCTCTCTCTCTCTCTCTCTCTCTCTCTCTCTCTCTCTCTCTCTCTCTCTCTCTCTCTCTCTCTCTCTCTCTCTCTCTCTCTCTCTCTCTCTCTCTCTCTCTCTCTCTCTCTCTCACACACACACACACACACACCATTTTTTCCCTATTTTACTATTTTCCACCTCTCCTCTCATCATTCCCATCCAATGAACTTTAGTTTTATCTTGTTTTCATTTCATCCTGCCAATTTATATCCTCATCCCTCTTTTCATGTCCTAGTTTTCTTGTTTCCATTTGCTTAGTTGATAAGGGGGAGAGAGAGAGAGAGAGAGAGAGAGAGAGAGAGAGAGAGAGAGAGAGAGAGAGAGAGAGAGAGAGAGAGAGAGAGAGAGAGAGAGAGTCCTAGTTTTCTTGTTCATTTCCTTAAATGATATAAAGGGAGAGGGATAATTAATAGAAGGGAGAGATAGGAAGATATAGGAATGATAGGGGGAGAGAGGCAAGAGATAGAGAGATAGGGAGAGATATAAGCTAGGTAGAGAGAGATAGAGAGCAGATAGATAGGGAGATAGACTAGAGTGACTAGAGAGATGTCTAGAGAGATAGGGAGATAGAGGAATGATAGGGAGAGAGAGGGAAGAGATAGAGAGAGATAGCTAGGTATAGAGAGAGAGGAGATAGATTGGGAGAGATAGAGGAGATAGTGAGAGATAGGGAGATATATAGAGAGTGAGTGAGATATCTAGAGAGATAGGGAGAGAGATTGAGAGGTAGAGGTATGATAGAGAGAGGGAGATAAGGGAGATAGAGGTTTAGGGTTGCTCAGGTTTAGGGGTTAGGGGTTAGGGGTTAGGGATTAGGGGCATTATTTGGGGTTGAGGGATTTAGAGAGAGAGAGAGACTTCTTTTGACATGCAATCGTAAACCCTGAATAATGCCCCTAAACCCTAAACCTCTAAACCTTAAATAATGCCCCTAAACCCTAACCCATAACCCATAAACCCTAAACCTGAGAAACCCTAAACCCCTAAATCCTAAACCCCAAACCCCTAAACCCTAAACACTAAACCCAAGAAACCCTAAACCTCTATCTCCCTATCTCCCAGCTATCTCTATCATTCCTCTACCTCTCAATCTCTCTCCCTATGTCTCTGGTCATGTCCTTCACTCTCCATTTCCCTATCTCTTCTGGCTATGCCTCTGGCCATGTACCTCACTCTCTATATCTCCTTATTGGTCCTCTCTCTCTAAACACTAAACCCTAAACCTCTAAACCCTAAACTGTAAACCCTAAATAATGCTTTTAAACCTTAACCCCTAAACCCTAAACCCCTATCTCCCTATCTCTATCATCCCTCTACCTCTCAATCCTTCTCCCTATCTCTCTAGATATCTCACTCACTCCATGCTATCTCCCTATCTCTCCCCTCTGTCTCCTCTCTCTCTAGCTATCTCGAAACCTGAGCAACCCTAAACCGCAAACCCCTAAACCCTAAATCCAAGCAACTCTAAACCTCTATCTCCTTATCTCTATCATCCCTCTACCTCTCAATCTCTCTCCCTATAATGTCCCTGGCCATGTGCCTCACTCTCTATCTCCCTATCTCTCTCCACAGTCTCCTTTATATCTCCCTATCATTCCTCTCTCTCTATAAACCCTAAACCTTAAACCTCTAAACCTGAACCCCTAACCCCTAAACAATAAACCCTAAACCCTAAATAATGCCCCTAAACCCTAACCCCTAACCCCTAAACCTGAGAAACCCTAAACCCCTAAACCCTAAACCCTAAACCCAAGTAACCCTAAACCTCTCTCCCTATCTCTCCCCTCTCTCCCTATCGCCTTTGTCCCTCTACCTCTCAATCTCTCTCCCTATGTCTCTGGCCATGTTCCTCACTATCTATCTCCCTATCTCTCCCCTCAGTCTCCTCTATATCTCCCTATTGGTCCTCTATCTCTCTCTAAACCCTAAACCCTAAACCTCTAAACCTTAACCCCTAACCCCAAAACCATAAACCCTAAACCTAAATAATACTCCTAAACCCAACTAACCATAAATTAGGCGCCAAATTAGGTGCTAAATAAGGCCCTCAATCAAGCACTAAATATGACACCAAATAAGGCGGTAAATTGGGTGTAAATAAGGCGGTAAATTAGGTGCTACATCAGACACTAAATGTCACATTGGAATAGGTGCTAAATTAGGCACCAATTAGCACCTACTTGTTTTGATCAGCGCGAAAAATGCCAAAAACAGCATCATCCCGATAAATAGCGCCGATTTTTTCAAAAAATTGGAGAAAAATACATTAAAACTATGGGTGGAAGCAAAAAATAGAGCAAAAAAGGGAGCTAATCACAGGGATTTGTTGTAGTGTATAACCAAGGATGCCACAGGATCTAGGATTTCTCAAATTACAACTCCTATAATAGATAAGGATGACAGAGAGCTCCAGGCTAAGGATTATCAAATTACTAGTATCAACCTAGGACAATCTTAGAATATCAAATTTCTATGGAAGTTGACTGCGAAGTTTTAATTTGTTGGAATATTGGATTTTTCGCATTTGACTACAAAGTTTTGATTTGTTGGAAGATTTGATTTTTTACATTATTGATTTGAAGATTTGGTTTTTCGTATTATTGATTATTGATTTGTTGAAAGATTTGATTTTTCACATTATTGATTTCCAGTGACTTGATCGTGAATTTTTGATTTGTTGGGTAAAAGTTTAAACCTGTGTCACACTTTCAACTAGCTAAATAGTTTCTCTAGATACAATTTCTCTCTAGATAAACAGTTTCAGGATAAATAGTTCTGCTCGAAACCATGCAACACCTATGTCGCATTGCATGGCATAAAGAGTTTTGCTTGGAACCTTTTCGCTCAAAAATTTTAAATCTATACAATATGATTTTGACTTTGAAAATAATATTTATTTGCATAGAAATTTTTGGGTGATAGGGTTTCACCCGAAACCTTTTTGAGCGATACCATCTCACCTGAAACTGTCTATGTGGTATCCCTTGTGGCAACCAACCCCTGTATTTTCAAAAAAATGAACAAAACTTCAAGTTTAACTCCAAGTTTCTCCAACCGAAAGGTATTTTCATGAAAATGTAAAAATACCCTTTGGTAGATCTTGAAGTCTAAAACTTAGAAATATAATTTTTAAAATATCTTTATTAGTTATATTAGCTTTATTTTTAAATTCATTACAAATAGGTTATTATAATCAAACATGCAACTGACTAGAAATTAAAAATAAATAGGTAAAATATATTTAAAATTTTTAAAAAATATATGACACACTAGAGGAGAGAATATTCCCCAAGAGCTTTTTTTTGAAATAGAAAATAAATTTTTTTTACAAAAGTTGATGTCCCATGAAAACTATAACGTTTTGATTAAATTTGACTTTAAAAAATTATTAAAAAATAATTATTCATCAAAATTAATTTGTTCCCCCATGCACTAGATATTTGAGTTGTCTAATTAGAAAAAAAATTAAAGAAAAAAAGTTAATTTTACTATATTTTTCTTGACGTCCCATTGATGCCACTTTTTTTAAAAAATTAGCAATTAAAATTCATCTACTAATAAATTCATATAAAAAATATCAAGCTAATTTTGAAAAAATATAAAAAATTATAATCATAAACTACATTAAAATTTCTACATTTCATTAGTTTATGTCATTTTAAAATTCAAAACATACATATGACTTTTTCATCATTTAAGTTGGAAAAATATATTTGTGTTGGCTAATTCCTTTATAAAGTGTGACATAGTTCTGAACTTTTACCCAGTTGGAAGATTTGATTTTTCACATTATTGATTTCTGGTGTGATGTCGAAGATGTGATTTGTTGGAAGATTTAATTTTTCATATTATTGATTTTCGATGACCTGAAAATGGTTTAACGACAAGTTAGAAAGAGGTACCACATCTTTAATTTTATTGAATATGCTAGATGGTCACATCATTATTTTATTGGGTACCACATAAATCCTTCCAAATCACAATAGTATGTTGTAACCTTGCATTATGGCATTTGTCCATTGGTTGATGATGATGTAGAAGGAAGTCTTGGTCATGAAAAAACAATACTCCTATCAGATGTCAATAATTTTTTTTAGAATATTTATCTTTGATCTCTCACCTATTACATAATAGATAACATTAATTATTAATTTAAGTACTATTGGCCATCATGTGAATTCAATATTTAAAGTTACCTATATCTTGTTCCTCTGACTTGCACACATAATAATAATCCTATATGTGAAGAACATAGCTTAATATTTATCAATGATTTCAAACATCAATATAATTATACATTCATGAATTCTTATCCATAATTGTTGGTGTAATTAATTCATTAATTACACTTTATTAAGTTTACTTAGGCTATTTTAAGTCATTTTAGGTTTTATTATCTTACTCACATAAGAGCAAGTTATCTCATGTAATTCATAAATTATAATTCATTAATTCATCCAATACTGTGCAAATTCATCCTCTTTGCTTTTTTCTCTTGTAGAAGGTAAATCCTTGGTTTTGCAGGTGATCTTGGTGGATTGACTCAATTAGTGACTCTCATAAGGTATCAGAGCTCCAGATCTGCAACTCCCTTCTTAGATTTGAGAAAAATTCAGGTAAGATATTTTTCTAGGTGCATTTTTGAGCCAAATGAACCTCACCATTGAGTCCAGAAGGCCCCAAAACCCTTATTTCATATTGTTTTTCACCATTTTCTAGGGTTTGAAAAAAATTTACAAGCATAAATCTGTACAGTCCATACAGCCATACCATCACCCACACAGTCGTACTATTTCTACACCATCACAATACCTCCTGCATCACCTCTACCAAACATCCAACGGTCTGTCAAATTACCCAAGGGTCGTTGTGAAAATCCTCTCATTTTTTGAGTGATTTGAGGTCTTTGACCAGTGGATCTGGCTATTGTACAATGGTTGCTATCATATTTGTGTTGTAGGGTATGGATCTTCTATGATGTATTGGGGTTAACCATTGGATAAAGCCCTAAAATTGTGGATTGACTCAATATTTAGTAGTTAATAGTCTAAGGGTTTGTCATTGACACAAGCCTATCTAAGGTACATTAACTTCAACCCTTTTGTTCCTAGGCCACAATCACTTGGTGACTAGGGGCCTGAATATAAGCCGCCCAACCCTCAAATGCTAAGCAGGTGTTCCTATCAGCGAACAAGCGCCAGATCCAACCTCAAGCCACTAGCCCCTGGTCATATCAGCGACTAGGGGCCCTTCAATCCAGCTGCCATCCCCCATCTCTAGCTCCAGGTCACCCATGTGACCAGGGTCTTAGCCACAGGGAACTTAATTTTTACCTTCAAAGCCTAAAGGAGTAGTTTTTGAAAAACGACCATAACTTGGACATACGGTGTCCAATTTTTGAAAACGAATAAGCATTGAAAAGATGTTTTCGTAATATATCTAGTGGACCACTTATTTGTTTTAGAAAAAATTATTAGGTACCTAATTTTCTTTCTTGAAATCAGATATAGTTTTTAAGCCTTCTTTTTGGAAAAAGTGCATGCAAGTGACCAATTTTTTTGAACAAGGGGGGAATATTCTTGCATTGTGAGGTGTCTATTGTTGTTCTTTATTACTTTTCTATACACACATCATGGATCAACCTAAAATTTCTCCACTTACCCCATACGACTATCATGGGTGGAAGAAACAAATAGAGATCCATGTGAAGAAATTGGGGTTATATAGAGTGATTATGGGAACTAAAAATTGAACTTGCAGGGGCTACTAAAAAGAGGAAATGGTACAATAGGTGTGATGAGGCCCTTGGAACCTTATGTCAATCAATTTAACCTAATCTACTCTTTCATACATTGAATCTTGTACAACACCAAATGAAGTATGGGCCCAATTAGATCTTTTGTTTGGCAAGCAGGATACTTTGAGGAGTTTTCAATTGGAAAATGAGCTTATTGGTCTAAATCCTACAGATTTTGATAGCATCCGAGAATTCTTTACCAAACTCAAATCACTCAGATTGTAGCTCAAACATTGTGGTATTTAGAAAGAGGACACCGAGTTGATTCTTTCCATACTTGCCAAGCTTGGTCTAGATTATTCTATTTTCATTTCCACATTTTATGTTACCATGGATGTTCTTGGAACTAAATTCAAGATGCCTTCACTTGATGAATTTGCTACATCACTCACTAGGGAGCAGGCAAAATTAGTTCAGATGGGCACATTGAAGTCTATAAAGCCACAAGCAATTCTTGCAAGTCAAAGCACCAAAGATCAAAAGACGTCAAGTAGCAAGGAAAAGAAATAGAAAAACAATAATGAGCAGGGCAAGGAGTCAACTTCACATGCAACCCTTGATTCATCATCATCTAATAAAAAAAAGAAACCAAAGGAGAGACCCACATGTGGCTATTGCAATAAATGTGGGCATGATGATAATGTTTTCCACATCAAATATATAGATGAGTTGAAGAATCTTGTTCAGAAACTCAATGTAAGTTCTCCTTCAGCTTTGATTTCTAGTTCATCATCTCCTACTCCATAACAGCAGTTAGGATCTACTAAGAAAGGACATGCAGGCATTGCTAATGGAGCTTATAAATATAAAGGTAAGGCACTTTGTGCAACTACATCTCATGGATCAGGTAAATGGCTTATTGATTCAGGAGCATCCCATCACATGGCCTCCTCACAATCCATGTTTTCTACTTTTGAGCCTTGTGATATGCCACCTATTTTGATGGGTAATAATACTTATATGCATATGATTGGAAAGGGATCTATTTCTATTGGTGAGGGTACTTTTCATGATGTATTGTATGTGCCTTCTTTGTCACATAATCTATTTTCCATATATTAGATTACTTATAGTGGTGAAAGGAAGACAATAGAATTCACACCTGATTTAGTTATTATCAGAGATTTGGAGACCACACAGATTCTTGCTACTGGAGTGGTTGATCATGCATCTTGGTTATACACTTTTTTTTATTTTGTTCCAGATGATGGTTCATATCCTTTGGCTATTGATCACACTTGTTGTTAGAAATGAAGGTGCAAACCACACAACGGAAATCTGATTCAAACCTTATTTATGTGCTTTAAACAATGTAGAATCAATGGAGATTGCAACAAAAAATAAAACCCATTGCACATAAATAACATGCATTAAGAATTGAACACATAACACAATATGTAACATGGAGAAAACCCTTTTGGGTAAAAAAAACTTCACCAAGAAAAGAGACTCCAAGTTGTATTATCTTCAAATATGATATTACAATACATGCACTTCCTCTCTGCTTTAGTATTCAATCCAGCACCGCCTATTACTCTCCAATCTGATAAAAAATGTAGTATAAATATCCTTATAAAAGGGGGTTGCCTTCTAGGGCAAGATAACTGACAAAATATTGATCGTCAGATTTGTGACCTAATGACGAATGATCTAGATTTACAATGATAAAATATAAATAAAATAAGGTTTCAGGGGCACTGCCCCGGACCCCACGCTGGGAGGATGATCTCCCTGGACCCCTTGCAGGGGGGGAACCCCCTACGACCCCCTATCGCGGATGAATGAACGTCGTGTATCAAATATAAACATACAGCTGAAACAAGATCGCTACTGGTCAAACCTTTCATCCCTTATGGGTGATTTCCAATCAATATTAGGAGTAATTAATTACATAAGATTTACAAGGTTGATGGCACTTTAATCCTAACACTTGTGTGAATATTATTTTTGAGGGGAAGTTTGGTTATTTGAATCTTACTATTCTTGCTTTTTTCAAATTGGTGGCACTAGTTCTTCTCCTCCACATCCTGATTCTATTAAGATTGATGCTTCATTAGTTGAGCAGGATGTTATTTGTTCTTTTGATTTTGTTGTGTGGGATGACTATTTGATAGGTGTTTATGAGTTATTCCCTGAATCTCACATTATAGATCTTGATGATACTCTTGAGGATTTGCAGTTCCTCTTTGATGATAGTCATGGCATTGCTATTATTAGTTCTATTTTGTCTTAGGAGACATTTGATTATGAGATTCCATTTTGTCTGGAGTTGTCACCTTCATTGATTCTAAGCATGTTGTTCTTGATTTTGTTGTGGCATCTTCAAATTGTGACATGTGGACATTCATCCAATTTTTAGAGACATTCATTTTAAGGTTTCCTACTTCAGAGGGTCTTCAACATTTCTTTGTAAGGGAAGAAATGTCATTTGCCACAAGTGGATCAGTTTCTGCATTCATGTTTGGGCATCCTCTTCTGGTTCAAGAGATTCTATAGAGTTGGAGGATTTCATTGCCTCTATCTTTCCCTCTTATGAGGGGCTCATGATTGTATTGTTGTGATGGGTTTAGTTCTAGGGGTTCTTAGTGTTTGAGTCCTTCCATCACATGTACATATTTATTTGCATGTTTTTCTTTCTTTTAGAGAGGGGTTTTTTCCCACAGGGTTTTTCTCATTTTCTCTATTTGTGAGAGTTTTATTTATGTACATGGGTACCTAATATGGCCTTATAGCCAAGACCTATTCTTGTATATTTTGCATGTGTGTCATTCTCCCTAAGTTGCACTTAAGGGGGGTGTTGGTGTAATCAATTCATTAATTACACTTATTTAAGTTTACTGAGACTATTTTTAAGTCATTTTAGGTTTTCTTATCTTGCTCACATAAAAGCAAGTTATCTCATGTAATTCATAATAAATACAATTCATTAATTGCATCTAATATTGTGCAAATTCATCCTCTTTGTTTTTTCTCTTGTACAAGGTAAATCCTTGGTTTTACAGGTGATCTTGGTGGTTTGAGTCAATTAATGATTCTCACAATCATGTCAATTAATTTTTTGGTAATATTTACCTTGGTCATCTCACCTATTAGGTGGGTGAGAGCCACCACGTATAAATTTAATGATTCTTGTCAAACATGTCAAGTCAAGTGACACTAGACAAATGCAGCTAATCCTGACTACTGGATAGACAGTGCCTACCATAGATGTATGAATCTCTATGGTATCCTAACTACTAAAATTATTGATTTGAATCTAGTCAAGTGACACTAGGCAAATGCATGGGTCTCATTTGTGCAAGTAACACTTGGCAAATGTATGACATTTGATGCAAATCTTGGAAACTGAAATGTGTATTCATAACATGTTGAGCTTCATAATTCAAAGTTAGGACTAAATAAGTTCAAAAACAAACATAGAGCCTCCAAGGCAATAAGTTGAAAATTTGTTAAATATGTGGATGTGTATGGGTATCTCTGGATCTCTATCTGGGAAGCATGGCATGTGCTTTTTCTATAAGTTCTACTGACTAAAAAATGTGAATTAAACTTAGGGGACATTGCATTATGATCATGGAAAAAAGGGTTATCAAATCATCTAGAGAGTAAATTAGTTAGAGCACTTCAAGTAGTGTTGCACTACATATACTAAACTTATGCATTCTCCATCGCATGTCTTTCATGTATTCTAATCTTGTGAAATCAACAATAGGGTTTGACTAGAAGCCAAGGAAGTTACATACTTCAGTCGTCTTATAACAAATTCACAAAGGTGCTTCTAAGCACCACATTATTTTTAGCAAGAAGAAATATTCAAAGGCAATTGAACATTAAAATAGAGTTTGATAAAGGACAAAATAAGTGTTGTTGCACATAGCATTCTCAAACCAAATCTGAAATGGTAGAGCTTTGGAGTAGAAAAGTCACATAATAACTAGCTCAAAATAATTTCAAAACATCAAATCTAATTATTGGTACATTACACAACTGAATCTTCTACAATGACAACTCTACTTACAACAAAACACCAGAACATTTTCCTAACCTCTTCTCATTTATCAATTCCATAGCATTGTTTTCTTTTCCTCCAAATATAAATAGCCCACATGAATAATATTTTGATTTCAAAATTTCATATAAAAAGAGAGTTGAATCTTATTATTTATATTTTTAAAATTAAAATTTAATTGCAACAACTTCCATTATGCAACAAGTTGGCGGTGTTCATGTAGAAAAATCTCAAACCCTCACCCAATTGGAAGAGTAGCCCTTGTGTTTATCTAGCCCTTGTGTTTATCTTTTAAAAAATCAAATTTATTACAGAAAATGAATAAATTTATAAAGATATTTGTAAGGTCATTGTCCTAGGTATACCAAATCCATGGTTAACGGCAGTTAGTAATCTAGAGAAGATGGCGTTGAAAAGAGAATGGGTATTTTGAACCAGAAAAACACATAACCACAACACACGCTACAGAATAAAACAAGAGGCCTTATATAGGATGTATTAATTAGCCTCTAGATTGCTCGCTACTCTCTCCTCTCTACCCAAACCAGAGACATTTCGTCAGTGCAGGGATTTATGAAGGATCCCCCCACGCCCTACCTTGAAGAAAAAATGATCTTCAAATTGAATAGCTGTAATTTTCTACCACTCTACTTAAATATCATCCACTTCAATGGTCAAACAACCAATACAAATTTTACACCTCATTCATAATAAAAAGTGGTAAATATTTGTCCTATTTTTATTGGCCAAAATTGACCTTTAACTCTTGAAGTAGATGATATTTAAGAATAGACCGAATCAGGCGCCTTGAATGGGTATTATCTAAGCTCAGCGCTGGTATCCATCTCCATTAAAAATCAGGAAAAAATCCTGCAACTGAGGCGTTAGGAAAAGTCGTATGAAAAGGAAATATAAAAATCAGCCCGTAGGCACCGTTATAGACGGGCAGAAAAATCAGCACATCGTTTATCAACATATAGACAGGCAGTTAACGAGTTATGGTGTGGCTTTGATGGTATGGCACCATCTATGGGGGTGGTGCATCCTCAAGTGCATGCAACGGCTAGAAACTAGCTTGACGTGTCTACACTATCCCAAGTTTTAAGGCACTATCATTATTAGAATTTATTGTTAAGATACCTTACTATTGCAATTGTATTATAAGGCATTCAAATCTCAACTTCCTCTAGGTTTGTAAGGTGAGTGTGTTAGCGCCAAATTTGGGGCTAATAAAGTGCCTCTTAGTTTTTAAAAACTGAGGAATGGACAAGATTGACAAATGGTTTGCTTCCAATTTTAAGATGGCAAGTAAACACAGGAATTATGTGCTTGTATTGATGGAGGTACTGGTACTAGTGGTTTTAGACAATACATTATTAGCATATGGCCAGCAAACAACACACAAACCAGATCCTTTTGTACCCCTCACTGTACTATTGGGTGCTGCTAAAAAAGGAGCTGGTGAGTAGACATGTTTCATGAATGTATGAAGTGTATAGAAAAGTTATAGGGACTTGAACTTGATTTGTGTTATAATATATAGCATTTTAATTGAAGTAGAAAAGTTATAGGGACTTGAACTTGATTTGTGTTATAATATATATTATTTTAATTGAAAAGGACTCATGAAATTGTGTTGTCTAAGCAATCCACTTTAATCTGCCTATGGTACTTTAAGTGGGACATATGTTTCAAAAACATGTATAAAGATTATTATGAATCATACAAATTATGGTAGGGGGAATTCATCTCTCTCTTCCTCCTTTTTGTTTTCTTTCCTTCCTACTTGGATCTCACTAACACGATACGTGTGCTTTTAGCTATAAAAAGGATTTACTAATTTTGTTCCAGTTAGAACATATGATTATGGGCAGTCTGATTTCTTAGAATTATTGCTTTTTCTTAGAAGTATTGTTTTTTTTAGTTGGCCTATTGAATTTTGTCATGTCATTTTTGTGAGGTGCAGTTTGTTTGGATGGAAGCCCACCAGTTATTAAACATTGATTAAAACAGAGAGTCTGTCAGGCACAATCTGATTAGACCCTTGATTGTTCATACCCTTTTTTCTTTCCTTCCTACTTCGATCTCACTAACAAGATATGCCTGCTTTTAGTTATAAAAAAGATTTAAGGTACTAATTTTGTTCCAGTTAGAACATATAGGTACAGTCTGATTTCTTAGAAGTATTGCTTTTTTGGTTGGCCTATTAAATTTTGTCATGTCATTTTTGTGGGGTGCAGTTTGTTTGGATGGAAGCACACCAGTTATTAAACATTGATTAAAACAGAGAGTCTGTCGGGCACAATCTGATTAGACCCTTGATTGTTCATACCTTTTTTCTTTCCTTCCTACTTCGATCTCGCTAACAAGATATGCCTGCTTTTAGTTATAAAAGAGATTTAAGGTACTAATTTTGTTCCAGTTAGAACATATAGGTACAGTCTGATTTCTTTTCTTAGAAGTATTGCTTTTTTAGTTGGCCTATTAAATTTTGTCATGTCATTTTTGTGGGGTGCAGTTTGTTTGGATGGAAGCCCACCAGCTTACAATTTCGATAGGGGATTTGGATCAGGAGCAAATAGCTGGTTAATTAGTATGGAGGCAGGTATCAGGTTTCTCATCTATGCTTTCAATCCTTTGTATTTTCTCATTTTGGTCAAAGATTGATTTGTCATATTCAGGGGGGAGGTTGGTGTAATAATATAGAATCATGCAGTAGGCGCGCCAAATCTAAGTTGGGCTCGTCTTTATACATGGCCAAGAAAGAGGCATTTTCCGGTATTTTAAGCTCCAACAAGTCCACGAATCCAGGTATTTAAGAAGTCATGCATCTGAATGATAGCTCATAAGAGCAGGGAGCGAAAATCTGTAACATGTTCAGTTAAGAAAATAATTTTAAATGAAGTCTACTTGGATTTATTCAAAACAGACTTTTATAATTGGAATCGAGTTGCGGTTCGGTACTGTGACGGGTCCTCATTCACTGGAGATGTTGAAGAGTCGCAAGACAATTCCACCATCCATCTTTATTTTAGAGGACAGAGGATTTGGCGAGCTGTCATGGAGGACCTATTGTCAAAGGGAATGGATAAAGCCCAGCAGGTACTTGATATGCAAATTATATGGCAGAAGGGCTTATCAATTTCAGGTTTTTTCAGGTCACATACGGCTGCTTAGCTTATTCTACCACTTCAATAGCAAACCCATCTGTAAAAGTTTGTTTGGCATGCCAATATTACAAAGCATTAAAGTTAATTTCATTGGAATTTTTTAATTTTGTAGGCTCTGCTAACGGGCTGCTCAGCAGGCGGTTTAGCAACAATTATTCACTGTGATCAATTTCGAGATCTTCTGCCAAAGAGCGCTAATGTCAAGTGTATGTCAGACGCTGGATTTTTCCTTGATACGTATGCCCTCAATTCAATCTTTCTTCACCTTGTTCACTGTTACCTTTTGATCAAGATTTATAGCAGAAGATCACAAAAGAGTTTAAAAATGTCTTTAGGATAGCTTTTTGGATCCTTCAGACTGCCTGATCTAGTGGATTGTTATTAAAATCTTTCCTCTCATTTAATCTTCAATCTTCTTGAGAACAATTGTTGTTTAATTAGTTTATTGTTTTTATATGGAGTAGAAATGATGTTGGAGGAGGAAATTATATAAGGTCTTACTTTAAGGACTTGGCTACACTTCAGGTATAACATTTAGAGAGAGTACTCTTTTTAAACAAAATGTGTTTTAGGGGTTGTAGTTTCATGCCCTCAGGATGTTTTCATGCATTTTGTTTTCGTATGTTTGTTTCCATTGTATTACAGGGATCAGTAAAGCACTTACCAGTTGCATGCACATCTGGCATGGATGATCCAACCCAGGTGGTGATGATTTTACATGTGCATTTTAATGGTGCCTTTGTTCTTCATTGTACAAAGGATTTTGTTCTAAAAATCTAACTTAAAATAAAATGGCAGTGCTTCTTCCCACAAAATATATTGAGATCAATAGTAGCTCCACTTTTTATTCTAAATGCAGCCTACGACTCATGGCAGGTAATTTAAGGACAACACAAATTTGCCTACTTTTATTTTTTCTCTCATTTTTACTGTACATTAATAATATACATTCAATATTGTCTCCGTGATTAGAGATCCAAGGAAATGTTACAAATACTTATATAATGTGGTTGCATTGTTTTCTCTAGATTAGAAACATCTTGGCGCCATCTTCAGCAGATCTTGATAATAATTGGCAACTTTGCAAGAACAACATTACAAATTGCCATTCTTGGCAATTAAATGTAATGCAAGGTAATTTTGAAATTTGAAATTGTTGGGATTTTATCTTTTATTAAATTTATAATTAAATTGTTAATAAAAATAAGATAATTATTTATTACTTTTAGTGCTCATGTACTGTAAAATTACTATTAATTGTTTAATCATTAAAAATAAAGTTTAAACAATTTATAAATTATTTGTCATTTATAATTAAAATATCTTAAATGACAAACAACAAACGACATAACTGTTTAAAACTTTGTAAAAGGTTGTAAATGTAGAATTTACTCTCTCTAATTTTTTGTGTTTATAGGTTTTAGAGACAAGATGCTCAATGCATTAAAACTAGTTCGGTCATCAACTTTGGGAGGGATGTTCGTTAACTCATGTTATGCACACTGCCAAACTAATTTACAGAGCCTGTGGAACTCAATTGATTCTCCAAAGCTGGAGTCCAAGGTGTGTTAATCTTTACATGTAATGTTAATAGAATCTTATCAGCTACAAGTTTAAAGCACAATATATGCAATGGAAACTAAAAAGAAAATTTATTATTGAAATAAGGTAATTTTCATACTTATTCCATGTCTATTCATTGTGCATTCCTGATTGAAAATTTAGAATAAAAATTATAATTAACTATTTTTTTTCATTATATTGCAGACAATTGCAGAGGCCGTAGGAGAGTGGTTTTTGGATCGTGGTGTTGTCAAATATATTGATTGTCCATACCCTTGTGATTCTACCTGCATAAATAGAATCTTCACCTCATAAGGTGATTATGGAAACAAAATAATTTCAATCCCATTAAAAACAAATATCGGTACATATCTTAATAAACGGTTAAGTTCATATTCATTGTGTTTTTTTGGTTTGTAGATTTAATGTAGAAATATAATTTCCCAAAGGAAAACACACATTTTTTTAAATGTGTTATTTAGATTTAGATTAATTAATTAATGTAATTAATAAATATATAATTAATTAGATAATAGAGTTGTAGGTTAGATATTTAAATATTGAAATATTAAATAATAAATTAAGAAATTAAATACAAAGAAGATTAGGGTATTGAGCTTTGGAATGAAGAAGATGGAGTAATTCTGATGTTGGTTTGGAAATTCTCTCTCGGTACTATAAACAAACAATCTTTGTCTATACTCTTTCTTGAGATCAGATGAGTTTGTCAACTCTGTGCAAGGTTGAGTCTATGGCTTTGGATCATTTCAGTGGGTGTAGATTTGATCTATGGCCCATTGATTTGATTTGGTATAGTGTGCACTCCTGATTCTTGATTTGCCTAATTCTTTGCGCTTCACTAAATGTCAAGGATCGGTAGTGTCTATAAACTCATAGGGGAGATCACTAGATAGAAAGGGTCATGTTCTCATAGGTTTAACCCCTTGATAGAATAGGTTTCATGGTCGTGGAAAAGATAGAGGATAACAATATTCAAACTTGCAAATGCTCTAGAATGATGATGTAGGCTTAGATTCCTTTTAGCGCTCCAATTGAAGTTTTCCTAGAATGATATGCAAATTATTTATCCTTGATGTCATCAAAATAATGCAATTGAATGCATTTAAATACAAGTACATAGTAATATATCATGTCAAATGTGTACCAAGTTGGCTCAAGGAGGGAAATAAATGGGTGGGAGTTGATCAAAATTTGAATTTGAATTTTTGAATTTTAGGGGTCGTATTTGTAGGTGTGAGATTGATCGTGTGCATGTGGGATTGACTTGGGATAGTGAAATAATAATATCTAAGCAAGGGATGAGTGTCTAAGTATGGTGGGAAATAATAAGAATAAGGAATGTTGAATATGTGGGAATATGTGTAGGTATGGACAAAATGGGGCTAAGTGTGGGAGAATGTGTAAATGGGGATGAGTAATAGTATGGGGGAATGAGGACAACTTTGCACAAGACTACACCATTTGTTGATATGTAATTGTATTAAGGAATTCCATCAAAATGGGCCTAAAACTAAATGGAAATTAGCATAGGTATGCAAATATCACTATTATAGTTTACCTTGACTTTGAGGTGCACATGAATCCTAGAATGATCGTATATTTAAATGTATGTAAATACTTACAAACATGCATGTAAAGTAAATATTCATACATAAAAGGATACTAAGGTCCATATAAATTAATGTACGCTTGTAGATCTTGATGTGTAAGGTCCTTTGGCATGCATGCTCTATGGGAACTTGCAAAATAAAGAAAAATGTGCAATGACCAACTTCTATCATACAAGTAATTGAATTTTGTTGTCATTGACCATGAAAGAGAGAGGAGAGAGTAGGGTTCGAAATTATTCACCCAGATATAGAAAGTAGCAATTCTTCACCTAGTAAATAATTGTGGGATGACATGTCATATTGGGTGTTTCCATGCAATGGTATTTGATAGTGGTTCATTCGGTCATGGTAATGAGCCTCTATAAGCACTTGTAATTGTCTACAATCTCAACATACGAGTGTTAGCAACATAATATGCGCCCTTCAATTGGTTGCATCCATTAGATGCAAGGAATTAGAGGAGAAGGAAATACATGAAATGTAAATGTAAGCTAAGACTATAAGCACGTAAATCATGTAAAATGATAACTATAATAAATGCATCATGTAATAAGCAAGAAAATTATTTTAAATAATAAATGTGGTAAGCACATGGATTGGGGATGATCATTAAGGTGTACAATTCTACTCCTAGTATAAGCTAATTAAGAATGGTGATGTGGCCTACAATGGTTAGAAACACTTGTAGCACATAGGATACTAGAAAAGGTATATGCCCCAATGTGCCTCCAAAAGCATGATCACTTAATGGTTGAGGTAAGGCAATAGGTCCCTAGTGGTAATAAATTTTTTGATACATGGCATAATGTGTAATCAATATATTGGGAAGGTTATGGTGTCCCTAGAGATGGATATATATATATGGGGATGGAGAGGGATGGAGGAAGAAGTAGAGAGGAAGAGGGAGAGATAGAGGGAGAGTATATATATATATATATATATATATATATATATGAGGGATGGAGGCGGATGGAGAGATAGAGGGAGAGTGTGTGTATATATATATATATATATATATATATATATATAGAGAGAGAGAGAGAGAGAGGGAGGTGATGTGCCTTGCATATACATGCCCATTTTGCTTTGACAAATGTGGATCCCCTTCTTTTATCTTTGCTTTTGCCTTAGGTCTCAATTTTTGATCTCTTATCTTAGGAAGTGATTTTGGAGTATTTTAAATGGTTATTTTCATGCTCTTCCAATTTTGGCCTCTTTGGGAAGATTTTGATTAGGTTTATCTTAAGTTACAAGTCTTGTTTGCACCTTTGATTGGAGTTGCAAAGTTTTCATAGGGAGCAAAATGTGGACTTTTAAACAGATCCTAAATCCTTTTTTTCCTTGTAAAGCCTTGTTTTCACATATCATACAGACTTTCAAGTTAGATTTGGATGTTTTTGTAGCAGAATATCCTAATCCTTCTAGATCCTTTTTCTCCACAAACTGGCCCTAAGCACTTTTTTAGTTTAAAATGTGGAAGTTTGGATTACTACTACATTTGCAAAATGTAAGAGTTACACAAAGAACTCTAGAAGCCTAGAATCATCTACAAAGCCAAAACAACCTTCCACAGTAAAGAGTAGCAAAATAAGAATTTGCTATATTGCAAGAGAAAAATAATGCATACAAAAGTGCTCAATATGCTCCATCATACTTAATGAAAACATAAGAGGCCTTGCTTATAAAGGCAAGGATGAAAACCTAGAACACATAAGAATATGACAAGTGTCTTAATCTTATGACTTGAGATAAAATAAGTGAATGCCCTAAGTAAACTTAAACAATAAAGTGTGAATAGGTCCTAAAAGGGAACTAGTTAGGGAATAAACCCTTTTCACACCAACACCCCCCTTAAGTGCAACTTAGGGAGAAGCAAACAATGCAGAGATGGGTCCCGACAACTAGGCCTAATGAGATACCCATATACAAAAGAGTCTCTCACAAATGGAGAAAAGGAGAAAACCATGTGGGAAAAAACTCCTCCCCAAAAGAGAGAACATACCTCCCTACAATAGAGAGAGAAAGAGATGACTAAGAAGCCTCCACAAAAGATGTCCCATGAAGATGAGGAACATGAAGATGAACATGAAGAACTCCATTGAAGCATGAAGAAGCTGCAAATGACTGCCAAAGAACAATTGTTATATTATTGAAACTAAAGAACCTTTATTGAAATCAGGATGAAGATCAAGATCAAAGAGGCACAAATCTGCATGAGTGACCCCAACAACACTACTTGAGCCATGTAAAAATAGAAAATAAGATAGTTCAATATGACAATCAAAGATACAAATGGCACACCAAAAGGTACCAATAGTCTCAAGAACATTGATCAATCTGAAGAAGAGAGAAGGTTGCCTCCAAAGTGAAACTTAGTCCAAGCATTAGCACAAGTAAGTTAACAGTATGATACCCCCCATAATGCTAACAAGGGAGAGGTATGGAAGATCCATTGAAACAATGTGTCACAAAATAGTGCATGAAGGAGAAGTAGAAACATCATATGGTGCATTAAGAAGTGCTTGCAACTAAAAAAGGGTGTGCAAACACAAGGCACACATGCATAAAGGTAGATGAGGTTGTGATTGCAAAGACAAGACGCACACAACAAACCCCCCATGGCACTTTATAAAGTAGTGTGAGTACAATAATGACACAATATGATGTGCAAGATCCTCAAAATATAATTACAATATGTGACACTTTATTTCAACGCGTTTACAAATCAAATAGTGCATACAATGGAAGCATACAATGTCCAAAAATATAATTCTCCAATAGAAAGAGAGGAAATTGATGGCACCATGATAAAGTACATGAAAAATATGCACTTTCAAAAAAATGGGACCCAAAAAAGAGTTCATACGCCCAAGATATGGCATGTCAAAGCTCCCAAAATGAGAACTGCACAACAACAACACTAAGAAAATAGAGTTCTGGAAAAAACCAGAAGTCCAAATTAAAAAATATTTGCACTACTATGAAGAGCACAAAATTTTACCCCATGTCAAAAATAATTGTTTGAAAAATTAGCACCAGATGAGCAAGAACGAAGCCTCTGAAGATGGGCTTCCAAAACCAAAACTCAAACGGTGAGGGGTAGAGTTTGCAAAAAAAAAACCTCTGCCAAATTTGGCAAAACTATCACCAAATATAGAGATCTACCAACTTTAGAAACCCTACCAAACTAATTAGTGGCAACCAATAAAAAATTCCACCAAACAGATGTAGAGCTCCTCCAAATTTAGCATAATGACCAAATTTTCTTCTCAAATAGAGGTACTACTGAAAAAGGCCACAAAGTGGCACAAACACTGAGGCTAGGCAGATGCATGTAGGTACAGGTGCAAAGATTTTTGGGCATGTTTCTTTTTATTATTAGAAAAAAACATTAAAAATTATTATTGAAAAACATTAAAAAAATTGTTTGAAAAAAACTATATTAAAAAATTTAAATGGCGCGAGGTTGGAAAGCCCCAACACCACCCCTAAAAGGGGTAGGGCCCAAGGGGCTGCCACCCTACCATGGCCTAGGTCGTGGATAGGGGGCGGTTCCCGCCCCCCTGGCACCTATGGGCGGGGCGCGAGGGCTTGGCATCCTACCACGGTAGGGATGGCAAGTACCCTCGGGTACCCTCATTGCGTGGGGAAGGGGATGTGGTACAAATCCTTGCCCCCTATAATTTTTTTTAATATATTTTTTTTTAAATAGAAAAAAAAGAATTATACTTTAAAAAAAAAATTATTGTACCTTGAATTGCGTGTTGGGGTCGTACTTGACCTTCTTGGCAAAAATGTTTTGCCTCAAAAACACCTGTCATGGATTTTGATGATTTATAATCAATCATAAGGTTTTTGGACCTTCTAAGCATAATGGAAAGGTCTATTTTGACCCAAAATTCTCTAAAATTTTAGCTACCCTTCAAATCTGGGAAAAAACACTCGCTTCAAAACCTTGTAGATCTAGCCTACGATATCAAATTTTGATGAAACAAAAGTCAGATAGATGACTTTCTCAGGTGCTCTAAATTCAAATGTGATGTTAGATCTGAACCACGAGGCACTATATGAAATCTCTAGACAAAAAATCTCTCCAAAAAAGAGAAGGGGTTTGCAGATTTGTGCTCTGATACCATGTAAGAGTCACACAAAGAACTCAAGAAGCCTAGAATCATTTGTAAAACCAAAACAACCTTCCACAATAAAGAGTAGAAAAATAAGAATGCTATATTGCAAGAGAAAAATAATGCATACAAAAGTGCTCAATATGCTCCATCATTCTTAAAGAAAACATAAGAGGCCTTGCTTATAAAGGCAAGGATGAAAACCTATAACACATAAGAATATGACAAGTGTCTTATTCTTATGACTTAAGACAAAACAAGTGAATGCCCTAAGTAAACTTAAATAATAAAGTGTGAATAGGTCCTAAAAGGGAACTAGTTAGGGAATAAACCCTTTTCATGTCCAATATGGAATCCTGTAATACATGCAAATCTATGACCTTTCTTCAAAATATCCTATTGGGGTGGATGGTTCCATAGACCCATTGCATCTCACCTTTTCTTAAAGATTGCGGTCTTTCGCTTGCATCCAACAAGCCTTTGTTTTTCTACACTTTTGCCTCGGGGAGTTTTCACATATTCATGATGCAAGGGCTACGTCACATCTAGTTTGCATTAATGGCTACTAGCTAGGGGGAATTGCAAAGTATTTAAGTTGATTTTTACTATCATTTTTCACCATTTTCTCTTGAATGTTTATTTCTCCATCTACAAACTTTGAAACTCTAGATTAAGGTGATTTTCATGAGTAATCTTGTAACAATTTCCATATCTCTTGCAGACTCATTCAACGCACACCATGGTAGATGCACCACAACTCCATATCCATTCAGTCAATAGATGAACCAGGTAGGGTTACAAAACCCCCCTTCATATTCATGATTTTCAAACCAAACCTTAGATTCAGGAAAATAAAAAAATTCAAACTTCATGCTGGCATAATTTTGAAATTAGATAGTTGGAAGGGTTTGACAAAACATCCTTTTAAGACAATAACCAAACAAGGTTTACTAGCATACAGGGTGCCCTAGGTCTCTTTTGCATCATTCATAACGGATGCCCTAATTCGTTCATGCAATGTTCGTACCCTAGCAAAATCCCTTTGAATAACTAGTATTGTCCCATTTCATACCTTTGCAGGATTTCCCAATTGGGAAGGATGATTTGAAATTTCCTATGATCCTTCCCTTTGACAGTGATGGGTTTTAAGTATATCCTTGGTCTGCCCGAATTCCTGCAAAATCATACTATCATTTGTAAAACCCTTCTTGCGGAGTTCAAGGCAGTAGGTGGAATTGTCCACTTAGCTATTTTTTTTTTGCAAGATCCAAATCATTCGAGTTTTCCTCAAAAATGGAATTTGTAGGTATTTTGCTGAGTTTCATAGAGATAATGTACATATCCTTTCCTTAGACCTTTTCCCACAAATCTGACTCCCTTCGTGACTTCTGTAGAGTTATTATGAGTCAATTTCAGAGTTTTGTAAGGGATCCATTGTCATTGTCTTTTCTTGCAAATCCTAATAACCCTCGAATAACTGCAAATGCATGTTAATCTTCAAATTACGAAATTTCACCTTCAAGATGTATGCATTGTAATATCCCGACTATCTTTCTTACCCCACATCTGGTTCTTGCACAAATTTCCACGTCCTAATTGTGGAAATCTAAGGACCTTTGAACTTTTATAAGATGAAATTATATATGTCCTACATCATTCCTAGTTCCCTTTTCCTACAAAATGTTTGCAGTCTTTTGGAAAACATCAAATTACGGGGATTTTCATGACTGCCAGATATTGTAAAATTGTTGGATCTAGGGCATACAACTGAGAGGGGGGGGGGGGTGAATCAGTTGTATAAAACTTCTTCTCATTCAAACACTTAACTCACTGTTGTTAGTTAGCAGCATATCAAATAATCAACCATGGAAGCATAATACATAAACACAAGAGCAGATAAGCATCAACACATTGAACACCAAGATTTTGACGTGGAAAACCCGGTTAAGGTAAAAACCACGGGGTGATTAACCCAAGAATTATTCTCTGTTAGAAGAATAAGGAAAAATGAATGGCACATGCCAATAAGGGCTCACTGCCCGAGCACACTGCTCACAAAGAGGCCCACTGCCTACAAGGAGACACACTGTCTACAAAGTGATGAAAATCACAGTCTTGAACTGGAGAATGACATCTCTACCATGTCTGGATCAGTTCCAATTAAGCCCAACAATCTCTGCTCTGCCTTTCGCACGTTTCTTCGCTATATCATGCTCATCCTCACACCACACACTGAAATGAATTCACAAATCATTATTTATACAAGACATCGACTTAGGAACAAGCATCTAAGTCGGAAAACAACCATAGGAGTATCCGCAAGATGAATAACACATCCGGTCGGCCATCACAAGAACATTCGCAGGATGAACAACTCATCCGGTCGGCTAAACAGAGCAATAACTTCATCCGGAAGAATAACTTCAATTCCGGGCTCTACCATCAATGCGGACCAACAACACAACCTAAACATGATCCAAGAACCTTCACAAGCCTGTCTGAATGTCCGGATACATCCGCACTTCCTCTGCTTACTGGGATCTCTTGTCTTCCTCATCCGGAACTTCAAGAACACAGTCTGTCGCCACTGTCATAATGCAAGAGGTACTTCCGGACCTCCAAATCACACACAAATCAGGATGACACATCACAAGGACATCTCAAACACTCCTTCCAATCCGCAGATTATGATAATACAATTCCGGACCTCACCGGACCTTTTTGTGATCCTCTGTCACCTCCGGATACTTGCCGGACCCGGTTCTATACCGGCAGCCACAACTCCTTCCGATCTTCATGCGGACCTCTGAAATCTTAACTGTAACATCTCAAGACTCATATCTACTAACCCTTTAATCCGCATCCTCCGGTTCTCAACCTATACAGTACATTTACCTTCTTCTCATCACTGTTCTTCACTGTTCCTGACTGAGGCTAATTTTCTTAATATCCTCAGCACAAAGCTCATCAAATCCTTCTTGTCAATGCAGTATGAGTATGTTGACATCAATGACAACACTGGCTCACCTCATACTTGCAACAATCTCCCCCTTTGTCATTGATGGCAACATATGATGTGAAAAACCATCAAGACAAGAACTTCTCTTTTCTGTCACAGCTCCCCCTATCAACAACAACTCTTCACATGTCTTCCTTTGCTGCTCCCCCTTTGATCATCAACCACTTGTTTTTCACATGTCTTCTCTCCCCCTTTGACATCAATGGCAAAGGGCTCATACTTGCAATTCTCATGCATCAGAATCATACCAGCTGCTCCCCCTTAGTTGCAGCTCCCCATTAGTCCGGATCACAAGATATGACTGTGATAGCCACCGGACTGATGCACATCAGTGCATCTTAGTTCATCACCGGAGGGGCCATGACCCCTAACTTCTCCCGGAGATATTCAAAAGAGTCCTTGGGAAGAGGTTTTGTAAAGATATCTGCAATCTGATCCTTGGAGGGAACATACTCCAATCTGACTTCTTCCTTGTTTACTTGTTCTCTCAAAAAGTGAAATTTGATAGATATGTGCTTAGTCTTAGAATGCAATACCGGATTCTTGGAAATATTAATTGCACTTGAATTATCACAGAAAATTGTGATAGGCTCCTCATATTCAACTTTGATGTCTCTTAGCATCTGCTTCATCCATAAGATTTGAGTGCAACTACCTGCTGCTGCAATGTATTCTGCTTCAGTTGTAGACAGAGATATTGCATCTTGTTTCTTGCTTAGCCAAGAAACCAATCTCTTCCCCAAAAAGAATGCTCCACCACTAGTGCTCTTCCGGTCATCCACATCTCCTGCCCAATCTGCATCTGTGTAAGCATGAAGAGAGAAATCCGGACCTCTAGGATACCATAGACCATACTCAACTGTCCCTTTCAAGTATCTAAAAATTCTTTTGATTGCCATAACATGAGATTCTCTAGGATCAGCCTGGAATCTTGCCACAAGACCAACAGCTTGCATTATATCTGGTCTAGTTTGAGTGAGATACAACAATCCACCAATCATTGATCTATACTTTGTCTGATCTGCCTTTGGAGAATCATCATCTTTGCTTAACTTACATCCGGTTGCCATAGGAGTGTTCATAGGCTTTGAGTCTTCCATACCAAATTTCTTTAACAATTCTTTCGCATATTTGGTCTGAGAAATGAAGATCCCTTCTTTTGTTTGAGTAATTTGCAGACCCAAGAAGAAATTCATTTCACCAAGCATAGACATTTCAAACTCACTTTTCATCTGATTTGCAAAAGTTTTACACATACTATCTCTTCCTCCAAAAATGATATCATCCACAAACACTTCAACAATCAGAATGTTCTCATGATCAATTTTGAAATATAAGTTGCTGTCAGCAGTACCTTTGTTGAATCCAATCTGCACAAGATGCTTATCCAACCTTTCATACCATGCTCTTGGGGCTTGCTTCAATCCATACAAGGCTTTCTTCAACTTGCAAACCATATCATTATTATCAGACAATTGAAATCCATCCGGTTGTTCAATGTAGACTTCTTCTTCCAGATCACCATTTAGGAAGGCAGACTTGACATCCATCTGATATACCTTGAAGTCTTTGAAGGCAGCAAATGCAAGAAGTAATCTGACTGCTTCAATTCTTGCTACCGGAGCAAAAGTCTCTTCAAAGTCAATTCCTTCTATTTGAGAGTAGCCTTTGCAGACCAATCTAGCTTTGTTTCTGATTACTTCACCAGCTTCATTTAGTTTGTTCCGGAAGACCCACTTGGTTCCAATTACATTCCTGTCTCTAGGTCTGGGAACAAGATCCCAAGTATGATTTTTCTCAATTTGCATCAGTTCATCTTCCATTGCTTTGGTCCAGTTTTCATCATTGCAGGCTTCATTTATTGTTTTAGGTTCAATCTTTGAAATCAGACAACATTCATTCTGATCTTGAGCAATATTCCTTCTAGTTTGTACACCTTTGCTTCTGTCACCTATGATCTGATCTTCAGAGTGATTCAGTCTTACATACCTAGGAATTTTGGGAGTATCCAGCACTGCTGTTTCTTGATCAGCCTCATTCAAATCTAACTCTTCTTCCTGATTTACCGGATCAGGCTGACTCTGTCTCACCGGAGAGGATTGAGGTCCTTGAACACTGTCTTGGTCATCTTCATCAAACTCATAAAATCTTGAAGGCTTCTCAATTCCTTCATCAACCTTCACATTGGTGCTTTCTATCATCTTCCTCAATCTCTTATTGTAACACCGGTATGCTTTGCTTTGAGTGGAGTAGCCCAAGAAAATTCCTTCATCACTTCTAGCATCAAACTTTCCTAGATCTTCATCTCTTTTAATATAACACTTGCTACCAAATACTCTGAAATATTTCACAGTAGGAGTGATGCCAAACCAGAGTTCATAGGGGGTCTTACCGGTGTTGTTTCTGATTTGAACTCGATTGAGAGTGTAGACTGCAGTGCTGATAGCTTCTTTCCAAAACATTTGAGGAACATTTGCTTCCAACATCATTGTCCTAGCAGCTTCCTGGATGGTCCGGTTCTTTCTCTCAACTACTCCATTCTGCTGTGGAGTCTTAGGAGCAGACAACTGTCTCCTTATACCCTGTTTCTCACAAAAGTCAATGAATTCACCAAATGTAAATTCTCCACCTCTATCAGACCTTAGACACTTTAGTTTCAATCCGGTTTGATTCTCCACCATAGCTTTGAAGATTTTGAACTTCTCAAAAGCTTCTGATTTTTCTTTTAGAAAGGTGACCCACATCATCCGGGAATGATCATCAATTAATAACATGAAATATCTATCACCTTGCAGACTCTTGATTCTTGTCGGACCACATAGATCAGTATGTACTAATTCCAATAATCCGGTAGAAGACTGATCTTTGCTTTTAAAAGAGACTCTGCTTTGTTTGCCTAACTGACATTCTTTACACACACTATTTGTAGGTTTTATCAATTTTGGAAGATCTCTCACAGCCTGAGTATTGCTTATTTTGATAATGTTATCAAAATTTACATGACACATTCTTTTATGCCATAACCAACTCTGATCAATTTGAACAAATAAACAACTTTTATTTGAACCAACCAGATGAAAGATGTTACCTCTTGTCTGAGTACCGGATGCAATTTCAATTCCGGAGCTTGTAAAGATTCTGCATTTTCCATTCTTGAACCGGAGATCATAGCCTTTGTCCACTAACTGACCAACACTGAGAAGATTGTGCTTCAATCCTTCAACATACAGTACATTTCCTGTTTTGCTCTTACCATCAAAGGAAATAGTTCCCCTACCTCTGATTCTGCCAGCAGAATTGTCACCAAACTTTACCATTCCTCCTTCATATCTTTCCAAGTCTAAGAACTTATTCTTGTCACCAGTCATATGGTGAGAACATCCATTGTCAATAACCCAATCATCCTTTTCTTCCACTTGAGCAGCCAAGGCTTTTTCAACAACTTTGTGATTGACAGATTCGGAGAGCAAGGAATCTTCTTCCTTGATGGCTATAAACACCCACTCATTTCCGGATTTGCCTCCTGGTTCTGATTCATCATCTGTTACTCCTTCATTGTCATCTTCTTCATGAACATAATAGCAATTCTTTTGAAACCTTTGTCTGTGAGTATTAGATCTTGCAGATCTCTCCGGACATCTTGAGGCAAAATGACCAATCTTATTGCAGTTGAAACACTTAAAGGGTAGTTTTCCTTCATACTTACCGGATCCTCTTGGCAGTCTTTTTGCAATGAGGGCTTCAAGTTGAGCTGTTTCTGCTTCTTCTTCTTCCATGTCTCTTCTTGCTTGATCATACCATGACATTTTCCTTGATGAGTTTTCACCCGGATCAAATCTCTGTTTGCCTTTCACATAGGCACTGGCTTTGAAAGCAGATTCAGTCTTGGGAGGATCATCTCCAAACTCGGTCATTTCAAATGCAGCTAGTTTGCCAGCCAGTTGTTCTCTTGTGACAGTTGTGTGGGCTCTGAATTCATCAATGGCAGCAACTTTGATTTTGTAGGCAGCAGGAAGGGATCTTAGGATTTTGCAGACAATCTCATTTTCATCTAAAGTTCCACCAGCATTTCTGATTCCACATACCAGCTCATTTACTCTTGGCATAAAGGTAGTGATGTTTTCATCATCTCTCATTTTCAATCTTTCAAATTTCCCTTTCAGACTTTGCAATCTTGCACTTTTGACAAACTCATCTCCTTCATACAGAAGTTCCAGTTTAGTTAGGATCTCATATGCAGTGGGTAGGTCAATGACATTCGAGAGATCTGAGTCATTCAGTGCGCTTAGAAGAGCTTCCTCGGTCCGCAGATTGTTTTCAGCTTCTGTGATTTCATTCAGAGTAGTCGGACCACCTTGTGGAGGTACATATGGTTTTGAAATCATACCCAGGTATGCTTTTCCCATGCATTCCAAGTGACACTTCATGTGACCTTTCCAGAGAGTGAAGTTGGTTCCATCGAACTTCGGACTATCCTTCTTGTATGACGACATCCTGGATCTCCTCAAGCGGTTAAGCTCTTGTCAGAGGAACTTGGCTCTGATACCAATTGTTGGATCTAGGGCATACAACTGAGAGGGGGGGGGTGAATCAGTTGTATAAAACTTCTTCTCATTCAAACACTTAACTCACTGTTGTTAGTTAGCAGCATATCAAATAATCAACCATGGAAGCATAATACATAAACACAAGAGCAGATAAGCATCAACACATTGAACACCAAGATTTTGACGTGGAAAACCCGGTTAAGGTAAAAACCACGGGGTGATTAACCCAAGAATTATTCTCTGTTAGAAGAATAAGGAAAAATGAATGGCACATGCCAATAAGGGCTCACTGCCTGAGCACACTGCTCACAAAGAGGCCCACTGCCTACAAGGAGACACACTGTCTACAAAGTGATGAAAATCACAGTCTTGAACTAGAGAATGACATCTCTACCATGTCCGGATCAGTTCCAATTAAGCCCAACAATCTCTGCTCTGCCTTTCGCACGTTTCTTCGCTATATCATGCTCATCCTCACACCACACACTGAAATGAATTCACAAATCATTATTTATACAAGACATCGACTTAGGAACAAGCATCTAAGTCGGCAAACAACCATAGGAGTATCCGCAAGATGAATAACACATCCGGTCGGCCATCACAAGAACATTCGCAGGATGAACAACTCATCCGGTCGGCTAAACAGAGCAATAACTTCATCCGGAAGAATAACTTCAATTCTGGGCTCTACCATCAATGCGGACCAACAACACAACCTAAACATGATCCAAGAACCTTCACAAGCCTGTCTGAATGTCCGGATACATCCGCACTTCCTCTGCTTACTGGGATCTCTTGTCTTCCTCATCCGGAACTTCAAGAACACAGTCTGTCACCACTGTCATAATGCAAGAGGTACTTCCGGACCTCCAAATCACACACAAATCAGGATGACACATCACAAGGACATCTCAAACACTCCTTCCAATCCGCAGATTATGATAATACAATTCCGGACCTCACCGGACCTTTTTGTGATCCTCTGTCACCTCCGGATACTTGCCGGACCCGGTTCTATACCGGCAGCCACAACTCCTTCCGATCTTCATGCGGACCTCTGAAATCTTAACTGTAACATCTCAAGACTCATATCTACTAACCCTTTAATCCGCATCCTCCGGTTCTCAACCTATACAGTACATTTACCTTCTTCTCATCATTGTTCTTCACTGTTCCTGACTGAGGCTAATTTTCTTAATATCCTCAGCACAAAGCTCATCAAATCCTTCTTGTCAATGCAGTATGAGTATGTTGACATCAATGACAACACTGGCTCACCTCATACTTGCAACAAAAATTCCCCTTCTATCCCAAGTACAATAAGGAATTTGCAGGAATTTTCAAAGTTTTATCTCTCAAAGATTGCTCAGTAGACAATGTTTTAAGAATATTTCAATGCATTTAATTGAATCATCTAGAAGTGAAATAGTTGGAGGATCTGTTGTAAATTTTGATATCCTTTTAAGTAGGAAAGTCCTACAAAAATCTTTATAACTGAATGTAGTGAGTTTTGAAGGAAAATTCATTATAGTTCTTGTCTTATAGGGTAATGTATAGAGTCAAAGATATGAAGTTTGAGTTCAGAGGGGTATCTCCCTCCTCCAAGATTACTTCAGTCTAGAATTTGATGTCAGACATAGATTTAGGACACATTGATATAGAAAACTTTAGACAAAGGATGTATGGACCAAACCCAACAGAGAGAGAGCTAAGACGCTGGTAACAAATGGCATAGCTCAGGCAGTAGGATTTCCCACTTCTTCCAATGCTTGAATCTCATAATGGAATATGCTCAACATTACCATCCTGGTTCAAGAAGGATAAAAATGAATTAGGGTAAGTACAGGATCATCATGGGCCAAACAATACCTCTAAGTGGCAATGAAAATATTAAAAAATAGACTCAAGCAACTTCACGTGAAAATTTGAATGGATTATCTACACAATTTGAAAAATATGTAAGAATGAATTTTGTAGAGAATTGAATATAGTTTATGGGCTACTTTTTTTTTTTGAAAAAAAAAAAACAATTTTATTTGGTGAAATATGAATATTTCAATGAAGTTTTATTAAAATTTCAAAAAAAATAAATAAAAAGTGGGTGTCATTCCATCCAATCTAAGGATGAGCAATTTTGTTTTGAATCTTTAAATATAAGTAAAGGACACATGCTTGGATGTGATGCATATTTTTTGTATTTTTTCCAAGAAAATAATTAGTTATGAATTTTTTACAATGACTTTAAAATATTAAAAAGTAATTTTCTAGCCAACCTAACTTGATAAAAACAAATATGGAATTCAAAATTATAATTTTTTAACCTGTAGCGAGAAAAGCATAGAATGTGACACATCTTTCAGATTTTTAAAAAGTGAAATAGTTTGAAAGTTATGAATGTTTTCCAATCAGTGTGTTCATCAGGATTTTAGACATACTCTATGTAGAAAATTATTTAATAATATTATAATCAAGTATATCTTATATTTTTATAATGTTGACAATTCCCTGAATAAACCCTTTTCATTTCATCAAATTTGGATTAAAAAAGTCATCAACACAAAGGGTGAAGTCACGAAAAGAGGGTGAAACCTCTAAACACGTTAGAGTAGAGGAAAAGTCAACCTTGACACTCCCAAACCTAAACCCAAGGCATTCCCAAGGCAAAACAATTTTCTACAGAGGTAATAGATATCCATTAATAATGGATATCCATTACTTGGCATTTTGATAGCAGGTAATGGATATCTGTTTTATAGAACGTCCATATCCGTTACCAAGATATTCGTTAGCTACCATCATTCAAGAATTTTGGCCTTTGGGCAATGAATATCCGTTCCTAGTAATGGATATCCATTTTGATATCCATTACTTGGCATTTCGATAGTAGGTAATGCATATTTATTTTATAGAACGTCCATATCCATTACCAAGATATTCGTTAGCTGCCATCATTCAAGAATTTTGGCCTTTGGGCAATGAATATCCATTCCTAGTAATAGATATTCATTTTGTGAAATGGACATCCATTACTAGGAACGGATATCCATTACCTAAAAGACCAAAAAAATAAAAAGATTATTGTTGGGCCTAACAACGACCCCCACAAACCCCCTGCTCTCAAGAAACTTGTGATATTTGCGTATTGCAAACAAAAGAATACTTTTCTACACTCTTGGACAAAAAAATTGATTGTTTCAATCATTAAGGTGATAGTTTTTTGTTCTTCTAATCAAGAGCAATAGTTTTCATAAAGTAAAAAGGAGTAGAAAACTTTAATTGAAGGAAATTGAAAAAATTAGGGAAAAAGATAGAGCAAGGAAGAGGATTGGAAGACAAGGTTTGGTGGATACTCATGAAGGTGAAGGTTCTTCTTTACCCTCCAATGACATGCAAATTGAAGGTGTTAATGTTGAATATAATGAAATGTTTGATAAGAATTAAATTGACCATGATATTGCAAATGAAAATGTTGAAAAATATTATGAAACACCTATTGATAAGAGTAATAGCATGGACAAAGAAGAAGAAGAATGTAGACATATGCTTGAAGATTGTGGATATGAACTGCATGATATTGAAATTGCACTCCATAATCCAATTGTTCATAACATTGATGAGATTGATAACACAGATGAAATAATGAAAATCAATGTATCTCCAAATTACATAAGAAGAGAGGACCTTTGTCAAAAAGAAAGTGAAATCCCACATCCATTATTTTCTGATGAGCTTGATGAAATTGTAAAACATCCAAGAAGCCCAAAATGGTTACTTGAAATTGATGAGAACATAATGGAAAAACTTGAAGCCAAGAGGTCATCACGAACGATTCAATTGTGGGCTTCAAAACTTTTCAATGAATACTTTGAAAATAAAACATTAACCAAACAATGTGAATTTTTTGTGCAATTACTAAAGATGTACAAAATGAGACTTTTACTAAAGAAATTAAATATTTGGGTAAACAAAGTGTCTGATGGGAATAAAATTATTGTTAGAAGTCTTTTCAATGCACTTAATTCTATTGGAAAGACTAGTAACAAAAAAGATAAAAGAGTTGCTCATAGAGTAATAGGGTAAGTGCACAAAGATGAGGGACCAAAAGGGGGTCTTAAGATGCCACTTTTTTCTGAAATTAGGAAAGACTGACGCTGGATGAGAAATTGAAAATAGTTACACTCAAAATTTGAAGATACAACAAAAACAAGAGTCGTAATGCTCTGAGTCTAGTTTCTAACTACTATTTTTTTTCAAAAATGGTTGAGATTAAGTGGTTCAAAAAGGGGGAACACACAAATTGGTCCTGTTTTTCTTAAAAAAATATAACATAGCATTTGGTGTGCTCCCCCTAAATTGTTAACTTTTTTTTAGTATTTCAAAAATTGCTTCGATGAGAAATTAGCTAACACCATGTCATTTATCCCTGATTTGTCTAATATTTTTTTCATGAATAATTGATTTTTTACTAATTTTCAAAGTGGACACATCCTGAAAAACAAAAATTGAGCGTGCCCCCCCTAAATTTTTTGAAAACTAATCAAAAATTTAAAAAAATTGAATATGTGTAGAATGGAGTCTAGTTTCTAAAAATGTAACTTATTTGAAATTTTGATGAACGGTTAAAAAAAAGTCAAAAATACCAGACACCGGTTTTTGACAAAAACAGACACACTAACAAAATAAATTAAATATGAAACCCTTAACATACTAAAATGTGAAAAAAATATGGTTAGATAGCTAACAGAGAGCTTAAGATTATGGTGGTATTTTTTTGAGTTTTCATCGAAATAAGTGCAAACCTGATGGGGAGGATCCTCCATATTATATCATTTTTGCTACAATTTGGGAAAACACATCTTTGGACGTCCTAAACATAGTCCAAGCCTTTGGGTTGGAAGCCCAAGGCAAATCCAAGGCAAAGCATAACGCGCTAGCGCTATGTGAATTCACATAACATGAGCACGTTATAATGCTAGCGCGTTATGTGAATTCACATAACGCTAGCGTGTTATAATGCTAGCGCATTATGGTGAACTAAAACATCTCTTCCTCTCTCTCGATAAGGGAGAGGGAGAGATAGAGGGAAGAGATAGGGAGATAGAGGAATGATAGGGGAGAGAGAGGCAAGAGATAGTGAGAGATAGAGGAGATAGAAAGGAGAGATAGGGAGATAAAGAGAGAGACGTCTAGAGAGATAGGGAGATAAGGGAGAGATAGGGAGAGATAGGGAGATAGAGGTTTAGGGTTGCTCAAGTTTAGGGTTTTGGGAGAGAGAGAGAGAGAGAGGTTGCTCGAGTTTAGGGGTTAGGGGTCAGGGTTTATGAGTTTAGCATTGCTCAAGTTTAGGGTTTAGGGTTTAGGGATTAGGGATTAGGGTTTAGGGGAATTGTTTAAGGTTTAGGGTTTATGGGTTAGAGTTTAGGGGTTTAGTGTTTAGAGAGAGATAGAGAGAGGGGACACATAGAGATTTGGAGAGATAGAGGAGACAAAGGGGAGAGATAGAGAGATAGAGAGTGAGGGACATGTCTAGAGACATAGGGAGAGAGATTGAGAGGTAGAGGGATGATAGAGATAGGGAAATAAGGCAGAGATAGGGAGATAAAGGTTTAGGGTTTCTTGGGTTTAGGGTTTAGGGTTGCTCAAGTTTAGGGTTTAGTGTTTAGAGGTTAGGTGCATTATTTAGGTGTTAAGGTTTGGAGGTTTAGGGTTTAGGGTTTAGAGAGAGAGAACTGATAGGGAGATATCGAGGAGACTGAAGGGAGATATAGGGAGATAGAGAGTGAGGGACATGCCAAAGACATAGGTAGAGAGATTGAGTGATAGAGGGATGATAGAGAGGGCGATAGAGGTTTAGGGTTGCTCAAGTTTAGGGTTTAAGGGTTAGGTGATCCAGGAGCATCCCTGGTTCAAGAGCAATCTTGCATCAACCAAAAACATTTACATTTTAGTTTGTTTTCTTTTATTTTCTAGTTTAATTCAGTCAATAGCAGTTTCAGTATTTTGGTCTGCATTCTACCGCAGTTTCATTTCAGACCTTGCGGAGCTGGACTTAGTGTCTAGACCCATTCATGCCCATCATATCCAAAATTCAGATCATTTGGATTTGGTGCCAGAAAGATATCGCTATCAGAAGATCGAATGTTTTCTCAAACTAGAGCATCCTAATAATCTCAGATAATCGGCTAAAGGAGAAGACATGCAGAGCACTTTCACAACTTGCAGAGCTAAATGGCACATCATTCAATGTTGTTTGGATCATGGCTGACCTTCCCTGAGATCTGCACGCTATTCCATTTATTTGCAGAGGAGTTCTATATGATTAGGTCCGACCTATCTGTGTACACATGTTACAACTCTTTCTTGGGGTTTGTGATCTTCCTTGGCCAACACGGAGGAATCTTAGGTTCTAAAGATGATATATAATCATATAATAGATGAATAGGAAAGTAGTCATTGATTGTTAGTGTTACCAGATTTTCACTATAGCTCAATCAGGTGGAGTTTGTTGATTTTAAACTAAAGAAATGAGGTACATTTTTATTTCCTTCATTACATTCAGTTGTATAAATAGAAAAATTAGAAAAGATTAAAAGGTTATTGTAATAGATCATTGCATTCATACAAGTGCATGTAATAGAGAAAATATTTACACAAATCTTTCAAGTAATCTTTATTGAATGTATGAATGTTCATTGTCTCACACAAGCCATGAGATTGACTATTGCTTATTCAAATACAAATTGAGAAAAACATATACATGAATAGGTAATAAAGAGAAATGAATGTGCATAGAAGGAAAGGTAACTAGTCATTCCCTGAATGACTGGTTCGTTGTATCGATTGAGTATGTTGTAGGTTGATGTAGCTCCGAGCCACTGATTTTCTCCTAGTTCCTATTTTCCTACAAGAGAATTAAACAATGGTATTAGAGAAATGCTCTAAGCAATGGCTGATTACCAAGATTGTACACACATTCACCCTATATGTGCATATATTGGTCTCAATGTGCATTAAACAAGAAATGTATACTTTGGAGGTCCTAGAAAACAAGCCAGTCATCAAACACATCCAAAGTATGAACTTATTTTCTAACAAGTTTGCTTCATGTGCAGATGTAGGGGAAATTGTGTTTTTGAGTGATTCATCAGTTTATATTATAAGTGAAGTAAAATGTGGCTCCCACGAGGGTTGAGCCCAGCTCATAGCCATTACAGAGGATTTCATGTATATTTATCAAATACAATCTTCATTTAAAGATGATAAACATGACTGCCATGGAGACAGTCCATACATTTCAGGATAGTCAAGTCATCAATGTATATGAGCATCAAGAAGATATCATTCATTGCTGCATAGAAAAGAATAGCCACAATGACTGTGATAATAATGAGAGAGCAGTCAAAACCAAAATTGTTCTAGACAGTCAAGACCAACATACCTACTAGCATGATAACATCACATTAAGGTGAATAAGGACCCTACCTAGAAGTTAAGACAATCATTGTTCAAATGATGAAGACACTTATACAAAATAGTGCAAGGGTATAAGACAGTGGTAAAGTATGCAGTAGTCATTAGCAGTGATCTAAGTTTTGCATAATGAAACCAGAGGTCTTCCAAATGGTCATGTGGTGTGAAGAGCATGCATCATAGAGGATCATGTCATAGACTTCAGACATGGAGGCAAGTAGGATCTAAAGACAATCTAAATTCAGTCCTAAAGGACAACAAATAGAAGACAACCATGAAATACAAGAAGCTTGAATATGGTTTATTACTACAAAACTAATAGCAGAGTGCAATTGTAGGGAAATGACTGTAGTAACAGTAAAAAGAGGATAGTCACATGCTAAATGATTGTCATAGCTGTCAGAGGATTAGTGAAAAGGGGATTGGTAGAGGCATCATGAAGAAATGGGTTTTGATGACAAAGGCATTTGCCATAGTAGTAGTCAAGGCAGTATGATGCATGAATATCATGAGCAAGGACATTGTGCTGACAGTGTGACAAAAGGACTTGTAGTACTGGCAACATGTGCATTACCATTGAAGGACAGAGATCACTATCTAAGCATGAAGGAGATACATCAAGCTGACAGAGACATTGTTACAGGTTAGCCCATTTAAGAGAACTATTGCATCATTCAAGCTTCTTGTGGTTGAAGGAGTTAAAGTAAGGGATCTGAAGGAAAAGATTAACCAATGAAGAAAGTGAAGACTGTCATTTAAAGCTATTATTAAATATCATCCACTTCAACATCCAGAAGCTTAATCTAGGCAATAAAAATAGGACAAATATTTACCACTTTTGTTGCAAACAAGGTGTAAAATTGCTGAGGAGTGTTTGATCATTGAGATGGATGACATTCAAGAGTCATAAGGTCTCATTTTGCATCAATATGTTAACAAATGGAGCTTCATGATTTTCATCAAATACCATGTAAATGGAGTTATATGGACTATGTTGTAGTAGCCAATGTAAATAGTCACAACAACATTAGAACAATAGTAATGTATAGTGTCAAATGCATCCATGACTAGAAGCAAGGTAACTGTTATACCAAACATGAGGAGTAAGTGATCTCATAGCATACTGGATCTCATACCTTTTGTTCATAATGTGAAGCTATAGTCTTGTGAATGATAGACTATATGAGGAAGATCCGTGATAGTGAAAACCAAAAGACAGAAGCATGGAATAGTCAGTCAATGAAAATCATGAACAATAGTCTAGCAATGACTATATACAGGATCGAAAGGTCTGTCACAGTTATTTTTGAAGCATGAACAACAGTGATAAAAGATGCAAACCAGTCAAGAAGATGGCCATCTTTTAGTGATGAGTCTGTCAAGAGAGAAGAGGCTAGAAAGCTTGCCACAAAGGCTCATAGCATAGTTGAAAACTAGATGATAGTTAGCACTGTCATAAAGGAGAACTCTCAAGCATCGAAAAAATACATAACAGCTAGTAACATTCAAAGAGATCAGTTGTTATTGTGCAATCTAAGGTGAATCACTAACAACAGCTACAGTTGTTCTATATGTACAGAAATGACAGAATCATGTTCAAAAATCTATACACTTTTGTCCATTTTTAGCTACAGGAACATGATATGCCAAGGTATACTAAAAATGTTCTTTTCACCTGAGAGTAGATGGGAATAGAGCAAAGTGCATTTTTGTCCAAAATGATAGAGAATAGAAATATCTCATGTTGTAAGTGTAATAACCAGAGGGACTGCAGTGAGTGTTTTACCAATATGAAACCCTAGGTTAATTTGTTGAGAACAAAGAAGCTGTTACAAAAGTGCTTTTCTCATCATGGTTTTGACAGATATACAAAAAGCATCATTCACAGTAAGAAGAAATGATAGAGAGATCACAAATTTTCATCTTTTTCTATAGCTCATATTTTTGAAATACAGTCACTTGTGCATAAAATAAAAATCATCTATCTCAGCCGTGGAAAAATATAGAGATATATATTAGATACAGTGAAGGAAAAGCTACAGAAAACTATGAAATTTGCAATTTTGTTTCCAAAAAACTAGGTTTATCGTGCTTACCTTAAGCTATTGTAGCAGAAAATGGTGGAAAAACATAGTGGAATGCTTTCGAATCACCTACAAGACGCCGCAACATCAAACCCTTGTTGGCGGCATGAAGAATGGGCAGAGAGCAAAATGTCAACTTTGTAAAATGCAAAGTGAGGGCAAAAAATGCCTCTTTGGCATTTAGGGTTTCGAAACCCTAAGAACCCGAGGGTTCTTTTGTCTTTATTTTAAGTTTTATTTCCTTTTATCATTTGAGCCATGGTCAACAACATTACATAGTGTGATGCCTAGGTAATGCCACAAGGTGGTCATAAAATATGATTAAGACTTATTCCCTTTTACTAATGTGAGCACTTCGGTGCTATTTCTTTTTTAGCATGAGACATTGTTAGGAACCCGTGTTTAACCCTTCTCTTTACTTTGTTAGTATACTACATTTGGATGCATATGATTTGTAAGTTGTCCCGTGAGTATATTGTATTATCCCACATTCATGGGAAGTAATAGTTGTTTAGATTAGACTTAGTTTATAAGTACGTGTTAAGGCCAATGATGGCATCAACGAGTTTATTGTATTGAGCTTGCTCAAAGGAGGTTTCGCCCTCGAAGTGGCCTATGATCAATAAATTTCTTCTGTGTTTTGCTAAAAAAAAAATCCTGGTTATGGTTGTCACCCACGCAGGAGAAAAAATCATGGAGGAGGAACTTGCAGCCATCAAGACCAAACTTCAAGACCTGGATGAAAAAATACTTGGGCTTAATCTTTAGCATTCATCCATGAACACTAGACAGTAGCCAGAGTCTTCTGCAGATATAGGGTTTTCTTCTTCCGGCAATTTTCGTGGACCAAAGCTTGATTTTCTTCGCTTCAATTGTGATGATCCGACTGGATAGATATACCAGGTAGAACAATATTTTAGTCTACATAATACTTTTGATGTCAACAAAGTCCCACTTGCCTCCTTTCATTTGGAACATGAAACCCTTCAATGGTTCTGTTGGATGAAGAGCCAAAATGGACAGAATTTTGCAAACTCATTTTGCAACAATTTGGCCCTAGTGCTTTTGATGACTTCACAGGAGCACTCACAAACCTGCGCCAAATAGGCACTATGAGAGAATATAAGACAGAATTTGAAAAACTGGCCAATCACATAGAGGGATTGTCTGATGACTTCTTCAGGAGTTGTTTTGTCAGTGATTTGAAGGATGCAATTCGCTCTGAGGTTAAAATGTTCTGTCCAAGCATAATTATGGAAGCCTTAAGATTAGCTAAGTTGGTGGAGGACAAGATCATAGCTCAACAACGCTCCAAATATAGTTTTGTTCCATTCAGAAATATGGATTCCCAAAGCCCTCGAATAATGTCAGCTCCTAGAACAACTCCTATCAAGCATTTGACTGAAGTAGAGATGCGGGCACGTAGAGAAAAAGGGCTTTGTTATAATTGTGATGACAAATTCACTTGGGGACATAGATGTGTTGAGCAAAAGCTCTATCTCTTGGATGTCAATTCTCTGCCTAAAACTGAAGTTTATGCAGATGCTCATGATACAGTAGCTGATCAGGTTGAAACTCAGCAATTGCCTGTTGACCCAACTTCTCAGGAAGACTACCCAAAGATCTCTCTCCATGCCGTAGCAAGAGTCACCACCCCACAAACCATGCGGGTCAAGGGTTACTTCAAGAAGATCCCTCTTACAATACTCATTGATTTTGGTAGTACTCATAACTTCATTGACCCTCAAATAACCAAACAGGTGGATTGTTTTGTTCATCCTTGCTCAAACTTTGAAGTCATGATTGCCAATGGGGGCATATTACCTTGCAAAAGGAAGTGTTACAATGTGTGTATCTCTATTGGAGATTATAACATGTTCTCTGACATGTTTGCCTTGCCCTTAGGCAGATGTGATGTGGTTTTGGATGCTCAATGGTTATGCACACTTGGACCCATCTTATGGGATTTTGCTGAACTTTGGATGCAGTTTTTAGACAATGGGCACAAACACACATTGAAGGGCTTGCAACCGGGGTCTCTCAGCATCACAAGTTCACATTGCTTGGAAAAGATTCTTAAAAAGAATTCACATGGTGTCATCGCTCAGCTTCACTCCATTCAGATGCAACCATATGTGGTCTCCACTACTCCTTCAGCTCTACAACGACTGATGGCTATTTTCATGCAGTATAGAAGTGGCGGCCATACCTACTAGGGAATCATTTTTGCATCAAGGCTGCTCACCAGAGCCTGAAATATTTCCTGGAACAATGGGTCTCCTCCCCAGCACAATAGAAATGGATTAGTCAACTCATGGGTTATGACTATGAGATCACTTACAAGAAGGGTAAGGACAATATTGTGGAGGATTCTCTTTCTCGCACATGTGATGACCAAGCTTCTCTTTCATCTATTTTTATGTTTGTTCCAAATTGGTTGGAATCTGTCCTGCAGGTTGTCTTCTATGAACTCTATGTTTCTCCATCGGTAGGGCACTCTGGGTTCCTAAAAACTTATGAGCAGGCATGGCATCACTTCTTTTGGAAGGGAATGAACAAGGCAATTCAATAGATTGTGGTTGCATGTGATACCTCAGAACAACAGCATCAGTGGGCAAAGTGGCTCCCTCTCACTGAATGGTGGTACAATACCTCCTACCACACTGCATCTAACATGACTCCATATGAAGCAATCTATGGTCAAGCACCGCCAGCACTCCTTCCATACTTCCCTAGTAGTTCACGAGTTTAGGTAGTTGACATGGTTCTCCGCACCTAGGATCAGATTAGGGATCATAAGCTGGCTCCTTCTTCCTGCGTTCATCCAATATTTCATGACTCTTGTCTAACAAAATTTTTTGGTGCCAATGATAGAGCACAAACTATTTTACCACAATTGGATAATGAAGGATCCATCCTTTTGGAGCTAGAGGTAATCCTCGACAGGCGCACTCGTCCTCTTCCCCCCTAATCCATCATAGAGGTATTAATTTAGTGGCATGGCATGCACTCAGAGATTGCTACAGGGGAACCACTCCTTCAGATTCGGCAACAATTTCCACATCTTACGCTTTGAGGACAAAGCTTTTCTAAGAGGAGGGGATGTTAGGAACCCATTTTTAACCCTTCTCTTTACTTTGTTAGTATATTACATTTGGACGCATATGCTTTGTAAGTCATCCCATGAGTATATTGTAGTATCCCACATTCATGGGAAGTAATAGTTGTTTAGATTAGACTTAGTATATAAGTACGTGTTGAGGCCAATGAAGGCATCCACGAGTTTATTGTATTGAGCTTGCTCAATGGAGGTTTCCCCCTTGAAGTGGTCTACGATCAATAAATTCCTTCTGTGTTCTTCTATTTCTGTTATTTCATGTATTTTTCATTATATTGTTGCAGGAGGTTCCTCTCAGACATCTAATGTGAAACAATAACCTTGAAAAGATGATCTTATAAATATTTTAAGGATTATTGTTATTTTTAATACAAGGGAGAATATGGAATGAGCTCTTATTATCTTGGAGACTATGCACTTGGATTATGGTAGACACATGCCAAAGGAATAGGTGTTTGTTTTTGGAGGAGATTGACTAAGTCAGGAAGTAGTTGGACAATTATTGATTGATTTGACAGTTAGAAATGGTATCTAGGGGTGTTTTGATGGCTCTAGAGTCCTTCTTAGACTTGTTTTCATGAGCCATCATGTTTGGCTAAGTCCTAATGGACTTTTTCTTTCATTTTAAGCACTTTTAGAGAAGATATAGGCCCTAGATTTTAGGCTTTTTCTGGGCATCCAACCCAAATCAGTTTTGACATTCCTTCTTTTGTGGAACCACTTGGATAGTGGTGGTTATAGTCACTTTTGTGACTCTATTGTACTCAGTTATGATTATGCTACTTGGTGAGACTTGTGATTTTTTGATCCTTGCTCAAAATTTTGGCAAATTTGTAACTCATTTTACCAATTTACTTGATATGAAATACAATGGGAACCTTGGAGATCATTGATTGGAGATTGTGCCTATTTGTTTTATGCATTTTTATACTCATTATCTGATTTGATAGAGTTATATGTGAAGTAAGTTTATTTCCTCTTAACTTTTGTCTTGGAAAAGAGCCTTTTTGTAGAAAATACTTATGCAGGTTGCAAGTTGTGTCTAGGTATTTACTAATATTAAGTGTGAAATTACTTTTCCTCTTAAGAATTCTACAATTACAAACATGCTTGTGAAATATTTATGCAGAGGTATAATAGATAAGTTGTGCAAGAGTTTTTAGTCATTTTAACAAGTGTTTGGGCTAATATTTTCATGTTCCTCTTTAAGATAGGTGTATCACCCTTAGAGTTAAACTTTAGTTGTAGAACATATCTTTCTTACCCTTTTCCTTATCATAGCTATAGAATAGTAAGTTTTAGGTGATATAAAGTAAGGAAGTCAGCCTTCTCCGGAGGTTGACCTCTACTTATAAAGTGACCCACATCTTTAGAGGTCTTCCCATGTTTCATCAAATAGACTAATTTTTGCAAATTAGTCAGGGTGCATATTTAGGTGATAACAATTTTTGGCATGCCCGGTGGGACTGTTCAAATTTGAACAGTACTTACATTTCATAAATATTGCTAGTTTTGATATGTTGCCAACATTTTTAGACCTTTGAGAGGTGTTTTTCTGCATATCTGGTGACTCTTACTGTGGAATGGACAAGTAGATCAGTGTTGTTATTATTTTTTTTTATGAAAAGGATACAAACTTGAAGTTTGAGTTCTTTTGATTACTTGCAATTGTCTCCACCTAGAAGCAAAGAAGAACTATGAGAAGAACTCCAGTTTCAAAGAGAGTTTAGTCAACCCCCACCAAGTTTTAGACTAGTAGTACCTATATCTTCTATACCACTTCAAGCAAATCCACCTCTAGTTGTTCCAATGGCAAGGAATCAATTGTTTGTAGCATTTGATGGAGTAGCCCATTGAACTTAACACAAACATGATAATATACCCATGGCAGCCTTGAAGAGTCTACCTTATTTAACAAGGGAGGATCAAACTACTCCAATTGAGCACATTAGAGACGTGGCGTCTCTATGTGGTGTTCATCATGTAACTTAGGAAAATGTAGCCATCAGGCTGCTAGCTGCCTAATTTAAAGGAAAAGCACTACAGTGGTTCAGGAGTCTACCAATACAAACCATTGGAACTTGGGATGAGTTAGGTGACAAACTGAACAAGCAATTTAAAGATAAGTCTAATAACTTATCGCTGGTTGAACAGATGACTACAATAAAAAGAGCTCCTCAGGAGCAAATGATGGACTTCAACTTCTATTTTTAGAAGACATGGGACAAAATTCCTACCACAGTAAGGCCTTCATCAGAATATACATTTCTGTACTATTTGAAATCTCTAAATAGTGATATTTCAGTGATGATACAATCAATGGGAGGTACAAGTTTACCTGATGCTTATGAAATAGCAATTAGAGCATAGAATGGCTTGATTTAGGCTGGGAAAATAGTTCCCAGACCGCCAGTACCTATTTCCCTAAAATTCAGTCTTCAATGCCTTTGCAAATTCCATCTTTTGCCCCTTTACTTGTTGTAGCAGCATTACCAAGTGCTGCCAACCTGAGACTACTGCTTCCAGCTCATCACAAGAGTTAAGAGAGATAAAAAATAGCTAACAGAAGATAGAGAATATTCTACAAACTTTTGGAAATGAGCTGGTAAATATTAAAAAATAGTAGTCCCAAAACAGATAGCCATATCAGAAAGCAAACCAAGGGCAAAATCAGCGTTACCAAGGGCAAAATCAGCCTTATCAAGGTCAAAACCAGCCATACCAAGCTAATAGGCCACCTTACCAAGGTAATTATCAGGGTACAAGGCAGAATGTGAACCAAAGGCCTTTTAGCCTTATAATCATGCACCCATTAATGTAGTTTAGAGACCTTGCCCCTGTTCAAAACAACCTTGCAGCTGAGTATGAATGGTGCTTTCCTTGCAATCAGCCACACAGTCAGGCAACCTATTCAAATGGAGTTATAAATTAGGCATTAATGGTACAAAATGTTGCAGTTTCACAGCCAAACACACCTAATGATGGGGTTGTATAGTAGCAAGAACAATCTCAAAATGATACTACCTTTTTAAACTGGCAGGGAGATGAATTTTGTGGTGTAAACAGTGATGATACTTCAATTGCAACAAATACAAGAGCTAAGAAGAGGGGTTATGAGATAGAACAAGAAGCAAACAAAGGAAAAGGACCTGCTGATCCTTCTACATCCCAAATCCCTCATATTTTACAAAGGAATGCTCCAGGAGCTGCCAGAGAACAGCCTCATATTCAAGTTGAATCTGTTGTTGTAAGTCACATCAAAAGGTAAATGTTACTTCACCTTTTAATATCATTGAAAACATGAAGAAAATTAATGTGACAATATCCATGTAGGATTCCTTAGCCATCATAGGTCAAAAGGACATGTTACAATCTACCTTATCTAATTTAAGAGTGTCCAATGATACAACAGTTGACCCAGCTAAGGCTGTCCTTACAAATTCATCCCAGGACAATAGTAAACAACCAAGTAAGGGTGGTAAACCACTTCCATTATTATGTATCACTGATAATAGGAGACAAATTAGTACATAACTGCATGGTGGATAGTGGTGCAAGTAGTTCTGTAATGCCAAAACAAATTGCAGATTAGTTAGGACTGAAATACTAGCCCCTTGAGAAAGGTGTACTCCAGCTAGACGGTACATCTGTCAACACTATAGGTGTGATAAAAAGACTTAGGTCTTACATTACATGCTTTCCCAAATGTTTCTATTTCACAGGAGGTATATGTCATTTACTTACCCCCTCATTTTGCCATGTGTCTGTCAAGGGAGTTCACTGCCAAAATAGGAGGATATTTGTCCTTAGATTGGTCCCACATGTTTTTTAGGACCCCAATATGGTACAAAAGTGACTATAAAATCTGAATTGCTTGCCAATGATCATATCGAGCCTTACGTGCCAAGTGTTGTCAATGCAAATTGTATTATTTCTGATGATAGTGAGCTTGTTGTTGCTCAAGAGCTACAAGCTGAAAGTATACCAGAAGTGCTATTAAACAAGTGGGTAGTAGAAAATATTGTGGATAATCCTTATGGACATATTCAAGAAATAGGTATGGGTGTTTATATATTGCATGAACCTGAAACAACAATACCAAACCTTGTAAAGTACAGAACAACATATAGACATCAAGATGAGGTATGGAAAATGTACTTTGATGGCTCTAGGAATAGGAATGGGTCTAGTGGAGGTGCAATGCTTGTGTCCCCACAAGGTGACAGATATTATTCTGCTTTCCATTTTGCTTTCTCACGTACAAATAACACTGCTGAATATGAAGGATTAATTCAGGGTTTACAGCAGGCAAGGAAAAGAAAAATTGGCTGCTTGCAGGTATATGGTGACAACGAGCTTATTGTGAATCAAGTGAGAGGGTTGCATGTTACAAAAAATGATGTTTTGAAATCATATAAACATAGGGTGTGGGACATGATTGAGGAGTTTGATGCCTTCAATCTAATCTCTATTCTGAGAAATTAGAATAATCATGCAGATAGGTTAGCTGCAATTGGGGCTCAGTTTGATATTCCCAGTGATATTCATAGGGAAAAGGTACAGCCTCATGTGAAGATTGTTGCTAGGACTCCTATCCCTGACAATAACATTCATTGGTAAGTGTTTGAAAGTGATGAGCAGGTTTTACGTTTCCTGTTAGAAGAGATGATTTTTCTGTAGTGAATCAAAGCAAGCTTAAACAACAATATGGTGATGATCAAGTCATTCAACTGAGAACTAACAAGATGCCCAAGGGTTTAGTAACCTTGGAATCCATTTTTAGCACTGATGATCAGCTGAAAAAAAATAAGACCAGCATGCAGGTCAAAGCGGAACATTATGAGGAGCTAGAAATTTTCAAAGGTAAGCTCCTTAAAATTGGTAAGATCTATTCACTTGAAGATAGGAAAGCATTATTGCTCTTTGTCAAGAATTTGAAGATGTATTTGCTTGGGATTATTCAGATTTAAAGGGATTTGATCCCCAATTTGCCCAACATACCATAGAATTAGAGCCAAATGCTAAACTTGTAAGGCAGAAATAGAGACCTTTGAATCCAAAGCTTGAGCCTTTGATGATTAAGGAATTAACCATGCTGATTGAGAGAAATATTATTTTCCCAATCAAGCATACATCCTGGGTCTCTAATCTGGTTCCTGTAAGGAAGAAGAATGGAGAAATTAGGCTCTATGTTGACTTTAGAGACCTTAATAGAGCTTCCTTGAAGGACCACTACCTGATGCCCTCAATGGAGCAGATTCTGTAAGTGGTAGTTGGTTCAGAAAGATTCTCCTACTTGATGGATATTCAGGTTATAATTAAGTTTTAGTCAAGGAGGAGGATCAATTTAAAACTACTTTTACCACAAAATGGGGCACCATGGCCTATAAAAGAATGCCTTTTGTCTGTCAAATGTTGGCTCTACTTTTCAGAGAGCCATGGATATGGCTTTTAAAGGTTTACTTTACAAATTGGTACTTGTATACCTTGATGACATTACAGTTTTCTCCAAGGATGCAGCTGAGCATTTATCCCATCTGAAACAAGTTATTGAGAGATGTAGAGAGTTTGGGATATCTCTCAATCCCAAAAAATGCATTTTTGTTGTTCATGAAGACAAGCTTCTAGGACACATTATGTCAAAAAAGAGAGTTACCATTGATACAGAAAGAGTAAGATCTATTCTAGAGCTGCTGTTACCCAACCACAAGAAAGGGCTGCAAAATTTTATTGGCATAATTAATTTTTTGCAAAGATTTATACCTGACATTGCAAATTATTGAAGCCACTGACCTCTATGCTAAATAAAAATGCAGCTTTCAGCTGGACAAAAGAGGGCAAACTCAGTTTTGAGTCCAGAAGCCTTATTAGCTGCACCAACTTTGGTAAATCCTAATTTCTCAAAAGATTTTATTTTTTATGATTATGGCAGCATAGATACAATTTCTGTAATTCTAGTGCAGCAGCAAAATGAAGGCTTTGAACATCCAATTGCTTTCTTTAGTCAAGGACTAGAGGAATATGAGCAGAGGTATAGTTTTATTGAAAAGCATGTCCTTGCAGTTGTTAAGAGTTTAAAGAAGTTTAGGCATCTTATTTCTAACAACAAAGTACATTTGATGGTTACTCACCCTAGTGTGAAAGAGTTTCTATTAAGTAAGGATGTCAATGAGAAAAGAGTTGGTTGGATTACCAAAGTCATGGAGTATGATGTAGATATCAAGATAACCAAGCTTATCAGGGGTAGAGGACTCAGTGAACAGCTTACTACTAGGTTTGAAAATGAAACATCAAAGGAGGAAGAAGTGCTTCTAATCATTGAAGATGTATCTCTCCTTATCTATCTCCTCTCTCTACATATCTATCTCTCCCTATCTCCCTATCTCTTACCTCTCTCTCCCCTAGCATTCCTCTATCTCCCTATCTCTCCCTCTTTCTTATCAATGAAGGAAATGAAAAAAAAAACTATGACTCTCTCTCTCTCTCTCTCTCTCTCTCTCTCTCTCTCTCTCTCTCTCTCTCTCTCTCTCTCTCTCTCTCTCTCTCTCTCTCTCTCTCTCTCTCTCTCTCTCTCTCTCTCTCTCTCTCTCTCTCTCTCTCTCTCTCTCTCTCTCTCTCTCATCTCTCTCTCTCTCTCTCTCCTCTCTCTCTCTCTCTCTCTCTCTCTCTCTCTCTCTCTCTCTCCCCCTATATATCACTCTCTCCATATTTGCCTATATCTCTCCACCTCTCTCTCCCTCTCTCAGAGAGAGAGAGGGGTTTCTTGAGTTTAGGGGTTAGGGGTCAGGGGTTATGAGTTTAGCATTGCTCAAGTTTAGGGTTTAGGGTTTAGGGTTTAGGGTTTAGGGTTTAGAGTTTAGGGTTGCTCAGGTTTAGGGTTTAGGGTTTAGGGGTTTAGGGTTTAGAGAGAGATAGAGAGAGGGGACATATAGAGATTGGGAGAGATAGAGGAGATAGAGGGGAGAGATAAGGAGATAGAGAGTGAGGGACATGTACAAACATATAGGGAGAGAGATTGATAGGTAGAGGGATGATAGAGATAGGGAGATAGGGAGAGATAGGGAGATAAAGGTTTAGGGTTTCTTGGTTTAGGGTTTAGGGGTTTGGGGTTTAGGGTTTAGGGGTTTAGGGTTGCTCAAGTTTAGGGTTTAGTGTTTAGAGGTTAGGTGCATTATTTAGGTGTTAAGGTTTGGAGGTTTAGGGTTTAGGGTTTAGAGAGAGAGGACTAATAGAGAGATATAGAGGAGATTGAGGGGAGAGATAGGGAGATAGAGAGTGAGGGAATGGCCAGAGACATAGGTAGAGAGATTGAGAGGTAGAGGGATGATAGAGATAGGAATATTAGGGAGAGTTAGGGAGATAGAGGTTTAGGATTGCTCAGGTTTAGGGTTCAAGGGTTTACAGAGAGAGGGAGAGAAAGACTGAGAGAAAGATAGAGGTGTTTAGGGTTGAGGGTTGAGGGGTTAGGGTTCTAGGCCATTATTTAGGGTTTATAAGTTTAGAGTTGCTCAAGTTTAGGGAGAGAGATTGAGAGGTAGAGGGACGATAGAGATAGAGAGAGATTTAGGGTTGCTTGGGTTTAGGGTTTAGGTTTAGGGGTTAGGGTTTAGGGGCATTATTTAGGGTTTAGAGGTTTAGGGTTTCTCAGGTTTAGTGTTTAGGAGGATTATTTAGGGTTTAGGGGTTTAGGGTTGCATGTCAAAAGTAGTCTCTCCCTCTCTCTCAACCCCTAAACCCTAAATAATTAGAGAGAGAGAGAGACCGAGACCGAGACAAAGATCGAGACAGAGACCGAGATATCATCTCACCGAGACAAAGACTAAGATATCGAGACAGAGAGAGAGAGACAAAGAGAGAGAGTTTTGTTTTTACAAAATGTGCTAGCATTATGGCTCGGTATTACTGAGCCTAAAACACGAGTGCATTATAATGCACTCACGTTATTGCTTGTATGGGACCAAAAAGTCATGTGGTGACTTTTTGGTCCCTCATCTTTGTGCATATACCCAATAACAACCTCAATAGTGAGCAAGTAATTAAGAAAGGCTTGATTAATGAGGAAAATTTGTCTTGACTTAGCCTAAATCATAAAACATTGTCAAAAGCACTACCATTAAGATCAAGACTAGATAGTCCTCTTGGAAATAAAACTTGGGATTTCAATGGTAGGCTTCCACGAGTTGATAAGAAGCTAATAAATAGCACAAAGGATAAAATTGAACAATTTTAGCACTCTAAATCTAGAGTATCACCCATTGTAAAATATGTTTTAAAGTTAAGAATTGGTGATCAAGAATGCACACCACATCCTAAACATTACTTGGAATGTAGCCAAACAACATTATACAAAGAATTTTGTGAAACACGTCCAAGTTTGACAATCTCACAAAGGGCATTTGAATCTTGTAAGCCCTTTTATTGTGCACGCCTCTTAAAATTATTAATACATGTTGCAAATACCATGTGGATTTTTCTATGTATCATGAACTATTATGTAATATTTGTTCTACTTTACACACTAATGAAATGTTATAGGAGTGTGGTGCAATTCAACTAGCAAAGTCATCTAGGGACTTATTGGATTTATTTTTATGTGTTAGAGATTATGGTTGCATTTTCTACAAGAATGATTGTTTAAATAAAAATTGTTTACAATGTGGTGGGTTATCAAATTTTATATCATGTATTCATGAGGATATCGAGCATGATCTTGGAAAGAAAATGGTTGAGAAAAAGAGATATGAGACAATGAAATACAATTTGAAGAGTGGAGGTGAAGGTTCTAGATGTGAGTTGATTACAAGTGTTGGCAGGGTATACACAACATTGGGGCACTCAATAGAACCTACTACAAGTCACCACAAGTGGAATGCGGAGGTTAGTGCCAACATATGTGATAGTAGTTAAGATTTTTTACAAGGGACATGTCCCTATTTTTGCATATAGATATGTAATAGAAGACTAAGTAAAAAGGAAAATATATGTACAGAGTAGAGACTTAGACCTGCTATCTTGTATTTGATAGTACAATGAATATATAAGGATTAGACCTATGGATGGATGTATATGATGGAATAAGATATGTTATGTATGATGTGTTTTTTCCACATTCTACGATTCCTAATTGTTATCTCTATTTCTCTCACTATCACGTCTGGGGTATACACTAACTTTAGAGAATTGACTTAGGCTCGGATCTCTAGACTGTGTCCTCCCCATTTCTTGCCAACATTTGGTTCCATTGTTGGGACCCTAGATAGAATAGTGAAGAATAAATAGGATGGAACAATAAAAGGAAAAGTGTGAAATAGAAAGAAGAGGTAAAAGAGTAAAGAGAAATATAACAGGAATTTTTTTATTATATGTGGTGATTTCTCTTAGGACCTACCCTTGAGAGAGGGGAGTAGGCACCTAAGGGATGAAAAATGGAAAGGGGGAGGATCTAAAAAGTTCTTGGAAAGATGTAACTCTTCAGACTAAGCCAAACATGGGATACATAAGGATTAATGTAATACCAAACCCAAAACACCCATGGAAAAAAGGGACAATAACAAATTAAGAGAAGTTAGTGAAATTACACAAACCAAAATGGACATGAGTATGGAAGGAAAACATAAGTAGACTTAGGAAAGACATGAAAGATACCATAAAAGAATGGAGAAGGTAGAAAAATTAAGGATAGAATGCACCAAGAAGGTTGCGGAGGGAAAGGAACAAGAAATGAAGCACACCAATGAGGGTGTTGCTGAGCAAGCCACTGCAGGTGCAGCTGAACAACAAGAGGAATTAAATTTGGAGATAAGAGATGAGCACGCCATAAGGGCCGTCGCAAATGACATAGACAAGGAAATAGACAATTTAGGATCATTAATAATACACATTAATAAGGATATAGAGATCCTCAAAATCCTACAAGGAAGCATCAATGCTTATGATCATTCCAAGAGGATATGGGAGGATGAATATAACAAAACCCTAACCCTGTTGCAATTGGGAAAAGCACCATATGTTCAACCCAATTTTACCAATATTTAGATCAGGGTTGATGAACAATGGGAACAAGTATTGAATCCCATGAAAAAGCTCCAGCCTTTGAATTTGGATGTGGAATACCTAGATCATTTGGTTACTCAAAGTATAATGAAAATGAGAGAAAGAGTCAATTCTGGGAGTATACGGAAATTAAGAGAAGTGTCACCAATAAATAATGAGATTCCATTAACAAATGAAAATTTATTATCCAAAATAAAATGACAGTTTGAAGAGATGTAACCCCCTGACCAAGAGTCACCCCATGTGCCCTAGAAGAGAAGGAGAATTTTAGCAAAATATAACAACATAGACAAATAAAAGGAAATAGAAGAAGAAATTAGAAAGGATTGAGAAGAAATATTAGGAAAATAATACTTTGATATTAAGATATAGAGAGATAAAGGAAGGGGGAATAAAACCCTAATACAGGAAAAAAAACTTAAGAAGAAAGATTAGAAGAAAACACATCGCAAAGAAATACAAACACTAGAGGAAACAACAATGGACTCTCCCATCAAGCTACCAGTGTTTGGAAAAGGCACCTCAAAAGCAATGACACATGTATTTGTCCTATAATGAATAAGGAATAGAAAGAATGTAACCAGAGACTAGACAAAACTATTTGACTTTGTGAGCACATTAAGAAAAGATGCCTTAAAATGGTATAGGAAAACCTGCCTCAAACATAATAAGACATGGGATGAGTTAAAGAAGGAATTCTTAGACAATTTTAAGTGTCCATAAATCTCCACTGAAGGGGTAAGCAAGATGAGAGACCTAGTTCAAAAAGAAGGAGAATCCATAAAAGATTTTGACAAATGATTCAAAGATATATCCTGCAAATTAGAAGAACCTCTATCAGAGAAACATAGAATTGAATAGTTTGTGTCATGACTAAGCCCTGACATTAGGACATCATTGGATGGGAAAATTTTTTATTCTTGCTTAGAAGCAGTAACTATGGCCTACCACATTGAAGTACAAACTTGGCATAGAAATGATAAGACCAAGGAAAATATGGAGATGGAGAAACTTAAATTTGAATTAGAACAACTCAAATTAAAACAAGAAATCCTAGCAAGAAAGGAGGATATTCTGCAAAAGCAAAGACCAAACATATGGTGCTCTTATTGTACAAAAGAAGGACATTTGTGGAATGAGTGCCCAATGATAAAAGGAGAAAGGTAAGATGTTGCAATGAAGATACACCTTGAAACAATACCAAAAAGGAACAACACAGTCTATTGTGATATTTGCAGTGAGTGGGACGATCATGAAACAAAATATTACCCATCACAACTTTTCAAACTAAGAGAAGAAGATGATGATCATGAACTATGGTGTAATGTACACTGCAATAATAAGGCAGACAATCATGAAATGGCATATGTAAAAGCATTGGTGGAGAGATCTTTATACATTCAAAATCATGGATATAAAGCTCCTAGTTGGGCTAATCAGAGATATGTTAATACCCTACAAAACACAAACCCTAATATAGTACCATACATGAATAATTATAATAACGAAGATAGGGGTCAATATAATGGATACAAAGGAGGTAGAGGCCACAATAGAGGAATAAGAATAGAAGAGACACAACATGTTATAAATGCGGTAAACCAGGCCATTTTGCTAATGAATGTTGGGGTGAGAAAAGGAAACAATGCACATTTTGTGGTAGCACAGATCATGATCTATTTTCTTGTGACAAAGCTGAACAATATTTTAGAAATGCACCACAACAATCTAAGAGCGATGATTTGCAAGGTTTAATCCACAAAAAGGAGCCCGCATAATCAAAAAAGTCCCAAAAGAAGCATTGCAGGCAGCTAGAAGTTGCTGGAAGGAAACTAGCTATGAGACCACTACTTCCTACAGTGAAACTTCAGATGAAGAAGACTATTCTACCAAACCAAAGTATAAACAACTCAAATAGAAGGGAAACAAAGGAAAAACCAAATCTATGATATGATAGGAGCATCTAGTGGTGTAAGGGCAATCTTGCATCACCCAAAAAAAGATGTTGATTCAATATAAGAGCGATGATTTGCAAGGGTTTAATCCACAGAAAGGAGCCCATATAATCAAAAAAATCCCAAAAGAAGCATTGCAGGTAGCTAGAAGCTACTGGAAGGAAACTAGCTATGAGACCACTACTTCCTCTAGTGAAACTTTGGATGAAGAAGACTATTCTACCAAACCAAAGTATAAACAACTCAAATATAAGGAAAACAAAGGAAAAACCAAATCTATGATAGTTACAAGACAAGGTACTAACACAACACATATTCAAAACATTGACACTAAGGAAGAAGGAAGCGAGGAAGAGAAAACTTTCTTCGCTAATAAAACTCGACATGAAGAAATTACTTCCAAACATACTCCTAGCATTTTCCATCAATGTTCTATCCATTCTTTCTACAACTCCATTCTGCTGAGGAAAATACAGAGTTATCTTTTGTCTTAAAATCCTATAATCCTTACAAAATTTATCAAAATATGTAGAGAAAAACTCATAACTTTTGTCAATTCTCAAACACTTTATTTTCTTTCTAATCTATAACTCAACCATTGCTTTAAATGTCTTTAAAACAACTAAAAACTTTAGATTTATTCTTTAGAAAATATAACCATGTCCTTCTACTAAAATCATCAATAAATGTAACATAATATGTAGACTTAGCAATCAAAGGAACCCAAATAGGAGCAAATACATTAGAATGAATAAGATCCAAAATACTAGATGATTTATGAGAACTCAAGTAAAACTAAACATGGTTATACTTACCATAAATACAATGCTCACATAAATCAAATTCAAGGTTATAGTCAACCAACCCATCGACAATGCTTTTATTTTTCCATAGACCCTGTAATATTTGGCTTAAAATCCACCCAAGAATGCAAATGAATGAAGGAAAGCAATGCTAGAAATCAGAAATTAGAAAGAATAAACTGTATTCTACTCAAGAGAATGCAAAGTATACAATGGAATGAGATGCTCATATGAGAGAAATGCATGAGTATATATAGGATTTACTACCCAAGAGACTTAAAACACTACCAATATTGGATAAATGAAAAAATCCCTAAGTAAACTTAAACTAGTGTGAAGAGAGCTAAAGTGGAGAAATAGCTAGGAAAGAAGTAGATAGATAAAGAACCCTGTTCACACTAACACCCCCCTTAAGTGCAACTTAGGGGTGTTGATAACTGAGAGGGGGGGAGGGGGTGAATCAGTTATCCTAATAATTTCAGCTTTCTAAACTTTCTTAATAATTAATGCAGCATTAATTCAAATAAGCAAACATAACCATAAAATGGAAATACACATGACATAGTATTTTTGACGTGGAAACCCTGTTAAGGGAGAAAACCATGAGGTGATTAACCCAAGAATGTATTCTCTGTTAGAAGAATAGAAATACAAAATGGCACTTGCCAATTAGGGCTCACTGCCCGAGCACACTGCTCACAAGAGGCTCACTGCCTACAAGAGACTCACTGTCTATAAGATGTAAGAAGAATAGAAAGATCCTTGAACTGATGAGAAGCATCCACATATGCTGAGGTTCAATTCCAGTTTAGGCTCAATATACTGATCTGCTGCACTTCATTCTTCCTCTTCCTATGTGCTGCTGTCCTTTTACATACCGAACCTTCCTTACTGCTTTTACTTTGCTCTTCTGCTTTTCTTCACACTATATTGCATCCACACTTCTTCCCTCACAACTAAATCAATCTTGTATATATATCCGCATAAGTGCTTTCATCACCTTTCTAGTCGGCATCTGGAATAGTCAATATTTTCCACAAACTCTGATCTGTCAGCTGAATCCTTGCTTACCAAGTAATGCATATCAAGGATATACTTGTAGAAGTCATTAATCATGTCGGCCAATCATAACTTATGCCTTAAGAATCTTTACTATCATCAGTAACACATCCAGAATAATGTCTGATGTTCTGCCAGTCAGTTCTTCCTCTGTCCACACTGCCAATCAGGAACCCGACACTCAAGTATTCATATCTTTTTCTTCATCTATCACCGGAAGCTAGATCCTTGGAATCTATCAGTCAAGGTAGTTCTCTGGACTTCCCCAAATCCACACTTCACCAAGATACTTCCTCTGAGAGATCCAGACCTGACTGTCGGACCTCGCCACATGCTCTATTCTTGCTTACCGGATCACAAAACTCTGCAATCTACCTTCCGGTAGAGACTCATCATGTCCTGTGGATGTGTGGGTTATCCTTTGTTGCCATCAATGACAACATTCATGAGTCCATATAGTGTCTTTTGCCAACAATCTCCCCCTTTGGCATTGATGGCAACACTTAGTGAAAAATGACTAAGTGCTTACACTATGCTCCCCCTTTGTTGATGCTCTGTTTTTATATACATTTTTCGGAGCTCCCCCTTAGCTGGATACAACATTTTTCATTGCTCATCATTCCCCCTTTGACATCAATGGCAAAGGGTGGGGTCCGCACACCAAAAAGATTTCTCAAAAACACTTCTATACTTAGCCGCATAAGTATTTATACATGCTGTACTTTACATAAACTGAAGGATATCTGCAAAAGATGTCTTCAACTGGACAAATTCTGTTGCCCAACTCTGCTTCATTCTATCCAAAATTGTGATGTGACCACTCAACATGAATGCATAAGCTTCTGCCTTTTTCAGATCTGTCGGATCATTTGTTCTAGCTATAGTTTAAGCATCACTTAAGGCCTCATGCATGGCTTCCAACTTAGGGATAATTATTCCTCTAAGTTCATTCAACCTGCTAATTTTGTTTTTCTTCTCTTCTTCAAGCTTTTTAATTTCATTCAAAACTGCAATTGTCTGACATTCTTGATTTATTATGGATGTGGTAAGTGGATCAAATTTTGAGAAAGTTTAGTTAGTTTGTCCTCTTGTTCTTTCACTTTCTTCTCAATCTCCACTGTTGCTTTAGACCAGGATATACAAAATTTGTATACATCTCCTCCATCCTTGAGAGCATTTTCCAAGCTCTTTATCCCAATACCCATTACTCTCCTGTCATTTGCTATTAGCCCTTGCAACTTAGAGAATCTCTTGTCCAAAAACTCTTTCCTAACCTTCTCCTCAGCTGATTTCTCTAGAGAATTAAAATGTGTACTAATACTATTAATCAGAGATTTGAGATTACCAGATGAGGAGGCTGAGGGATCCTTTTGAAAAGATGGCATGATCTTTTCTAACACTCCGGATGTGGCTGCTATAAGCTCACAGTCTTCCATGTGAGACTTCAGGAGTTTTTTCTTTGGCCTTTACATTAGCAAATGAAGCTATCTTCATTGTTTGTACCGGAGAAAGAGAGTCAAAATTAAATGGCCCTTGCAGAAGTTTCAGTTCATCAATTTCCATTGTCTCTTTGTCTAAGAACTTTTTGACAGTTTGTGTAGTGTCTCTTGCCGAAGATAGATTCTTCTTCTCTTCTGTAGTTTCAGAACTGTCTCTTGGAGCTTTTTCTCCTTCTACAGCCTTGGTATTGTCATCTTCTTTTTCCTTCACCTCTGCTTCTTTCTCCTATATTCTTTCTTCTCCTTTGGATCTGGAGTCAGCAGGAGAAACTGGAGGAGTGATGTTTGTTTGTTCATGGGCCACCTCTTCCGGAGCAGAGGATTCTAAGCCCTTATCTTCACTAGTGGCCATTAGTTCTTCTATCATTTCCTCAGTGGATTCCTTTTCAACACCTGTGGCCGAAGGATCAATGCCCAAGTCCTCTATAATAGGAAGATTGAATCTTTTGAAGGCATTCCTGAGGATCTCTTCTATTTCCTTGGCTATCTTGTTAGTCTCACCAAGCATGAGCTGATTCATTCTGGCTTTGCTCCGAAATTCATCCTTGCAATCCTTGAAGATCATGTTCATTTTCTTTGAATAGATTGAAGGATATAGCTAAATGGCTATCTGTTCCTGGATCTCAAGATCTTTTGCCATGGCAGTATTCTTTCTTATTTCTAACTCTTTTTCTAGGTTTTTGGGAATAAGAGATATAATTTCAATAAAAGCCTTGTTATATATGTTCAGATACTTAACTGTTGCTTCCTGCAAGATCTTTTGGTCTGCTTCATTGTAATCATCATAGAATTCAACCATTGGCTGAAGGTTTCCATCCACAGTGACTGATTTGATGACATCATCTAAAGATAGAGTGGGCTTTTCTACAAATTCTTCTGCCTTTTCTTCTTCACCTTGACCGGTAGAGGGTTCACCGGATGTTTTCTTCTTCTCCTTCTTCATTTTCTTTATCTCCTCATCTGATTCAGTTTCTTCATCATCCTTTTGACTAACTTAAGACCTTGTGGCCTTTGTTTTAGTTCTTTTCTCTCTTCTACCAGATGATTTTGCTTCCAGTTTTGATGTCCTTGACCTTTTAGCAGTGGCAGGTATAGATCTCTTTGATGATCTTGTCCAGGTGGAAGATTCTACCAGAGCACTTTCCTTACTTCCCTTTTCTGCCTCTTTCTTCTTTTCCTCAGCCCTTTCCATCTTTTCCCTATTAGCATCAAGTGCCTCCTTTGAGATGCCTAAGCCTTTGGCAATTTCTTCAACTTCTTTTCTCACTTTCCTCTTTATTTTTGGTTGTCTGAGTTCCACATGAACTTTTACACTTAGCTCTTCAAAGGTTCCAAACCTTTCTGCCTTTGGATCCTTTGGCTGACTTAGCATGTGTTGAACATGTAGGTCCACAATTTATTCATCAACTTCATACCCCATAGGCATGATCCAGACTGTCCTTGGCTCTACTGCATCCATTAGGCATTGATCAGTGTCTACCATGAAGCACACTGTATCTTTATATTTTTCAACCAATGATTTTGGGATTCTTTCTAATATTTGCATAGTATTTTGGAAGTTCTTAAAGTACCCCCACAGAGCTGTATTCCTTGCCTTGGCATCCCCAAGTTCATGCAAGTAATCTCTGATTTGAATTGCTACCGGTTTGTTATTTTGCCATACCCATCCATTGGATCCGGGCAGCTCATTCATGAAGTAGAAAAATAAGCACAATATCAGTCTACCATATTTAAAAGAGTTCTTCTTGTCCTTTTTGAGCTTTTGTATGTTCTCCATCAATTGAATTAGAAGAAGTTCACAGAGATCATACTCTGCATTCTTTCTCAGCATCTCATAGGCAGTATACACTGCAGTTCCGAACACTGAATTCTCCCTACTGGAATGATATATCTTATACCTTATTATCATAGATGCAAACTTGATATCTGGGTCCATGATATCTTCAATGGTCATTGCCCTCTTATCAAATTTTGATCCGGTGGCCTCAGTTACAGTTTGGTTTTTGACAGATTTGAGGACAGGTATCCCTCCGGATGAGTGCAGACCAGTTACTGCCCTAATTGCATCTTTGGTGAACTTCAATGGTCTATTCAACCATAAGAAATTGTCATGCACTCTGCTCAACACATACCGGACCCATTCATCCTCTTCAAAACAGGGGAAATGAATGTACTGTGCAAAATGCTTATCCTGGATGGCTTTATACTGAGGTTTGATCTCAAAAGAATCATCTATTAACTGCTTGTGATAGATATCCATTAACTTTGATTCCCCAAATTCTTCAATGCTTGCATGAATGTAAACCCTAACATCTTCTACATGCAAAACCCCATGCGGAATGCTTGAAAAAGTACCTAGGGGATCTACTTCCAAGGATTTGTATGGATGTTTCTTGAATTTGGGGCGAGGCCTATCAGAGATCTTCACAATATTTGGAGTACCCATTATTCAAGGATTTACAGAGAGATATTTGATAACGGAGAATACCTTTTATGCTTGTAGGGGTTCGCGGAATGAACTTGAATGATTTGTTGATTGAATCAACTCCAACGGTTGGTCTTTGAGAAGTTTGAAGTAATTAGTTGCAGAGCTCCTCTTTTCATTTCTTCTTGAATGTAGAATGAACAAATGCTTAATGAGAAAACCTTTATATTGCTCCGCAAACCCTAATGTCAAGCTGCAATAAATTCTCGACCTAAGTCATTCCAGTTTGCCTTATTCAGATGACTTGAAGAACCAGATCAATCTTGATCTTAAACATCTTGCGGATCTTCCAAATCTTAACCATAGTTTATTTGGATGTTTCTCTTATGAACCCTTTAATCTGCAACTCTTCTTGTGCCAGTTCTGGTACCAATTGACTGGCTGGGGGAACAAGGTTTTCTTTGTGTCTCCCCCTGAGCCAGAGCTCACTTTTTAAATTCTAGAAGGAATATTAGCACTAGAGTCTGGTGTGGATCCATCCCCTATATTCTCTGTACTTTTCTTCACCCAAATCTTGTTCATCTCACTTTGAACTTCATCCGCATTCACTTTTTGTTTTCCCTTATCTTGATTCTGATTATGATGTACTGGACCTCTTTTGTCCTGATTCTTGCTTCTACAGAATTTTGCAATATGACCGGATCTATTGCAAATTTGGCAAACAACATTTCTTTGCATATTTGATTGATATCCTCTTGATCTGCATTGATTAGCCATATGACCTATTCTATTGCATGCAAAGCATCTACCATTGAATGATTTGTTCATTTGCATATTTCTGCATTCATGAGATTTGTGACCATACCTTTTGCAGTTGAAACACTATCCAGAGAAGGATGTATTAGTCTGATTCATTCTCTTTCTGTACTAATTAGCTTTATGACCAAAGTTATTGCAGTTGTGGTAGTATCCATTGAAGGATGGATATTTTTGAGCATTAGGCTACCTTACCGGAGGTCTTCTAGGCTTGTTCCTTGGATTTTCTGATCCAACATTCTTCTAACCAGATCCGGAACTTTCTCCTTTCTCATATCCCAAACCACACTTGTCATCTACCCTCTTTTGACTTTCAAGAAGAACTTCAAGTTGAGCAAAACTTATCTTGAATTTTTCATTATATTCATTTGTTGTTTGAAGATCCCTTTTAAGAGAGACAATTTGATCCTCAAGTTTTTCTTCATTATCTTTAGCATCTTCAAGATCAGAATCAAGGTGTCTGATTATTCTATCCATCTTGTGGTAGTCCTCTGATCTCTCCTTGAGAGATTGTCTTAGATCATCTTCATTTTTTCTTTTCTCTTCAATCTCTTGGGAAAACTTCATAACTCCTGATTCCATCTCATGTCTTATCATAATGATCTCTTTTGATAACTTTTCACACAAATTGGTTTTCTCCTTCATATCTTCATTTGTATCATTGGCTTCACCTTGACTTGCCAGTTGCTGAAGGTGCTCTTTTCTCTTTTTCATAGAGAGACTTAGTTTCCCTTTTAGTTCATTTATGAAATCATCAGCCTGTTTGAGTCTTTCCTTCAATTCATTGACTTCAGAGTTTGACTGTTCGAGATCATCAAGGGTAGTCTTGAGTTGCTCCCTTATACCATATACATCCATTTGAATTCCCAGATCTTCCTCAAGCTGTTAGGCTCTATTAGGAGGAACTTGGCTCTGATACCAATTGTTTATAACTGAGAGGGGGGGGGGGTGAATCAGTTATCCTAATAATTTCAGCTTTCTGAACTTTCTTAATAATTAATGCAACATTAATTCAAATAAGAAAACATAACCATAAAATGGAAATACACATGACATGGCATTATTGACGTGGAAACCCTGTTAAGGGAGAAAACCACGGGGTGATTAACCCAAGAATGTATTCTCTGTTAGAAGAATAGAAATACAAAATGGCACTTGCCAATTAGGGCTCACTACCCGAGCACACTGCTCACAAGAGGCTCACTGCATACAAGAGACTCACTGTCTACAAGATGTAAGAACAATAGCAAGATCCTTGAAATGATGAGAAGCATCCACATATGCTGAGGTTCAGTTCCGATTTAGGCTCAATATACTGATTTGCTGCATTTCATTCTTCCTCTTCCTATGTGCTGCTGTCCTTTTACATACCGAACCTTCCTTACTGCTTTTACTCTGCTCTTCTACTTTTCTTCACACTATATTGCATCCACACTTCTTCCCTCACAACTAAATCAATCTTGTATATATATCCGCATAAGTGATTTCATCACCTTTCTAGTCAGCATCCAGAATAGTCAATATTTTCCACAAACTATGATCTATCGTCTAAATCCTTGCTTACCAAGTAATGTAGATCAAGGATATACTTGTAGAAGTCATTAATCATGTCAGCCAATCATAACTTATGCCTTAAGAATCTTTACTATCATCAGTAACACATTCGGAATAATGTACGATGTTCTGCCAGTCAGTTCTTCCTCTGTCCACACTGCCAATCAGGAATTTGACACTCAAGTATTCATATCTTTTTCTTCATCTATCACCGGAGGCTAGATCCTTGGAATCTATCAGTCAAGGTAGTTCTCTTGACTTCCCCAAATCTGCACTTCACCAAGATACTTCCTCTAAGAGATCTGGACCTGACTATCAGACCTCGCCACATGCTCTGTTCTTGCTTACCGGATCACAACACTCTACAATCTTCCTTCCGGTAGAGACTCATCATGTCCTGCGGATGTGTGGGTTATCCTTTGTTGCCATCAATGACAACATTCATGAGTCCATATAGTGTCTTTTGCCAACAAGGGGAACTGTAAAGAAAGATGCAAAGATGGGTCCCAGAAACTAGGCCTTATGAGGTACCCATGTACAAAAGATCCCCTCAAATAAAAAGGGAGAAAACTCAGTGGGAAAAAAATCCCACCATGAGAGGATGAAGAAGGAAGAGCTAAGTGGACCCCCCATAAGAGATGTCCCTCACCCCTAAGAGAGATCAAAGATGGACATACTTTCTCTTAGTGAAGGGTTTGGTGAAGATGTTTGCAACCCGCTCTACTATAGGATAATATCACAAATCGATGACCTACTCCTAAATCAACTCCTTGAGAAAATGCATGTGGATCTTGATGTGTTTGGTCTGTTGATGATGAACCAAGTTCTTTGAGATCTAGATGGCACTCTGGTTGTCATAGTAAATCACTGATGGATTTTAAAAAGTGATGCAAAGTTTAGTGAGGATATTCTAAAGCCAAATAGCCTTAGTGGCAGCATTCACAACCCCCCAATACTCAGCCTCAGTTGAAGAAAGAGTAATGGCATGTTGCTTCTTTCTTTTCCAACTAATGGGACTAGAACCAAGGTGAAAACTATAGCCAGAAGTGGACTTGCGATCATCAAGATCACCAGCCCAATCAAAATCTATGTATCCAATCAAGTCTGAACTTGTGCCTACTGCATAGTGAATCCCATACCTGTGAGTGCCCTGTATGTAGTGCAAGATGCATTTGCCAAACTTTCAATGAAGTTCATGTGGCTTCGTCATGAAGCATGAAATAATGCCAACTACAAATGAAATGTCAGGGCAAGTATGAGTCAGGTATATGAGGCTACCAACAAGCTGACGATACAAAGTGGCATCAACTAGTGGTGTGGAATAATTCACCTCAAGCTTGACCCCAAACAGAAAGAGAGTCAATGCAGGGTTACAATCAGTCATGTGAAAATGAGCCAAAAGATCAAGATCATACTTGGACTATGTAAGAGAGATCCTAGAAGAGGTCTAAGTGATCTCAATCATGAGAAAATAGTGCAAGAGACCCAAGTCAGTCATGGAAAACCTATCATGAAAATCAATGTTGACACTCACAATGATGGATGAGGTGCTCCCTATGACAATCAAATCATCAACATAGAGAGACAGGAAAAGAAGAGAATCCTCTTGTCTTAAGATGTAGATATTCAGATCAGAGTAGCATATGGAGAACCCAACTGAGACAATAAAGGAGTCCATCTTGGCATACCAAGCCTGTTTGATACCATAGAGAGGCTTCCTCAATTTGCAAACTGGGTGAGTGCAGGATCATGATGGGCCAAACACTACCCCTAAGTGGCAATGTAAATGTGAAAAACAAACTTAAGTAACTTCATATCAAAAATTGAATGAGTTATCTACACAATCTAGAAATAAGGTAGTAATAAAATTTGTAATAAATTGAATGTAGTTTATGGGCTACTACTTTTTTTTGAAAATTTTAAAAATAGTTTGGTGAAAATTGGATATTTCAATGAAGCACCACTAAAATTTTTAGAAAAATGTAAAAAGTAGGTGTCATTCTGACCAACCTAGGTATCAGAAAAAGATAATATTTTCCCCCATGATTTGGATTTAAGTAAATGACACATGAGCGGATGTGACACATATTTTTTTGAATTTTTGAAGTAAATAAATAATTATTTATGAATTTTTTACTGACTTTTTTAAAATATTAAAAATTAATTTTTCAGCCAACCTAACTTGGTCAAAAATATATGAAACTCAAAAAAATTAAACTTTAATGTATTCCCAATAAATCTTAGTGTATACACCTAAAAATGGCATGACTCTGTCCAAATAAATATTCTTAATATTTATTTAAGTCTAATTCTTCTATCAACAAATAAATAAACAAATTTATTTATTCGATTCATATCCTCTAAATTAATTAAATATCAAAATATTTAATTATCTCTTTTAAAGTCAAAATTAAATAGTTCATTTATTTAATTAAATTCTTCCAAACAATTAAATAATTCTTAATTATTTAATTAAGTCAAATTCTTCTTCCAGATTTAAATAAATCAACCAAATTTATTTAAATTCTCTCAATCTCTAAAAATAAAATACAATCAAATATTTTATTTATTCTTCCAAATCATGCACAAACAATTGAATAAATTTATTTATTTAATTTGCTTTCTTATCTTCTAAATTCTTCAAAAATCTTCCAAATCTTCTAACAATAAATCTACTCCATGCACACAAAATTAAATAATTTATTATTTAATTTCTCTCAAATCATGCAAAAGCAAATCACAAGTTGAGTTAACTGATTTATTCAATCTTGTTTTTATCAATAACTCTTAAATTAGAAAAAAACTTTCTAATTTATGATATCAAATCTTATCTTTATAAAATAAAGCAATTAACTCAAACAAAACAACTTTTGTGTGACACTTGTCTTCTTTCTATTCGCGCACATTCTCTCAAGGTTTCTATATCGTTGATCTTCTCATTCTTTCTATATCATTGATCTTCTCTTTCACAAGTCTATAAATTGCACCCTCTTCTTCCATTTCATTCATCCAAGCTTTTAGTATTGTTACTCTGCAGGAATTATAGCACGCATTTGCAACCAAATCCATTCATTGCTTGCAATCACCCTTTTCTTGTATTGAAGCTCATCTTCTTTACAAAAACTATCATAGCCATCTCTCCATCGTCATCTTGAAAAACAAAGCAAGGAAGTATGCTTTCTAAGGGCTTCAATATTCATACAAAGATCGATTGAGACTAGGCAAACAATAGAAGCAACAAAGTAACAAGGTTTTGCACACTTTGTTCTTTGTTATTTGATCTTTGTTACTTGCAATTTCCATTGAGATTATTGGTTTATTGATTGAGTTTGATAACTTTGACAATATTTCTGGTAACACCTAAAATGTGATGCATCTTTTGGATTTAAAAAAGGATTAATATGTTGAAAGTTATGGATGTTTTACAATATGTATATCTATCAGGAAATCAAACGTAAAAAAAAAAAAATAATTACCTATTAAAATTATTATGAGGTGTATATTATATTTTTAGAATCTTAATAGCTTCCTCTATAAACTCTTTTCATTTGATTAAATTTAGTTACAAAAAAGTCTATCAGCTTCAAGGATAAAATTGTGGAAAATTTTAGGATAACACTAAATGGGTGGTTTTGCAAGTTTCTTTGGCAAGTTTTGGGACTCCCACTTGCCTAAATATGAGGTAATCCTATGGAATTTTTGAAGGGAATCCATATTTGAACTAAAAATATTAACATCTTTTCCATCCAAATCTAAATATTAGTCTAAATGATAGCACTTTTTCATCCAGCAAGTTTTTTCTCCATTGCCACTATTTGGCCCATCATGATCTGGTACTCATCCAACTAGTGAAGAATCTTGAACAAATACTTCTAGCTGCTCCATGTAAATCTCCTCATGTAGATCCCCATGAAGACATGTGCTCTTCACATCCATCTAGTGTACAACCCAACCTTGAGCTGCAACAATAGAAAATATCAAGTGAATGGAGTTCATCTTGGTGATGGGGAAAGGTCTCAGTATAGTCAACACCATGAACCTAAGAGAAACTTTTAGCCCCAAGCACCTATAGTGTGGCTTAAGGGGGGGTGTTGGAAGTAAGTCACACCCAGACTGACAATGGACTGGCCACAATGGGCCAGTAGCTTAGTTGGTAGAGCACTCCAACAACAAATGGAAGGTCTTAGGTTCGATTCCTAGGTGGGTCATATGAGCAACAACTCAACATTTGGTATCAGAGCCAGGCTAGAAGCCCCAAGCACCTACAGTGTGGCTTAAGGGGGTGTTGGAAATAAGCCACACCCAAACTAACGATGGGCTGGCCATAGAGAGGCCAATAGCTCAATTGATAGAGCACTCCAACAACAAACGGAAGGTCCTAGGTTCGAGTTATAGCATGTAAGATTTGTCTTAAAAGCCACCCAAGAATGCAAATGAATGAAGGAAAACAAAGCTAGAAATCACAAATGAGCAAGAATAAACTATATTCTACTTAAGAGAATGAAAAGGATATAATGGAATGAGATACTCATATAAGAGTGATGGGTGAGTATATATAGGATTTACCACCTAAGAGACTAAAAACATCACCAATGTGGGATAAATGAAAAAGTCCCTAAGTAAACTTAACCTAGTGTGAAGAGAGCTAAAGTGGAGAACTGACTAGGAAATAACTAGATAGTTAAAGAACCCTGTTTACACTAACAAACCATTCTCCCTTATATGGCCAAGCCTCTAGTGCCATAACATAGTTTTCTCTATAGGTAACTTTGATTAGGTAGAAAGAGCACCCTTAGGTACCTAGAAACTATGAACATCCACTAAAGATGAAACAATATCTCTACCCAATGAAGTAGTTGCAAACATGCTCTTCACAAAAGTACTATTTCACTCAACAATGTGTGCATCAAGTTGAATCATGGTTCCCAATCTACTACCTCTTTCTATCATCATAACACCTCTCACGATTTTAACACCTTCAAAAAACTGAACATGCACACCCACATCTATTAGTTTGCTTACAAACAACAAATTACATGCTAATCTTAGGATATGCAAGACACCATCAAATATTCTAATCCTATCATCAAGATATTATATATTAATACTACCATGGCCAACAATATCTAAATAGGAGTTATCACCCAAGTACACCTTACCACCTTTATATTCTTCATAATTACTAAACTAATGTCTATTAGTAATCATGTGAAAATATGCACCTGAGTCAATAAACCATGCATTCTCACTTGCACAAGTGGCCAAGGATGCAATGAATGCATCACCATATTCCTTCTTAGACTCAAAATCAGAATCACACTTCTTCTTTCTCTTTTCTTCTTTGATGTCCTTTCAAAAGTGACTAGGTTTTCCATAGTTCTAGCATATCACCTTGGACATTCCAAGGTATTTTGATCTCCCCTTAGACTTGGATCAAGATTTTTCATGCTAGTTATCATTCTTGTTGCCTTTATCTTTAGGTCTTTCATGAACACTCAAAGCCTCTTTGGCATCTAGAGCGACCTTCCTCCTCATTTCTTCTAAAAAAAGAACCAAAAACATCCTCTACCTTCAAAATGACTAAATTTATCCCAATAGCCATGACCAAGTTATCCCATGAGTCTACAAATGAACACAACTAAGTTTGACATATTTCCTCCTCATTCATCTTAACACCCATAGAGTTCAATCGAGCCACCAACATGTAAAATGCTTTTAGGCGATAAAAAAATTTCCACCTTCTTCCATCCTCAAGGAATAAAGCTTCTTCCTCAAGAATATTTTGTTCACCAATATTTTTCTTGATAGATCTCACCCAATTTCTTCCACAGCTACTTTATGGTGGATTCTTCAAGGACATTGATAAGAATATAATCTACAAGACACAAACTAATTAGACCCTTCACTTTTCAATCCATTACATCATACTGAGCTACTTGTGTGGAATCCACAAGTCTCTATTTTTTTTTCATCAACAACATCCCATAGATCATGATGTATTAACAACTCTTCCATTTTTAACTTCCACATCTCAAAATTTGTGCCTAAAGACTTTTCTATCTCAATCCTCCTAGATGTTCTTGCCATCTTTACTTTCTACAATAAAGATCATAAAATCCTCCTTCTACACAAGCTCCCACTCAAATGTGATTAGCTCAAAAAACTATCTACCCAACAACTAGAACCAAAACTGGCCAGACTTTGATACTTGTAAGAAAGCAAGGTGTATAGAAAACAACTTCCCATGCTAACCTTGAGAGGAGGGTTATGCAAATTTATTTAAAATAGATCCAAACTTATTATAAAAAGTAGAGAAACACATTCATAAACTTATAAACATATAAAACAATGCAACCATAACACAATAATTTATGTGGGAAAAACCATTTCGATAGAAAAAACCCACACTCCAAAAACTACACAATGTGTTATCAAATTTGAAACAAATCACAATACACTTGTAATGTGAGTATTTATAAGAGTATATCACCATCTTGATATTCAGGAGTATTCTTGTAGCATTCCAATAGCATTGTATACCTACAAATTCTCTAATCACAACTCTGATACATCAAATGACTCCTTGAGCATCTGTTATATAGACATTGACAAACTAATAATAGCACCCAGCTAAAAATACCTCTTACAACTATCATAGAATCTTCATAGTTGTTATATAATTTGTCATAAGATATTCACCCAATTTGGTCTCCTAGATTGGCTAATAATAGCCAGTCTAAATAAGGTACTTTATGACAAATGTCAAGGCTGGTTTAGATTCCTAATAACTCTCCCTATTTCTAGGTCTTACGATTTTCATAGGATCTGTCATAGAATCTCTAGAAATAGGTTGTCTATATTTTGTCAATAAATGAGTATCTATATAGAGACTATTATTACATTTGCAATAAGAAAAAATCTACCTAGGATTAACAAATAGGTACTCTGCAATACTAGGTGAAGATGCATGTGAGACACTCCTCCAATGGTCAAAATTTTAGAAAAGATTCTCAATGGCAACAAGGAAGAAGGTTTGAAGATGTTGTAAGGATGGATATGAATCCTCTTCATTGACAAGCTAGTTTGTTCAATGAAGCTGTCAAAGTCAAAAATGATTTTAAAAAATATGAGATGGTAGAATAACTTCCCAGATAGACTTGTGGGGATTTTGATGTGAGACCCGAGGTTCCTAGGGACTCTTCAAGACATCAAGCATGTCTAGATCAGACAGGAAAAGAAAAAGAGTATTACAAGTTCTAAGAAATTTCATGGGCTTCAAACCTAAAGCAAAGAAGGAGACGATATGGCAACAAAACTAGAAACCCTATTTTTCTTCATAATAAAGATTTAGTCCTTGAAAAGTCTTAGCGCCCAAAATTAGATCCTTCAGCGTCCACAAAAGTTGAGGTTCATATTGTTGAACACCCAGAATACTGAGAGGGGGGTGAATCAATATTCTATTAAATCATTCATTCATTAAACCATTATTCCATTTGCCATATTCAATAAAAATAAAGAAAATCAAACATAGAAAGTGCAACCACAAGCCATAACACATAAATACCAAGATTTTTACATGGAAAACCCAAAGGGAAAAACCACGGTGAGTGTTAGCTCACAATATATATGATAGCAAAACCAAATTACAAAAGGCTCACTACCTAAGGACTCACTATCCAAAGAGATGCTCACTGCAATAGGCTTACTACCAAAAAGAAAGAGAATGAATGACTCACTGCCAAATGAACTATTACAATACTATGTCAAAACTCTTCATCCTTAACAACTCTGTTACACTTCTTTGCTCTGCATAAAACTTATATTTCTTTTCTTCTCAAGCACTTGTTGCACTACCTAGATCACAAGACTTCTTCATGTTGCACACTCATACACTTCTTGACCAAACACCGAAATGAATCTCATATATATATATATATATATATATATATATATATCCAAAACACATACAATCTTCAAAATAGGTCAGCCTATTAGGATAAAATGTGTAGATACACCATGTGTAGCTTGTCGGCCTTAACATATTTACCAAAATTCTTTGTGGACCAATCCAATACCTCAAACACATTCTCTTATGTCGACACAAAATATGGAACCACTTAACATATGATTCTGATTAATAGATTCTTCTGCACACAGATTATAATATCAGGTCGGCTTCACAAACTAACAAACATAGGCTCAGACCAACTGTCATAACACAACTTAAAGTGCGGAGCACAAAACTTGCTCAAACTCATAATATTATTTAGGCATCATCAAGCTTAACTTCAGAACCACAAAACAAAATACCAACATATGGTGAAATGTGGAGTATTAGAATTTGGACTTTGTCACTGTCAAATACAGTCAATGCCTGGAGTGATACTTGTGTGCTCATAACTACCTTACCAGAGGACTTCAGATCTTGAAACTTTGGAGTTAGATTCTTTGATCACATGTTTGTAACACCTTACAACTGCAAGAGAAAATATCCATTACCAGAGAGATGCGGACCAAAACAATTGGGTGTTATGTTCTGATTAATATTGTTCTCTATTGTGCTGAACTTGTCCAACTTGAAACTGTGCTTTTAGAGATTATTAGAAGATAAAACTTTGGACTTAGAAACATATAAGTATCACCAACATCATACTAGAACTGCAAGACCTGATCTTCAAACATGGACCAATGCAGACCATAACATTGTAGCTTTGCAGTCCTTTTTGTACTCTGCCAACACTTAGCCAAAATGCCTAAGTCTTCTTTCCAGACCAGAATTCTCTGTACACACGACTTCATGAGGATTACTATAACCTCACAACCCTTTTGAATCCTTTTTGTTTATTTCCATCAATGACAACACATTCAAACATCATACTTAGTCAATCTAAGTCATACCAATAGTGTCTTCATCAATGATGTTTGCCAAGTTGCCAACACATATTCCTGAGGAGATCATCTTACCACATGTTCGTGACTTGTAACAAAAGGAACTCATAGGTAAGATATAGAATCTCTCACCTTATAAAGATGATTTAATCTCATGAGTTCATGACAACCGCTTGGAAATTGAGGATTTTTTCCTGGTTGAGAATGTCAAAGGGTTTTTTGTAGCCATTTTTCCTTCAAGAGAATCTAGGGATAAAATTTTACAAAATAAATCTTGGTTTTTTCATGGATCTGAATTATATTTACAACCTTGGAAACCAACATTTAACCCTGTAGTCTCATAGATCAAATTTATTCCACTCTAGGTTCATTTTCATTGCCTTCCTCTTGAATATAGGGACACTAAGATTGTAGAGCTTATGGGTAACAAATTGGACTTTTTCCAAAAACATGATATGACTTTCTTTTGATCTGGAAAAACAAGTTCATTTTTGTTTGTTAATGGATACCTCAATAAAACTTACTAATTCTTTGACTTTTTCATCAATTCATGGATCTTGGATCCAATCACTTTTTTTTGAAGGCCCTAAATCTCTTTGTCAGTGGTGTTATTGGTGTGGCCATTCTACCAATACTTGTCCTAATAACATGGCCCCAAAATAGGTTCCAGCCTATGAGGATCTAGAAAAAACTATTCTAGATCCTTCACATCCAAAAATTTTAGAGGTTTCTTTAAAGCCTAAAAATGTGAAGATTTAACTTTAGTACAAGTTAATGATGGGTTTTTGGTAAATTTGACTAAAAAAGAAACAAAGTTAACAAACAGATTTCTTGATCAGAGTCTACAATTTAATAATAATGAAGATTGTGGGATAATTCTAGAGTGTCATCAAATTCAAAATACTCATATGGATACATGCTTGATTGAAAACGGTTCTTAAGAAATCAAGCCTTTCTCTACTACGCAGGATCAAAATCAGATTATTTCTAGGAATCTTATTCAGGAAGATTTAAAAAATTTGGTTGATGTTCATGATTCTCCAAAACATGTAGAAGAGCTAGATCCAAAAGAGATCCCATTCCACTTCTCAAGATCCCCTTTTTACTTCAAATATGTAAAATGTAATCCCTATTTTTGATGATGAGGCAATTCATAAGATGGTAAATGACATTATATCTAAAGTTGGAAATGATATTATGGAGGACATTGCAGATGAAGTTGTTCAGGAGGAAGATGATTATGACTTCTCTATTAACAGATATATCACTCTGTCAGAATAAAATCAATATGCTCTCCTTAATCAATTAGAGGGAGAAAACCTAAGAGTAAGAAAACACAAGAAGAAATTGGAACTAGAACCCAATACAAATTAGACAAGATTTTAAGACCAAGGATAGCATGTCGCTCTCCTTGAGTGTAATGAAGATTTTTCATGGAATGTTAGGGGCATTAATCCCCTTAGCAAAAGACACTTAATAAAGTGTCAAATTGATTCAACAAATTCTAACATCATTCTCCTCCAAGAGACAAAACTTTCAAAACAGACCGGTGATTCAGTTTTCTAAAAATGGGTTAAATGGAAATTTCATTTGGTGGAAGCTATTGGTGCCTCTAGAGGCCTAGCTATTCTTTGGAATGATAAGACCATCTCTCTTTCCCTTATTTCAATAAACTCCAATTGGATGTTATCTAGAGCTCATCTTGTTCAAATAAATAGAGTTTTATAGATTTGTAATGTATATGGCCCAACCTCTACTACAGGGAAGCAAGATCTTTGGAGAAGTTTTTCTTCTATTTTGACTCCTCTTAGGGATCAATTGGTAATTGTTGGTGGAGATTTTAATGCCATTTTATCTATGGAGGAGAAAGTCAGAGGAGTTATACCTCCCTTTAAGGTTATGGAAGATTTTTTTGATTTCATTGTTGAGAATTGGTTAGTAGACTGTCCTAAAAATGGTAAATTTACCTGGACTAATAGAAGAAAAGACTTTCTTCTCATTGCAAAAAGATTGGATAGATTCCTACTTTCATCTATTTGGTTAACTGAGAGGGCCCTTTTCTTAACCAATATTGCTCCTTTTTATAGTTCATATCACTTCCCAATAGAGTTTATTTTGGAAGATCCTAAGCCTTCTTCCTTCAAATCCTCATTTAAATTTGAATCAATGTGGTTTTGGGATAAAGATTTTTGTCTCTGCTTAAAAATTGGTGGGAAACAACACCCTTCACTTCAGACACAAGAATGTTTCAATTTTGTAAGAAGCTACAATTTTTGAAAAATCAGATCAGAAAATGGAATGGTCAATATTTTAAAAATATTTTTCAAGAAAAAGTAAGAATTCAAGAGGAGATTTAGCATATAAATGAGCACATTGTATCCTTTGGTATGGATTCTTTCAAATTTGAAAAAAAAATCTCTTAAAAAATAATTATAGGAGATTCTTTCTAGAGAAGAAATTTTTTGAAGGCAACAGTCAAGGGAATTGTGGCTAGAGGAAGGGGACATGAATACTAAATTTTTTCATGCATCCTCTAAGATAAAAAAATATCATAACACAATCACTTTTATTAAATCTTCAGATGGGAAGGACCTAGATAATCAGACTGATATTCAAGAAGAGAAAATTCTGATTTATTAAAAAATATTATCTCCCTAGCCTCAAGCTTTGCAAGAAGACTTTGAATTGCTAAATAATACATTATTATTTCTGAATAGGATAATGAATTTCTCCTAGCACCTTTTAATTTAGAAGAAATTAGATATGTGGTCTTTTCAATGACTCCAGATAAGGCTCTTGGTCTAGATGGTTTCACAACTTTGTTTTTTTCAAAAAAGTTGGGATTTTGTAGGAAAAGATGTCTGGTTGGTTCTTGAAGATGCAAGAAGAAATAAGAATATCTCTAAATAAATGAAAATCACCCTTCTAGTTTTAATTCCAAAGAAATCAATTCCTTCCTCATTTTTAGATTTTAGGCCAATATCCTTATGTAATACAATTTACAAAATTATTAATAAGGCTATTACATTTAGACTTGCTAATTTAATGTCAGATATCATCTCAGAGGGCAAGGTGGGTTTGTTCTAGGAAAAGAAACTTTATAAGGTTTGCTAATTGCTCATAAAGTCTGTCATTCCATACATGAGCACAAAATCCATTCCATAATGATCAAATTAGACATGTTTAAGGCATATGATAGAGTTAATTGGAACTTCTTGCTTTTAGTATTGAAGAAACTTGGTTTTTCTTATCAATGGTGTAAGTGGATTTATGATTGTATTTTAGGGATAGATTTCTCTATAATCCTTAATGGAAATACTCTTGGTTTCTTTAAGTCCACTCAAGGCATAAGGCAAGGTTATCCAATCTCACCTTTCCTCTTCATTTTAATGGCATCAACCCTTAGTAGAAGTATTTGTTGGTGTGAACAGGGTTATCACCTAACTAGTTTACCCTTGTGTGGATAATTTACATTATTTAACTATTTACTAGTTAAATAATATTCACACATCACACATAATTCACACATGTTAAGTTGACTTAGTGAGTCTTCTAGGTGTTTCTAGTTGAGTCTAGTTGTGTGTTGAGTTGTTGATAGTTGGAGTGAGTTGTCTTATCTTCCACATGTGCAATTAGTTATCATCCTCTAATTGTCACATGTTGTAGGAATATCTCCACTTTCCACTCCACCTTTCAATCCACCTTTCTAGCTCTCTCCTTGTCTTTATAAGCAAGGCATATCATGTACATTGTATCAATCCACAATCTCTTGTAATCTAGCAATCTTTTGCATTCAATGATAGAATAGCATTATTCTCTCATTTGATCTCTCTTGTGCTTTCATGAAGTCCTAGATCCTAGGTAGCTCTTATCATAGCCAACTCTAACATGGTATTAGAGCACATCAATTAGCTCTATCATGGTATCAGAGCTCTAGGAAGAATCACTTTGTGTTATTCATTTTTTGAGAGATCGTGAGTGCAATTCATAGTGGATCTTGATAGTTGAGTATGCTCTTCTCTTGCATCGATGATGACTTGGAGAATCAGAAAGACTTGATAGAATACCATATTTGTGAGGGTTTTCTCTTTGTGGCCTTGTATTGCAGGTGCATTTCAATGCATGTTGTTGCAAATTAGACTTCACCATTGTGTCCAGAGCAGCCGAGGTAGTCGAGATTGGCTTTTGTTTCATCCAAATCGAACACCGGAGGCCAAATCTATAGCGTTTTCAATTTGGGGGATGGATACCTGATCCAAGAGGCATCTGCAATTTTAGAGTAGTTTGGGCAAAAATCAACCCTGCCATCGCACTCAAGATGCTCGAAAACCTATAAATCAACTGTAAAATCATCCAAATCAGACAAAGTTGCAGCAAGAGGCAAAACAATTTTACCCCTCGGCCATATGGATTTGTCACAGAGAATATTCTGCGGCATCTTCTCAGGATCTCTGCCTGTACCAGGCCTGCATCAGTGAATCAGAATCCAAGCGGTCATAAGCAAATATCCTCCAAGTACAAGTTTTAAATCGCCGGTTAATAAGTTTATCTGCATTTTTTATATAAATTTATGCGAATAGTTTTTTTATAGGGTATATAGTACCCGATAGGTGCAGGGCTTGTCGAGCCCCATACCCTGTGTGGGCTCTTTAAAAAGTCTCCACATCAATCAACCCTCCTGACGTCATAAGACATGGCATATTCTAAGTCTTCTACCGATGGCTTCTTGTGGTAACTTCAACGGTTACTATTGGCAGTAACTTTCATCGACTGGATCTTCATTGTGGCAGTCTACTACATTTTCAGTTGACTTCAAATTCCAGTCGACCAGCCGATCGTGATTGTTTCAGTGTTATCAATACACCCCACAGCAGATTAAACCTACCGGCGATAGTCATGGTTTCATACCAGCTCGACTCCTTCCAGATCGGGTGTGACCATCGGCGGTTACTCCATCCACCCGGTGGCATATTTGATTTCCACATGCAGTCAAACAATCTGGGAAGCAGTTTTTTCTAACTTTCCTGCGGTTAGATCACATCACCTACCCGATGACCACTGTTTGACCAGATCCAGCTTCTCTATGCATTCTATAGATCATGACCAGTCTTGGATAAGTGCTCGTGGCCTTATAAACCACTGGTGGTCATCAATATACCCCCTGGTGGCTCTACTTCATACCTCGGCCACATTAAAGGCTTCCGGCGACTTTCCATTGGCAGGAAGCGGTTTTAAAATCGCCCACCTCAGTCTACAAAAAGCATAAACTCATCGCTTGTTCCTTTCGGCATTTTTCTTAACCCATCATCGATATAACTATATTTCCAGCAGTCTCTTCAGATGAAAGTGCCTGGCGATTAAAACCACAGGTGGCACAAATCCTCCGACAACATTTCGAAGGTGGTTTCATTGTATGAGAGTGATTTTTTTAGTAGCTAGCATTTTTTTTCAAACAAATCCCATGCTTTCAAACAATCTCATTTCAGGTAGTTTTTTTCCATATACCAGTGGATTCCACATTAAACCACCCTTCAAACATTCAATCAATGGTTTCCCGCAAGGATAATAGCGGTTTCAACCACAAAAACAATGGCTTTGCTCTTTCTCAAGCGGTTTTAAGAAATCTAATAGAGTTTTTCTAGCAATTTTTTGCTCTTGCAGGAGGGGGACTTTTTTTCTGGAAAAAGGGAATATTCCACTGACATCAGCGCTAGGGAGCATTTTTGCCCCTCAAAGCCCTAAAAGGGGGCTTTTTTTCTTTTTTTCATAACTTTTGCTCACGGAGGCAAAATCAAGCAAACGAGATATTGTTGGAAAGATGACAGAGAGTACTTCACAGTGGTGTCAGTAGTTTTCTGAAATTCTACTGCAGGTGACTGTTACAACAGTTTGAAGATAGATCTTCATTTTTCACTTCCAAGCTCACAACTTTCAACCACAATCTCTGATTTTCACGATTCTTGCGGCATCAGAAAGTATTCAAGAGATCTTCAAATCCATCTATGTACTTTTCTCAGATTCTACTCCAGGTTCATTTTATTCCATTTGTCAATTTTTTGGCTTTTATGTGATAACTTGGACATTTTGGCACTTGAGAAAGTGAAACTTGTTTTGAAGGGGTCTGTTTGATGTGGTAAATCATTTTGAGTGACTATAATCTCCTTGGATCTCTATTTTAAGAGATTTTGATACTTTCTCATTTTTGGTCTCTTGTGGACAATTGTAAATCGCACTAAGTATAAAGTGCCACAATCATTCTTTTTCGGGGGGTGATCTCTTTGATTGAGTAATAGGGAGGTTGCTCTTGTGTTCTTTTTTGTACTCTTGTATCATGGATCCAAACAAACTTCCTCTACTCACACCATATAACTATCATGAGTGGAAAACTAAAATGGAGATTCATTTAAGAAGTTTGAAAATTCATAGAGTAACAATGGGTATAGAAATTGAACCAACAGCAACTGCAGAAAAGAGAAAGTGGTACAATAGATGTGATCAAGCCTATGGAACACTATGCTTGTCTATCTCTCCTTCTCTTCTTTTTCATATTGAATCTTGCACTGCACCTAATGAAGTGTGGACTACCTTAGATAATCTCTTTGGTAAACAAGATACTATGAGAGGTTTTAAATTGGAGAATGAACTAATTGGTTTGAATCCAACCGATTTTGCAAGCATCCAAGACTTCTTCACAAAGCTAAAGTCACTTAGATTGCAACTCAAACAATGTGGAATTGAGAAAGAGGACACTCAATTGATTATTTCAATCCTTGCCAAACTTGGTCCTGACTATTCAGTTTTTGTTTCTACCTTTTATGCTACAATGGATGCACTTGGGAAAGCTTTCACAATGCCTTCACTTGATGAGTTTGCTGCATCACTCACAAGGGAGCAAGCTAAGTTAATACACATGGGCAAATTGAAGTCTCCTAGACCTCAAGCACTTCTTGCTAATCAAGGTACAAAGAATCCAAAGGCTTCAACTAGCAAAGGCAAGAAACAAAAAAATAAGGATTTCAAGAACAATGAACAAGCAAAAGAGTCAACCAAATCACCTAAGTCCTCATCCTCTCCCAAGGAGGAATCATCTAAGAAGGAGAGACCAAAGTGTGCATATTGCAAGAAACTAGGACATGATGAGCATCAGTGTTATGAGAAGAAAATTCATGAGTTGACTCACATTATTCAAAAGCACAATATCAAAATGCCATCATCATCACCTAGTACATCCTCTTCTTCAACACCATCATCATCTACACATACAGGGACAACGGGTATTGCCAATGGGACAAACAAAGGAAAAGGACATGCACTCCTTTCTTCTACAAGTCTTCAATTAGAGAGATGACTTCTTGATTCATGGGCTTCTCATCATATGGCATCTTCACAAGGGATGTTCTCTTCATTTGAGTCATGTATTTCGCCACCTATTTTGATTGGTAACAATACATACATGCATGCAAATAGTAAAGGAACTATTGATGTTGGTGAGTGTACATTCAACAATGTGTTGTGTGTACCTTCCTTGTCAACCAATCTCCTTTCCATCTACTAGATTACTCATTGTGGTGCAGGCAAGATAGTTGAGTTCACTCCTGATTTAGTGATCATACGAGACTTGGAGAGCAGAGATATCATTGTTGTTGGGATGGTTGATCATGCATCTCGCTTGTATACCTTCTCCCATTTTTTTTGTGATGATGTAGATCCATTAATTGATATACGCACTCATGCATCAAGTGTGAATCATGTTTCTAAGGAGAAGTTTGGTCACTTGAACCTTTGTGTTATTTCACCCACTTTGGTTCATGAGACTAGTGCTGAGCTTCCATCACCTCAATGTCCCGCTTCTTCAGAGATTGACATGAGCATGGTTTCATCTACATCAGTAGAGCAGGATCATACAGGTATTTCAGATATAGCTTTGTGGGATACTTTCTTGGCAGGTATATCAGACTTGTTTTGTGAGTCTCATATTGCAGATTTAGAGGGCACACTTGAGGGGATATCTTTCCTCTTTGATGACAGTTACAGCACAATTGTTATCCCATCTAATTCATCTTTGGAGGTTGTTCTTCATGAGTCTACCCAAGATTTTGGATTGGTCACACCTCATTGTATTGTGCCATTCTTCGATTTTGAAATGTGGACACTTGAGTAGTTTTTAGAGACATCATCCATCATGAGGCTTTTTCCGTCATACCTTGAGATGGAGTTTCTTTGACATTAGCCTTTGGATTGGTTTCTTCCTAAGGGGAGAAATGTTGTTTGCATGTACATGACACTTTCCAGCATTCATCTTTAGGCTTTCACCATCAGCACAGGAGCTACTTCATTGTGGGGGGGGACCTATAGTCTCACACTTGCTCTCCTATGGGGGTTACTTGATTGTATATATGTGATAGAAGTTGTCCTTGGGGGGTCATGTTGAGTCCTCCTACTATCACTTCTTCTTTCACTTTCATTGTTTCTGCATTCTCACTTTTGGAGAGGAGTTTTGTCCCATGAGATTTTCTCCCTTTCTCCACTTGAGATTTGTTGTACATGGGTACCTAACATGACCTAGTAGCCGGGACCCATCCATCATTCCATCTTTCTTTAGTCAGCTACTCCCTAAGTTGCACTTAAGGGGGGGTGTTGGTGTGAACAGGGTTACCACCTAACCGGTTTACCCTTGTGTGGATAATTTACATTATTTAGCTATTTACTAGTTAAATAATATTCACACATCACACATAATTCACACATGTTAAGTTGACTTAGTGAGTCTTCTAGGTGTTTCTAGTTGAGTCTAGTTGTGTGTTGAGTTGTTGTTAGTTGGAGTGAGTTATCTTATCCTCAACATGTGCAATTAGTTATCATCTTCTAATTGTCACATGTTGTAGGAATATCTCCACTTTCCACTCCACCTTTCTAGCTCTCTCCTTGTCTTTATAAGCAAGGCATATCATGTACATTGTATCAATCCACAATCTCTTGTAATCTAGCAATCTTTTGCATTCAATGATAGAATAGCATTATTCTCTCATTTGATCTCTCTTGTGCTTTCATGAAGTCCTAGATCTTGGGTGGCTCCTATCACAACCAACTCTAACAGTATTTGTTGTTATATGGAGCCTAATCAGACTCAGAGGTTAAATTTACCCCACTTTTATTGGCGTGATTTCCCCCCAAATTCCTACGAGGTCAAGGGGCAGCGCCCTTAGCGCGCTCCCTGTCACGATACAGGGCGGGGTCGAGGGGCAGCACCCCCGTGGGGGCTCGGGGGCAACGCCCCCCAAAAACTCACACGGTTTTTTATTATTTTATAAAGGCACCGGGAGTTATTTTTCATTGGCCGACATAAAAAAAACCCTATTTTTGTAACTGACAAAAAGATTGATAAAAGCGGCTAAGGGTTAGGGTTTCTGTTGATATTGTATTGTAGCATTTGCAGTGGTATTGAGTTGTAGGGATTGCTGGTTGTAATCGATTTGATTTACTGGATAATAATATTGGACTCTCTATTGGTGGATATAGCCCGAGTTTGGGTGAACCACGTTAAAACTTGTCTCTTGCTGATTATTATTTCTGTGTATTTTTCATTCCTTTGTTTAATCTTTATTTGCATTTAATTAATTTCTTCTGTCGGCTAACCCTAATAGTATTCAAGCTTCAAATTCTCAAGGTAATTGGACCAGTGTTCTTATTCCAAGGCTTTGTTCCCCTATCACTCACTTTCTATTTGCAGATGATACTTTACTCTTTGGGAAGTCTTCTTTAAAAGAAGCTAAAGTTATCAAAAAGGTGTTGGAGGACTATTGTTTAGCTTTAACCCAGGCCAAATTATCAAAGTATAAATTAAAGTAAATCCAAAATCTACTTCTTCAATTCTTCTGCTTTAACCCAGGCCAAATTTTTTCAGTTTACTGGAATTAAACTAGATAGTCTTCCTTCTCAGCATCTAGGCATTCCAATGTTTATAGGGGCTAACAAAAATGGTTTTTGGACTAAAATTTTGGATTCTATCAACAATAAAATCAAATCCTGGAAAGGTAGATGGTTGCCATTCGCAGGTAAATTGGTTATGATCAAAGCCGTTCTTTCGGTAATACTAGTATACATGATGCCATTTCTAAATATGCCTAAGGGTGCTATTTCATATGTGGAGAAAAGTCTCAGAAACTTGTTTTGGAAAGACAATTTAGATAAGATTAATAAGTGGAAGATTGCACTTGTCTCTTGGGAGAAAATATGCTTATCTAAAAGATTTAGAGGGGCTGGAATCCTTAATCTTGATGCCTAAAATTAGGCTTTGGGAACTAAACTAGCATGGCACATGTTTGCCAAAATAGATTTGAAATGATGAAATATAATGATAGCTAAATACTTAGACTCAGATGAACTGGAAAGAATTTTCACTACTTTGAATCCTCATGTTGGATCAAGAATGTGGAATTTCATCATTCAATGTAGGGAAGTTATCCTTCTACACCTTACCTGGACTATTCATAATGGAGAAAGATCTCTCTTCTGGGATGACCCTTGGAATGGATATCCATCTTTAAATTATTTTCAAGAGCTTCCAGAGGCTAAGTCTATTTTGGGTCACTTATGGGGGCACAAAGCGAAAGATTGTTTTCAAGTAATTAATGGTTTTACTTCTTGGAAAGATTTCTCTGATGTTCCAATCCCACAAAATTAGAAAATTCTACTTAAGAATGTTTTAGCCCAATAGAAGATATTTTATTCTTCTAATTATGATCACCTTATTTGGGGGCCTTCAAAAAATGGAAGTTATTCAATTAAACAAGGCTATCTCTCTCTTACTTCACACAATAGAGAAGAAAAGGATTGACCATATCAACTATGCTGGGGTAAATATTGTTTACCAAAAGCTAGAGCTTTTGCTTGGATGGCTATCAAAAATAAAATTCTTACTAGTGATAAGCTTTCTACAATTGGGATTGCAAAGCCTTTTAGTTCCATTCTTTGTGGCTCAGTTGAAGAAGAGATTTCACATTTTCTTTTACATTGCCCTTGTACTTCTGATTGTTGGCATTGGTTGTGCAATATAAGCTAAATTGGTATGGATCTCTTCCAAATTCACTATTGGTTATTTTTTAGTCTTGGCCTTCCCTTTACACATAATTTATGTTTTCTTCTATTTGGCAATTGTCTCCTTCTATTTTAATATGGAATCTATGGTTGGAAACAAATCAAAGAATTTTTAGAAAGCAACAGTTGTCAGTTGAAGAGGTTTTGTTTAAAATTGAACACTCAATTTTTGAGATGGTGATGGCTCAAGCTTTAAAAAATAATAAATCTCAATTCTCCAATTGGGATAATTGTATTACTAAAAATTGGCCACTTATCAAGCCTGTTCCTCAAGGATCTTTTGCTTTTAAACCTACAGTTGATAGAAGTCAGATTTGTTGGATCCTCCCTACACCTAATTGGTTTAAACTCAATTTTGATGGAGCTTCCAAAGGTAACCCAGGCCGAGCTCTATTATTGGTTGTGTTATTAGAAATCACAAAGGAATCCTAGTGTCCGCTCTGGCCTAAAAAATCTTAGATGGAACAAACAAAGAAGCTAAGGGTCTAGCTCTTCTCATGGGCTTAAACCTTGTCACTTAGCTAGGTATCAAAAATATTGTCATTGAAGTAGATTCTCTTCTTATTATTAATGCTTTACAGAAGAAGAGTAGTTGCAATTGGAAAGTATCAAATATTCTCAATGCTGCTTGGGAAATCATGGAGGGTTTTGAAGAATATCTACGTGTGCATACATATAGGGAAGGAAATCAAGTAGCAGATGTTTTGGCTAATTTAGCTTGTCAGTTGAATTCCCATTCCATTTGAGTAGATAGCTAATCTCTTGGACAATATCCTAAGATTTTAGAAATTTTGAATGTTGATAAAAAGAGATAGGACCCTCTCTATTTTAGAGAGGCCTCTCTTTTGATGCTAACTTGTGTTTGTTTTTGATAGGTGCAGTTTTAGTGCTATTGACAATGGAGAGGTTTTCTATAAATAAGCATATGTTTTTTCCAATTATGATATTGGTGCTAAATAGTGTCTTCAGTGCACTAGTGCAACTTTCCCTAAGACACTAGACTATGAGGTTGTGCCTAGCACTAGATAGTATCTTTGTGTAGTAGCGCAACTTTGCCACAATGCATGGGGTCTATAGGTTGCATCATTGCGCTAAGAAGGTTTTTGTGGATTAACGTAACTTTGATTGAACCATTGGAGTATGAGGTTGCGTCAGTGCGCTAACCATCAGTTGTGCCCATGCACTAATTGCTTAAAGGAAGTCTTCAACACACTAGCACAACTTTACCTAAACTGTAGGACTATGAGGTTGCGCCCTGGTGTAGTGTCTTCAGCGCACCAACACAACTTTGCCTAAGACGTGGGACTATGGCGTTGCGCCCTAGCGCTAGATAGTACCTTTGCACACCAACACAACTTTGCCACAATGCATGGAGTTTGCAAGTTGCATGCCATTACGCTAAGAAGGTTTGTGCACATTAGTGCAACTTTGACTGAACCACTAGAGTATGAGGTTGTGTCGGTGCACTAACCATCACTAAGAAGGGCTCCCAAATGAATGTACTGTAACTATTGAAAACTCTTTGCAATCTCATGTTAATGAAATTGAAGCCGAATTAGCAGACCAAGTGCATGATACCTTTTATTCCTGGTCTCTTTTGCTTCATGTCCAACCTCCTCCTCCCAATGCTGCTCTTGATGACCAAGTTGCAGCGGATGACAATAATCTACAAGGTTTTCTGGTTGCAGGTTTAAATGCTATTGATAATGTGGATCAGTTGAGTTGATTTATCTTTATATGCTTCCTTTTTATATGCATATGCCGTTTTTGCCTTTTGGCTTTGATCCTTCTCCTGGTCTCCATATCTTATCTGATTTATGGAGAAGATTTTGGATAGGATATATATTTTATAATCCATCCTTGAATACTTTGATTTTATTATTATAATATTACCTGTTTAGGTGCTCAACACCTTTTACTGATAAAAAATAAATAAATGAGTATCTATGACAACTTACAACTTATCATCCAAGGCACTAACATGTGGCACAAGTGCCAACTTAAAGTCCCATGCCCCATTTTGGTGGACCACAATTATTTAATAGAAATACATTATAAAATATGCCAAATAATTATAGAAAAATGTTAAAAAATAATAAACTTAGGAAATTTGCAAGGTTTAGACACCTAATTTCCCAATACCGAATCCTATGCATATGAACAAATATACTCTCATACTAAGTGACATTAAATTAATATAAATATTAATACGACATTAGGCTAATGTAACATAATTAAATTGGTTATAAAAAACCAAATATATTTTCCAGTATATCTTAGAATATATTTTCAAAATTTCTCTTCCAAATTTAACTTATATTTAAATACAATTTGGGAGAGAGAAAAAATTGAAAACCTCCCCATAAGAAAAATTTTACCTTTCCCTTTTTCATAATCCCATACATCATACATATAACTTCTATTTTTAAAATTTAGTCTTACCTAGGTGTCCAACGTGAGTCCAAAAGAGAAAAATAAAAATTTATCAATAATACCTAAAAAGTGATTCGAATAGCTACAGATAGACATGTACCATGAATCGAATCTACACATTCTATTTGATAAGAATCGCACCACTTTAAAAAAATACCGCGCCACTTTAGGGGAAAAAAACTTTTCAAAAAAATGCAGTGTTATCTCTTGGGGAAGGAATACGCACCTTCCACAGCTGGGAATGTGAGCGACTGTGGTGGGCGCCAATCGTGGCTACACACGCCTCCAACCGAATAAATGCACAGCAGATTTTATGGGGGAAATCCGCACCGGGAAGGCTATTCTTCATACAAAAGCATCTTTGATGACATGCTACCTTCAATGTAGCTCTTTTACACGCATCATCTTTGGATTGTTGGTATAAAATTGGTGATCCCCTCTCTCTTCACTTTATGGCTATGTAAAGTTTATTTATTTTATAGAGATACAAGGAAATAGGATCTTGTTAGGAGTAATAGGAGTCATTTCTCATGAGACATTTGTGGTGGAGAAGATGTTCGAGTGGTCAGTCACCTTGAAGTTCAAACATAAATCAAATTTGGATAATTAATTTGTAAAGTTTGTTGAAAAGCACAAATTTGGTGAAATACATTGGCACCCTTTGATCTCTCGAGTGGTCTACTGCATACAAGACAAAGTCTTTGTTGATGTCAAGTGAAACCATTACATGTGCTTGGTTTGTGCAACTATCAATGAATGAAATGTGAAATGGTCAAAGATCATTTCAATCATCTTGCATTTTTCCCAAATAGTGTTAACTGTTGATTCAAGAAATGTGTGTCGATCCCTCTCATAGAGGGGAACGCCTTTAAAGTGAATAAAAGTGGGATGTGAATCATGTGATGGTTTTTTGTAGAAATCTCCTTATTTGTCATTTCAACTAATCTTCCCACCACAAAAGCATGACTGTCCAATCATTGCCATCATTTGAGTGGTGAATGTAAGAGTAAATAGTTACCTTCCATTTAGGTTTGTAGTGTAAATTCAAATAGTCTTAAGAAAGAAAATTTTGAGTGTTAGTTTGTTTTTCAATCCTCCCTAATTGACTGCAACATGAGACTAAAACATGGGATACATCCTAGAGAGAGAATTATGTGAAAACTCAATGGCCATGCCCATATTGTCCCCTTCTAAGATTGGAGTCGTGATTAACAAGTGAAGGTTAAATGTTAGCATGGAGTAGTGTGACATAGGTAGGGTAAGAGCTTGTGGATATAAAGTATGCAGAACCAACTGCTACTTCATCCTTTGAATCCTATTCTTCAAGCAAAGTTGTTCCTACTGTGCCATTGCAGTCCTTTGTCTCTTCTAGAAGAGTCATCAACAAGACTCAAAATAACGACCTAGGCCCTGCCTTGCTTAATAATTTAATATTTAATCTAATACACAAAATCCATAATTATACATAATTCTATCATTAAAAATGTAAATTTATTATATTTATTTAAAAATCTGATATTCACAATTCATACAATACATAACTCCATAGATAAGAATCTAATTTTATTATTATTTTTAAATAAAATAAAATATAGTATAAGAATATTTATTCCTATAAAACCTCAACCTAAACCTATATATTGTATAAAAGTAAAAATCATTATAAGAGATGTGCCTTATATATATATATATATATATATATATATATATATATATATATATATATATATATATATATATATATATATATATATATATATATATATATAGTTTAAATGAAGAAATATTAAATCCTAGATAGAGTAACCCCGCTTTCCTCACCTACTCCCATATTTCATAGGGTTTTTCTCTTCCTTGCTAATTGCTAATGTTTTCTTCTCTAAGTCCAACACAAGGCTATTCATACCAACATCTAGCAAGACAATCACAACTTTCATGTCTCTTTTCATTATGCTTTGATGGATGTCAATTATGTCGTTGGCTCATTTTGATGGATAAAATGAAGAGAACCTTCAAGAACAAAAAACATTTCTTGATGATAGTCTTCACACGCATTGCATGCCACTTGTACACACAATCAACATGTAGACCAATGCAGATTCAATGTGCTTTGTAGACATGGATGGCTAGGATACATTCAATCATCCTGCATTGTTATGGCTGTCATATCAGTCGTAGATCCCTCAAATTAGGTCACTCCCTCTCATAGAGGGAAGGCCTTCTATGTAATAAATAAAATATTTACATGTCTATAAATTTGATTTAGACTCATATTTTTATATTTTAGATATAAAAATTTATACACATAATATAAATGATTCTCTATACATAATATTGATTATAAAATATCTAATAAAATATATTTGTGTAAATATATTATAGTAATGTATACTATAGCCATTCATTAAAAACTTAATGGGATATATATTATATACATTATATGTTTTAAAACCTATTATGCATATCAGTAGAACGTATAAATTGAATGCCCTCAAATATTTAATAAATCCCAACTACAGTCTAATGCCCCCAAATATTTTAATAAATCCCAACTATAATCCACACACACACACAACATTTTCATATAGCTTAACCTTAGATTTAAGACATAAATTGACTATATTGGTTGTGCTTGTTCAATTCTTCTAGCTTTATTTTCTTCACCTTTGGATGCCTTTCTTCTCATGCAAACTCACACATTTTGTATTGTTTTCCTTTCATAGTTCTATGGTTCCTTGCACTGTAAATTGTGGCTTTGTGATGTGCAAGTAAAGCTAAAAAAGAGTGAAAACATGTATGACGAGGATGTAAAGTGAATGACCAAGATGAATTCAATCATCTTGCATCCTTCTTGGAAAGTTTCAGTGGTGGATTTCAAAAATCAGATTGCTCCCTCTCATAAAGGGAATGCCTTCGACATAAATATGCATGCATGCTTATTTTGTCACTTAAAGAAATATTTAGAATATTTTTGAAAATATACATTTATGCTTATCTTGTTATGTAAATAAGTCAAGATTCAAATCCATGACTTGCATTTTATTAGAACATGTGTCAAGCAACTATGGTGCATGGGCAATAATGCTTCTAATTGTAGTGACTAATATTGATTTAAAATTAAATGATATTTTGACTTTTTTTTTAATCGATCATACATGGTATGGATGCATGCATGACGACCATACATATATATTTGATGGGCATATGTACTATTATCTTTTGCCTTTTTGCAATATGAGTGGCAATGAGAATGGTAGTTCCAACTTTCATTTGAGACCATGTTAGGATCCTATAACTCGCTTATGCTTGGAGCATTGATTTGATTAGCTTAGCTATTTCTAGTTCTGGGGCCTAGAAAAGTTCATGATGGCCTGAATTAGTAGCACAAAGCATGGTATCCACATCAACATGCCCTTGATGGAATACCACAAAATATACAAAAATATTGAAATGCAAACCCAAATGCTTAGAGTTGTAGTTCGACCCAAAGGTATAATGGGTATGTGATAGTTTCATCATCATAGTAAATTTTTGTTAGAGATAGGTAATTTATTTATAGTCAAATTTCATTGAATTAATAGATAATATAAAACGTATGGACATTTTTAAATAGAGTGTTTGTAAGATGGATATTACTCTATAATGTGTTTACGATAATACTATGCAAAACTTTTTTATGATCTATATATGCCTTGGATTGCCCTTCTTGTGTTTTTGCAATTGGTAATTTAAACTCTTGCAAAATACAATTGTATTAAATTAGTAAACAAAAGCTATGGCAATGAGAGTTTAAATCAATGTAATCATTAAAAATGGTTGAAGACGATATGTAATATAGTAGACTAATTAGATTCAATCCACTATCATAGGAGTAATATCATACCCCTCTAATTTTTCACATCCATCCTCATAGACCCTTGTATATAACTTTTTGTATGTACAATTTATTACTTATAATTTTAAACCTTGTGTATTAATGTGGATATAAGATTTTTTTTTTTAATACATTTTCAATCCTATTGTCTTTTTTCATGTAGTTTGATTAATATTTAAAAGTAATAATAAAATAGATTGCTTCATTAAGTTTTAACACAACTCATGTTTACAATATTTGGTAACCATATAATATAAAGAAGAAAGCTTTGTAGCAAGTAGTAATAAAAAATGCTATTGCTAAATAAAAAATAGATTACATAAAATAGGAATAATGCTCTCATCATTTATATTACTCCAAAATATATTTCACTAGAATTACTTATACTTTTTTAACATAACAATAAGAATGATTTTTTTTCTTTTGTTAGGAAAACTTTTTTCTTAATAATTTGAATGCTTTTTAATTACATATTCCATCTTATTTAGTAAATTTTCTTTAACCATGTAAAATATTTTGATGTTTACAAACAATGTTTTATATGTTACAAACATACCACAAAATATACAAAATTTGTCTTGTCAAAACTAAGGTTTTTTTTTAAATACGTGTTTCCAATGTTTATTATTGCTCTATTGATTGTCAAAATTTGTGTTTTAAAACTTGGAAACATATTAATAATCTTCCAAACCAAGTGAATGTGTTCTTTGAAGTTAGACTAATTTATCCAGTGGATAGATAAGAGTTATCTCATAGATCATCTCATCATACATATTGTAGCAACTAAGGGCCATGTTCTTTGGGATTCTCATCCTTTTATAGTAGGAGTGGCATACTGAAATTATGAGTTCTTGATATTATATGTTTAGTTAATAGTCAATGACATATATCAAATCTAAACATCAACACATTTTGAAATTAATGAAATGTATGCTATCACAAGATTACACAGGATACAAATATTTAAGTGGGAAACCCTTATGAGAGAAAACCCACCACCAAAACATTCACAATTGTATTAATCAAAATCACAACATATTCAATACAACAAGGTCTTTTGGACAATGAGTCCCAATCTACAACATACTCCACTTCTATAGTCACTCTAATGTTTTCACACTAATAGCATACGTAATGTCTTCAAGGACTTTATTGTGAAATATTCACATCAAGTAACCTTGATGCTTTCATACAAACTAATATATAAGTAGATTCTAGGTATACCAACTACCCAATTGTATATAACTAACTTGTAGAATGCCAAGAGTCAATGTAACCATACTCTATACATATGTGACGTCAACATACCACACTTTTCACAAAATATGATGTCTCATCACGAATAATCATCTTGTATACTTTACCACTTCAGCACAATATGAAACACTAGCTACATTCTTTACATTGTTGGTACAAGTATGTTTCTAATATAGCCACCACTATCGGTTCTGCTTACCTACGGTAGCGCATACACCCATATCTTCACTTCTAACTAAATGTAGTACCATATGTTACCTTATAGGACATTATCCAACCCTTAGGTCATGCCACATGTTCACCAGTTCTGCAACATGTTCTCCAGCATTAGATCATGCTCCAGCAAGTACTAAACACCTATGTAGTTGTGAGTTCTCCATCCAGATACTTTGTGATTGTTGTCATAGCACCACCACATGTGGAGAAACATATATGAATGTACCACTAGACCTACAACATCATTATCATATATAAACCATAAATTTAGCTATACTGTATTATCTAAAAACTCACTACCAAGAAGCCTATAGATTAACTCTTCCCACTAGGACTCTCCTAGGTGAATATCACCTTGTTGGATTCAGGACAGACAACTGAGAGGGGGGGGCGAATCAGTTGTTACCAAAATCCTACTGTTTATTTACTTTAAGCCTTCTTATATTTCAACAGCATATCAAAGATTCAATCATGGAAGCATAGTGCAATAATTCAAGAGTAGAAACAAATTCAACACATATAACACCAAGATTTTGACGTGGAAAACCCGGTTAAGGGAAAAACCACGAGGTGACTAACCCAAGAAAGTATTCTTTGTTAAAAGAATAAAGATGAATAAAATGGCACTTGCCAGTTAGGGCTCACTGCCTACAGGAGACACACTGTCTACAAAAGAATATAAGTATTACATACTTGAACTAGAGACAAGCATCTTGACTATGCTTGAGTCAGTTCCATTTAAGCTCAACACCTCTGCTCTGCTTTTTGCTCCTCTTCACTACTACTTCCTCATCATTACCAAGACACATTTGAATGACTTCGCAACTCTTATTTATACATGACATCGACTTTGGAATGATCATCAAAGTCAGCACAACATGCACTTAGTTTATTACAGAGTAATTACAAAAATACAACTTGACTTATTATAAAAACTTTATGCACATTACTACACTGTTGGCCACACATAGCTGGGACTCCAATCTTCTTCGAGGAACATGCCATGCTTCGTAAAACATCTTCAAGATCATCCACAACATGTGTAAATCATTCAGTTGGCCAAGACTAGGAAGAACACCATCACCCAAAGGTAAGTCTTCAATTACGATCTCAATATTCAATGCGGATTGCCAACATGAACTGGACACAATCTAGAGACCCCCACAAGCTTGCTTGAATCACCAAGAACATCTGCACCACTTCTGCTTACTGTAATCATTCGCATCTTCATCTGGAACCTCAAGAACACAATCGCCCATCACTGTCACATTAGAAGGATTGCTTGTGGACCTCCAAACCATGAAACAATTGAGTTGTCAATTCACATTAGCCTCCCAAACATGCCACCATATCCTCAAAATATGATATTGTATTTCCAGATCTCACCGGACCTATTTGTGTCACTCTGTCACCTCTGAGCAGTTGCTAGAACTGATTTTACTTTTATGACAAGAACTCCTCCACATTTTCATGTAGACCTCTCAAATTTTGGCTGGATCATCTTCAGACATCTACAAACCCTTTGATGCACATTCTCTGATCTTCATCTAGCTAGGATCTTCACTTCATAGAGCTTCACTATCTTCTCTGATCTTCTTTGTTTCTGATAGGACTAATTTTCTCAATATCCTCAGCATACAACTCATCCAATCCTTGACATAAATGCACCAAGAGTATGTTGACATCAATGATAACACTGGATAGGCCCATACTTGCAACACACCTAAGTACCAACATTCTCCCACTTGATATTTACTGCAAGAGAGCGTGCAGATATCAACCCTGAAAGGAAGCTAGGTGTGCAGAAATTGCTTCCTACACTAATCTAATGAGGGGAGGAGAGTGCAAATTCAAATTTATCCTAACTATTACAGCACTCCCACACTCCAAAACACTGCTCAATTGTATTACATAAACAAAATGATTACAATACAAATTAGAGCCAATGCTCTTGCAAGAGTCTTCAACACTCATATTTGGAGATGATCTAGCAGCATAACAGTACCTATAAAACCTGTAGTACATCACCTCCTCAAAGCACCTGATTATATAGAGTTTACAAGGCAATTTTGGCTCTATCTTGGAATGGGCGTCCAACATGGTCTCATGGCCCAAACCCACACCTATGGACACTTGTCCAACCTTGTAGAATGTTCTTGAGACTTGTCAAGTCATCCCATCCCAAAGAGGTCGTCTATTCCCAAAATGGGTAATGACAAATGCTTCTACGACTCTTATGACCGTCATAGAATCTGTCATAGCATAATGACTTACAGTTGTAAGAGAATCTATCATACACATGCTATAAATAGCATATTCTCTTAGAACATGTCATAACCCACCTTGGGACGCCCAAAAATGCCTTCCCCAAAGGTGCTCTTCGACACTTGTCTGTACCTGTCATAAAATCTCCTATTTCTAACTCTTACATGTCATAAAACTATCATAGGAATCTGTCATGATTGTTTCGGTCAATATTCCCTTACACAACACCCAAGATGGTGACACATGGCAAAATATTCCTACCACTAAGTGGGAGGCCTATCTCCTCATGTGAGGACAAAATTCAAGTTGTCATCTTCCATGTAGGATGGCACATCACCATGCCACATCCCATAAGATGACAATATGAATTTACAATTAATTTACATCATAGGCAATGAATAAATACATATAATGAAAATAATACAAGGAATTACCAAGGTTGAGACACCTTAATTCCCAACATTCTCCCACTTGTCGAATACCTTGTAAGAGCTAATAGAATTAACAGGATTTAACTGCTATAGGCCGAGAGGCCCATAGACTCTGAACACCATCTGAACTTCTTTGTGCCCACTGGCTTTGTCAATGCATCTGCAACATTCTTTGAAGTATCTACCTTCTCCAAATTTACCTTCCCATGCTCTACCATGTCTCGCACGAAGTGAAACTGTACATCAATATGCTTTGTTCTGGCATGGAAAGTTGGATTCTTTGCAAGGAAAATCACACTCTGACTATCACAACTGATTGTAATTTGACCTACATCAACATCAATATCTAAACACAATCTCTTAAGCCAAATGGATTCCTTACAAGCATGAGTTGTAGCCATATACTCAGCTTCTGTAGTGGACAAAGCAACCATAGGTTGTCGCTTACTCATCCAACTAATTGCACCACCAAACATTGTGAACACATATGCACTAATGGATCTCTTGCTGTCAATGTCACCTACCCAATCAGAATCCACAAATCCACAAATACAAACTGAATGCGGAGGTCCTGTAGCATTACCGTGATAACATATGGAATACTTGAAAGTACCCCTCAAATATCAGAACACTCTCTTAACTGCATCCCAATGTACCCATCCAGGATTAGCCATAAACCAACTAAGGACTCGCACTGCTTGGGCAATGTCTGGTCTTGTGCAGACCATAGTATACATCAAACTGCCAATAGCACTAGCATAAGGTACTCTACTCTTGTCCTCCACCTCACTAGGAGATTTTGGACAATCACTAACAGATAACTTTGTTCCCAATGAAACAGGAACACTCACTGGTCTACAATCTGCCATCCTGAACCTGTCAAACACGGTCTTCACATACATACTCTAGCTTAACCAAAGTTTTCTATTTGCTCTATCTCTTCTGATCTCCATTTCCAGAATGTACCTGGCTTCCCTGAGATTTTTCATCTCAAACTATGCTGACAACTAAGACTTCAAATCATAAATCATATTCTTACCATTCCCAATCAACAACATATCATCAACATACAATGCAATAATGAGAATGTGATCATTGTCAAACTTGTAATACACACAATGATCCAATTTCGATCTCAGATAACTAATTGACAACATAAAGGCATCAAACTTCAAGTACCACATCCTAGGAGGCTGCTTCAAACCATACAAAGACTTTTTAAGCTTGCAAACCAAATTTTCTTTACATTTCTCTATGTAATGCTCTAGCTATGACATGTAGATTTCTTCCTCCAAATCACCATGAAGGAAAGATGTCTTCACATCCATCTGTTCTACCTCTAAATCATAAGCAACTGCAAGAGATAACAAAAATCTAATGGATGTTAGCTTTGCAATGGGAGAGAAAATTTCACCATAATCAATTTCCTCCACTTGTGAGTACCCCTTTGCAACCAATCTAGCCATGTAGTTTTCAACATTGCCATCTGCACCGAATTTTTTCTTGAACACCCATTTGCAACCAACGGGTTTTCGTCCATCAGGAAAAGGCACCAAGTCCCATGTTTTTTTCTTTTCCAAAGAAGCCATCTCATCCTCCATGGCCTCCTTCCAGGAACCTACATCTTTCATGCCCATAGCCTCTCTCACAGTTCTAGGCTCATCAGTGTTAGGAAGTAAAGCAAAAGCACAACTAGAATCAAGTAATGAATAACCAAACCTATCAGGTTGCTTTCTTGTTCATGTAGACCTCCTCAATGGATGAGGTTGAGGTTCTGCTTCTTCTTCATCGCTTCCAGATCTGCTAGAGCTCTCCTCATTATCAGGCCTCATAGGGTCTATCAGTTCAATCTTCTCAAGGGTAGAAGGAAACTAAACCGCATCTTCTTTCTTTTCTAAGTGTTATGTCTATAGAACAACGAAAGAATGTGTTAGCTCTCTGAAGATAACACTTCTTCTATACAACACTTTCTCAGTCACGGGATCCCAAATCTTGTGTTCTTTCACACCAACACCATAGCCAATGAAAATACATTTAACAACCTTGTTCTCCAACTTAGATAGTTTCTCCCTAGGCACATGTGCATATGCCTCACAACCAAAAACACGAAGATGCCTTACTGAAGGCTTCTTACCAGTCCACACCTCCATAGGTGTTTTTCCAACAAGAGTTGATGTAGGAGATTTGTTTACCAGATAGCAAGTAGTGGCAACAACTTCAACCCAAAACTTTTGTTCAAGGCTTGCTCCACTAAGTATTCTCCTAGCCTTCTCCATCAGTGTCCTGTTCATCCTCTCTGCAACTCCATTTTGCTGTGGGGTGTATGGAGTTGTCTTATGCCTTTCAATCCCTTTCTCTTTGCAGAACTTATCAAACTCTGTCGAACAAAACTCACCACCATTGTCAGTTCTCAAACACTTAATCTTTTTACAAGTCTAATTTTTAGCAAAGGCTTTAAACTCCTTAAACCAACTAAAGACTTCAGTCTTGCTTCTGATAAAATAAACCCATGTCCTACTATAATCATCTATGAAAGATACAAAATATATAGATTTTGAAATCGAAGGAACATTCACAGGACCAAACACATCAGAATGAATTAGATCCAATACACCAGAAGACTTGTGAGAACTAGAGTAAAACTGAACACGATTTTGCTTTCCATAAATGCAATGTTCGTAAAAGTCAAACTTGAGATTACAATCATTTAACCCCTCAAAGAGGTTTTTATTTTTTAGGGTACGCAGACCCTTCTCACCAATGTGGAAATATCTCAAATGCCATAACATAGTCTTTTCAGTAGGAATCTTAGCTTCCATGGCATGTGCACTACCATCAGAACCAGTTACAACAGATTTCTTCACTGCATTTTCAGATGGTGGGGATGGAGTGACAACAACTTGTTTCCTTGAGTCAGAAGAACTATTGCACTGTGAAGTGCATGCCTCTAGCTGAAACAGAGTACCCCTCTGAGTACCCTTTGCAAGCACCATAGATCCTCTTGTCATCTTGCATCCATCCTTCGAAAAGACAACCTACACAACTGCATCATTCAACATACTTATAGAAAGAAGGTTCCGTACAAGGCCTGGAATGTGCATAACTCCAGTGATCCCCTTCACTCATCCATCAGGGAATCGGATTGAGACTCTTCCATGACCAACAATCTTCAGATAAGAGTCATCACCAAGGTACACCCTTCCACCATCGAACTCTTCAGACTTAGTAAACTAGTCTCGATATGAGATCATGTGGAATGATGTACCAGAATCAATCAACCACACATCATCAGATGCATGGGTGGCCAGGGTTGTGATGAAGGCATCACCATCATCTTTGTCAAAATCTGAATCAGGAGATTTCTTCTTCTTTTTCTTCTCCTCTTTGCATTCCTTTCAGAAATGCCCAGACTTGCCACAGTTCCAATAGAGAGCCTTGGACTTTCCAGGAGATTTGGATCTCCCACGGGATTTGGATATGCCCTTCTCATCTTTCTTGTCTTTCTTTTTCCCTTTCTCCTTGGGTCTTCCATGAACCGCAAGAGCCTCTTTGGCTGCCTCAGAAGACTTTCTCTACATCTCTTTGGATAACAGTGAAGATACCACTTCATCCATTGTGAAAGTGGATGTGGTGCTCGCAATAGCCATCACAAAATGATCTCACAAGTCTGGCAAAGAACAAAGCAAGGTCATGCGATGATCCTCCTCCATTTTCACACCCATAGATGTCAACTGTGCAATGATCATGTTGAAAGCATTCATGTGATCCGCAACAGATCCTCCATCTTCCATCTTTAGAGTAAACAACTTATTTTTTAGAAAGAGTTTATTTACCAAGGACTTGGCCTAATAAACATCACCCAACTTCTTCCAAAGATCCTTTGCTGTCTTCTCCTCATGGATGTTCAACAGAATAGAGTCAGCTAAACAGAGTCTTATGAGACCCTTAGCCTTTCGATATTTGAGGTCCCAATTAGCTTGTGACATTGCTATAGGTTTCACACTGGATATGGTTTCCCATAGGTCACGATCAACAAGTAGGTCCTCCATCTTGAGTTTCCACAACTTGAAATTAGTGCCATTGAATTTCTCCACCTCTAACCTTCCGGATGTGGTTGCCATTTCCTTGCTAAAACAAGATACATAATACTATACATAAGACTCCCACTCAACCTAAGATTAGCTCAAAAAACCCTTACCCAGTAGCTAGAACCAAAAACTGGCCAGGCTCTGATACCAACTGAAAGGAAGCTAGGTCTGCGGAAATCACTTCCTACACTAATCCAATGAGGGGAAGAGAGTGCAAATTCAAATTTATCCTAACTATTACAGCAACATTATGTTGATAACTAAGAGGGGGGGTGAATCAGTTATCATAAACTTGCTTCCAATTCAAACACTTAAATCCACTTTGTTATTCAACAGCATAGCAATTAATCATTCATGAAAGCATAAAGCATAAACACTAGAGCAGATACACATCAACACATGAGACACCAAGATTTTGACGTGGAAAACCCGCTTAAGGGAAAAACCGCAGGGTGATTAACCCAAGGATTATTCTCTGTTAGAAGAATAAGAAAAATAGATGGCACATGCCAATTAGGGCTCACTACCTGAGCACACTGCTCACAAGAGGTACACTGCCTACAAGAGACACACTGTCTACAAAGTAATCAAGTATCACAAACTTGAACTAGAGATTGACATCTTTGCCATGCCTAGATCAGTTCCATTTAAGCCCAAAAACTCCTGCTCTACCTTTCACTCTTCTTCTTCACTATACCACGCTCATCCGCACACTTCTCACTTTGGAATGACTTCACAATCCTTTATTTATACAAGGAATCGACTTAGGAACAATCATCTAAGTCAGAAAACACTTTAAGATCATCCGAAAGACATGTAGTACATCCGGTCAGCCTGTCTCAGGAAGAACACCAACAACCGGTGGTCTTTACATCAAATCCAAACTCTAACTTCAATGCGGACCACCAATAAGAATTGTACATGATCCAATGATCACCAAAACCTTTCCTGAGTCACCAAAAACATCCGCACTTTATTAGCTTATGGAAATTCTTCACTTCTTCATCCAGAACATCAAGAACATAGTCTGTCATCACTGTCATAATGAAAAAGGTGTTTCTGGACCTCAAACCCATGAACAGATCTAGTTGTCACTTAACATGGACTTCTTAAACACTACCTCCAATCCACAGAATGAGATAATGCAATTCCAGAGCTCACTAGACCAAACTGTGACACTCTGTCACCACTAAACATCTGCTGGAACCGGTTCTACTAAATCAATCATAACTTCTTTAGATTGTTATGCAGACCTCTGAAAACTTGACTGACTCATGTCAAGACTTATATCTGCAAACCCTTTAAACCGCATCCTCTGATCTTCATCTTATCTTGGACTTTTATCTTACTGTCATCACTGTTCTTCACTGTTCCTGATTGAGACTAATTTCCTCAATATCCTCAGCACACAACTCATCCAATCCTTCTCATTAATGTAATATGAGTATGTTGACATCAATGACAACACTGGTTATCCTCATACTTGCAACAATCTCCCCCTTTGTCATTGATGGCAAAATATGATGTGAAAAACCATTAAAACAAGAACTTCTCCTTTCTGTCACAGCTCCCCCTGTCAGCAACAACTCTTCACATGTCTTCTTTTTCTTTACTGCTCCCTCTTTGATCATCAACCACTTGTTTTTCACATGTCTTCTCTCCCCCTTTGACATCAATGGCAAAGGGCTCATACTTGCAACTTTAACACATTAGAATCATACCAGCTGCTCCCCCTGAGTAGCAGCTCCCCATCATCAATCTGGATCACAAGATATGACTGTGATATCCACCGGACTGATGCACATCAATGCATCCTAGTTCATCACCAGAGGGGCAACAACCCCTAACTTCTCCCAAATATACTCAAAAGATTCCTTAGGAAGAGGTTTAGTAAAGATATCTACAATCTGATCCTTTGAGGGCACAAATTCCAATCTAACTTCATCCTTGTTCACTTGCTCTCTCAGAAAGTGAAACTTGATAGATATATGCTTAGTCTTAGAATGCAACACCGGATTCTTAAAAATATTTATTGCACTTGAATTATCACAGAAAATTGTGATAGGCTCCTTATACTCTACTTTAATATCTCTTAGCATCTGCTTCATCCATAAAACTTGAGTGCAACTACCTACTACTGCAATGTATTCTACTTCAGTTGTAGATAGAGATATTGCATATTGTTTCTTGCTTAGCTAAGAAACCAATCTCTTTCCCAAAAAGAATGCTCCACCACTGGTACTCTTCTGGTCATCCACATCTCCTATCCAATCTGCATCTGTGTATGCATGAAGAGAGAAATCATGATCTCTAGGATACCACAAACCATACTCCACTGTCCCTTTTAGATATCTAAAAATTCTCTTGATTGCCATGACATGAGATTCTCTGGGATCAGCCTGGAATCTAGCCACAAGACCAACAGCTTGCATAATATCTGGTCTAGTTTGTGTGAGATACAGCAATCCACCAATCATTGATCTTTATTTTGTCTGATCTGCCTTAGGAGAGTCATCATCTTTGCTCAACTTGCATCTGGTTTCCATGGGAGTATTCATTGGCTTTGAATCTTTCATCCCAAATTTCCTCAACAATTCTTTCACATATTTGGTCTAAGAAATGAAGATCCCTTTTTTTGTTTGAGTAATTTGCAGACCCAAGAAGAAATTCATTTCACCAAGCATAGACATCTCAAACTCACTTTTCATTTGATTTACAAAAGTTTTACACATGCTATCTTTTCCTCCAAAGATGATATCATTAACAAATACTTCAACAATCAAGATGTTTTCATGATCAATTTTAAAATATAAGTTATTGTCAGTAGTACCTTTGTTGAAACCAATCTGCATACTCTTGATTCTTGTCAGACCACATAGATCAGTATGAACTAATTCCAATAATCTGGTAGATGACTGATCTTTGCTTTTGAATGAGACTCTACTCTGTTTACCTAGCTGACATTCTTTGCACAAACTATTTGTAGGTTTTACCAATTTTAGAAGATCTCTTACAGCCTGAGTATTTCTTATATTGATGATGTTATCAAAATTTACATGACACATCCTTCTATGCCATAGCCAACTCTGATCAACTTGAACAAATAGACAAGTCTTATTAGTACCAACTAGATGAAAGATATTACCTTTTGTTTGAGTACTGGCTGCAATCTCAGTTCTAGAGCTTTCAAAGATCCTGCATCTTCCATTCTTGAACTGGAGATCATAACCTTTGTCCACCAACTGTCCAACACTGAGAAGATTGTGCTTCAATCCTTCAACATACAGTACATTACCGGTTTTGTTCTTTCCATCAAAAGAAATAGTTCCCCTACCTCTGATTCTGCCAGCAGAATTATCACCAAACTTTACCATTCCTCCTTCATACCTTTCCAAATCTAAGAACTTGTTCTTGTCACCTGTCATATGGTGAGAGCATCCACTGTCAATAGCCCAATCATCCTTTTCTTCAACTTGGGCAGCCAAAGCTCTTTCTACAACCTTATGATTGACAAATTCAGAGGACATTGGATCTTCTTCCTTGATGGCAATAAACACCCATTCATTTCCGGATTTGTTTCCTATTTCTGATTCATCATCTATTACTCCTTCATTATCATCTTCTTCACGAACATAATAACAATTCTTTTGGAACCTTTGTCTGTTAGAATTTGACCTTGTAGATCTTTCCGGACATCTTGAGCCAAAATGACCAATCTTATTACAGTTGAAGCACTTAAAGGGTAATTTTCCTTCATACTTACCAGATCCTCTTGGCAGTCTTTTTGCAATGAGGGCTTCAAGTTGAGCTGTTTCTGCTTCTTCCTCTTCCATGTCTCTTCTTGCTTGATCATACCATGACAACTTCCTTGAAGAGTTTTCTCCCGGCTCAAATCTCTGTTTGCCTTTCACAGAGGCACTGGCTTTGAATGCAGATTTGGTCTTGGGGGGATCATCTCCAAACTCGGTCATTTCAAATGCAGCTAGTTTGCCAGCCAATTGGTCTCTTGTGACAGTTGTATGGGCTCTGAATTCATCAATGGCAGCAACCTTGATTTTATAGGCAGCAGGAAGGGATCTGAGAATTTTGCCAACAATCTCATTTTCATCCAAAACTCCACCAGCATTCCTGATTCCACACACTAGCTCATTTATTCTTGGCATAAATGTAGTAATATTTTCATCATCTCTCATTTTCAATCTTTCAAATTTCCCTTTGAGACTCTGCAATGTTGCACTCTTGACATACTCATCTCCTTCATGCAGAAGTTCTAGTTTGACCCAGATCTCAAAGGCAATTGGTAGGTGATGCAGAGGTGTTAGGTCTCCAAAGATAATCTAACAAGATCAAAAGGTTTCAATAGTTTGTGGGCTTCAACCAATAAGACTTCTCTAGCCTTCCTCTTGTCCTAAACTCCACCAAAGGGCTCAAGTTTGGATTCCAACTTCTCAGATGAATTCTAGCACCTTCTAGGGTCTCAACCTGCCCCAACCAACAAGGTTCCAAAGGTTTCACAAACCAATTTGATAGATTCTTGACAATTCCCCTTAAACAGGCCTAATCCTTGTAGTCTTGTTCAGTGACTAATTTGTACTTTTCCCCAAACTTTCCCAAAGCACTTCAAAATATAATGACTGATCTAGATACCCTTTATCAAGTTACATAACATATCCCAAACTCAGATATTGTTGTTTTGGACGAAATATGACTGTCCTAACACCCTGCTGTCTTCCTACAAGGCCTAAATTGACCATTTTACAAAGGAACCCTATGACAAACTTGTCCCACACACTTCAAACCTAAAAATAGTCTTAGGAAAAGGTTCAAAACCAAGGATTTTCTAGGTCTTATTAGGAGGTTTGCACATTTAAGGTTTGCAATACAAAAACCTCATTTCTAGGCCTCAAAACCTAGGGCTTCCTAGATCTCCCACTTCCAATCACTTCCAAACCTCATTCAAAGGTCCAAAACCATCTTATTGACCATATTAAACAATAGCAATCATAAAAATATCACCTTGTTAAAATGGATCTCCGGCTGCTATAACCATGCCACCATTCTCATGTTCTTTTCACATGCAAACTTGACTCCAAACGGTGATCACCTCTCCCATTTGCACTCCTCCTGCTTTGTTAGGGTTAGAAACATATGTTACATGTTAATAAGGACCTATTCCATGATAATTAGAATCCTACATTCATGGAAAGGTCCAAAAATGCATTGCAAACCCTCAAAATCCCTGTTTTCACAGTCAAACAGGCAGTTCCAGAAAAAACGTGATATCTCCCTCAAAATTCACTAAACAAACCTCAAACCAATTGAAAATGAAATTTAACTCAATCTCCTACCACATCCAATTGGTTTTAGATCAAAATAGTTCCGTATAGAGAAATGGTAAGGCCTGGAACAATAGATTTGCAGAAAAAATTAGGAAATTCTATTTTTTATTCAATTTTTGCACCTCTAAACTCCCTCCAATGTACTTGTCCATACATATTATGCCTTGAACAGGCTTATATAACCTCTACCTAACTTCTACAACCAATTCCCATCAGTTAGGGATGGTTAAACTTTCAAAAACTAATTAAAAAGGCTTTTCCCGCGTAAATGCATAATTCAGAAATTTAAATTTAAAACATTGGTTTAAAGGATTTCTACCTTATTTAATAAACTCCTACCTTATTAATTCACCATGTATGATCTTCTTAGGTTCATTATACTTTCTTACTGGTCTTAGACACCTCTATTTGACTCTAGGGCACTATTGGCCCAACTTACATCATTTTTGGTCCTAGGGTTCTTACCAGGACCCTCAGGACATTTAACTATTACATCATTTTGAATATTGCAACATGCCATAATTGGTTGTAAGGTGTCCCAATTGACTTGATTTGTTCCATAGGTTCCTTCCATGGTCATTTTTGTCTTCTTTCTCCAAGGTATGCTCTTAGGTGCTCCTGCACCATAGTCCCCAACATGATAAAAAAAACTCTTGTCCCAAGAGTCATGTGATCTACTCCAAACCTCCTGCAATCTTTTTGAAGTGTTCCTCTGATTTGTGACAGGAAACATAAACTCTCCAAGGGTTGTTCTTCTTCTTCCACCTGCATGGCTCTTACAAACAATGTTAGCATCATAAAACATGTCTTGGTGTCCTTGCCTAGGACCTTGCTACTGCAATACTTTTGCCTTCTCCATCTGATTTGTTCTTCTCTGTAAGATCTGCTGTCTACCTTCCTTTTCCTGCCTCCCTATAGGGCATTCAATGGCCCCAATCTTGATGCAACTTAAGTCCCAAATTTGCTGCTCTTTAGGACTGTTATAAACCTTCTTCTGTTGCAACTGTTCCTGCTGTCTAACCTGCACATCCAACTTCAATTTCTCTCCAAAACAAATAGTAACATGTTCCTTCTTGTCTCCATGAGGTAAAGGGATTAGTCTAAACTGTTTACCATCTTTGTGCACCAAATAGTTATTAGTATAGCCATCATGAATTGTCTTTCTCAAATGTTGCCATGGTCTACCCAAAATTATATGCCCACATGTCATTGAAATAACATCACATAAAACAGAATCATGATATGGACCAATTGAAAAATCAACATATGCCTTCTGACTAACCCTTACTTGCCACTCTTGACTTACCCAAGTGACATTGTGAGGACTAGGATGATCAAATATTTTCAATCCCAACTTGTGCACCATATCCCAGGAAACTAGATTATCATGTGAACCTGAATCTATAATCAACTTGCACATTTTTCCATGGCTTAAACAATTAGTTTTAAAAATGGATCCCTGTGGTGCTTGCTGCATTTTGCCTTTTTCCACCATGAGCAAATCTCCATCTGTAACTGGATAGGCTGGTGCTGGTTCTTGGTCTTCTTTCTTTTCCTCTTCTTGTGCCAAATGAACTCTTCTCTCCTTGTTCTTATCAGCATCATCTCTATTAGGACATTTGAAAGATGTGTGTCCCACTTCATTGCAATAATAACACCTACCTGTGAATACTCCTCTACCTGATCCAAACCTAACTCCACCTCTATATCCACCTCTCTGATTTGCAGAAAACTCTTTACCTTTCTCATTGCTGCTTTGTCCTTCATTAGTAGGTCTGCCTCTACCTCTATATCCTCTACCACTACCTCCTTGTCTTTCTTGCTTCCTCTTCACCCTCTCTTCAGCCCTTATGGCCAACTGAAAACATTCTCCAAGTGATTTTGGTATTGTCAAACCAATCTCATCTTGCAAGTTATACCTAAGCCCATTAAGGTATCTTGCCACTTTCTCTTCTTCATCTTCCAATCCCCCTCTAATACTAAGCTTATGAAATTGCTCAATATAGGAGATAACATCCATGTCCTTTTGTTTCAAATTCTGCCTCATCCTCTTTGTTTGAATGGAGTAATCAGATGGAAGAAATTTATCCTTCATCATATCCTTCATCCTACCCCAAGAAGTGATTCTTGTTCCACCTCTAGCCACTCTTTCTATTTGCACACTACTCCACCATGTAAGTGCTGTCCCTCTCAACTTTGTTTTTGCAAATTTAATCTTCTTCTCATCACTCATCTCCTCATACTCAAAATTTTTTTCAAGGGCATCTATCCACCCTAATAGCTCTTCACTATCCATCTTCCCTTGATAGATAGGTAACTCTATGTTTGCCTTTGTTCCACTTCCTTGGACTGCCTTAAGCAATCTCACAAATTTCCTTTCTTCAACATCCAACTCATCATCGGGAGTGTTCTCATCTACCTTCTCATGTCCTCCATCATCTCCTTCTTGATCATCTTGTTCATCCCCTCTAGAATTCTTTTCCAATGCTTCCAACCTTGCCAAGATTGATGCATTCTCCCTTCTCACTTGTCTTAACTCTCTTTCCCTTGCAGTATCCTATTCTTTTCTATCCCTCAACTCTTTTTCTCTTGCCTCTAAGGCTTCCCTCAATTCATTGTTCTCCCTAGCCATCTGATTCTTAGGAGGCATCTTTACAACTCTTACCAAACCCTTCACTTTTTCACAAGATCCTTCTTCTCCCTCAAGGACCTACTTGCTGCTCTAATACAACTATGATGCAGAGGTGTTAGGTCTCCAAAGATAATCTAACAAGATCAAAAGGTTTCAATAGTTTGTGGGCTTCAACCAATAAGACTTCTCTAGCCTTCCTCTTGTCCTAAACTCCACCAAAGGGCTCAAGTTTGGATTCCAACTTCTCAGATGAATTCTAGCACCTTCTAGGGTCTCAACCTACTCCAACCAACAAGGTTCCAAAGGTTTCACAAACCAATTTGATAGATTCTTGACAATTCCCCTTAAACAGGCCTAATCCTTGTAGTCTTGTTCAGCGACTAATTTGTACTTTTCCCCAAACTTTCCCAAAGCACTTCAAAATATAATGACTGATCTAGATAGCCTTTATCAAGTTACATAACATACCCCAAACTCAGATATTGTTGTTTTGGACGAAATATGACTGTCCTAACACCCTGCTGTCTTCCTACAAGGCCTAAATTGACCATTTTACAAAGGAACCCTATGACAAACTTGTCCCACACACTTCAAACCTAAAAATAGTCTTAGGAAAGGGTTCAAAACCAAGGATTTTCTAGGTCTTATCAGGAGGTTTGCACATTTAAGGTTTGCAATACAAAAACCTCATTTCTAGGCCTCAAAACCTAGGTCTTCCTAGATCTCCCACTTCCAATCACTTCCAGACCTCATTCAAATGTCCAACACTGTCTTATTGACCATATTAAACAATAGAAATCATAAAAATATCACCTTGTTAAGATGGATCTCTGGCTGCTATAACCATGTCACCATTCTCATGTTCTTTTCACATGCAAACTTGACTCCAAACGGTGATCACCTCTCCCATTTGCACTCCTCCTGCTTTGTCAGGGTTAGAAACATATGTTACATGTTAATAAGGACCTATTCGATGAGAATCAGAATCCTACATTCATGGAAAGGTCCAAAAATGCATTGCAAACCCTCAAAATCCCTATTTTCACAGTCAAACAGGCAGTTCCAGAAAAAATGTGATATCTCCCTCAAAATTCACTAAAAAAACCTCAAACCAATTGCAAATGATAGTTAACTCAATCCCATACCACATCCAATTGGTTTCAGATCAAAACAGTTCCGTACAGAGAAATGGTACGGCATGGAACAGCAGATTTGCAGAAAAAATCAGGAAATTCTATTTTTTATTCAATTTTTGCACCTCTAAACTCCCTCCAAGGTACTTGTCTGTACATATCATGCCTTGAAAAGGCTTATATAACCTCTACCTAACTTCTACAACCAATTCCCATCAGTTAGGGATGGTTAAACTTTCAAAAACTAATTAAAAAGGCTTTTCCTGCCTAAATGCATAATTCAGAAATTTAAATTTAAAACATTGGTTTAAAGGATTTCTACCTTATTTAATAAACTCCTACCTTATTGATTCACCATGTATGATCTTCTTAGGTTCATTATACTTTCTTACTAGTCTTAGATACCTCTATTTGACTCTAGGGCACTATTGGCCCAACTTACATCATTTTTGGTCCTACGGTCCTTACCAGGACCCTCAGGACATTTAACTATTACATCATTTTGAATATTGCAACATGCCATAATTGGTTGTAAGGTGTCCCAATTGACTTGATTTGTTCCATAGGTTCCTTCCATGGTCATTTTTGTCTTCTTGCTCTAAGGTATGCTCTTAGGTGCTCCTACACCAGTAGGTCAATAACATTTGAGAGTTTTGAGTTAGTTAAAGCACTTAGAAGAGCCTCTTTGGTCCGCAGATTATTTTCAACATCTGTGATTTCATTTAGAGTTGTCAGACCACCCTATGGAGGTACATATGCTTTTGTGACCATGGACAAGTATGCCTTTTCGATACACTCCAAGTGACATTTCATGCGACCTTTCCAAAGAGAGAAGTTGGTTCCATCAAACTTCAAACTATCCTTCTTGTATGATGACATCCTGGATCTCCTCAAGCGGTTAAGCTCTTTTTAGAGGAACTTGGCTCTAATACCAATTGTTGATAACTAAGAGGGGGGGTGAATCAGTTATCATAAACTTGCTTCCAATTCAAACACTTAAATCCACTTTGTTATTCAACAGCATAGCAATTAATCATTCATGAAAGCATAAAGCATAAACACCGGAGCAGATACACATCAACACATGAGACACGAAGATTTTGATGTGGAAAACCCAGTTAAGGGAAAAACCATGGGGTGTTAACCCAAGGATTATTCTCTATTAGAAAAATAAGAAAAATAGATGGCACATGCCAATTAGGGCTCACTGTCTGAGCACACTGCTCACAAGAGGCACACTGCCTACAAGAGACACACTGTCTACAAAGTAATCAAGTATCACAAACTTGAACTGGAGATTGACATCTTTACCATGCCTGGATTAGTTCCATTTAAGCCCAAAAAATCCTGCTCTGCCTTTCGCTCTTCTTCTTCACTATACCACACTCATCCACACACTTCTTACTTTCAAATGACTTCACAATCCTTTATTTATACAAGGAATTGACTTAGGAACAATCATCTAAGTCGGCAAACACTTTAAGATCATCTGGAAGACGTGTAGTACATCCGGTCGACCTGTCTCAGGAAGAACACCAACAACCGGTGTTCTTTACATCAAATCCAAACTCTAACTTCAATGTGGACCGCTAATAAGAATTGTACACGATCCAATGATCACCAAAACCTTTCCTGAGTCACCAAAAACATCCGCACTTTATCAGCTTACTGGAATTCTTCTCTTCTTCATCCAGAACATCAAGAACACAGTCTGTCATCACTGTCATAATGAAAAAGGTGCTTCCAGACCTCAAACCCATGAACAGATCTAGTTGTCACTTAACATGGACTTCTTAAACACTACCTCCAATCCACAGAATGAGATAATGCAATTCTGGAGCTCACCGGACCAAACTGTGACACTCTGTCATCACTGAACATCTACCAGAACCGGTTCTACTAAAGCAATCATAACTTCTTCAGATCATTATGCGGACCTCTAAAAGCTTGACTGACTCATGTCAAGACTTATATCTGCAAACCCTTTAAACCGCCTCCTCTGATCTTCATCTTATCTTGGACTTTTATCTTACTGTCATCACTATTCTTCACTGTTCCTGATTGAGACTAATTTCCTCAATATCCTCAGCACACAGCTCATCCAATCCTTCTCATTAATGCAATATGAGTATGTTGACATCAATGACAACACTGGTTATCCTCATACTTGCAACACATTAAACCATTAATCTTGAGATATTACAGCAAACACATAAGGAAGAAAGAATGACAGAAGGAGAGAGACATAAGATATACGTGGGGAAAACCCTTACGGGTGAAAAACCCCACACTCCAAAACACTGCTCAACTGTATTATGTAAACAAAGTGATTACAATACAAATCAGAGCTAATGCTCTTGTAGGAGTCTTCGGCACTCATATTTGGAGATGATCCAGTAGCATTGGTGCAGGAGCACCTACCTGACAGCTGGCCTCCATGAGGCAGTTAGTTTGTTTTGAGTCTTGTTAATGTTTCCAAGAAGGTCTGATAAGACCAATGCATGTAATAAGGTCATGTTGACCATACTTTGCTATTTTTAGCTAGTTTGTTAGACAACTGTTATGCTGTAGGTCTGGTTGGATCTCCCAGCCGCCAGGAGAGATTTCCCAGCCGCTTGGAGTCGAGTGGTAGTACTCGCAGGAGATCCTATTTATGCATGAGGATCGGTTGGTTTTAGATGATCGAGCTAGGTTGCACAGAGTGAGACAGAGAGAGAGAGACTGATCATTGTATTGCATCTTTTGAAATCAAATAAGAGATCCTGTTTGTGTTCATTTTCTGTTTGGTCTCCATTGTGTGATCGATTTGCTGTTTTGGTGGTTTCATGGATTCGCTGATCCATTCCACCAGTTGATTCGTCGAATCGGTGGAATGGCTATGTACAGTAGGGTAGGGTTTAGTCTGCATTTCATGTTTGTTTGCATGCAGGTGTGCAGGATCATCGTCGAGAGGTGTTGAGAACCCTAGCATGAGTATGTGCTAGGTCGTGCTAGTTGTTAGAGTTTGGAAGATCACCCTGAAAGTGGATCGGGTCATCCCAGAAGGTTCGGCGGATCGAATTTCGCTAAGGTTGGAAAATCCTTCGCAACGGCATCATCAGGATATTTCGGTGTATATCCTGCAGTCGCTTCGGGTGTCATCCGGATAAGTGGAGATGAGCATGATGCAGTCGGTTGCATAAAGTGAATGTGTTTTGGGGTGATCATCATCAGGTGTTGCCGAGGAGGAGCGTATCGGCATAAGGTAGAAGATCGGGTTGATAAAACCATCGCGGGCCGATAAAGTTAAGTTTGGCCGACAGCAGGAGGAGCTACATATGACGTCATCATCATCAGGATAAACGTCATCAGGATATCGGAGCAGCAGGATATTGAAGGAGCTGCATGTGACGTCATCGTCATCAGGATAATCGTCATCAGGATATCGGGGTGACATAAGCATCGAAGGAAGGGTGCATAAGGTTTGTCATCATCAGGATATATGGGGGGAACCGGATGTTCTATATCCTGCTGATGAACATGATGTTGAACATCATGATGATGAAGAAAGAGGTTGGCGGTAAGGTGAACAGTGAACGTCAGGAGGATGTTCGCGCTTGCTGAATATGATGATGCTGCTAGCAGGCGAAGAGTCGAAGGTTTGTCTGCAGGAGGATATCGGTCGGCAGAGTAAATATGATGATGCTGACAGTGTTAAGGGAAATATGATGATGATGATGGAGGGTTGCGGACATCCATGCTGTATGTCAAGGTTTTAGTGTGGATGCCTCTGCATCAAGCATAATAGTACCTGTAAAACCTGTAGTACATCACCTCCTCAAAGCACCTGATTATATAGAGTTTACAAGGTAGTTTTGGCTCTATCTTGGAATGGGTGTCCAACATGGCATCATGGCCCAAAACCCATGCCTATGGACACTTGTCCAACCTTGTAGAATGTTCCTGACACTTTTCAAGTCATCCCATCCCAAAGAGGTCGCCTATTCCCAAAATGGGTAATGACAGATGCTTCTACGACTCTTATGACTGTCATAGAATCTGTCATAGCATAATGACTTATAGCTATAAGATAATCTATCATACACATGCTATAAATAGCATATTCTCTTACATGTCATAACCCACCTTGGGGCGCCCAAAGATGCCTTCCCCAAAGATGATCTTCGACACTTGTCTGTACCTGTCATAGAATCTCCTATTTCTGACTCTTACATGTCATAAAACTATCATAGGAATCTATCATGACTGTTTTGGTCAATATTCTCTTACACAACACCCAAGATGCTGACACATGGAAAAATATTCCTACCACTAATTAGGATGCCTATCTCTTCATGTGAGGACAAAATTACAAGTTGTCATCTTCCATGTAGGATGACACATCACCGTGCCACATCCCACAAGATGACAATATGAATTTACTTAATTTACATCATAGGCAATGAATAAATAAATATAATAAAAATAATACAAGGAATTATCAAGGTTGAGACACCTTAATTCCCAACAAACCCAAGAAGTTAACTTGATGCTTAGGAATGGGTTAACCCCATCTCATCCCTACACCACATGAACTCTACACTACTTACTGGATTTGTCAAAGAAACTGTAGTGTTTTCCTGAGTGTCAATTTTCTCCATCTAGACTTTCTTATTCTTCACCATTTCCCTAGAAAAATGATATTGCACATCAATATGTTTTTTCTAGCATGGTAAATAGCTATCCAAACAAATTACACTTTGTGAATCGCACTTCAACACTACTTGACTCTTAAAACCAATATTGTTACTTAACCTCTTCAACCATACTGCTTCATTACAAGCATGTGTTGCGGCCATATATTCTACTTTAGTAGTTAATAGGGAAATCATCTACTACCTCTTTCTCATCCAATATATCACTCCTCCAAATAGAATAAACACATATTTTCTTGTAGACCTTTGGTTGTCAATATCTCCATTCAATTTGATTCAAACAATCCCTATACACTCAACATCTTTCCTATATCATTATCTAGAGTTCCCTTCAAGTACATGGACATCCTATTTACATGTGTCCAATATTCTTTACCTAGCTACATCATGAACTTACTAAGAATTCCTACTTCTTGGACAATGTTCGGTCTTCTACAGACCATTGCATACATGAGACTACCCACCACACTTGCATAAGGAACCTTCCTCATGTCCTCCAAATCTTCTACAAGTTTTGGACAGTGTTCCATACTCAACTTTGTGCCAATTGGTAGAGGTGAATTTATTGTTTTACTATCTTGCATTCTAATCTTTCACAAGACTATCTCAAGCTAGTTCCTCTAGTTTAGCCATAATTTCTGATTACTCCTATCCCTACAAATCTCAATTCCAAGAATGTATCTAGCAACTCCTAAGTCTTTCATATCAAACTTAATAGCCAACTGAGTTTTAATTTCCTAAACTAATACTTTATTGTCTCCAATAATAAGCATATCATTAACATATAAACTAATAATTAGAATGTGATCATTTACCTTTTGAAGTACACGTAGTGATTAACATCACATCTTCCAAAATCCAATGCTAGCATGTGTGTGTCAAACTTTTGGTTCCACGTGTGGGGACTACCTTAATCGATATAGAGATCTATTTATCTTATAAACTGGTTTCTTTTTACCTTTCACCTTGTATCCTTTAGGCTATTCCATGAAGATGTCTTCCTGTAAGTGTCCATACAAGAATGTTGTTTTGACATCCATCTGCTCAATCTCCAAATCAGGTGATGCAATAGCAAACAACAACATTCTAATAAAAAAATAAAATATCATTGTTTTCATGCTCTGCCCCTGCATGTTCCTCTAGGGTTTTGTTTTGTTTTGAATCTGCATCTTTGACACATGGGGATGGAGGGTACTACCTCAGGCAGTACCTCTGGGCCCCTGCCTGAGATGGGCGCTAACTGTTCCAAGATCTAAAAAAATGTTTTAACGAGACAAGAGGACCTTTCTCCTAAATGTACTTCTGCGGTCCCAGTGCAAAAGGAAACAGCAGCAAGAACAACTCTTGACATACCACACGACTTGGTTGAGGAAATCGTGCATCCATGGATCTCACTCTGGTGGGTAAGTTTTTTCTCTTCGCCCTAGTATTGATATGGTTGGGAAATGGGTTTCCAACCAGTGGCATATTAAGGGTAGTGTGTCAGTCATCGCTATGGCGCGTGGGCTTTTCCTTTTTCGATTTACTAGCAGAGAGGACATGATAGCCATCTTAGCAGGAGGGCTGTGGCTCTATGGTACCCACTCACTTGCACTGTGTAGCTGGCGGCCAGGGTTTGATCCCAGCACTGAATTGAACCAAACTACCCCAGTCTGGGTGAGACTTCCAGGATTTCTCTTGGAATACTGGGATGAAAAAGTTTTTTCTGCTATTGCTAACTCCTTTGGCCAGTTTGTCACCCTGGATAATACCACTCGAATCAAATCCTAATGTGTGTATGCTTGATTCTGCGTCAATGTGGAAGTTTACAAACCCCTCCCTATGTCCATTGAACTAAACTCAAAATATGGGATTTGGATGCAACTGATTCTTTATGAAAATGAGACCACCTTTTGTCAACTCTGCAAGAAGAAGGGTCACTTGATGTCCCATTGTAAGTTCAAGAAATCTGAGGAACCCACAAACTAGGATAATGAGGAGACTAATCCTAGCTCCTCAGAGCAATTATCGGATAAGAGATCGAAAGATAATCTTGATCTACAGGGAATGGGGGGTAATGAGGAACATGTTCTCTAGCATTCTCCACTAGTTTTGGAAGATGGAGAGATCAACAAGGAAATTCATCAGGAAGAATAGGTTCAAGATTCTGGTGGAAACAGTGAGGTTCGAGAAATTGTCTCAGACCTTTCACCCCCTTTGGATAATATTCGAATCCCAAAGTTGGTTTTTGATAATGGAGGAACGAGCTCTAAACCCTCTCTAAACAGAGCTTAGCTCCTATCTCCTCTAGAGTAAGGACTAATGGAACTTAGAATGATGTTCTTATTAAAGAAAGATTAACCCCAAAATAGAATGTTGGCCCAACTCCACCCCATGGAGTAGGGCCCAGTGAGAAACACAGTGACCAAGATGAATGGATTACTCCAAAGAAGAAGGGTCATAAGTCCAAGAAGTCTGCTGATGTTGGAATAGAACCCAAGTCAAGTAGGCCATCCATAAGGGAAAGAAGGCAAAGGGAGGCAGCTAGAGAGTTAGCCAGTGGTAAACAAAAGACACTAGAGGTTCACTCCCAAAAACTTTTTAAATGAGGATTTTGTCGTGGAACATGAGGGGTCTTAATAGCCCTTCAAAGTAATTTGAAGTTAAGAATTGTATTTTATATCATAAAATTGATATTCTCTTACATCAGGAAGTTAAAATGTCAGAAGAAAGCTTCAAAATGGTTGCTGATAGGATCTGGCCTAATACTGCTTTTTGTATTAGTCCTGTTGTTGGTGCTTTAGGGGGGATTGTTACAATGTGGAATAAAGCTAGGATTGGAGGTATGCTTACCTTCTTTAATAAACATTGTCTCATGATTAATTTTTCTTTTCCTTCTTTCCATTGGACGTTGGTCAATATTTATGCCCTGAACACTAGGGTTTTGTGGAAAACTCTATGGATGGATTTGTCTGTTCATCTCTCCTCTACCCCTGACTCCTATTGGATGCTGGTAGGTGGTTTCAATACTCCTTTATACCCCTCTAAGAAGTTTGGGGGCATCCTTGACTATTCTAATAGTATGCTTGATTTAGCTGATTTTACCAATACTTTTGGGCTCCTGGATATTGAGTTGCAGAATCAAAATTTTACCTGGACCAACAAAAGAAGGGGTGATCAATTGATCCAAGTTAAACTGGATAGGTTCCTCATCTCCAATAACTGGAATAACAATATCAACCTGATTCTTTCAAGTATCCCAAGGACTGTTTCTGATCATAATCCTATTCTCCTTAATTGGGTTGAACAAAAAAAACAGGGACCTTTACCTTTTAGATTTGAAGCAATGTGGATTAAACACCAAGATTTTAGAAGTCTTCTAGCTAGATGGTGGCAACTCCTAGTCCAAGGCACCCCTATGTTTAAACTAGTTAAGAAGCTCTTGCACATTAAAGAAGAGGTTCGTGGATGGAATAAGTATAGTTTTGGGAATGTATTTGCCCAAAAGAAGATCATGTCTAGAAAATCAGCTGATCTTAAAACCACAATAGCCCAAGGGGACTATTCTGAGGCTATTGCTCAATCAGAAAACAACTTACTTACAGATTGGAAGAATCTTATGAACAGAGAGGAACTTTTCTGGAAACAAAAGTCTAGAGTTTAGTGGCTCAAGGAAGGAGATTGCAATACTGCTTTCTTACACCTCTCAACTATTAAACACAGAAAATCTAATACTATTTCTAAATTGTGTGAGGAAGATGGTAATGTAATCACTGATGATAATGAGATTGGTAATCAAGTGGCTAGTTTCTTTCAGAAATTGTTGTCAAAACAAGTTGTCAATACTGATAATGGGTAGATAATGGACCAACTCCTTAATAATATTCCTTCTTTGATTATAGAGGAGGATAATGTTGAAATCCTAAAGTCTATTTTTGAGGATGAAGTTTAAGGAGTTTTATTCTCTATGGGGCCCTTCAAAGCCCCTGGCCCTGATGGTTTCCCTCCTATATTCTTCCAAGAATTCTAGGACATAGTGGGCTATGATGTTACAGCTACTATTAGAGACTTCCTCAGAATGGGGAAACGCCTCAAATAGGTTAACAATACCTTTATTATTCTGGTCCCTAAGAAGCCTAACCCTGAGTTACTTGCTGATTTTAGACCTATAAGTCTGTGCAATACTATTTATAAGTTATGTACTAAACTTCTTGTCTATAGATTCCAACCCCTGCTGGATAAAATCATTTCTTCTTCTCAAAAAGGCTTTGTTCCTAGAAGACAACTATTGGATGTTGTTATAGCCAATCATGAAACTATCCACTCAATGGCAAAAAGTGAGATCCTAGGTATGGTGCTGAAACTCGATATATCTAAAGCATATGATAGAGTCTCCTGGCAGTTTCTTTTCAAAGTTATTCAGAAGTTTGGTTTCAATGAAAAAGTGTCCCTCCTCATCCAGGAAGTTGTAACCACTGCTAAGTTCTCGGTGCTTGTCAATGGGACTCCTAGAGGTTTCTTCTCTTCCACTAGAGGCATTAGGTAGGGTGATCCCCTATCACCCTATCTTTTTATCATTTTGGCTGAGGCTCTTGGGAGGTATGTTCAATCAAAGATCATTTCAAAGGAAATTGTGGGGATAAAACTAGCTTCTTCTCTCCCACCTATGTCTGTTCAACAGTTTGTGGATGATACCATCCTTTTTGGCATCTCCTTAGTTTTGGAAGCCCGTAGTTGGAGAAATGTCCTCAATGATTATGCCAAGGCTTCTGGTCAACACATCAATTTCCATAAGAGAAATGTTTATTTCTTCAACACTCCAGGAGACCTTCAAAGAAAAACTATTAACATCCTTGGATGTGTTGTTGCTGATCTTCCTTCAGTCTACCTTGGTCTCCCTTTAACTATTAAGGAAGTTACTCTAGGTTTTTGGAATAGTATCCTAGAAAGAACTCAAAAGAAATTGGAATAGTAGTGCTAGAAAATTGCAACTTCTTCGGGACTCTCTCCAAGGTATTCCAACTTACTTTCTCTCTCTATTTAAAATGCCCAAGTATCTAACTAACAAACTGGAGTAGATCCAAAGAACTTTCTTATGGACAGGTGTGGAAGATAAGAAGAGAATGTCTCTGGTCAATTGGGAGAAGGTCTGCCTCCGTAAAACTCATGGGGGTTTGAATATTAGAGCTATTCAAAATATGAATAAAGCCCTTTTGTCAAAAATCAATTGGAATCTTATCAGTAGTAATAAAGAATGGGGGAAATTATGAAAGCTAAGTATTTACAGGGTGCTGATAACTATGATTTCCTATATTAGGAGGGTCTCCCACAAGGGTCTGTGATTTGGAACAAAATGATCAAATCTAGAAGCTTAATAAAAAAGGGGCTAAAGTGGAAACTGGGGGGTGGTAATCTCATAAACTTTTGGGAGGATCCTTGGGTGGCTGACAAGGCTCTTTCTACTCAAGAGGGTATTGAGGTTATTGCTAGTATTGAAAAAAATTATTTTGGTACCAAAGTTTCTCATTATATCCAACAAGGTCAGGGAATTAGACAGTGGAAAAACCTGCTTGAGTGCTGTAACAATCGACCTGAGCTTCTCCTTCGAATGAATTCTATTCAATAGATGTTGTTGAGAACCAGAATTCCCCTCTTCCCTAGATCTGATGAATTACTTTGGACTACAGATAAACGAGGTCTCTTCTCTATCAAATCTACTTACTATCTGTTGATTAAAGATGATTACAAAGATGAGCTTTGGAGGAAAGTCTGGAACCATAAACTTATTCCTAAAGTTAATATGTTCTGGTGGACAGTGGTTCATAATAAGATTTTAACTCAGGAAAATCTTCAAAAAAGGGGTTTTTATATGGTCAATAGATTTGTCATGTGCCTCAAGGAAGAGGAAAATGTTTCTGATTTGATTCTACATTGTGAATTTGCTAGAGAAATATGGAGTAGAGTGCTTTTGAACTTTGGGCTGGGCTGATGCAAGAAGTTGGGTCCATAAAAAGCTCAAAAAGTGGAAGTGTTTTTGTTGTTTTAAAGAATTTGTCACACTTGGACTAAAAATGTGAAGCACTTACACAATGAATCTTTAAAAAAGTTAGTAATATAAAATTTAGTATTTTAAATCTAGTTTCCAAATATGTAATTTATTCAAAAACCCAGATGACAGAAATTCAGTTTTGATAGGTATGCATAAAAACCACTTTTTAAAAGTCATTTTTTTACCATACCATGCATGTGTACGGACACCACTTTTTGACCTAAAGGAAAATATTTTTCTAATTCCTTTTGGGAAAAGATACCTAACAATATGAAGATTGATGAGGATATTTTCTTGTAATTTTTTTCTGAATATTTTCTTTTATTGAGTTTTTATTGGCCCTAATTGCTATTTTTAAAAATCAACGTGTACATACATCATAATTGGACCTAAACTAAACATTTTTTGAATTTTTTTTTCATTGTGTACAAAATTGTCTGAAGATTGATTTCATATAATTTTTTTTACAAAAAAATCAACCAAAAAAAAGTTATTAAAAAACAAAAAAGAACCTGATATTTCAAGTTTATGGACCAGTTTGCTTAGAAATTAATTAAAAAATATCTAACATAAACCAATCTTAACAAAATTATATATTTGGAAACTAGACATCGTGTTCTATAATGGGTTTAATTTCATAGATTAATTCATTAAAAATGTCCATCAACTATATTGTCAAAGTTTGACATTTCTCTTGAACCTGCCTAAGTTTTTTAGTTGCAGGTCAAAGGCTAAGGGTTGGGTTGCCAAGCCTTTCTCGAGCCTCAAAATTTGAAAAATGTGTACGCGTTATCAAACGCATACGCGTTCTTAAAACTAAACGCGTATGCGTTATATAACACATACACGTTATGTATTTCCCATTTGAATACCTTTAAGAAATGCATATGCGTTTCTAAAACGCGTATGCATTTTATAATGCATATGCATTTCTTGTTATATAACGCATATGCATTTTATAACGCATATGTGTTTTAGGCTCGGGTACCCGTAGCTAAGTGCGTACACGTTTTTCAATAACGCATACACATTTCTTGTGAGATTTTTTTTTGGTTAAAACTTCCCCTCTTCGTGGACCCAACTTCTTGCTTTTACCCAGCTGTAATGGGTCTATAATAAAGATATTAAGGAAGTCATTGCTAACTGGATTTCTCCATTCTCACACCCATGGTTAGTGGAGCTATGGAACCAATCCCTTCCCTTTATTGGTTGGACCTTGTGAAAGGAAAGGAATAACATAATTTTTAGAGAGGATGTCAAAGATTGTTCTCAAGTTTACCAGTCTCTCTCTAAGATCCTTACTGAAAGTGTTACAAATTCTCATGTCAAAATTGCTAAAAAACCTCTCACTTAGCAAGAGGAAAGTATAGCTGCTAATTGGGGGATACTTAGTCAAATCCCTGCCTTTGACAACTTTAAGCAACTACTGAGGTTAAATACTAGGTGGACCCCACCGAAGCCTGGTTGGCTTAAACTAAATTTTGATGGGGCTTCAAAATCTAATGGTAAGGCTAGTGGAGGTGGGGTTATCAGGAATGACAGAGGGGAGCTTGTTGCCACCTATGCTGGAGGATTAGGTCTCCAAAGTAATAATTTTGCTGAGACCTCAGCTCTTTTATGGGGTGTTAAACTGACAATCACTTTGGGTATTCAGAATTTGCATATAGAGGGAGATTCTAAAATCATAATTGATGTTGTTACCAAGGTTTCGATGTGTGGGTGGCATCTTAAGGATATTATTACTAATATCCAAATTCTTATCCAGAGTATTACTAGGGTGGATTTCTCTCACATTTATAGAGAGGGGAATGAAGTTGTTGATGCTCTTGCCAATCATGGTCAACAGTTTGAAAATTGGAGATGTTGGCGCCAATACAATAATATCCCCTTTGCTATAGGGGCATTAATTCAAAAAGATATGACTTCTTAATGATGTCATCTTATAGTGTGGAGGCCAACGAGGTGCTGCCGGTCTCTCATGACACATTGAGGTGGCTGCTTAAGTACATGGTAATTATAATGTGGTGTACTTTTCTGACTGATGCCATTTTGACACTTTTGATCTCCTGCGATAAGCTGAGGTGGATGTTTGATGTTGATAGAAATTTTAAATGCATTATTTTGAAGCATGGGAAGGAATCACAGCGATTGGTGAATGCAAAGGCGTATCTGAGTAATGATGGCTTAAGGACACTAAATAATTTCCTCATTTATTTCACTATCATTCTTCTTAACGCCAGTGAATTTTCTCAACAAAGGCATTTTGAAGGAAGTGAAAGCCGCTGTCATTTTCCTAAGGGTTTTTCTCTCCTGTTGTGTGGATTTAAAGGAAAGGCAATCATGGGAGGAGATAGAATTCAGACTGAACCCATCTCTTACAGTGAGTTCAAGGATAATGTAGTTGTGTGGCACTATTGTAAGGAAGGAGGCATTAGTCCTTTCCTCGAGTGCCTTAACGAACATGATGAAAACCTTTCTGTGTAGTGTGCCCTTTCGTGGGATAACCGCAAAGTCAAAATTGGCAAGATTGGGTTTGAAATTTTGGAGGAAGTCATCCCTTTCCACCAAAGGCATGAAACTGAAGAGGAAGGCTAAGGTTGCTAACCACCAAAATTAGAAGTTTTTTCTAGGTGAGGGAGAGGAACTGGTTCCTTATCAAGGAGGGTTTGATCGTGCCAAGCTCTCGAAGCCCTGGGATGAGATGTGCTACCTGCTTATGAACTATTTCACCTTGGAAGGATGCTATACTAGATTCTATAATTACCATCTTCCCCTACTTAACCATTTTAGACGCAATGCTCTTATTAGGTTCCCTTTTTTTCTGATGTCTTCTTTGGAACACTCTGTTCATCATGTGAAAGCTAAGTACAAGAAGAAACCCTCTAAACAACCTATTCCCCTTTACCAAGGTCTTATCCATTGCCTGTATAAGTTTCATCTCACCTTGGACCCACCGAAACATATTCAAACCACTATTGTTGAAATTCCTGTGGACAGTCCCTCCACTACTATTACATCTTCAGTGAAACCCTCTTCTGAGAAACCATGTCAATCTATCCCCCTAACACCCAGAAACTGAAAGGTGTGTCCTTTTCTGACTCCCTAGAGGAAAATACTGTGAAAGACAGTCATACTCCTACTTCCAAATGTAGTATGAAAGTGAAGAAAAGAAAATTCAAGGAGGTGGTGTCTACTATAGAGGTCACCGAACTGGAGGACAAAATGCGGGCCCATACAAATCAAAACAGTGATAGTGAGGGACCACAGAAAAAAGTCAAAAATAAAACAACGGCCAAAGCTAAGAATGAGTGTCACTCTTCGGGTTTTAGAAGATCTGGTAGAATTGCAGGTAAACCTACCCCTCTGGCTAAATTGATTGATTACTCTGAAAGTGACTCTGAGTCATCTACTCAGGAGGGTGAGCAGTTCAAAGGTGAAGACATCAAGGTTCAGGAGATCTTGGAGGAGACAGGAGGGATGGAGGAAAAGGAGACGCAAGTCGAGGATATTGATGGAGGGGATTTTGGTCCTATTGATCATGCTCAAGTTGAAGATGGAATGCTTTTTGAGGAGGCTGAAGAGGATGCCAAGGAGGAAGGCAACATGTAGGAGAATGAAATTAGTGTTCTCAGAGGCCGTGTGGATTCCCTGGAACAAAAGGTTCGCTCCATGGGATGTTTAATAAACATGCTTTATCGATCGACTGTGCTTAATTTGACTCTGCTGCAGGAACAGGATACCATTGCCCATGGTACGGATGAAGAGAAAATCAAAGAGTTTGATAAAATCACTGAATTTCTGTCTAAAGGCTAGGAGGATGTTTCTCCCTAACTTTGTTTTTTTGCTTTCTGTTTATCTGCTGTCTATCTGCTACTTTTTACTTTCTACTGTTAATCAACTGTTAATGATGTAGTTGTTTTTGGTGGCTCCTTTTGTTCATGAGCCTTTACTATTCCTTTTTGGGCTTCTTTTGTAAGGGTTCGACCCCTAGTTTTTGCTGACTTATATTATCAAAAACAACATTCTAATGGAACTCAACTTAGAAATTAGAGAAAATATCTCACCAAAATCTATTCCCTCAACCTAAGAATAACTCTTCTCTACTAACCATGCCTTGTATGACTCAAGAGAGCCATCTAATCTAAATTTCTTCTTACCTATTCTCAGGTAGATCGACCAAGCTCGAATCTTTGCATTGCTTCAATGCCAACATCTCCTCATCCATGGCATTCTTCCAAGATTTGTTTTCTTTGGAATTGAGAGCCTCTTCCATAGAACCTAGTTCATTATCAATAGAACTAAGAGTAAATACACAATGAAAATCAAGTGGACTATAACTATCTAGTGATCTTTGTTGCTTTCTAGACCTTCTCATAGTTTGTGGTGAAGAATTGCCTATTGCATCTACACCCTATTCTTCTTTAGAGGGACTGATAGATGTGCTTTCTCTATCCTCTTCCAAACTACCTTGTCCACTATTTTGTTTAGATTTTAGTACATTCTACTTCTCTAATTTTGTTTCAAAATACACCCTCTCAATTTTAGTATCCTTTGATTGTTCAAGTTTGGGATTCACAACAAGTTCCCTGAATGTAACATCCCTTGAGTAGAGAACCTTAAAGGTTTCTAGATTCCAAAGATTGTATCCTTTAATATTTCTCCATAACCAATGAAAATACACCTTTTAGCTTTGAGATCCAATTTGGACCTGTTGCAAGTATGTGCCTAACCGGTGTTGTCATTGATGTCAACATATCTGTGTTGTCATTGGTGTCAACTGTGCTCTTGTTTTGTTGCTTGTGTCAAGTTAGTTGCTTTATACTGGCCTATGTAAGTGTTGAAGATAATGAGTAAGTGATCCTAAAATTATGTTTCCAAGTGCTTTTGAGAAAATTTGCTCTCCTAATAAAAATAGTGTGTTGAAGAGTATCTTTGTTTACAATAGGGCGGTCTAGTAATTTGCTCCGCATTTCTTGTAGAATGAATATCTTTGTCTACAGATTGGAAGTCATTTAGAGGCATGTCTAAATATGCTATATTCCAAGTTTGAGCCTCTGGTATGAAGATTTGAGAGAGTTTTGTCCACCAGAGTAAGAACTATTTTTTTGTGCATTCAGTGGTGACATGGAGAAAGTATTTTGCTCTGCATTTCTCCACATTTAAGTTATATAGTCTGTGGTTCTAGAATTAAGTTTGCGATGATGTTATGTGCCTTCAATTCAAATGGTTTGTGATTTGGTGCTCCGCAAGTGATCTTTCCTTTATGACATTGGCCGACAATTATGTTCAAGTGCTCTGGTTTGAAGAATCTTCTAGATAGAGTGTTTGAGGGTTGTGCGGAAGTTATTGATGATTGTAACATGCTTGTGGGAGTCTTTAGATCATGTTCCTACCTTCAGATTGGTCTACAAAGTAAAATCCAAATCGTGCATGAAGTGTGCTCCTAAATGTTTAAGTGTTAACACCATTTTTAGCTGACTCAGTTGTTCTCACTACCTATGGTTATGTTTTGAAGATTGTGGAAGCGTGTAGCTGTGTGGAAGAATGCATTTGAGTCCTAGCTAAGGAGTTTTGTGATCTCCATTCATTCTTTTCCTCTGCAAATCTATTTAGGTCCAGACCTATTCTAATATATGATCAAGTAATGTTTGTAATGATGACCTTGGAGATTGTTCCAATGGTTGATGATTGTAATGCCGACCTTGATGATCATTCCAAGGTTGATGAATTATATAAATACTTGTAATTGAGTCATGAAAATGTATCCCAAGTGCAAAAATGTGAAGATAAGTGAAGAAGTGTAAATAAGAGTAGAGTAGAAGAGTTGTGTTGCGCTTCAATGGAACTGAACTCAGGCATGGAATAGATGCTATCAAATCAGTTCAAAAATCTTTGGCAATGAACCACCCCTTGGTAATGAGCTGATCTTGGTAGTGAGCCCTAACTTTTGTAGTCAGCATTTTGGGCAGTGAGCCCCAAGGCACCGAGCCTCTGATTTTTGGTATTGCTATAACATATTTATTTTGTGAGCTAATACTCACTAGGGATTTTTTTTAGTGGCAAATCTTCGCCAATTGGCAAATAGTTCATGCTACAAAGGGGACTAAATTGCCCCATTTTTACAAAAAATAATTCAGTATCAATTAATTCACCAAAGCATTATTATTTTAAACTAATAAGTTAAATTATTTTGCCACGTAAATGATGCATTATTAAATGTGATTCGCCAATAGTTTTGCGAGTAATATTATATTCCGACCATTAATTTTGGGATAATATTCGCCTTTACTAATAAAGTATTATATAGTTTTAGGGTTATTTTTGCCTTTTGTTTATTATCGTTGATTGTGAATTTGATCTCATGACTCTTATTTAATTCCAGGGGCCATAAGAACATGCCTTTTAAAAGGCTTGCTGAGGCTCATAATTTCTTTCCCGCTGAATTAAAATCAAAGTCATAATAAACCCTAAGCTAAGGTCCCATGCACGGATCCATCCTATCACTTCACCAGTAGAGGGTAGAGGATAGGCAAATCCAATACCAATCTCACAGAGGCCCCTACCAAGACAAAATATAAGGTGCAAAATTACTCTTTTTTAATTTGATTTATTATTTAGTTTAGTTTGATAAACATATTGTTATTCATGCATAGAATTGCATTTACAGATTTCATTGATTTCATTACCAGTTTTAGATTGAAATTAAATTTATGATAAAAAAATCTTAGTTTTATGAAAATAAAGAAAAAATAGAGAACAAAATTCAATAAATTATTATATTTTGGTTATGACATGTTGGCCCTACTCCCTCTTATCATCATATTTAAAATTATATATATATATAACTTTCTTTAAAACAGAAACTTCTATGCTTGTTTTTATCTTTTAAAATTTTTAAGAGAAAATGAGAAACATGTATTATTTATTTTACATTCTTTAAAAGAATTAAAATGATTCATAGCAAGGGGGGTTGTCCCTTGATCCTGCCAGTGGCTACCACCCTGAGGGCCGAGGCCCCTGCTTCAACATTACAAATATATATATATATATATATATATATATATATATATATATATATATATATATATATATATATATATATATATATATATATATATATATATATATATATATATATATATATATATATATATATAGGGTGCGCTAACCAACTATGTAAATTTTTAAAGGAAAGAATCACCATTCTAATTAATTTCTTTAGTGATTATTCGCGAGGATTCGCCATTGTAATTATTTTTTTTACTAATTATTCATTAGGATTCACGAGGATTTTATAACAATTTCTAAAATGTGTGTAGATTTGCTAGGAAAATTAATTTTTTTTTCAAAAAAAAAAGAAAGATTCGCTAGGAAAATTATAGCACTTAGCTAGGATTTGCTAGGATTTTAAAAGTTTTTTTAAGGGGGGTTCCTTAAAGTTATCACTAACACTCACTATGGTTTTTCCCTTATAGGGTTTTCCATGTAAAAAATCCGGTGTCTCATGTGTCTCATGTGTGATTGTGCCTAAGTTTTTGATTTCATGCTTTCATGATTAAATCATAATAACAGTGATCAATTGATTGGTGTATTGATGTTTATAAGAGGTTAAGTTTTAGGGACAACTGATTCACCCCCTCTCTCAGTTGTCCTATGCATTTCAACAATTGGTATTGAGCCAAGTTCCTTGGAAGAAAGTCTAACAACTTGAGGAATATCCAATATATCGCACAAGAAGGATCTTCATAGTTTGATGGAACAGATTATGCTCTTTGGAAGGTACAAATGAAAAGCCATCTCATTTGTCTTGGTTATAGTGTTTGGAAGATGACAGAATCAAAATATACTATTCCTCAGAATGGTCCATCAAGTGATGATGAAATCAAACAATATGAGTTAAATGGAAAAGCTAGAGATGCTCTGTTAAGTGCCTTGTCCAACACTGAGTTAGTAAAACTCATGGATCTAGAAACAAATCTAGGAAAAGTTGAAGAATTTATATGAAGGAGATGATTCTGTAAAAGATGCCAAATTGTAGAACCTGAAAGCTAAGTATGAAAGTATAAAAATGAGTGAAGATGAGAACATAATAGTCTACTTACAAAAGGTTGATGAAATTGTCAATGGAATCAAAGGTCTTGGATAAACTGTTGATGATAAAGAGGTTGTATTGAAGATTCTTAGGTCATTGCCTAAATCCTACAGTCACAAAGTATCTACAATTGAAGAAATGATGACTGTGAAAGATGTTTCAAAAGATCAGTTGCTTGGAAAACTTACAACCTTTGAGATGAGAGAGTTTGGTGATGCCCTACCTAAAATAGAGTCTGCTTTCAAAGCTAGCACTTCAGAGAAGACTTTAAGAGCTAAGACGTATGCTATGGAATCTGATGATGACCTTGAGGAAATTGAAGCCAACTTTGTGGGTAAAATGCAAAGAGGTATCGGTAAGTACAAAGACAAGTTACCATTCAAATGCTTTTCATGTGGTAAGATCGGTCACTATGCTTCTAGGTGTCCGGAGAGAATTGAAAGAGGTAGAAATAAATTTGAAAGTAAACCTAGGGTTGCAAAGAAATGTTATATTATCAAATATGTTGTTGATGATGATGTAATAGATGATGAGTCTGATGATGCTAGTACTAGTGCAAATGAATGCTTGTTTATTGCTATTAAGGAAGAACCTGTATCTACTAATCCTACTAGTTGTGTGAAGGAAGAAAAACCAGTGGAAGAAAGTGCTTTGTCTGTTCAGGTGGAGAAAGATAAGGATGAATGGATTATTGACAGTGGATGCTCACATCACATGACCGATGACAAAAGTAAGTTTATAAGTCTGGAAAAGTATGATGGAGGACTAGTTAGGTTTGGAGATAATGCAACTAGTAAGATTTGTGGAAAAGGATCTATTTCTTTTGATGGAAAGCATAATAGTGATGGTGTCCTATATGTGAAAGGTTTAAAGCATATTCTCTTGAGTGTTGGTTAGATGTGTGACAAAGGTTATGATTTGAGATTCAAGGATAATGGATGCAAGATCATGGAATGCTCTGGAACAGTTATTGCAACTTGAAAGAAGACCTGAGGTAATATTTATCAATTAAGAGGAACTAGTGATTACTATTTGTTGGCTCAGATAGATGAGAGTTGGTTGTGGCATAGAAGGATGTGTCATATCAATTTTAACAACTTGGTGAAGATAAGTTCAGTACAAGCCGTGAGATATTTGCCTAAGATTGTAAAGCCTGTTAATACTGTTTGCAAGGAATGTCAGTTAGGAAAGCAGACAAGAACAAGTTTCAAAAGAAAAGAACAATTTTCTGCTGGATTACTGGATCTAGTGCATACAAATTTATGTGGTCTTACAAGGATAAGAAGTCTGCAAGGAGACAGGTACTTCATGTTGCTTATTGATGATTATTCTAGAATGACCTGGGTCACTTTTCTAAAAGATAAATTAGAAGCCCTAGAAAAGTTCAAATCCTTCAAGGCAATGGTTGAGAATGAGATAGACCTAAGAATCAAGTGCTTAAGGTCTGATAGAGGAGGTGAATTCACATCAAATGAATTCAATGTTTTCTATGAAGAACAAGGGATAAAAAGACAATTGTTTGCACCAAGGACTCCACAGCAAAATGGAGTTGTTGAAAGGAAAAAAAGGACAGTTCAAGAAGCTGCTAGGACTATGATAGATGCTGACCTACCAGAAGTGTATTGGAGAGAAGCTATACATACTGCTGTGTACATCCAAAACAAAGTTCAAGTCAAAGGTAACAGTACTAAAACTCCCTATGAATTGTGGTATGGAAGAGTTCCTATAGTAAAATATTTCAAAGTTTTTGGAAGCAAATGTTATATTAGAAGAGAAGAAGAACTAGGCAAGTTTGATGCTAGGAGTGATGAAGGAATTTTTCTTGGATACTCTACCAAGAGTAAGGCCTACTGGTGCTACAATAAAAGGCTAAAAAAGATTGTTGAGAGTGCTAATGTAAAGGTGGATGAAGACAAGGAAAGAATATTAGATCTGAGTGGCTATGAATTAGATGGACCTATTACCACAACAAATGAAAAGAAAGTTAAACAAAAGGACAGTCAAGATGAAGAAGAAAAGGCTCTAGATAGTGTAGTTTAGACTCCCAGGTATGTAAGGATCAATCATTTTGAAGATCAGATAATTGGTGATAAAAGAAAAGGAGTCTTGACAAGGAAAAGGGTTACAGAAGAACAAGTGAACTGCTATTTACTTTCAAAGATTGAACCTAAAACTATAAGTGAAGTTTGCAATGATGAAAATTGAGTAAAAGCTATGGAAGAAGAGCTAATGTAGATAGAGAAGAATCAAACTTGGGAATTGGTTCTTAGACCCACTGACAAGAATGTGATTGGAACTAAATGGGTTTTTAGGAAGAAGCTGAATGAGAATGGAGAAGTCGTTAGAAATAAAGCAAGGATGGTATGCAAAGGATATTCTCAGGTTAAAGGGATAGATTTTGAGGAGACCTATGCTCCTATGGAAAGAATTGAAGCAATAAGAATGTTTTTGGCATTTGCAGCATTCAAAGACTTCAAAGTGTATCAAATGGATATTAAGTCTGCATTCTTGAATGGTGAGTTGGAAGAAGAAGTATACATTGAACAACCAGAAGGATTTAAGTTATTAGACTAAGATGAAATGGTGTGTAGATTCAAGAAGGCCTTGTATGGACTAAAGCAAGCCCCCAGAGCCTGGTATGCAAGGTTAGACAAGTATTTGTTGCAATTAGGGTTCAGTAAAGGCACTAAAGATAGTAATCTCTATGTAAAAATCAATAATAATCAAATCTTGATTGTTGTAGTCTTTGTTGATAACATCATCTTTGGAGGCAATGAAGGTATGTGCATGAAATTTGCAGTGGAAATGCAAAATAAATTTGAGATGTCTATGTTTAGTGAAATGACTTTCTTTTTGGGTCTGCAAATTACTCAATTAGATAAAGGAATCTTCATTTCTTAATCTAAGTATGTGAAAGAGTTGTTGAAGAAATTTGGGATGGAGGATTCTAAACCGGTATGTACTCCCATGGTGACTGGTTGCAAGTTAAGAAAAATTGACGAATCACCTAAGACTGATAAAAAAAGGTACAGATCCATGATTAGAGGATTACTTTATCTAACACAAACCAGACCTGATATAATGCATGCAGTTTGTCTTGTGGCAAGATGTCAAGAAGATCATAGAGAGTCACATGTGATGGCAGTCAAGAGAATCTTGAGGTATTTAAAAGGCACATCAGATCATGGCTTATGGTACCCAAACGATATTGATTTCACTCTCAATGCTTATACATATGCAGATTGGGCCGAAGATGTTGATGACATAAAAGTACAAGTGGTGGTGCTTTTTTCTTGGGTAATAGATTGGTTTTATGGTTGAGCAAGAAGCAAGATTCAATCTCTTTGTCTATTGCAGAAGCTGAGTATATTGCAACATGTTGTGGCACTCAAGTGTTATGGATGAAGCAGACATTGAAGGACATAAGAGTTGTGTATGAAAATCCAATTGTAATCTTTTGTGACAATACAAGTGCTATAAACATTTCAAAGAATCCAGTGATGCACTCAAGAACAAAGCATATATCCATAAAGTATCACTTTCTAAGAGAGAAGGTAATAGAGAATGAAGTAAAGATGGAGTATGTGTCCACCAAGGATCAGATTGCAGATATTTTCACCAAGCCTCTGCCTAAGGACACTTTTGAGTATCTTAGAGAAAAGTTATGGGTTATTACCCCTCCTGCTCTCAAATAAGATGCATAGGAATACATCAGTCTAGTGGTGCCCAAAGCCCCATTCTTTGATCTGGATTGATGTTTTAAAGGCTACCTCTCAGTGGGAATAGCTAGATGTTGCTGATATGTGTCCCTGACAAAGAGCAATAAAGTGTTACAGTGTTGATGAAAGAGAAATTTCAGTTTGATCAGAGCAGTACAGTGCAAGAATGTTCCCTTTGTCATTGATGTCAAAGGGGGAGAGAAATCATGTGAAAAACTTAAAGGGAGAAAGAGTGCAGATGTATAAAGAGAAAGGGGGAGAAGGTAATCAATGTAGAATCTTGTCTTGATGGTCTTTATAGTTTTTCACGTCATATGTTGCCATCAATGACAAAAGGGGAGATTGTTGCAAGTATGTGCCTAACTGGTGTTGTCATTGATGTCAACATATCTGTGTTGTCATTGGTGTCAACTGTGCTCTTGTTTTGTTGCTTGCTTGTATCAAGTTAGTTTCTTTATATTGGCCTATGTAAGTGTTGAAGATAATGAGTAAGTGATCCTAATATTATGTTTCCAAGTGCTTTTGAGAAAATTTGCTCTCCCAATGAAAATGGTGTGTTGAAGAGTATTTTTGTTTATAACAGAACAGTCTAGTAATTTGCTCCACATTTCTTGTAGAATGAATATCTTTGTCTATAGATTGGAAGTCATTTAGAGGCATGTCTAAATATGCTATATTCCAAGTTTGAGCCTCTAGTATGAAGATTTGAGAGAGTTCTGTTCACTAGAGTAAGAATTATTTTTCTGTGCATTTAGTGGTGACAGGGAAAAAGTATTTTGCTCCACATTTCTCTGCATTTAAGTTTTATAGTCCATGGTTATGGAATTAATTTTGTGATGATGTTATGTGCTTAGTTCAAATGGTTCATGATTTGGTGCTCCACAAGCGATCTTTCCTTTATGACAGTGGCTGACAGTTATGTTCAAGTGCTTCGGTTTGAAGAATCTTCTAGACAGAGTGTTTGAGGGTTGTGCGGAAGTTATTGAGGATTGTAACATGCTTGTGGGAGTCTCTAGATCATGTTCCTACATTTGGATTGGTCTGCAAAGTAAAATCTAGATCATGCATGAAGCATGCTCCTAAACGTTTAAGTGTTAACACCAGTTTTAGCTGACTCAGTTGTTCTCACTCTCTGTGGTTATGTTTTGAAGATTGTGGAAGCGTGTAGCTGCGTGGAAGAATGCATTTGAGTCCCATCTAAGGAGTTATGTGATCCAAATTTATTCTTTTCTTCCACAAATCTATTAAGGTCTAAACCTATTCTAATGTATGATTGTAATGTTTGTAATGCCCACCTTGGAGATTGTTCCAGTGGTTGATGATTGTAATGCCAACCTTGATGATCATTCCAAGGTTGATGAATTGTATAAATAATTGTAATTGAGTTGTGAAAATGTATCCCAAGTGAGAAAATGCAAAGATAAGTGAAGAAGTGTAAGTAAGAGCAGAGTAGAAGAGTTGTGCTGCACTTCAATGGAACTGAACTCAGGCATGGAGTAGATGTTATCAAATTAGTTCAAAAATCTTTGGTAGTGAGCCATCCCTTGGAGCCCTTACTTTTGCAGTGAACATTTTGGGTAGTGAGCCTCTGATTTTTAGTATTGCTATAACATATTTATTTTGTGAGCTAACACTCGCTGTGGTTTTTCCCTTATAGGGTTTTCCACGTAAAAAATCTGGTGTCTCATGTGTTTCATGTGTGATTGTGCCTAATTTTCTAATTTCATGCTTTCATGATTAAATCATAATAATAGTGATCAATTGATTGGCATATTGATGTTTATAAGAAGTTAAGTTTTGGGGACAACCGATTCACCCCCTATCAGTTGTCCTGTGCATTTCAACAGGACCACCACTCCTTATGCACCTAAACAAATGCCTCATAGTCAAATATCCACAAGTGTATCACCACTAGTTTTCTTACAGTCCACATTTCATATGGCATCTTATTTTTTATTGTAGAAGTGGGAGACATGTTCTTCAAGTAGCATGTAGTACTAACCACATCTACCTAAAACTCTTGTTCTAGGGCCACACTACTCAACATGCTCCTACTCGGATCCAACAAAGTTTTGTTTAACCTTTCTACTACCCCATTCTATTTCTATGTGTAAGGGGTAGTTCTTTGCCTCACAATTCCAACATGATTACATAATTTATCAAAATCTTTAGAGTAGAATTCACCACCATTACCTATGTAATGGTGCAGGGGCACCATGTCAATTTTGTAAATATGGTCATATGATAGTTTTGGTGTGTTGAGTCTACATTTCATGTAATAAGGTCATAATAGACCATTTGAAATGTAATAGGTCATTTGGGGGTTCATTTTGTTAGTGTTGTCATATTTTGCAAATGTTGTCATGAGCAAAATTACAAAAATGCAAAAAAAGTGGAAGACCAACGGTCAAGTAGTTCAAAAGTTAGTTGGAGCAGTTGGTATTCAGTTAGATATGTTTAAATATGCCTCACAAACATTGAGGCAACAGTGGGAAGACGTTTGGAGATCAAATAATGCAAGAAAACTCATGTTTTTTTTCTAAATTTTAACTATTTTTTCGTTGTTTGCAAGGCTAGTACGGCCTTGTATAGCTTGTTAATGACACGAAACCAATTGGGTTTGATATTTCTCTAAATCTTCTTTCATTTGGCATTGGTTTCATCAAATTTTATCACATTTTGAGAAAGTTATGGAGTTTTACTAAAAGCTACATGTTAACCTAGGTTTTGTGGGCTTGAATGGAAAAAATGTGATTTGAAGCACTTGCCACCGCTGAAAAATTCAAAAACTTTGTGGAATGGTTTCATTTAGATAGGGTTTGATGTTCATAAAGGTTGCAGGAGTAGGGGGTAGGGTTTGAAAAGTTTTTGTTGATGCCCTAGGTGCAGAACATCATGTTTTAGGCATGAAAGGATGGCTAGAGGCTAGGGTTTGATGAAAGACTTATGGAATTTGATTTGTAGTGGTTTGGGAAGTTTTTGTAGGTCATTTTTTATGTGGTTGAAGTGTTGTTAAGGTGGAATAAGGTTTGGAGTGCTTAGATCCAATAAGCCCCATGTGTGAACAAGCCAAAGGGACTATGTAGGATTGAGTTTTGGTGGGACAACAAATTTGTGACAAGTGGTTGAGGAAAAATCTACATCAGTGGTCCTTAGGTGATGTGACAAGACCCCAGGAGTGGAGTTTGTGAGTTTTGCATTTGATTTTCTCATAGATGCTTTGGAAAATAGGGTTAATTGCCCCTTAAAAGAACGCAGTAGCAATTTTTAGAAGGTGAAGGTTTGAAACAACCTCATGCACAAATTAGATATGTTAAGGAACACCATAAATGGTATCTAGAATGTCAATCCTTTTGTGGGTTTGAGAGATATTTTGAAATATATGCCCAATTTACACTATTGGAAGTGCTACAAGGCAAAGATGGAGAAATTGTGAAAACTCACCAAGTTGGAACCTTAAAGGTGAAAAGATCATTCAAAGTGGATTGAATTGTGTTTGGTTTGACAAATTACTCCCTGCTCTGCATCAAGTGGTATCAGAGCATAGGTTATTGATCTCTTGAAGGAGAAAAATTGAAGATTGAAGAAGGAAAAGTGGTAAGTTGAAAAGACAAGATGCCTCCTAAATGTAGTGTAGTTCTTGCTAGAGAGATAAAGTTGTTAAGGAGTCACAAGAAGTAATTTTAGCTAGATTAGGAGCATTAGAGACAAAACAAAGGAGAGGAAAGGCCACTGAAGAGGAAAGTGACCAAGAGGAAGAGGGTGAAAGTGAAAACCCTCCAGGAGGAGTCTAAGGTGATGATGAATCAGACCCTGATGAGAGAAGGATGATAAAGATGCTCAAGGTTGTTAGATGAGATGCTTTTGGTAAGAAAATAGATGTGCCAATGTATAATGGAAAGTTGGATGCTGAAGAGGTATTGGATTGGATAGATGCACTGGGTAACTACTTTGAATACAAGGAGGTTGCTGAAGATCAGAAGGTAAAGTTTTCCAAGACTAAGTTGAAAGGTCTTGCTTCCACATGGTGGAATTATGTTCAAGAGGAGAGAGTGAAGAAGGGGAAAGCAAAAATTAGTTCATGGGATAGGATGGTGTCAAGGATTAAGAGCCAATTCTTACCAGGTGATCATGCTATACGAACTTTCAAGAAGTTGCAAAGTTTAAAGTAGAAGGATAAGGATGTCATGGCCTACATTAAAGAATTTCACAAATTAAGTATTAGGGCTGGTCATGTTGAAGATGAGAATGAAAAGATAACAAGGTATATGTGTGGGTTGAGATTTCAAATTCAAGATGAATTGAGTTTGGCTACTCCTAGGATGGTTGAGGAATGTTTTCAGTTGGCTGCTAGGGAAGAGGAGAAGTTAAAAAGAAGGCAAGAAAGACAAGGAAGAGGTAGAGGCAACACTAATAGAGGAAGAGGTTCAAGGCAGTCCTATGAAGACCAAAAAGATGCAAGTAAAAGCAAAGACCAAGTTGCTGATCAAAGAGGTGGATTTAGAGGTTTCAAAGGAAGATTTGGCGAACGTAGAGGTTCAAGTTCCTTTTTAGGAAGATGCTATCATTGCAATCAGTTTGGCCATCCAACATGGAAGTGTCCAGAAAAACAAGCTTCTACTTCAAGTGGTGGTGATAAAAGAGTTCAATTGGTACAAGAGGAAGATTGTGAGAGCATTCATTCTCCTAATCAACTTGCTGCTCCAGAGGTTGGGGAATCATTAATGGTTAGAAGAACACTCCTCAAAGCATTTGAGGAGAAAGAATCAACACAAAAAAGGGCACTTTTCAAGACCACCTACAAATGCAATGGAAAGGTATGCAAAGTAGTAATAGATTCAGGGAGTACTGATAACATGGTATCCACAGAAATGGTGGAAAAACTAAAGTTAGAAAAAATACCTCATGAAACACCTTATAAAGTGTCTTGGCTAAATGATAATCAATCTATTTTGGTAAATGACCAAGCTTGGGTTGAGTTCAACATAAGTGGATACAAGGATAGGATACTATGTGATGTGCTGCCCATGGATTATTGTCATTTATTGCTTGGAAGACCATGGCAGTTTGATAGGCATGTACTTTATGATGGTAGAAACAATACTTATCAGATTGAGAAGGATGGAAACACTTTCGCTTTGACTCCATTACAAGAAGATGCTAAGGAGCAAACCAAGGCAGCAAAGGTGATAATGTTGGGTAAGAAAGAGTTTGTAAAAACAGAGGAAGAAAAGAAGATGGAGGTTGCAACCACTTCAAGGCTTGAAGGTGTCAAGACAAAAAGTTTGAAGAATGATGCAATGTTAGAAGGAAAAGATGATGAGTTGGTGCTAAAACCTGATAAAGAGAAGGTCAAGGATGAATTGCTTGTGGAAGTTCAAGATGGGTTAGAGAAGCATGTTGAGATTATGATAGGAACAATGCTTTGTCCTTTCATTTCAAAAGAGGCTAGTGGGCAATTCAGTTTTGTTAATACAGTGGTTTGTAAACTTGATAACACCAAGGTTCTAGGGGTAGAGAATCTGAAGGAAGAGATGAAGAGAGAAGGTGAAGTGAGAAAAGGTGAATGGTAAGAACACATGGGTGAGTTTAAGCATGCATCAAGAGTTAAGAAGAGGACAGTCCAAGACAAGGATGGAAAAGATATGTTTGCAAGTATAAAGGTACGTTTGACATCAGTTCTAGATGAAGGAAGAGTCAGATAATATCCATTAAGTCATCTTGTGAAGATGGAGCAATGTCTAGATGGCAACAAGTTCAATAGTGCAAAGAATGATTCAAATCTTCAATACCTGATCCAGTGGAAATGATTACCAGGTGAAGGAACATTTGGAGAACAAGACTTCATAAAGTGATCAAGCATGATCTACATTAGTATAGCCCTCAAGGGACTTGAGTCCTTTTTCTATCCGAGTGTATGGTGTAGGGGCATGCCAATTTTGTAAATATGGTCATATGATAGTTTTGGTGTGTTGAGTCTACATGTCATGCAATAAGGTCATAATAGACCATTTGAAATGTAATAGGTCATTTGGGGGTCCATTTTGTTAGTGTTGTCATATTTTGCAAATGTTGTCATGAGCAAAATTGCAAAATGCAAAAAAAGTGGAAGACCAACGGTCAAGTAGTTCAAAAGTCAGTTGGAATAGCTAGTATTCAGTTAGATATGTTTAAATATGCCTCACAAACTTTGAGGTAAAGGTGGGAAGACATTTGGAGATCAAATAATGCAAGAAAACTCAGTTTGTTTCTGAAATTTGACTATTTTTTTACTGTTCCCAAGGCTAGTACAGCCCTGTATGACCTAATAATGACATGAAACCAATTGGGTTTGATAGTTATCTGAATCTTCTTTCATTTGGTGTTATTTTAATTAAATTTTTATCACATTTTGAGAAAGTTATGGAACTTTTACTAAAAACTGCCTATTAACCTAGGTTTTGTGGGCTTGAATGGCAAAAACGTAATTTGAAGCACTTGCCACCATTGAAAAAATAAAAAAATTGGTGGAATGGTTGCATTTAGATAGGGTTTGATGTTCATAAAGGTTTCAAGAGGAGGGGGTAGAGTTTGATAAGTTTTTGTTGATGCCCTAGGTGCAAAACACCATGTTTTAGGCATGAAAGGATGGCTAGAGGCTAGGGTTTGATGAAAGACTTATGGAATTTGATTTGTAGTGGTTTGGGAAGCTTGTGTGGGTCATTTTTGATGTGGTTGAAGTGCTAGTAAGGTGGAATAAGGTTTCGAGTGCTTAGATCCAATAAGCCTCATGTGTGAACAAGCCAAAGGGACTATGTAGGATTGAGTTTTGGTGGGACAACAAATTTGTGACAAGTGGTTGAGGCAAAATCTACATGGGTGGTCCTTAGGTGATGTGACAAGACCCCAGGAGTGGAGTTTGTGAGTTTTTCATTTGATTTTCTCATAGGTGCTTTGGAAAATAGGGCTAATTGCCCTTAAAACAACATAGCAGCAATTTTTAGAAGGTGAAGGTTTGAAACAACCTCATGTACAAATTAGATATGTTAAAGAACACCATAAAGGGTATCTAGAATGTCAATCCTTTTGTGGGTTTGAGAGATATTTTGAAAGATATGCCCAATTTACACTGTTGGAAGTGTTACAAGGCAAAGATGGAGAAATTGTGAAAAGTCACCAAGTTATAGCCTTAAAGGTGAAAAGATCATTCAAAGTGGATTGAATTGTGTTTAATTTGACAAATTACTCCTTTCTCTACATAATGTAAGTACCTTTATTTTCTTATTGGTCTGATTCCCAACTAGAGCTTTGAACTCCTTAAACTTAAGAAATACCTCAGACTTAAGCCAAAGAAAATATATCCAAGTATACCTAAAATAATCATTAGTGAATGAAAATTAGTACAAAGATTGGCCAATGGATAGGGCATCCATAGGACAAAACACATTGCTATGTATCACCTCCAAAAGTCTCCTCTATTCTAGTGCTTCCAAAGTGCAACTACACTCTATTATGTTTGCCAAGCACACAATGTTCACAAAAGTCAATACCAATAGAACAATCACCATGAACTTCCACCATATCCTTATTGAACAAGATTTTTTAAACCTTTTCAACTTAAATGACCTAACCATAAATGCCACAACAACCTTGATTCAAATGTAGTTAAATTAACACAACTAGATAAGGTTCATGCATATATCCTATATAGAGTACCATCCCACACTCCTCGTGCAAGCACCAAATTACCCCTTACTAATCTACACCCTTTCTCATCAAAAGTGACATGAATTTTTGCATCAACCAGTTTAGACAAAGACATAAGGGGTATGTGCATGGAAATGGGGGACCAAAAGGGGGTCAAAAGTGGCCACTTTTTTTTTGAAATTAGTAAAAACTTATCTTGGATGAGAAATTGAAGATAGTCATGCTCAAAATTGGAAGATGTGATAAAAACAAGATTTGTAGTGCTCGGAATCTAGTTTCTAAACTACTATTTTTTTCTAAAAATTATGGAGATTAAGAGGTTCAAATAGGGGGAGCACACAAAGTGCTCCTATTTTTGTTAGAAAAACATTACATAGCGTTTGGTGTGATCCCCCTAAAATGTTGACTTTTTCTAAGTATTTCACAAATCACTTTAGTGGAAAATCAGCAAGCATCATGTATTTTATGCTTGATTTTTCTGTTGATTTTTTAATGAATATATGATTTTTTATGAATTTTCAAAGTGGACACATCCTAAAAAATGAAAATTTGAGCAAGCTCTCCCCTGTTTTTTTTGAAAACTAATTAAAAAAAATCAATGTGTATAGAATTGTGTCTAGAATCTAAAAATGTAATTTGTTTCAAATTTCAACGAATGCGTAAAAATGACACCAGAAATACTAGACATAGGTTTTTTGCAAAAAAAGAACACATTAGCAAAAGAAATTGAAGATGGAAACATTAATGTTATCAGATTTTAGAAAAAAATACATGGTTAGAAAGCTAATAAAAAACTTGAAGTCATCCTAGCACTTTGTGTATTAAAATTGAAAAATGTGTAAACTTGATGGAGATTGTGGGCGGGTAAAAACTCTATAACAATCCTAAAACAACAGATTTGAAACCCTACCTAAGCAATAAAGCCCTTAAACACCCAACAATGCAAGCATAAAGCATATAAAACCCTAGGATATTTAATGCATTTACTCCATTGCTAAATTCTAACCTAGCTCTAATGGTGTACTCAGACTTGCAGATCTGCAACTTAGATGGAAGCTCAAATGTCAACAATGGTTGAAGTCAAAATGCTCAAGTGGTGGTTGAAAATGGAGACATAAAAGGGGTTTTATAGAAAGTGAGAAATGAATGGAGGGTTGAGATTGATAGTTGCCTTAGGGCAAAGATCAATGGCTTACAATGATTTAGGGTTTCCTCTCACAAAAGGACAAATTTGATTTTTAAATTGGGGGAAATTGGTGAGGAGGTCAATGTTTAAAATTAAATAAATGGTGGGGATTTATGTACTTTTTTGTGAGGAAAGGGGGGAATGTGTTAGGATAAGATTAAATAAGTGAGGATTTATTTAACCTAGGGCTACGCTAATAATTTAAATAAATGAATATTTATTTAAATTAAAGGGGACAGGGATATTTGATGAGTGAATAATTAAATAATATAATTATAGAGGAATTTAGAAGAAGGGAGCTTAAATAATTAAAAATAAAGGAAATTTATTTAATTAAAAAGTGCAAAGAGGGAATGAACTAATTAAATAATTTTTTAAAATTATTTAATTAATAGCAGAATGTGGGAATTAAGGTGGAATGTGCGTGAAAATGTCGTTCACATGCCCAAGACACTTTTAAGTGTCTGCATTTTGCTCCTCTTTGATATAATGTCAAATCTGACGTTATATCAAAGAAAAGTTTGAGATATGTACTCTGAACATGCCCCAGTGTTTTTTAGGCAAAGCATGATGGTCTTATGCCCCCTTGGGAAAATTTTCAAATTTTCCTAAAAATTTCAAAAAAATTGGAATTTTTTTTGAATGATTGTGCGGGATGGCCAGATTGAGCTGAGTGTGCAGAAATGGTCATAAAAGGCACTCGCGATATGAAAAAGGTCTCTCCTTGGTCAAAATATGGAAAGATGGGGCCATTTAGGTCAAAAAGGCTTTATAAATAGCCACTAGAGGGGCCAAACTCCTCATTTGTGCACTTGAGTCTTAGCCATTTTAGAGAGCAGAGAGTGAGTCTGTGGAGAGTCTATGTGAATATGCTATCGAGATGTCGCCCATACTAGTTCACCAACACCGCGGATTGCTAGTTCAGACCTATGGGCGGCTCCCTGGGTCAGGTGCCCCGCTATGTAGCTGATCCTTCTTTGTCAATTTTTACATTTTTGTGCAGATTTAGGGGCCCAAAAATGGGGCATGTGTGCGGTGCACTTTTGTGCGCCGCATGCATCATTGCATGCACCTCTTGCATTTGGCAGTGCACCGCCTGCGCAAAGGTGCGATGCATACAATTTTTGGATCCGCATGCGTTAGTCAGTGTGATGCCTCCACTTGGGTGGTGCACATCCACTGGCCACGATGCATAGGATAGACAGTACGACTCATGAGCTTTAGTGTGCTGCATGCGTTGAGTAGTGCGACACATGCACGTGAGCGAGTCGCATATGTTGAGTAGTGCGACGCACCTGCTTACCTGTAATGCATGGGTTTAGTAGTGTGATGCATGAGTGTTTTTGAGCCAAAAGGTATGAATGTTGCCCTAATTCTTACCTGTGTTTGGCTTTCAATGTCGCAATGAAAGTTGATTGTAGTAACGTGTTGGCTTGGCTACATGAATGCATATGAGGTTGCCACCTATTTACACACGGGAGAGTTGTCCCACTGGATACCGGTTGCGGGACTCTTTGTCAATAGAGGAACGAGACACTTTAGCTGCACTGGGATTGTATGGTGTTGCTTTTATGCCCAAGATTTGGGCTAACCAAGGGCTACTAACAGTAGTCATGGAGAGGTATCACTCAGAGACTAGCTCATTTCATTTTCTAATGGGAGAGGCGACTGTGACGTTGCTTGATGTGTGGCAGATTCTTCAGCTTCACATTCATGGGGAGTGAGTAGTCTACAGTTTGGAGACTAGGTTGTCAGCACTACATTGATTATTTGAGACAATGGATGATGCTGCACTGGGTGTCGAGGAGCATGAGATACCTTGGGATACTTTGACAGATCACTATGATCGATTGATTGTGGTTATATGCACCTATATTTCTAGTTTGGTATGCCTTGATCGACGCAGCCATGGATTTCTGGTTGGCTGGGGAGAGATGTTGGAGGGGATGATGGTGGATGCAACTTCATATGCATGGGACCCTGCCTCTTAGCTTAGTTGTATCACCAATTGCACGGTGTCATATATCGAGGAGAGTAGTCGATTAGTTGCAAAGTGACCTTGCTCATGATATGGGCATGGGAATACATTACAGTGTGTAGGCTGCTAGTGGAGTGGAACATTTTGGATGAGCTATAATATGTGTTTTGTTATACTGGAGCAGTGCCACAGGTTCAGATGGGTGATGTGGGGTACTGGTGACATGTTATTGATCACATGGATTCATTTACTTGGATGCCATATAGAGATTGCTTCAGATGGTCAGAGGATGATAAGCAACTTCCTTACTATAGGCATACATGATATCTTATTGGTAGGATTGTACAGGCACAACATGTTATAGAGCGGCATTTGCCATCCTGAGTGCTTAGGCAGTTTGGGGAGTGGCAGGATGAGCCTATTGGTATCACAGAGTTTTCTTGGGTTACACAGGAGATTTCAATGTGGGGACCTATGATTCTAGTGTAGACAACTCTAGATGAGATTGCAGGGTTACAGCCAGTGGAGTGGGAGTATCATGATATTGCAGATCCAAGGATGACTCCTGCTTATGATGAGTGGTGGGCCACTCATAGGCCAGTTTCATATTTTCATCTTGATGCACCAACACTAGTGGAGCGGTTGGGACAGGGGTTGAGAGGCTGATTCAAAGGATGAGGCAGGGGTAGAGGAGATGGAGACAATAGAGGCAGAGATGATGGTGGAGCAAGTGGGGGTGGTAGAGGCAGGGGTCGAGGAGGTCAAGGCCAGGATGGACAGGGTAGGGGTGAGGCACTTGCCCCGAGATAGGAAGAGGGGGAGGGAGTAGTGGGCCATGCGGCCGTGGCCGTGTGGGAGATGCAGGTGCGAGATCCAACGAAGGACGTGCCCATGGAGGATGTTGGTGTGGGAGAGGAGATGGAGGAGACTAAGGAGGAGGAGGATGATGAGGAGGAGAGGATCAGGGATGATGATCTGTAGGATGTACCTCTCACAGAGGTGGGGGATAAGGGGGATGCCCGAGCCCACAGTGGAGATGTAGATGGGTGACTAGAAAACTTGCAGGCTTAGTTGGATGCCATGCGGCAGTGTGTGCATGAGGTGGAGGGGCATCTGCTTCAGAGGACAACTAAGAGAGACATGGCTGTGATTAGGGCATAGAGGGTAGAACAGCGGAGCATTGAGCTTGCCGCTATGCTGAGTGGGCCATCGACAGATTTTTCACAGGCGTTGGTGAGGTCAACACATGAGACTCAGTATTATAGGGGCCTCTATGAGAGTCTAGTGCCAGTAGATTAGAGAGCTCTAAGTTTTCAGAGTAGGAGTGACAGTTGACCCTGCTCCCACAGATCTCATAGTAGTGTGAGGTGGCCATCTCCTTATGACAAGCCTTCCAAATCAGGAGCAGTATGAGAGCACAGGGGTCTCCCACAGGGCCATTTTGATAGTTTTTTTATGTGGTTATCTTGATCGAGCCTGCATGCTCTTGCTTTTGATTGAGCCTGCGAGCTCCCTTTTTTGACACACATTCATGTATTGAGATTATACTATGACACACATTTTTTGATGATACATATGTGTGTGTGTGTGTGTGTGTGTGTGTGTGTGTGTGTGTGTGTGTGTGTGTGTGTGTGATGGACCCATTATGATTGATCCTATTATTATTTTACATGGTTATGATGGATGGATGATATGATATGTTTTTTATGCATTATGGTTTATGATTTAGGATGATGTAGTACTAGATGGCATGATGCTTATGATATGATGTAATGTTTACATGGTTTTGATGATGTGATGCATGATGTTAGCCCTAAATGCATATGTTGATATGATGGATGATATTTGATTTTTATGTGATGCTTATGTATAAAATATAAATGGGAATCGAATGAATGCCTAAATGATGTAGTGGTTGTATCTTGACAGCCCAACCAACCTATTCCAATGCTTGGTTTTCACAGAAACCTAGGACAACTAGTACTTCCTTTGTAATTAGGCCACTAGCCTTGTAGCCCTCTTTTTAGTTCTTTCAGAAGATATCTTTCATATGGGCCATCAAATTGGGAAAACAAGGACAATTCTGAGTACCCATTTGGTCCATTGTTGACATATTCCAAAATTGGTATTGGTTGTTTTAGAACAAAGGCTTCAAACTATATGACAGACATACTATCCACTAGGCCAATTAGGCCTCTTTTACAAAGACACTACTTGACAAATGCACCCCAGAACCACAAAACCTATTCTAGACCTCTACAGACATGGAAAAACAACAAATTTCATGGGTTTTAGTCTTGGAGATAACTTTTAGGTTGAAATTTCACTTATTGTAACCTCACTAGGCCTAATACATGGTCATATTAGGAACACTCTCTACAAAATGCTACTTGCACCCTGTTCTCCAACCCTACACCAATAGAAATCATTAAATCTATCTTAGACCATCCCATTCCACTAATTTTGGAGGAATCTCTCAGTGGAATGGCTCAATTATACATTGATTTGGCCTTCAAAACCCTAAATCAGGGTTTCTAAACTATCGTCAGGAGAATAGAGATAACTCACAACAAACTCAGTGATTTTTCCTCAAACCAAGTGCAAAAGAAAGTTAACTCATCACTCTTTCATATTCAATGACTTACAAGTTATGACTGTGTCGTATAGATCCATGGTATGGCTGGGAACAACAAAATTTGCAGGAAAGATAACAAAAAATAAAGCTTTTATTGGAATTTTGCCCTTCAAAACCTTCAACAACCTCTCCTCGATCTGTGTGAAGGATTTTGAACATGTTTCAAATACTTTCCATTGATCCACAACTAAATTTCAAACTGTGTGACCATTTTACAACCTCCAACATACATGATTTGTTAAGTGGCAAACTAAGTTGCAGAGCAACTCTCACAACCACTTACATTATTAGACCTTGTTTACCAAAATATGACTCAAGGACATAAAACATGACTCCAAACACATATGAATTGGTCATCTTGACCTTATTACATACAAAATAGTGACAAAACAACACAACTTGTCCTAGGATGTCCTAGAACCTTATTATGACAACCTCATAGCCAAGATTGGCTAAGGTGCTCTTGCACCATACAACTCCCCTAAAAAAGACTCATGTCACATGAGTGATGACTTGTTCCAGTTCCTCCTTTCCTTCCACATACATTCTGATCTGCCAAACCCCTTCCTTGATTCAGGCACTAAAAGCTTGCACCATACCCTACATCCTTGCCCTTGTTTACACTTGAACATGACTCATTCTTTGCAATCAGACCTGAATGTTGTCTACTAACTGTCCCTTGACCAAAATCTGACAATATTCTTGGCTTCATGCCTTCAAACAAATGCTTACTACAGGTTCCCTGAACTGTCTGCTTCTTTATGGAAACTTCATACAAACCCTCTACTTCATCCATCTCATAGAGCATTGTACCTGCAGTTCCAACTTGCTCTTCAACCTTGCTCTCAACCAAAGGACACACCATTGTTCCCACCAAGGTATTAGTGGTCCAATTCACTACCATTTCTTCCTTTGATCTTGATCCAGTCTTCACACCTGCTGCCATAACACTCTTATCTTCTTCCTTCTCAAGTTTTGCAAATTTCTTTGTCCCACACATGATCACCTTAGCCTCTTTACCCTTACCTTTGTCATCTTCCACAAGTGGAGTCAAAGTAAATGTCTGCCCATCCTTGCTTATGGTATATGTATTTACTCTTCCATCATATAATGTATGTTTATCATACTGCCAGGGGTTTCCAAGAAGTAAATGGCAATAATCCATGGGTACAATGTCACAAACCACCTTGTCCCTGTACTCGCCAATTTGAAATTAAACAATAGCTTGTTCATTAACTAAAAGTGATTGCTTATCACTCAACCAAGACACCTTGTATGGCAATTCATGAGGAATCTTTTGCAAATTCAGTTTACTAACCATTTCACTAGAAACCATGTTTTCAGTAGAACCTGAGTCTATAACAACTCTGCATACCTTGTTCTTGCACTTACATGTGGTTTTGAAAAGAGTCTTTTGATGCAATGGTTCCTTCTTCTTTGATGCCTTAAGAGTGGTCTTCCTCACCATCAATGCTTCCCCTATTTCAGGAGCAACAACTACATTCAGAGAACTCACACTCTTACAATCATCTTCTTGGACCATCTGCACTCTTGTCTCACTTCTTCTCTCATCCCCACTTCAAGTAGCACCAAATTTCTCAGGGAACTTGTAGGATGGATGACCAAATTCATTACAATGGAAGAACCTACCTAAAAACACATTTGAATTCCTACCTCCAAATCTGCCTCTTGTGCCTCTCCATCCACTTATGAAATCAGATTGCTCTTGACCTTTATTCACCTCTTCTTGACTCTCATTGACTTGTTTTGAATTTGGAAAAGATCCTCTGCCCCTAGAGGTGTTGCCTCTACCTCTAATTGTCTTATCTTTCCTTCTTTTCATTTTTTCTTCTACTCTAATTGCCATTTGATAACATTCTTCAACACTTTGTGGGTTTGCCAAAATTAATTCATGTTGTATGTTCAATCTTAAACCACCAAGGTACCTAGCAACGTTTTCAACCTCATTTTCATGATGACCAGACCTCATGCTTAATTTATAAAATTCCTCAGTATATGATTTCACATCTATTTCTTTTTGTCTTAAACTTTGAAGCTTTTTAAACTTTTGAACTTCATAGTCTTTGGGTAAGAACTTAACTTTGATTTTTGCCAACCATCTTGTCCCATGACACAATCTTGGACTTACTTTGTTTTCTCCTTTCTGATTGTAGATAATCCCACCATAACAAAGCATGACCTATCAGCTTGGTCTTTGCAATCTTCACTCTCTGCTCCTCAAGAACATCATCACACTCAAAGTGGTTATCCATAGCTGCAATCCAATCAAGCAATTCTTCATCATTGAGACTTCCTCCATACTTTTGCACATCTATTTTCACCTTATGTTTGTCCTCTTTTACTGCCTTCAACAATTTGGCCATTCTCTAATCCTCAGGGTCTAACTCTTCTTCTACATCCTCATATCCTTCATCTTCTTCTTCCTCTGACTCACTCTCTTCCACATATCTTCTTTTGTTTGTCTCCAAGGATGCAATCCTTTCCTCTAACTCTCTCATCTCTCTAGCATGTCTATCCTTCAACTCCTTCATATCTTTAGCCATATCTTTATTTTTTGGAGGCATCTTGATAACATGTCTCTTTAACTTCTCCCTTGTTCTTCACAAACCTACAAATTTCACTCAAAAGACCTACTCCCTGATGCTATGATACCACTTTGATGCAATGGTGGTATCTTGATAGCCCAACCAACCTATTCCAACACTTGGTTTTCACAAAAACCTAGGACAACTACTACTTCCTTTGTCATTAGGCCACTAGCCTTGTAGCCCTCTTTTTAGGTCTGTAAGAAGATATCCTTCATATGGGGCATCAACTTGGGAAAACAAGGACAGTTCTGAGTACCCATTGGGTCCATTGTTGACATATTCCAAAATGGGTATTGGTTGTTTTAGAACAAAGGCTTCAAACTATATGATAGACCTACTATCCACTAGGCCAATTAGGCCTCTTTTATAAAGACACTACTTGACAACTGCACCCCAGAACCACCAAACCTATTCTAGACCTCTACAGACATGGAAAAACAACAAATTTCATGGGTTTTAGTCTTGGAGATAACTTTTAGGTTGAAATTTCACTTACTGTACCCTCACTAGGCCTAATACATGGTCATATTAGGCACACTCTCCACAAAATGCTACTACCACCCTGTTCTCTGACCTTGCACCAATAGAAATCATTAAATATATCTTAGACCATCCCATTCCACCAATTTTGGAGGAATCTCTTGGTGGAATAGCTCAGTTATACATTGATTTGGGCTTCAAAACACTAAATCAGGGTTTCTGAACCGTCTTCAGGAGAATAGAGATAACTCATAGAAAACTTAGTGATTTTTCCTCAAACCAAGTGCAAAATAAAGTTAACTCATCACTCTTTCACATTCAATGACTTACAAGTTATGACCATGTCGTATAGATCCATGGTATGATTGGGAACAACAAAATTTGTAGGAAAGATAACAGAAAACAGAGCTTTTATTGGAATTTTGCCCTTCAAAACCTTCAACAACCTCTCCTCGATCTATGTGAAGGCTTTTGAACATGTTTCAAATAGTTTCCATTGGTCCACAACTGAATTTCAAACTGTGTGACCATTTTACAACCTCCAACATACATGATTTGTTCAGTGGCAAACTAAGTTGCAAAGCAATGCTCACAACCACTTACATTATTAGACCTTGTTTACCAAAACATGACTCAAGGACATAAAACATGACTCTAAACACATATGAATTGGTCATCTTGACCTTATTACATGCAAAATAGTGACAAAACAACACAACTTGTCTTAGAATGTCCTAGAACCTTATTATGACAACCTCATAGCCAAGATTGGCTAAGGTGCTCCTGCACCACTAAATGCCAGATATATGATTTGATGATTTTATATGATTTATTGCAATGTTTATACCTATGATGATGATGATTGATGATAATGATGATGACATGTGATGGAGTAACACTTGAGTGTATGTAGGTTAAATGATCTAATGTTGTTTTGATGTGTCACAATAGGATGTAAGAAGAGTGGGAGAGTGGAAGAAATAGCAATGGAGAAAGAGAGGATTGGATGAGGAAATGAAGAATTAAAGGGGAGTGGAATTTGACTTTGCCATAATAGATGTTGAGCTTTTGTAATGCGGTTACTGCGTATCATCATAGTACTTATTGTATCAAAGGATGATGAATGCCATGGTACATTGCGACCAAGGCACAAAGTGTGGTCCTTTGGGAAACAAACACACAAAACAGACAAGGATTGCCAGGCTTATCCTGAGTCACTAAGGCACCTTGTCGGATCATGTGATGACAACAAATATAGGTGTATAAGTCTTGATACGTAGAGGTGTCTATCCAATCCAATGTATAGGATGTATTTGATCCACCCAATAGTATCCTAGTCACACACAAGGAACTCAGTTGCACCAGTCATTTTGCCTAGACAAACCACAAACAACAATCAAAGAAAATAAGTCTTGCCCCATCCTTGCCTCTCTTCATCTCTTAGGGACTGCCATGAGAATCATAGGAACAAGATTACAGAAAAACCAACCAAATTAAAGTGTGAGATAAAGCCAACAACCATCAGATCATGTGTTGAGTGTAGATGTGCTTGCCTGAACGATTGTGATAGGTTGAATGATGCCTAGTTTTAGGAGAGGAAGGATGCCGTATAAGACATTGAGTCTTCTTTTGACAATGCGACCTCCTATATAAGGCAGATGAAAGTTGCAGGATATCTTGTTTAAAGATGCCACATGTGGTCTGGTTTAAAGATTGTCACATGTTTGTGACATGGTTGGTTTGAGATGAGCAATGGTGTCCAAAAGAAGAGTGTTGTCATCTAAGGCATGGAGCCTGGTTTTGACTACATCCCATGCTTGTTGTCAGACACGTGGTTGGGAGTGTTGATTGGTCACAGTGATAGTTGATTATCACAGTGGGGATGATGAGTGGCAATGTCCTGGCTATGTTGTTGAGCTATCTTGTTTGAGTGTTTTTGGATGCTTGTTGTTTGCGCTTGCTTGTAGTGTCTTTCCTGTTAAATGACAACTTATTGTGGTGACATGACAAGATGGGCCCTAAGGGGTTGACCTAGTGCCTCGGGGGCTCATCAATGATGGCCTTGCCTATGTGAAAGCTCAGAGGTAACATAGTTCAACAAGGGTGGTCTTGGTTTGACCTAGGACCTAAGGGAATGCCTTGGGGGCACATCAGAGATGGCCTTGCCTACGTGAAAGCTCAGAGGCAATGTAGTTCGATTTATTGGTTTGACACCGTGTGACCATTTTTTGGGTATTTTTGGTGACTATTTGATGTTTTTATGTTTTTTGGGAATATTTGGATGTTTTTTATATTTTTGGCGATATTTTGATTTTTTGGGTTTTGAGGATATTTTGATTTTTTTAGATTTTGTTGATATTTCAATTTTTTTGGGTTTTATTGATATTTCAATTTTTTGGGATTTTGTGGATATTTTGATTTTTTTGGGTTTTGTTGATATTTCAATTTTTTTGGGTTTTGTTGATATTGGTGTCCACCAACATTGACCTTAGGATCATGAACTACCCCCAACCAGGTGAAATAGCATGATGTTTGTGTTTTTTGGGAATATTTGGATGTTTTTTATATTTTTGGCGATATTTTGATTTTTTGGGTTTTGAGGATATTTTGATTTTTTTAGATTTTGTTGATATTTCAATTTTTTTGGGTTTTATTGATATTTCAATTTTTGGGGATTTTGTGGATATTTTGATTTTTTTGGGTTTTGTTGATATTTCAATTTTTTTGGGTTTTGTTGATATTGGTGTCCACCAACATTGACCTTAGGATCATGAACTACCCCCAACCAGGTGAAATAGCATGTTATGGCGAAGGCGAGGTGGAAGAAATGTGAAGATAATGAAATGTTAACTTGTTTGTAGGCCATGAGAGGGACATTATGATACGTGATGGAGTGGGAAGAGATTATTATGGAATAGGGATCTTGGACATGAGTGATGGTAGACAATGGAGTAGAGATCAACTACACACGGCGCCTGTTTGCTAGGTTTTCACCATGGTACTTATCCAAAGCGCCACAGAAGTAGTTTTCACTTCTGGACAATTTTTTTAGGTATAGTACCGCTGAAGGTGCATACTGTTAATGGGTTCTGGTAAGGGCTCACCTTCAAGAGTGGCTAATTGATATGCACCAGACCCATAGGTTGCAGTGATGACATAGGGCCCTAGACAATTTGGCTCAAATTTTCCTGGCTTCTCTCGTTCCATCTAATTTTGGGGATTTTCTTTTAAAACTAGGTCGCCAATGTTGAAATGTCAGACTTGGACCCTTTTGTTGTAGCTGTGGCAGAGATGATTCTGATAAGCCTATAGATGTGTTAGAGCATTTTGTCTTCTTTTATCTAATATCTCAAGTTCCTGTAGCTAGGATGTCCTGTATCCTTCATCATTGACCAACTACCGCAATGACACTCTCAAGGCGACTAGACCTCTATGGGAAGGATAGCTTCAGAGCCATAGACTAGGAAATAAGGAGTGGCTCCGGTGGGTGTGCGGATGTTGGTACGGTAGGCCTAGAGGGTGGGGTTTAGCTAGATATGCTAGTCATGGCCAGCATCATTGAGAGTCTTTTTCAATATTTTTATGATGGTTTTATTATACGCCTCGGCTTGGCCATTCCCTTGTGGATAGTATGGAGTGGTGAAGTGGTGTTGGATGTGGAATTTTTCATAAAGTTCGTGGACATCCTAATTCTTGAATGGGTGGCCATTGTCCATTATGATGGATTATGGGACACCATACCGACATATGATATAGTTGAGGATAAACTTGGTGATTTGTTTGCTAGTAATGTATGTCATGGGAATGGCTTCAATCCAGTTTGTGAAATATTTAGTGGCAGTGAGGATGAATTTATGTCCGTTTGCAGAGGTGGGGTGGATTTTTCCCATGAGGTCAAGCCCCCATTGAGAAAATGGCCATGGAGATGTAAGTAGTTGCAGGTCCTGAGCTGGTGCGTGCACAAGATCCCCATGTATCTAGCATTGTCTACACTTTTTTGTGAAATGGCATGCATCTTTTTCCATTGTTGGCCAGTAATAACCTTCTCTGATGATTTTCTTTGCAAGGGTAGGACCACTCAATTGAGCTCTACATATACCCTCGTGTAATTCTCATAGGGTTGTTTGTGCTTCTTCCAAATCGAGACATCTCAGGAGGGTATTATCAAATCCACAGCCGTATAGGGTGTCACCAATGATGGCATATCTAGCAGCTTGGCGTATGAAGGATTTGCTTTGGTTGGATGAGAGGTTAGCAGGTAGGGTATGATCATGTAAATAGGTGTAAATATCATGGTAGGGGGACGTGGGACCAACAATTTTGCACACGAACTCAAATTTTAGGATATCAAAGGCGGGGACCAATAGTTGATCCACCAATAACTCGAACTGAGTTACATTACTTGGGATATCTAGGAAAGATCCAATGGTTTCCATTGCGTTGGCTGCTCGATTCTGGACCCTGGGAAGTTGGTCAAAGAGCACCGTGTCAAAGTATAGCCTGAAACTATCCACCATTCTTTTATAAGGTATGAGCTTTTCATCCTTGGTGTTGTACTCATTGTTGACTTGTTTGATGACCAATTAGGAATCACCAAACACTTGCAATGTTTTGATTTTCCAGTTGACAACCATTCAAAGTCTTGTGAGCAATGCTTCGTACTCTGCTATGTTATTTGTGCAAGGGAAGGTAAATTGGAACACCTTGGGGATAGCATCACCTTGAGGAGTAATAAATAGAATACCGATGCCTGACCCATGATTTGTACATGAGCCATCAAAGAATAATGTCTAGATTTTGGGTCCATCTACTATGAATATTGATTCATCAGGGAAGTCAATGACCATAAGATGATTTGCTGGTGTAGGTGCTTCGACAAGATGGTCTGCAATCACTTGTCCTTTGATTGCCTTTCTGTCAACATATTCTATATCAAATTCACTCAATACGATAACCCATTTGGCCAGTCATCCTGTCAGAGCTGCTTTATTAAGTACTTTAGTGGGTCAATCTTAGAAACCAGCTTTGTCTTATGATTCAACATGTAATGTCACAGCTTTTGGGTAGCAAAAATTACAGCGAGGCAGGCATGTTCAATATGACTGTAGTTTAGTTCATATCCTACTAGGGTTCAACTGATGTAATAGATTGCCCTTTCCTTTCCCTCTTCATCATTTTGTGCTAACAATGCCCCTAGTGTTGAATTGGTTGTTGATATGTACAATAAAAGGAGATTTCCTGGGATCAGTGGTCTGAGGACTGGTGGTGACACCAAATAGTCTTTGATCTTTTCAAAATCTATTTGGCATTGTTTTGTCCACACAAATGGTAGCCCTTTGTGAAGTAAGTGTTGAAAAGGTTGACATTTATCCGCAAGTTGTGCAATAAACCTCCAGATGGATTGCAACTTTCCTTGTAGGCTGCACAACTATTTTAAGGTAGTGGGTGGAGGCATTTCTAATATTTCTTTTACTTTGGTGGGGTTGACTTCTATTTCTCAATGCGAAATAATGTAGCCCAACAATTTTCCTGATGTAATGCCAAACACACATTTCTTAGGATTTAATAAAACCTTGTATTCTTCTAGGCATTTGAATAGTTTATCTAACACATCAAGAGGGGAGCTTCTGGTGATTGATTTGGCCAGTAGGTCATCAACATAATCTTCCATACATGTATGCATATAGTCATGAAATATAGTTGTCATCACCCTCTGGTATGTAGCGCCCGCATTTTTGAGACTGAAGGGCATGACGATCTAGCAGTATGTGCCCCAAAGACATGTGAAAGTTGTTTTATGCTAATCTTCCAATGTTATTCGTATCTGATTATACCTAGAAAATTCTTCCATTAAGGAGAGCATTTCGAATCCGGCTGTCAAGTCGACTATGATGTCTATGTTTGGTAATGGAAAATCATCTTTCGGACATGCCTTGTTCAAGTCATGAAAGTCTTCACATATTCTGATTTGGCCATTGGGTTTCATGACTGGTACAAAGTTAGATACCTACTCTGGATAATCAATTGGCCTGATGAAGCTGACATCAAGGAGCTTTTTCAGTTCTACCTTCACTAGTAATGCGATCTGTGGATGCATCTTTCGTAGCTTTTTCTTGACGGGTTTGGCATTTGATAGTAGTGGCAAGTGATGTAGGACAAATAGTGGGTCAAGCCCAAGCATATCAACATATGACTTGTGATAGGTAAAAATCAAGTTAATAAGATCAAGCATATAAATCTTTGAATTCAGGTTGTTCTTGTTCTATGAGTGACTTGACAAAGTGAATAATCTTGGGCACTTCTTCAGTGCCAAGGTTGGTTTCCACATTCGCTTCAACTAAGAGGGGTGATTTTTCCTATGTAATAAGCAACACTTCTAGCCCTCCATCCTTGGGTGCCTCAGGGAGGTTTTCACCCTCAGATATGTCCTTTATTTTTACTTTTGAATGGTCTAAGGGTGCCTTTCAGTTTTCACCTAGAGACCTATTTTTTTCTTTTTTCTTTTCACTTTTGCAACTAGAGGGCGGAGTGGATTCTCCAAAGTATGCAGAGTTGTCTAAGTTCATGATATAGCCAACTTTATGATCCCCAAGAGGTAATCCTTTACAAAGTCCCATGAACTCAGCTATCGCTTCGTCATTCTCAAATAGATCTAAGCTAGGTGGATCTTGTTGGTCTCGGTCGATGAGCTCGGGATGGACTAAGGGTAAGCCATCATCGGTGTTTAGGTAACTTATGGTAATGGGTGTCAGGGTGCAAATGGACGTGTTATCAGGATCCCAAAAGATAGTGATCCAGGGAGCACCCTCAGGGAGGTCAGGCGTGGATGATTTAGGTGTGACGGTAGTGGAAGGTGTGGGCAGATTGGGTGTGGATGGTTGGGGTTCAGGTTCGGGAGGATCCCTTGATGTCTTGACTTCTCTGGAAGTACTCATTTATCCTCTCAGAAGTAACTTGGTACGTGGAGCCCTATCTCTTTATGAGGTATATCCCAACCCTTTGTTAGGTGTCCGCCTTGTTGGCTGAAGAGGCTCGGTGCATCCATTTCCATTGGGTCCAAGTCCACTATTCCCATCATATCTCTATTTTTTGACAAACTCGTATCCCTTACCATATTGTTCTACGGGCAATTTGATATGTTTAACTTCTTCTTCTTCTTCCTTATAGAGCCATGTGGATATGTCCTCACTGATGTCTTCTTTATTGAGTTTGCCCCACTTTGTGAATGTGGTGGAACTAGCTGAGAGAGTTTGCTTTGGTGGAATAGGGCTGGGCCTTCCTTGAGACTTAGGTGATGCAGGTAGTTTTCCAATGTAGTATGACCTTTCCATTTTGTACTCACCACATCCTTTGTCTTGGATTTGAATTTTAGGGTTGATAGGTGGAGTGAAAGTGATAGGGGATTTGGATAATGCAGATGGGTCGACATAATTGGATGAAGTGAATTGCGAGATTCCTCGTTTACAGGCACCTAATGTTGGGGTACCTCTCTCAGGTGGCTGCAGTATTGTAAGGCATCGGGATCACCATGGATGGTGACTTCCATGCCATCATAGGAGAATTTGATGCACTAGTGGTAGATGGAAGGGAAGGCCTTCATGGCATGTATCCATGATCGACCAAGGATAAAGTTGTATGGTAGCTCGGTATCCAAGATATGGAATACAATGTTCTATGTGGTGGGCCCAACCCTTACAGGTAGGGTGATGACTCCCTTGGAAGAGTGTTCAACATCATCATATGCCTTGATAATGATTCTTTTGGTTGAATTGATGCAAGCCTCTGAGTAGCCTAGGGTTATTACCAATTTTAAGGGATAGATGTTCAATCCTGCTCCACCGTCTACCAAGACTCGTCAGATTTTATGTTTGTTGCTAAAAACTTCTAGGTGAAGAGGGTCGGTGTGATTTGGGCGATGTGAAGGTACACAACATTCTATGAAGGACATGCTGTTCATAGTGGCTAAATGTGCCACCATGGCCTGGAATTGATTAACATTTAGATCAGTGGGAACAAACAATTCTAGGAGCACTTTGTCTAGAATGGCCTTATGTTTAGGTGAAAGGTAGAGCAATTTGAAGATTGATATTTGAGCGGGGGTCTTCTTTAGATGGTCCAAAAGGTTATATTGACCTTTGGGTTGTGGAATGGATGTATTGGTAGGGTTGTGGGGAGCAATTTGCAATGTTATCTTACCTTTTTGAGTGGTCACGGTGCATTCTGGACAGGCTTTAATGGTGATCATAGAAATGTTGCTATTGTATGCACAGATGCTGCTAATGGTATAGTCATAAGCAATATTGTTGTAGTTAATGTTCTCATGTGGTTTGGTTCTGGATGTAGAGGCCTTTCCTAATCCATGATTTTGCAAAGGGTCAGTAAAGATGGTATGATTAGTGTTGGGGGAACTAGTTGAATTATCTACGCCTACAATACCCCTGTCAATGAAGTCTTGAATGATTTTTTTCGATTTGTAACAGTTTGACATCTTATGACCTTTGATCCTATGGTAATCATAGAAGTCATTGTCATTCCATGATGAAGGTTTAAAAGATGGGTCATATTGTCAAATTTCTAGGAATTGGATAAGGTTGTTTTACAATAACTTCTGTAGGACTATTTCAATTAGCTTTGTCAAAGGCGTATAATTGTGTTGGGGCGTGTTATTTCTAGGTGGCAGTCTCCATTGATTGTTTTGAATTGCATTTGCAGTTTTCTATTGTAGTTGAGGTTGTTGTTGTTGTTGTTGCACATGTGGTTGGTTATTTGTCACGGGGGGTGGTTGGAGTGTGATGACAGGACCAGCCCTAAATACCTTGGCATCCACTACCCCATCATTGGTGACATTCTTATTCCGAGCCCATGTCTTATTTTTGTCGTAGGGTGTGTTTTGCATGTTTTGGTTCTTATTAAAGATCTTTATTATGCATTTGGAGATAAGATCTTTTTCGATGGCTATCCCCTTCTCGACCACTTTTCTGAAGGAGGTGTAGCAATGGATTTGCAGTTGATGCATGAGCTCTTTGTTGAGGTTTTCTACAAATATGGGCACTAGTTGATTCTCAGGAATATGACAAGGGAATTTACTTTCTAGGCCCCTCCACCTTTGGAAGAAAGAGATAAAGGTTTCTCCATCTTCTTGTCTTGTTTGGCTCAAGGTGGCAATGTTTACGTCTATCTCTATGTTATAGGAAAAGTGCGATATGAACTTGTCTGTGAGTTCCGTCCATGTTCATATCCCCATGGAGAGGTGCGTGAACCACTCAAGAGCTTGGCCTGTGAGACTCCTTGGGAAGAGTCTCATCAAGTAGGTATGATCATAGGTGAGCTCGAGACAAGCAGTATGGAACTCGCGTACATGCTCAACGGGACTCCCCTTTCCCCTATATTTGTTAAAGTTAGGTGTAGTGAAATTCAAGGGGAAAGGAGGCATGTAAATCCTTTTGTCAAATGGATATGGGCATAGGTCCTCCATAGAGTATGGTTTCTTTGTCCCTGAGACTTGTAAACTCAAGAATTGTTGTTTTATCTTATCCAACTCTTGAGTGAGGGCTTCGACGGGTGTGTTGGTAGTGTTTGCGACCGTGTCTAAGTAGGGATTCGTCATGTTATAAGTTCCCAAGTTGCCAACAAGATGGATGGTGTTGGTGTTCATGTTGTAATGAGTGTGTAATGGTATTCTGTTTTGATTTTGGTTGTTGGTTGAGAACGATACGTTAGGGTTGATGTATCTATAATGGTATGGCATGCTTGTGGTGTTGAGGTTTTGAAATGAAACGTTAGGACTTACTTGTTTGTTGGGATCGATATATGAGACATTAGTTGCATTGTTGTTGTTGGTTCCAAGTGGATCTATGGGGTTTGAGTTGATGTACGATATACCCAAGCCTTAGCCAGTTGTGTTGTTATGTTGGTTGAGGGGGTTGGTGTTGAGATTGCTCGTGTTGGTATTATAGTTGGATCCAATGTTCATGCTTGCATTTGTCATGGAATTAACTCCTTGGGTTTGGGCTTGCAAGGTCACAATGTGTATCCTTTGTGTTCTCTTAGGTTGACCTTGAGGGTTCGCCAAGAAAATAAAAGGATTTGATGTGTGAGTCATGACGTTTGTGTTGTTTTCCTCAAAAGGGGGAGGTATGTTTACCATGATGGATTCATGTGAGGTTTTCCCTAGAGGTATGTTGACATGTTCTTGGGTCTGATTTACATGATGATTAGAGGATGAGGCACAACTTTGTCTTGTCATGGTAGCATTAGAGGGCCTTACTATAAGGGTGCTTATATCAACACCTTTGGGAAGTTTAGTTCCATTTTGTATGAGGTGCAAAAGATAGCTTTGTGGGTCTGCAATAATCATTTCATCTAGGATCTTCAATACTCTAGGGTTTTGTCCTGTGGCTTCAAGCACTTCAGGTGTAACCCCGGATTTGTCATCTTGCAAGAAGACATTGTCAAAGGGGTTCCCCATGTTTCGACTAGGTTTTTCATTGGGAGTGGTGCCAAATCTCATATTTTCAATGTGAGAGTCTTGGGGATGTTCTAAGTCTTCTTCTCCCTTTCTTTTCTTTTGCAACCATGTTTCAACCGTAAAAGACGTAGGTAGTTTATGCAAGGTGAAAAATGACAATGCTAAGTTTTTGGTATTTTTTGGGATAAAATGAAAATGTAAGTTGTGAATGCAATTCTAAGGGGACCTAAGGTTTTTTAGAATGAAGATGCAAATATATGATGATGGAGACGACCTAAGCGCTCTAAGGTTAAAAAAATGAGTGTATGGATGTGGTCTAAATGGTTTATGTAAGGTGGAAATAGGGATATGTTTTGGTATTTTTGCGAGGATGCAACTATGTTGATGCAATGATCTAAGGGTTTTGCCCAAGACTAGAGGTTAACGATTTTTAATCTTTGCAAAAGTCTAGCTCCAATAGGATACTATTTGTCTACTAATGACTCTCAAAGTACAAATCGGGTTTGTCAAGACCTTGGATTTTTAGTGAGAGAGGGACGATTGATTGAAGCAATTTTGGAAAGTGGACTTATACTAGTCAAATGAGTATTAGGCCCACGTTAGGATGGATCGAATGAGAATAATGCCAAGGTCTCTTAGTCCAATTTTGCACTTATGAGGCAGTCACACTTTGACAGATTCTCCTTATGTTTCAACTTAGGTAGATTAATAAGTTGAACCTCTATTTCTATTGATGTCTAAGGTGGAGGTGCTCAGATTTCTAAGGTTTCTAATGTTTCCTAAATGTTGTGGCCTAAATCTTAAGAAAATGAAGGATGGTAAGTGAGTGAATCCTAAGGAATGAAAACCTACAGGTTTGAAATGTGTTTAGTATGGTTGCAATTGAATCTGATTGGGAGAAAAAGATTTCAAATCTTCCTAAGGTTCAAAAAATTGTTCTCAGGCGGATGCGTAAAACTATTCTACTCATGCGTTGTACTGTTCTTCTTAAGCGTTTCAGGATCAGGCGGGTGCGTTTCACTATAACCTATGTATTGCACTGTTGAGCTTATGCGTTTCACTATTCAGTAGAGGCATTTTATTGTTTGGTGGATGCCGTGCACTATGTAGCAGATGCATTTTACTTAGTCTTATGCATTGTAGAAGGTTTCTTATGCATTTCACTATTCAGCACATGCATTTTGCAGTCTTAGCAAGCTCTAAAATCAATTTTTCCTAAGTTTGTTTGATGATTTTGTGACAAATCAGAAAGCACATCAGTGATGAAAACACTCAGAAATTAGTCTTGTGGCTATGTCCCTTGCTTGTTTGATGTTTTTTGGTGACAAGATCTTTTGAAAACACTTAGAAAACAAGCATGACCCTATGGCTAGGCAAGGACTATACTTGTTGAGTTCCCACTTGGTTTTACTTAGCCATGCCTACTTATGGTGTATAGCTCCAAGAACTTGGGGCATGAGCTCCCCCTTACAATGCACTCACTTCTCAGGCACACCAAGTTCCAAGTCCTTAAGACGCGCAAATCTTAAGATACTTTGCTATCTCTGCCATAAGCCGCGAAAATGTGGGATGGCTATCAAAGTTCATTCTTCTGATCTCCTATATCAGCAAGTAGAGGGTTTTTGGCCACTAAACAAAGAGGTTCTAGTGTATATCCAGGGGATCAGCACCCCATGAGTATCCAGCAAGCCACTTAAGGCTTTAACTAACCCTACTAGGAGTTCAATATACACAAGGGTACTCCTCCTTTCGAGCTAGCATTGTATGGTGAGCGCTCATACCGGTTAGACTTGGCTTTCGCCTTATCCTCAATTTATATAGCGGACCAGATGAAAGTACCACTTGGGGTCACAAATGAGTTCTCCTTGTGGATGTGTCTCAAAAGAAGGCCCACTCTAAGGCTCAAACAAAAGAGACTTAAGTGCAAAAATACTTTTGGTCCCCAAGTTCATATGAAAATGTGAGGGGAGAACATATGTATTTTTGACCTTAGCCACACTAAGCAATGTTCTTTTTTAGCCTTTTGGATTATGTGGGGTGTGATTTATTGAAAGTGTAGTGGAGAGATTTTGATTCCCAAGGTCACCAAGGGTGCGAGGGAAGAGCATACACTTTTCCACTTTATTAACAAAAATCACAAGACATGGCAAACAAGATGCAATTTGTTTTTATCTTTTTTAAATGAATGAAAATGCAAGTTAATTTGTTAACCCAAATGAGTGAAAAGATGCAAAATTTGTGGTTCGTTTTAAATCCAATACGTGAAAATACAAAGTTGTTGTTCTTTTTAACCCATGAAATGTGAATAATGCAAGGGTTGTGGTTCTTTTTAATCGATATGAATGAGGTTCATTTTAATCCCAAAATGAGTGTAGGTTTGCAAACAGAAAATTGCATTGTTCTTTTAACCCAAATTGCAAAGTATTCCTAAGTTAAACCATACACACATTCATGAAAAACCCTAAGCAACAAGTTATGTTTTGCAATTCAAAATGTTTCTCCACACCATAGGTTGCAAACCCAAAAATTAGTAACAGAAAATTCTAACTCTACTGTTCAAAACAAAAAAAACCTGAATGAAGAAATTTTTGAAAACTTTTCTATTTTTATCCCAGTCGTATGCATTGCACAGAAAGTGCAGGCGGTGCACTGTTAGGCGTATGTGTTTCAGAAACCAATGCATTCAGTGTAATGCTATGTGTATGCAGGTTAGTTTAGCTTAGGTAGTGCACTGAGCAACTTATGCATCGTAAAAACTTGCATAGGCATTGCACAATTCCTGCAACCAAATTTTAACAGAAAACCCTAACCAACAAGCAAAAAGAAAACATTTTATGAGAACTAATATTAAACCCTAGGGTTGCAAGGTCAGTTCCTGAGTGCCAGAGAGATGCGAAACTTTCAAGCACTAATAGGATTTACCCAAATTGCAAAACCATTAAGTGTAAACCCTAGACAAGAATCTTTGTAATATTCAAAACTCCTAATGCTTAAAAACCCTAGTGACAGATAAAACTAGAGAGTAATCTAAGCAAACAGGATGTGCAAAACAAGTTATAACCCTGTAAAACAAGTGAAAACCCTACAAAATAAACTAGGTTAGGATTATTTCAAAGTAAAACAAAAGATTTTAACCTAAAATAGAAGCATATGCATTGTAAAGTTTTTCTCAAGTGGTGCAAAATCAATGTAGACGTCACGCCATACGGTTGAAGCATCACACAAAGGAGCACATGCATCGTACTGATCTGTGGATGCGTTGCACAAACCTGTAAATTTCAAAAACCCCTAAATTTGAGGGATGTATGGATGATTCACATCGGGTTCACCAATGTGGGCAGGTAAAAACTCTACAACAGTCCTAAAACAACAGATTTGAAACCCTACCTAAGCAATAAAGCCCTTAAACACCCTAGAATGCAAGCATAAAGCATATAAAACCCTAGGATATTTAATGCATTTCCTCCATTGCTAAATTCTAACCTATCTCTAATGGTGTACTCAGACTTGCAGGTCCGCAACTTAGATGGAAGCTCAAATGTCAACAATGGTTGAAGTCAAAATGCTCAAGTGGTGGCTGAAAATGGAGAGGTAAAAGGGGTTTTATAGAAAGTGAGAAATGAATGGATGGTTGAGATTGATAGTTGACTTAGGGCAAAGATCAATGGCTCACAATGATTTAGGTTTTCCTTTCACAAAAGGACAAATTTGATTTTTAAATTGGAGGAAATTGGTGAGGAGGTCAATATTTAAAATTAAATAAATGGTGGGGATTTATTTAATTTTTTGTGAGGAAAGGGGGGAATGTGTTAGGATAAGGTTAAATAAGTGAGGACTTATTTAACCTAGGGCTAGGCTAATAATTTAAATAAATGAATATTTATTTAAATTAAAGGGGACATGGATATTTGATGAGTGAATAATTAAATTATTTAATTATAGAAGAATTTAGAAGAAGGGAGCTTAAATAATTAAATAAATGAAATTTATTTAATTAAAAAGCGTGAAGAGGGAATGAACTAATTAAATATTTTTTTTCAAAATTATTTAATTAATAGCAGAATGCGGGAATTAAGGTGGAATGTGCGTGAAAACGTTGTTCGTAGGCCCAGGACATTTTTAAGTGTCTATAGAGATCACACTCGATATTTAGTTGATTTTTTAAGTTTTGTTGAAAACTCATCTTTGGCATCCAAATGGTAGGTCCAACCCTTTGGGTTGGATGCCCAAGGAAAATGCAACCCTTAGGGTTAGAATATTCCAAAGCAATAAAAAACATGCTCGCATTATAATGCACTCACATTTTATATTGGTTAAAATGCTAACCAACGGATTGCAAAAAGGCATATCATGTGATTTTGGCCCACATTGTCTATTTTATTCCCCTATTCTGCACTTTTTCTGACATACAAAGACACTTTTCATGCTTTTGAGGATCTATAATGATTGGTTGACAAAATTAGTTCACTTTTTGTTCTTGTATCAATGTAGAAGATTCCAATTACATGTTTTTAAATCAAAAAATTAATATTGCAAATCATTGTTTTCATGTTTTGACAAACTGGAATACTTGATTGACAAAATTAATTAGTATTTTGTCTTACATTGACAAAATACATTCTAATTGCATGTTTTGTATGTAAATTTGATAAATTGTTTGTTGTTTTTTTGTGTTTTTTTACCATTTGTTTTAGATTGATGCAGAATTCAATATCATGCCAAGGAAACAACCAAAAACTCAAACACCAGAGGAGCATGAAGTCGAGAATACAAAGAAAAGAGAATGAATGAGACAACTTCATGAAAATAGGAAATTAAACTCGATAAATGAAGATCAACCATCATTGCCAATTGAATTGGATCATGAAGCATCCAAGAGAGAAAGGATTTGGAGAAACAAAGGGAATGAATGAAAAAACTTCATGCAAGTAAGAAATTGAATGTGAGAGTTGTGTTGGGAATTAAGGTGTCTCAACCTTTGCAAATTCCTAATGTTATATTTATTTATCCCATGTTGAGTTGGCATAGTCAGCACCTTGTGTATATGCAGTAGGATAAATTTTGGTGACTTTGGCAGCCGTGGTTTCCCCCTTGATCGCCCAAAGATGCCTTTCTCTCGTGCAAAGATACTCACCAACACTTGTCATTAATTAAAAATCGTTTGAGGTTATGACATGTAAGAGGGATATGATATTTTTTAGTCAGTATATGATGGATTCTATGACAGCTGTAAGGTACATAAGAGCATCTATAGTAACCTATCTTGGGACTAGGCACCCACTTCAGGATGGGATGTTGGACAAGTGTCCTTAGGAGTGGGTTTTGGGGCATGAGTCCAAGATGGACACCCATTTGTAGAAGGTTCCATATTTTCCTTGTAAACTCTATATAAATAGGTGCTTGGATGGGAGATAGATAACTTTGGTACAAGTACTATTATGCTATCGGAATATCTCCAGATTCGACATTCGAAGACTCCTGAAAGAGCATTGGCTCTGAAACTGTATTGTAATCTGTTATTGTTTACTGTAATACATTTGAGCTGTGTTTTGGAGTGTGGGGTTTTTCACTTGTAAGGGTTTTCCCCACGTATATCTTGTCTCTCTCTCTTTTGTCTTCTTTCTGGTTCTTGTGTTTTGCTGCAATATCTCATGTTAGTGGTTTAACATTGCTGTAACAGTTAGGATAAAGTTGAATTTGCATACATCTCTCCTCATTAGATTAGTGTATGAAGCGATTTCCACACACCTAGCTTCCTTTCAAGTTGAAGGTATGCCATCTTTGCCATCTCAATTTGATACTCTAGAAAATGTTCAATCACCAATTGAAAATGATGATGTATTTTCAAATGTGAATATAGATGTTACACAAATTGATCAAGTGTTGAATGAGTAAAATTTATTTAATGATTCAAGTTTTCCATTGAGAACACCTCCTAGAATTTTGCATAAAAATCCTAAGTTTTTTATTGAAATTGATGAGAATATTCTAAAACCAATGCCTGATAAGATTCCTAAATGCACTTGTAGAAGAAATGTGAATAAGATATGAAACATGTTTTTTGAAAACATAAGTGAACAATTGTTTGTTGAAATGATGAAAAATCTTAAGTGTAGGCCAATCATGAAGATTCCTGTCTAAGAACATCAAATAGCAATAGTGAAAATCTATTGTAACAAATCTAATTAATGCATATCAAAGCATTGGTTCCATCTCACACACCAAAGATAGTAATGCTACACAATGTGTCATTACATCAACTATAGTGAGCAATCAAACAAAAAAATCTCGCTTGATAAGAAAAACAAGTCAAGCACTAAAGATAAGTAGAAAAACATTGATTAAAGTCATTGGGAGGCATGAAAGAGTTGAGGACCCAAATATCAATGAACTATAGGAATTTTTGATAGGCTCCCACATAAAGATAAAGTCATAGTTGTAAAGTACGTAACCCATAAACTAACTCAAAAATAAATAAACATCCCAATTTACATTAACATAAAAATGAAAAAAATACATCTTCAATATATGTAAAATGTCAAAAATTACATCTAATAAGTACAATTTCCTAAACTAGGAGTTGGCACAAGAAAATATGATACACAATGATACAACTTTGGCTCTCATGCCAAATAGTCAATTCTTTACAATAATAATGTACAAATACAATAATTCTTTACAATTTCCTAAACCAGGAGTTGGCAAAAGAAAATATGATACACAATGATACAACTTTGGCTCTCATGCCAAATAGTCAATTCTTTACAATAATAATGTACAAATACAAATTCTTTACAAGTAATGATAAATGAATAAAGCCACTGTCATTGGCCACCACTAACCCACATGTTCATCTACAAAGCTGAAGATGAGAACATGGCTCAGATGCTTTTCCACCCAACCACAAAGTTTTACGCTTCCCCAGAATCCTTCCTAACATGAAGGATACCCAACCCTGCACGAAGTGCGTAGCAACCTGGAAACAATAGGTAGGAGGGAAAACCTAGTGCAATCTGATGTCTACATGTATTTCTAACTAGAATGTGCATTGTTCTACAATCAGGATGTGGCAAAGAAACATATCAATATAAACTAGGCAATTATTCATCTATTTCAATGATAACATAGCTTTGGCCAAAGCACTTATGCATATACCGATAGATCCCGAAAGGAGGATCAACCTTCTCTATTAGCTAAAATGGAACATCCCTAACTTAGACTGCATAAATGGAACATCCCTTCCTTGAGGCCTTCTTTAATTGCATAGCTAAAATTTGTCTAGGGTCAAGGGGTCTCTGAAAGCCATGAATCTTGACATGATTCCCAAGGTCATTCAAACATCTTACAATCTTATCCTCACAATTTGCAATAGACTTGTGTTCAGCTAACCAATTGATCCCCAAAATCACATCATATGACTCTAAGGGTGCTACATAAAGATTGACTTGAGTCTGAAAACTTGGAAGGTCTAACTTACTGCAAGAAAGACAAGAATCTATCCTCTTTTCTGCTCAATTTCCATATTGAACCATCCATGAATTAGCCATGTGTCCTGGTCTAACAAATAATTTGGAAACTACTTTTGGGTCTACAAAACATTTAGTTGTTCCAGTATCAATTAATATAGAGACATAATGGCCATAGAGCTTACTTGTACACTGAATTGGTGCTTCTTGGAAGTCAACCTATTAGTTTTCTACAACTACATGGATATGATGTTGCGATGCTCCTTGCTTATTTCTTTCCCTTCACCCTAATGACCATTGAGGAGAAGAATTGGCATAGTGTTCTCCTCCACAAACATAACATCCACCGTAGGGTGCTCTTGGTAATTCAGGCTTATCCCTCCTATTATTGTTGTTGTTGAATTTGCCTCTCTTATTGCTTCCATTCTGATTCTATCCATTTTTGTCTTGGGAGTTGTTGCCTCTCTTCATATTCTAGATCTGACGACTGTTGTTTCCCTGATTATTATTGTTGTTTTGGAATTTATTATTCCCAAATTTAGCATCTTGATTCTTGCGGTAGTTGGCTACTTGTTGAAGATTTTGTTCCTATTTGATTTCCTTCTGGAAAACCTCATCCATAGTCAAAGGGTTATGGATGTGCACATCTTCTCCAATCTGAGGTCTCAATCCCAGGATGAACTTTTGGATCCTAAATTTCTCATCCAATTGATACTGTGGTATATACTTAAGCAAATGGGAGAACCTTTCCCAATATTAAGTCACCGACATACCACCTTGGTTCAAATTCTAAAATTCGGTCATCTTCTTGTCAAAAAAGGGTTGAGGTAACCACCTCTTCCTGAAAAGTTGGAGAAAGAGTTCCCATGTTATCTACCCTGGTAACAACCTCTTCTCAACTTTTTCATTGTCCCACCAAGTAGTTGCTTCACCAGTGAGTTGGTATACACCCCACACAGCCTTGGTCTCATTGGATAGATTACGAAGTTCAAAATACTTCTCCATCTCGATGATCCAAGCTTCTGCTCCATCTCTTATGGTTCTACCATAAAATTTGGGTGGAGAAACCTTCTTGAGGTCTTTACCCAATTCCTCTAAAATTATACCCTAATTGTTTCCATTATCCTCATTCTCTTGGTTCCATTCCTTATTCCTTTGATTCCCATTTGGTTTTGACCTCCTCGACTTCCTCTGACCTCTTCCTCTAAGTTGTCCATTCTAGCTCCTTCGAGGATTTGGTTCAACCTCTCATTCTGCCCATTGCTCGATCCACTACGGTTTGTGTTTCTTGTATCCATTATGGTTGGTTAGGATCAACTTGCATCCAAATTTGCATCTTAGCATAGAAGACAAAGGCCCTAATGTTAAACCTAGAGCTTTGATACCAAATGTAAAGTATGCAACCCATAAACTAAATCAAAAATCAATAAACATCCCAATTTACATTAATATAAAAATGGAAAAAAATACATCTTCAATATATGTAAAATGTCAAATTACATCTAAGTACAAGTGCCTAAACCAGGAGTTAGCAAAAGAAAATATGATACACAATGATACAACTTTGGCTGTCATGCCAAATAGTCAATTCTTTACAATAATAATATACAAATTAAACAAGAATTATACACTTAATGATAAATGAATAAAGTCACTGTCACCGGTTGTCACTAACCCAATGCAGTCATCGGCTGCCACTAACCCGATACAGTCATCGGCAAAGCCAAAGATGAGAACATGGACTAGGTTCTTTTCTGCCCAACCACAAAGCTTTACACTTCCCTAGAATCCTTCCTAACATGAAGGATACCTGACCTTGCATGAAGTGCGTAGCAGCCTGGAAATAATAGACAGGAAAGAAAACCTAGTGCAATCTGATGTCTACATCCATTTCTAACTAGAATGTGCATTGTTCTACAATCAGGATGTGGCAGAGAATCATATCAATATAAACTAGGCAATTATTCATCTATTTCAATGATAACACAACTTTGGCCAAAACACTTATGCATATACTGGCATATCTCAAAAAGAGGATCAACCTTCTCTATTAGCCCACATTTGGCACCCTATACCAGAAGGTAAACCCAACACACTCACAGAAAAATAAACTAATTTATTTACAAAACAATTCAGGGAAACACATGCATTTGCCCATTAAACAGTTACTATTACTTTCTTGCAAAAATTAACATCAATATACTTTTCTAGCAAGTACAAGATCTTATGATGATGTATGCATACTATAATTATAAAATTAAGCTCTGTGCATTATTTATTTCAATTACGAATACTATCTTTACTCATGTTTCCTAACCATTTCTTATTGTTTTGCAACAGTGATAAAGAGAATTCAGTATATAATGAAAGATGCTAGTATTGATCATGACAGAACTTGTATAGATGTCTATATATATATAACCCCCATTGCATGCACAATTATCTCAAAATAAAGGATAGATCAATGAATTCGTACTCACATGCAAGATTAGATTTATAATATCATCATGTTAAAATTTGAGATAAGGAATTAAGAAGAATCATATTTTCACTCAGTTTCAGATTCATATATATAGCTGAGTTAATAAAATAAACAAAAACACAATCATGTGGGGGATTCATTTTCTAAGATTTGAACAAACATTACAAATAGAAATAAACTTAAGTCATGATTGTTGAATGATGTTTTATCAAGATTATGCAAATTTACATCATAGTTTTAATTTTTGTTAGGATGTAGCAACCTCTTGCATTAGCTAACGTCGACAAGGACATATGGATCCTAACCTCTACCTTCAAGGCATATAATAGATAGGACATGTTAAATTATTCACATAATCACAAGTGATCCAAAAACATAATGGGTCAGTCTAGATTTGTGGTTAACTAGTTGTGTGCATCTTCAGAGAAGGCAGCAAGTGCCCTGAAGGGAAGTTCAGGTTTCCTATAGCAATCCTACAGGTGATCACGAAGCTGCTACATGAATCCAATTAGCGTATAAAAGCATTTAAATGACTTCCAAATGGCATGGGGTTGTCAAAGGAACTATTCTAGTCTTGTTTTAACCCTTTGAGAGCAATTACAGGTCGATGAACATACACAGGGTGCAAAGGTAATACACAAGCCGCAAAGGTAATACACATGCCACTTATGAATAATACATAGGTCATTTAAGAATGAGAAATAGAATGATAGAATGATAAACAAGCAATAGAATGGTAAACAAGCCAAAAGAATGATAAACTGACTGATAGAATGGTAAACAAGCTGATAGAGTGATAAACAGACTGAAAGGATGATACAAAGGCTGAAAGAATGAGCTCAGGCCGCTAATACAATAGCATTCATGCCAAATAGAAAAGAATTTTAGGATGATAAGAATAGAAATCAAGCCATTATAATTAACATAGAGGCCAATACAAATATACATAGGTTGATAAGAAGAAGAAAATAGACCGTTATAATTAACACAGAGGCCAATATAAATATACACAGGCTAATAAGAAGAAGAAATCAAGCCATTATAATTATCACAAAGGCCAATATAAGTATACACACGCTGATAGGAAGAAAGGTAAACAGGCTGATAAATGATATATATCTAGGCTAAAAGGATATTACACAGGTCGGTAGCGACATAACATGAAATATATAATTCTTAGATCTGTTAATAAGTTTGCAAGGATTGTGCCTATTAAATTATATGATTTATTGAATGGCATTATACGTGATTTAAATGTATTATAGATATATTTGAATGGCATTATACATTTAAATCACATATAATGCCATTCAACAAATCGTATAATTTAATAGGCACAATCCTTGCAAACTTATTAACAGATCTAATAAAAATACCCAACAACCACAATCTCTTCCCTAGATTGATCTCCTTCCTCTTGTTGTCGGTTTCCTTTTTCCTTCCCTGTTCTCTGTATCATTTCCTCTTCTCAACTCCCTCCTTAATGTATGTCATTTCTGCCCTAAAATTGGTGTTCTCAATTTTTTAGTTCAAGCATTTTCCTTTCTTTCAGTCTTCAGTGAACTTACGCTTCATGCATGGTGAGGAGGGTGCGTGCTACCCAAAAAAAACCTCAATTCACTATTTTGATATCAAAACTCCACTTACCATTGCAATTTCACTATATTTCATCATGCATATGTATGTATGTATATATATATATATATATATATATATTAAATTATATATATGTATATATAAATATAGACATATATATAATTATATTAAGTCTATCTGAAATATTGTATCATGCATGTGTATATATTTATACACACACATATATTATTTAAACTATATATGTATATATATAGACATATATATAATTAATAATAAATCTATTTGAAGTGAGTCTATATAGTTCTATTTAATCAAAAGATGAAAAGAAAACGAGATTACATGGTAAAACCATGCAATTGAAAAGAACTTACTTAGTAAACAAGATTGCATAAATACTAATTGTTAAACGTTATAACCACAACCAATATTCAAAGTAAAATGCATAATCAAGACTATGTATCCATGTCATGCGAATGCATAATGAAGCCATTCATTAATGCAATATGTATGAAACTAAGTGAGTGTGTGCATGCATTGGGTTTTTCCATCATGCCAACTCTTGTCGGGTGGTTAGGATGCTTCTACCTCAACCATGTTATCGTCTTTGACATGTTCTTGCACTCAATTGTACTTAGATTCTCATCAATAGGTTAGTCCATATAATCATAGCCAAAACATGAGGAATATATACATCAATAATCATAAGCATAATAATCCATCATTAAATCAACTTCCAAATTTTTGTAATTCTAGAATTAACGACAAATTACCTTCACGTACATGTTATTACTCAGTACTAAAACAATCATGATAATGTCCAAAAGTGTCATCAATTATACTGAATTATAAATGCAATCAAAAAGTTGAGATGTGACATCCTTCCCCACTAGGAAGAGACATCGTCTTGATGTCTTATCACACACACACTAAAATAATAAAAGTATCTCACTAGGCAAACAAAGCATCACACTATACCAATAAAGTACCACACTAAGCAAATAAAAGTATCTCAACTAAGTCCTCAAATGAGGAAAAGAATGGTCTATCTCATCTGCATCCTCCCACGTGGCACTATCCATAGAATATTGGTCCCATTGGACCTTATACTTGTTGGGAATTAAGGTGTCTCAACCTTGGTAATTCCTTGCATTTATTTATTGTAATATATTTATTTATTGCCTATTGTGTAATTAGGATGCAAATCCTGTTTTGTCATCTTGTGGGAGTTGGCATAGTGATGTGTCATCCTACGTGGAAGGTGACAACATGTAATTTTTGTTCTCACATGAGGAGATAGGCATCCCACTTAGTGGTAGAGGTATTTTGCCATGTGTCAGCTGTGAATAGTGTGTAAGGGAATTTTGATTGAAACGGTTATGACAGATTCCTATGACAGAATCTATGACACATAAGAGTCGTAAATAGAAGATACTATGATAGGTGAAGACATGTGTCACAAGGCATCTTGGAAGAAGGCATCTTTGGTTGCCCCAAGGAGGGTTATGACATGTTGTAAGAGAATATGCTATTTTTAGTCAGTGTATGACATATTCTCTTACAACTGTAAGATATGATAGTTCTGATGGATTCTATGACAATCATAAGAATCGTAAGAGCATCTGTCATTGCCCAACTTGGGAATAGGTGAGCATATTGGGATGGGGTGATATGAAAAGTGTCATGACCATGCTGCAGTGTTAGATAAGTGTCCCTAAGCATGGGTTTTGGGCCATGAGGCCAAGTTGGACGCCCATCTTAAGGAAAGTTCATTTTTTCCTTGAAAACTTCTATTTAAGCAGGTGCTTTGAGAGGAGATGTATTATGTGATTGACAGGTACTGTTATGCTGCCAGTTTGTCTCTAGATATGAGTGTTGAAGACTCCTGTAAAGACTTGCATTGCAAGTGTGTTGTAAACCTTGTTGTTTAGATAATACATTGTGCAGGTTTTGTGATGCAGAGCGAAACGCAACGGAGGCAACCTAACAGGAAGGAGCTGCCAACAATACAAACAACCTGATAAAAATGTCTATCGGCTCAGCATCATCATCATATTTCCTAGAAACACCAACTGCATCATCATATTTCAACAGCATCATCATATTTCGGATGATCGCAATTAACCTCTTGCCGACTACTATTCACCTCCTCTGCCAGTCGCCTATCATCATCATCATGATATTCAACGGGCGCAAACATCCTCCGGTTGCACTGTTCATCGGGCGCTAAACACAAGCGTCATCATCATGATATTCAATATCACCTTCGTCAGCAGGATATCCAAATATCCGGTAGCTTCTAATATCCTGATGACGATCTCCTTCAACTGCTTCCCTTCGATGTCCCGATAGCCGTCTATACAAACAACAGCATCATGATACGATTTATCCGGTTGTCTTGGAACATCCTGATGATGTTATCACAACCTTCCGCCTACACCGATACACCTCCTGGTGATGTTTCACAACTTTCTGCCGAGAGCCTTCGCCGATGCCTAAACCCTTAGCGACGACAGGATCAACATACATAGGGGGATATCTTAATATCCTGATGACGATGACGTCATATGCGGATGACGATGACGTCACACATCATCCTGATGAACTCTTCAATACTTAGACAAAAACTAAACTTTCACACCCGCATCTGCTAGCGATACGCGGATGATGAGCTTCCCCGAGAGATGATCCTGACTGCGATATATACACTGAGTATATATCCAACTCAAAACATCCTGATGTACTTGCAACTTGCAAACTTCAACAACTTCACGACCCGATCCTGATGGCGATGCATTCGCAGATGACGATGCGGCTTGTTCCGGCTGGAACCGCACATGCAGACCCCTGTGTATCCGTCCACTGCATGTAAACACTCAGAACCGCATAAGTTCACAAAGACAATGTGACGACCGGGCCGGATCACCTTCAAACCAAAGTCTAACAACTTATCTTTCTATACCTAGCACATGAGGATGCTAGGCTGATTCACAGCATGCTCCTAACTGATCTCTTGAACAATGCAATGCATAAACAGAAAACACAAATGCAACCTAAGCTATGATACATGACCATTCCACCGATTTGCAGGATCAACCGGTGGAAGGGTTGAAAATACCCATCTACTTGCAAACGGAAAGGAAATCAACACAGATACAACTGATCAACTCAAATACTGCAAAAGATGAGATCTTATTCAATTGAGATTCAAATGTCCTGCTTTTACAATTCTACTTCACAATATCTGGACTGATCACCAGTACAGCATATCACCAGTACTACTCTCCTGAACATAACATCTATCAAACTCAATATGAACTATCCATATGGACTGTGTCTAAACCCTAACAGATCGAAGGTATATATAACAAATCCTTCGAGTACTACCAACTCACTTCCCAGCGGCTGGGAGCTTCCAAGCGGCTGGGAGAGAGGACAGCTCAGACTACCTTATCCCGATCTCTAACTGCCTACACATACTCCTATGCTGATCTAATACATAGCATCGGTCCAATGGACCTTATTACATGATAAAGTCAAACATACTAAAAATAGCCTACTGCCCTGTCATCATGCGGACAATTCACCTATATCCTGATCATGTTATCCTATATCCTGATCATGTACGTCATCATGTGGACCTATAACAAACTAACTGCCTCAAGGAGGCCAGCTGTTAGGTAGGTGCTTCTGCACCATTTTGGAGTGGGGTTTTTCACCCGTAAGGGTTTTCCCCATGTTATATCTTGTCTCTCTCTTCTTCTGTATTACATTCTTGTGTTGTGTATTGCTGCAAAATCTTTGTTGTTGGGTTAATAACACTGTAATTGTAAAGGTTAAAAAGAATTTGCACTCATCTCTCCTCAATAGTTTAGTGTAGGATGCGATTTCTGCACACCTAGCTTCCTTTCAATTGGTATCAGAGCTTGATCACCTTTGGTCCTAGTTGTTGTGTAGGGGTTTTTTGATCTGATCTTAGATTGAGTGGGAGTTGGTACATAGTATTCTGTAATCTTGTTGTAGGAAAGAGATGGCAAGCATATTCGGAAGATTAGAGGTGGAGAAATTCAATGGCACAAATTTTGAGTTATGGAAACTTAAGATGGAAGACATGCTTGTTGATCATGACCTATGAGAAACCATATCCGGTGTAAAACCAACCGCAATGGCACAAGTGCATTGGGATCTCAAAGATCAGAAGGCTAAGGGTCTCATAAGACCTAGTCTAGCTGATTCTATCCTGTTAAATGTCCATGAGGAGAAGACCACAAAAGAGCTTTAGAAGAAGCAGGGAGATGTGTATTAGGCCAAATCCCTGGTGAACAAGCTTTTTCTGAGAAATAAGTTGTATTCTCTAAGGATGGAGGATGGAGGATCTATTGTAGATCATCTGAATGCTTTCAACATGTTAGTTGCACAATTGACATCTGTTGGTGTGAAGATGGAGGAGGAGGATCGTTGTATGACCTTGCTTTGTTCTTTACCAGACTCATGGGATTATCTTGTTATGGCTATTGGGAGCACCACATCCACTTTCAAAATGGATGAAGTGGTATCTTCGCTGTTATCTAAAGAGATGCAGAGAAAGTCTTCTGAAGCAGCCAAAGAGGCTCTTGCTGTTCGTGGAAGACCCAAGGAGAAAGGGAAAAAGAAGGAAAAGAAAGATGAGAAGGGTAGATCCAAATCCCGTGGGAGATCCAAATCTCCTAGAAAGTCCAAGGCTCTCTATTGGAACTATGGAAAAACTGGGCATTTCCAAAAGGAATACAAAGAGGAAAAGAAAAAGAAGAAGAAGAATGTCCTAGACCCAGATTCTAACAAGTCACAAGATGATGGCAATGCCTTCATCACAGCCCTGGCCACCCATGCATATGATGATGTGTGGTTTATTGATTTTGGTGCATCATTCCACATGACCTCGCATCAAAGCTAGTTTATGAAGTATGAAGAGTTCGATGGTGGAAGAGTGTACCTGGGTGATGATTCTCATTTGAAGATTGTTGCTTGTGGAAGAGTCTCAATTCGATTCCCTGATGGATGAGTGAAGGGGATCACTGGGGTCATGCATATCCCAGGCTTGGCATGAAATCTGCTTTATATAAGTATGTTGAATGATGCAGGTGTGTAGGTTGTCTTTTCGAAGGACGGATGCAAGATGACTAGAAGATCTATGGTGCTTGTGAAGGGTACTCAAAGAGGTACTCTATTTCAGCTGGAGGCATGCACTTCACAGTGCAATAGTTCTTCTGACTCAAAGAAAAGAGTTGCAGTCACTTCATCCCCACCATCTGAACCAGCAGCGATGAAATTTGTTGTAACTAATTCTGATGGTAGTACATCTTGGGTACCCAAGGGTGTTCATGCTTTGGAAGTTAAGAATCCTACTAAAAAGAGAAAGTTATGGCATAAGAGATTTGGCCACATTGGCGAGAAGGGTCTTAGAACCCTAAAAAATAAAAACCTCGTTGAGAGGTTAAATGATTGTAATCTCAAATTCAACTTTTGCGAACATTGTATACATGGAAAGCAAAACCATGTTCAGATACTTGAGGGGTACTTCTGAGTATTCCATATGCTATCATGGTAATCCTACAAGACCTCTACATTCTGTTTGTATTCATGGATTCATGGATTCAGATTGGGCAGGTGACATTGACAGCAGGAGATCCACCAGTGCTTACGTGTTCACTATGTTCAGTGGTACAATTAGCTCGATGACTAAGCGACAACCTATGGTCACTTTGTCCATGATAGAAGCTAAGTATATGGAAGCAACTCATGCTTGCAAGGAAGCCATTTGGCTTAAGGGATTGTGTTCAGATATTGGTGTTGATGCAGGATAGATTACGATTTGTTGTGACAGTCAGAGTGCGATTTGCCTAGCAAAGAATCCAACTTTCCATGCCAAAACAATGCATATTGATGTACAGTTTCACTTCGTATGAGACATGGTAGAGGATGGGAAGGTGAATTTGGAGAAGGTAGACACTTTGAAGAATGTTGCAGATGCATTGACGAAACCAGTGGGCACAAAGAAGTTCAGATGGTGTTTGGAGTCTATGGGCCTCTTAGCCTATAGCAGTTAAATCCTATTGTTTCTATTGGCTCTTACAAGGTGTTCAACAAGTGGGAGAATGTTGGGAATTAAGGTGTCTCAACCTTGGTAATTCCTTGCATTTATTTATTGTAATATATTTATTTATTGCCTATTGTGTAATTAGGATGCAAATCCTATTTTGTCATCTTGTGGGAGTTGGCACGGTGATGTGTAATCCTACGTGGAAGGTGACAACAAGTAATTTTTGTCCTCACATGAGGAGATAGGCATCCCACTTAGTGGTAGAGGTATTTTTCCATGTGTCGGCACTTTGAATAGTGTGTAAGGGAATTTTGACCAAAATGGTTATGACAAAATCTATGACATGTAAGAGTCGTAAATAGAAGATACTATGATAGGTGAAGACATGTGTCACAAGGCATCTTGGAAGAAGGAATCTTTGGACACTCAAAGGAGGGTTATGACATGTTGTAAGAGAATATGCTATTTTAGTTAGTGTATGATATAGTCTCTTACAACTGTAAGATATGACAGTTATGACGGATTCTATGATAGTCATAAGAATCGTAAGAGCATCTGTCATTGCCCAACTTGGGAATAGGCAACCATATTGGGATGGTGTGATATGACAAGTGTCATGACCATGCTGCAGTGTTGGACAAGTGTCCCTAGGCATGGGTTTTGGGCCATGAGGCCAAGTTGGACACCCATCTCAAGGAAAGTTCATTTTTGCCTTGAAAACTTCTATTTAAGCAGGTGCTTTGAGAGGAAATGTATTATGTGATTGACAGGTACTATTATGCTACCAGTTTGTCTCTAGATATGAGTGTCAAAGACTCCTATAAAGACTTGCATTGCAAGTTTGTTGTAAACCTTGTTGTTTAGATAATACATTGTGCAGGTTTTGGAGTGTGGGGTTTTTCTCTAGTAAGGGTTTTTCCCACATTATATCTTGTCTCTCTCTTCTTCTATCTTACATTCTTGTGTAGTGTATTGCTGCAATATCTCTGTTTTTGGGTTAATAACACTGTAATTATAAGGTTAAAAAGAATTTGCACTCATCTCTCCTCATTAGATTAGTGTAGGAAGCGATTTCCGCACACCTAGCTTCCTTTCAATACTGAAGAATATCTCTATTACACAACTTAACATTACGTCTATCAAGAATTTGAGTGGGCTCTACCAACACCACTCTTAGATCCTATACTTGTAAAGCATGCCAATCAAGTAAATACAAGGCATCAGGATGATATGGATTAAGAAAAGACACATGAAATACATTATGGATTTGAGCAAGAGCAGGTGGTAGAGAAAGTTTGTAAGCAATGGGGTTAATCACTTCCAACACATCAAATGGTCATACAAATCTAGGAGCAAGTTTGGATGATTTTCCAAATGAAATGAAACTCTTATGAGGTTTGACCCTCAAAAAGAGTTTGTTCCTTACTGAAAACTATTTGAATGTCCTATTGATCTTGTTTGCATAGCTCTTCTGTCGATCTGCTACTTGCTTCAATTTCTCCTTGATCAATCTCATTTAATCATCCATTTCTCTAACCATATTAGGTCCAATCACAATCCTATCTTCCACCTTATCCCAACTAATAAGGTTGTGACACTTACGCCCATAAAGAGCTTCAAAAGGTGCAATCCCCAAAGATGCATGGTAGGAATTATTATAAGAAAACTCCACCAATGGAAGATACTCTTCCCACTTATATTGATGATCCATACAATACTGTTGCAAGTATGAGTCTAACAGGTGTTGTCATTGATGTCAACATACTCATATTGCATTAATGAGAAGGATTGGATGAGCTGTGTGCTAAGGATATTAAAAAAATTAGTCTCAATCAGGAACAGTGAAGAACAGTGATGACAACAAGGTAAAAGTGCAAGATAGGTTGAGGTTTAGAAGATGCAGTTCAAAGGGTTTGTATATATGAGTCTTGAGATGATCTAATCAAGTTTTCAAAGGTCTGCATCAAGATCTGAAGAAGTTATGGCTGCTTAAGTAGAACCGGTTCCGACAGGTGTTCAGAGGTAACAGAGTGTCACAGATAGGTCCGGTGAGCTCCAGAAATGCATTATCCCATTCTGTGGATTGGAGGGAGTGTTGAGGAAGTCCTTGTGAAGTGACAACTAGATTTGTTCATGGTTTGGAGGTCCGGAAGCACCTATTCCTTTGTGACAGTGATGACAGACTGTGTTCTTGAAGTTCCAGATGAAGAAGAGAAGAATTCCAGTAAGCTGATGAAGTGCGGATGTTCTTGGTGGCTCAAGAAAGGTTGTGGTAATCTTTGGATCATGTCTAATTCATGTTAACGGTCCGCATTGAAGTTAGAGTTTGGATTTGATGCATAACCACCGGATATTGGTGTTCTTCCTGAGATTGGCCGACTGGATGTATTACAAGTCTTCCAGATGATTTATAAGTGTTTGCTGACTTAGACGATTGTTCCTGAGTCGATGCCTTGTATAAATAAAGGTTTGTGAAGTCATTCCAAAGTGTGTCTTGTGGAGATGCGAGTGTGGTAGCGAAGAAGAGAGTGAAAAGAAGAGCAGACATTTTTGGGCTTTAATGGAACTGATTCAAGCATGGTGAAGATGCTACTTTCCAGTTCATGTATGTAATACTTGTTTCTTTGTAGATAGTGTGTCTCTTGTAGGTAGTGAGCCTCTTGTGAGCAGTGTGCTTAGGCAGTGAGCCCTAATTGGCATGTGCCATTTGTTCTTTCTATTCTTCTAACAGAGAATACATTCTTGGGTTAATCAACCCGTGGTTTTTCCTTTAACTGAGTTTTCCACGTCAAAATCTTGGTGTCTTATGTGTTGTTGAGATTCTACTTTTGATTTGAATGCATTATGTTTCATGTTTAATATACTGCTAATCATCAAGAAGTTTTAAGTGTGAAAAAGGAAAGAAAGTTTGGCACAACTGATTCACCCCCCCTCTCAGTTGTGTGCCCTAAGTATAACAAATACATCCTAAGGAGGTCTTCAACTACCTAATTTACGCTTTCTATTTGATCATCGGTCTGAGGGTGATACACCAAACTAAAATTCAATCTTGTCCCCAAAGTTGCATCCAACGTTGTCCAAAATCTAGAAGTCATGTGATTGTCTCGATCCGATATGAGCGTCTCAGGTGCTCCATGCAAATGAAAGATTTCTTGGACAAACTTATTGGCTAAGATCAAAGAACCATCCTTAAGATTTCTTGGAATGAAATGCACTACCTTGGTCAACTTATCCACAACTACCAAGATGACATCATGTCTATCATTGGACATTGGCAACCCTTGAATGAAGTCCATACTAATCACTTGCCATTTATACTCTAGTACACTATGTGGGTACAAAAGCCCTGCTAGATACACATGCTCAGCCTTGACTCACTGGCATTCCAAGCATTGAGCCACAAATTCAATCACATCTTTCTTGAGTCTTGGCCAAAAATATAATGATCTCAATTCTTCTAACCATTTTGGTCACTCTAGGGTGCCTCGAATACGGTGTGTTGTCGATCTCTTCTAGAATTAACTTCCTCAAATCCCCTGAGTCTGGAATATACATTCTACCTTGGTATCACAAAATTCCATCTGACTCAAACATATACCCATCAAATCAATGGTCTGAGGAATCTTTCTCTAAAGCTTGCTTCACTCTGGAATAGTTCTCATCTCCTTGTAGATTTTGAACTACTTGTTGTCTCAAATTTGACCTTGTAGTAATCATGGCTGCTAGATGTCTTCTTCTACTAAGAGCATCCACCACTCTATTTTCTCTTCCTTTGATGTACTCAATCCCAAAATCATATTCACTAAGAAACTCTAGCCATCTCCTATAACAAGCATTAAGATTTGGTTGAGTAAAAATATACTTGAGTCCTAGGTGGTCTGTGTTCAATTCAAATGGCTTCCATAGGAGATAATGCCTCATCTGAAGTGCATGAACTATGGCTGCTAACTCTAAGTCATGCAATGCATAGTTTAGCTCATACTATTTCAACTTCCTAGACTCATAAGCCACCACTTGTCCATTCTGTATTATCACTCCTCCTACACCTTCTCCTGATGCATCAATTATCACTGTGAATTGCCCATTAGGATCAGGTATAGTCAAACTTGGAGTTGTAGTGAGATTTTCCTTCAAAAGCTGGAAAGTTTGCTCATACTTATCAGTCCACTCAAATATTTTCCCTTTCTTTTGGAGTGAAGTAATCGGTGCTGCAATTCTAGAGAACCCTTCTACAAACTTCCTATAGTACCCTGCAAGTCCCATGAAGCTTCAAATTTTAGTCACATTTTGTGGTGCAGACCATTCTTCAATTGCCTTAATTTTCTCTGGATCTACTATAATCCCTTCTGCTGAAATGACATGAGCTAGATAATGCACCTTGTCTTGATAGAAGGTAGAATTGGATAGCTTACCAAATATTTTACGCTCTCTTAAGCATTGTAAAACTATCCTCAAATGCTTATCATGCTTCTCAATAGATTTGGAATAAATCAAGATGTTATCCAAGAATACTAGTACAAAATCATCCAAGTAATCATTGAATATGCTATTCATGTTGGCAACATGGTCAAGAGACACTGCTGATATGGCTAAAACTTGATGTTGTCATTGATAGAAGCAATCAGACATGATCTGGAACAGCTCCTGAGACAAAGTTGTGTGTAGCCTTTTGGTCCGAAAAAACTTAGCCAAAATTGACTAGGTGTTAGTAGCTTACAAAGATAGTGATAGTGATTCAGCTGGTACTCCTCCGTAGTTGAAGATCATGATATGCAGTTCTGGTATGTTGTACATAAGCCTTTGATAATGTTATGTTCCAGTAGTCAAGTCTTGATAATCTCATGAAGATACATTATGATTTGACTAAGTCCGGTAAGCAGAGTACAGTGAGGAACAACGCAGAACATTTGAGTAATTCACTCCGCATTCCTCCGCTATTGGTTATCTCGATGTGAGATTTGAAGGTGTTGTAAAAACATATGATAGCTATCTAATTCTAGATTTACAATATCTAAAGTCCACCAGAAGATCATCTACAAGATTCAAAGTTTCGCCAATTAGTTTGATTGTGTTTAACTAAGACAGAGGCAACAGTTCTGACATCCACATATCATCACACAAGAATGTTATGACCTGTGGTTTTGAAGGTATAATTGGTGATGTCTAATGAATGTTTGATGTGAATTTTGAAGTTTCATATGGTCCGTACTAAAAGTTACGGTATGATAGACAATAAGGTTTAAGTGTGTATTTTGGGATAAGGCTGACACACAGTTGGATTGATGTGTGGTGAGGAGATAATGCTTAGATCATTATTCTAACTAGTTCAATAATAAGTCCAGACCTATATAAAGATTCCTAAATGATTGTATGGGTTTGCATTGTTGTTTGTACAAAGGATCAAGCTGACAAGGTACAACTTTGATATACAAGTTTCATTTTTTGCATGCTGACCGAGTTTTGGGATAATTCTGTTGAAATTAAGGAACACTGAGAGGGGGGGTGAATCAGTGTTCTGCAAAACTTATTATTATGCTCCTTTATTAATTTACCACATACATTCAAAAGAAAGAAGCATGAACTTAACAACAAGAAAAACAAGATCATCACACATGAACACCAAGATTTTTACGTGGAAACCTGGTTAAGGGAAAAACCACGGTGGGGGTTAACCCACAAGATTTTATACTCTATTAAAAGTATTACAAATGGGAAGGCACATGCCTTTGGGTGCACTGTCTAGAGCTCACTACTCAAAGGAGGCTCACTGCCTACAAGATTAATTACAAAGAGTTCACTGAAATATTTGAACTGGAGAATAGCATCTAACAATGCAAGATTATAGTTCTGATTAGGCTCAATATACTGACTTCACACACTTCATCTCTCACTACCCTATTTGACTGATCCACCATGATCTGGCTCTTAGATCTCATGCTTCACACTTGATACTGCCACACTTCGTACCTATCACTTCATATTCGCACATCATACTTTAAAATACTCAAACCCATTGATCATATATAGATGCAAAATGAAATTTCATCAATTGCAGTCGCCCTCAAGAAAACTTACAAACTTTTTCAAGATCATTGTTTTGTTAGCTGAATCCATGCACAAACATCAATGTAGACCAAAACCTATGTATTCAAGTCACCACATATGTCAGCCAATACCATTGGATCTCATAAATTACTCAACCAACCACTTCGCTTAATCCGCACAAGGATCAAACACCAACTCGACCTATTCTTCATGGAACTAAATTGTCTAACCAAAACTTGATACTCAGATGCTTGCAACTTTCAATCCCTTCATCACTAGAGGCTAAAAATTTGGATTTAGGTAGCCCTGACATCCCTTAACATTCCCTCACATCTACAACACAATATGATTAGCTGTGGAGAAATGTGGACCAAAATGTTGAACCCTGTCATAAGCTCTATTCCTGTCTATCCAGACTTAGACAAGTCTGTAATCTGACTTCCAGTATGATCAAATGATACAATGTGGATGTGTAAGATAGATTTCGTTGCCATGAATGACAACACCTATCATGCCTAGCAGTTTCTCTTGCCAACAATCTCCCCCTTTTGCATTGATGGTAACACTTAGTGAAAAATGACTAAGTGTCAGAACAACTCCCCCTTTACTATGTACACTTGTGATTTCCAATGCTCCCCCTTAGATAAATTCCTCATTTTTCACTACTTTCCACTCCCCCTTTGACATCAATGGAAAAGGTTGAGATCCGCATACCAAAATTCATGCAAAAACTCTATGTACATGGGCGCATATATACAAACAATCCTTATGTCTTGTCTACATGAACTTAAACATATCACGAAAAAAGTTTTTCAATAGTGCCAATTCACAGTCCCATCTTTTCTTCATGCTATCCAAAACTAAAATATGACCACTGGATAAAAATGCTTGTGACTTTGCCTTTTGTAGACCAGTGGGACCACTTGTGAGAGCAACAACTTGAGCTTCTATCAATGCATTGAACATTGTTTCTAATTTAGGGGAAATAAGTCCCCCGAGTTTACACATCCTTGCCACAATGTTTTCTTTTTCTTTCACTAGTTTCTTTATATCATAAATCAAGCTAATTACTTGACATTCTTGACTCACCGCAGATATAGTCAAAGGATCAAAGGATTGAGATACATTTGACAATTTTTGCTCGGACTCCTTTATTTTCTTCTCAATATCCTCTACAACTTTTGGCCAGGATAAACAAAATTTGTACACACCTCCTCCTTCAGTGAGGGAATTTTGAATACTCTTTACACTAGTATCAAGAATTGATCTATCATAACTAATTATTCTCTTTAATTCAACAAACCTTTTCTCATTAAATTCATTTCAGACTTTACCTTCTGCCGACTTCTCAAAAGATTCAAAATGAGTACTTACAAAGTTTATTAGACTCTTCAACTGACCGAAGGGGGATGCTGATGAATCCTTCTAAAATGTAGGCATGATTTTCTCCAAAATGTCAGATGTAAGATCAACCAACTCACTGTCTTCTATATGGGTCTTCAAGATTTCCTCTCTGGCCTTAGCTTGTGCAAAAGAGGCCAACTCCATCTTCTGTACCAGTGATAGAGTATTGAAATTGATTGGACCTTGTATTATATCTAGATCTTCTACAACTTGTTTATCTTTCTCCAAAATTTCTTTCACTTCTTCCGCAGTGTCTCTTTCCTAATATGATGTTTCAGTTTTATGCTCTTTAGGGCCTACATCTTCTCCCTTTTCGGAGTCAATCACATTGTCTTGCTTATCATTTTCATTCTTTTTCTCTGCTTCTGCTCTCTTTGCATCATCAGCAGAGGCATCCTTCTTTTTATCTTTATCAGAAATGTCCTCTGCATTCTTTTCCAGAGGATTTTGTGTATCCTCAGCAACAACATTATCAAATTCCTCAACATCCAGAATGGAGGAATCAATTCCATCATCAGTTTCTTCTTCTTGATCTTCCCTATCCTTAAATTCTTCTACTTTCTTCTCTTTATTCTTCTCAGAATCACCTTTAGTAGGAGCATTTATTTCCATATTCATCTCTATATTTCCTTTACCAGATTGGTCTAGAGGAATTTGAGTATCCTCTGCACAATTAACATTATCTTCCTTCATCATCTCTTCATCTCCTTTTTTCAATATTTCCTCTTCTAGAATAGAGAAATCATCTCCCTCAACTTGCTGCTCATATTTCTTCAACTCTTCATCATTCAAAATGGATGTATCATTAGCATCAATAGGTTCTTCAGTGACCACAAAAAACTTATTCTTGTCCAGGGATTTCTTCAGAATTTGTTTTGTTTCTTTGACCACTTCATCAATGTCTTCAAGCATTAGATTATTCATCCCAATTTTGCTTCTGAATTCATCTTTAACTTCTTTAAAAATTTTATTGGCTTCCTTCCTAGAGATTAATGGACATAGATTAGACAACACATGTTCTCTTAGCTCCAAATCCTTTTCTTTAGCAGCTTCTTTTCTTATCTCCAAAATGTCACTTAGACTCTTAGGGATTTCTAACAAAATTTCCACAAGTGCTTTGTTGAATGTATTCAAGTACTTAACAGTAGCATCTTCCAAAATTTTCTTGTTGGCATCATCAAAATTGTCATAATATTCTGTTATGGGCTTCAAATTCCCATGAACAGTTACTGCATTCACAATATATTCAACTAACAAGGTGGATTTTTCAACATGAGTCTCAGTCTTTTGTCTTTTGCTCACCTTTAAACTTTCGGAGGGCTTGTCTTCAGCAACCCTTGATGCTTTTGTTTTCTTTGAATTAATGCTTCTGGATGGCTTCTCCTTAGACACTTTAGACGCCTTAGTGCCTAAGGCCTTCAACTCTTTAACCTCATCATCTGAATTAGTCTCTTCTTCATCCTCCTTCTCCACTCTGACATATGACCTTTTCCCATTACTTTTGTCCTTTTTCCTTCATTACCGGTAGGTTTATCTTTGAATTTCTCTGTAATAGGAGAAGGTGATGCACTGGAGGTTGTACCTGAACTCCTCGTAGTCCTTGATTTAGAAGGGGATTCTACCGGAACACTTCCCTATTCCCTGTCTTGCTTCTCATTCTCAGCTTTCTCTATCCTTTCCTTGTTTTGTCTCACAGCTTCTTTGGTTATTCCAATACTTTCTGCATACATTTCAACTTGCCTTTGGACCTTTCTCTTAGTTTCAGGTCTCCGAAGCTCACCATGCAGTTTCAAATTAAGCTCATCATATGTATCAAATCTCCCAACTGAGGTATCTTTTGGTTTGCTTAGAAGGTGTTGAGCATACATTTCCAGTATTTGTTCATCAACTTCATACCCCATGGGCATGATCCATACAACCCTTGGTTCAACTGCTTCCATCAAGAAGTGATCTATTTCCACCATGAAACAAATTCTATCCTTGTACTTTTCTACCATAGACTTAGGGATTCTTTCCCTTGATTGCATCATATTCTAAAAATTCTTGAAATATCCCCATAGAGCAGTCCTTTGGGTGTTGGAGTCACCAATATTGTGCAAGTGCTCTCTTATTTGTATGGAAATAGGCTTGTCACTGGTCCAACACATGCTTTTCATCCTGGGCAACTCATTCATGAAATAAAAGAACAAGCACAAGACCAACATACCATACTTGAATGTATTCTTTTTATCCTTCTTGATCTTGTTTAGATTCTCCATTAGCTAGTTTTACAGCAGCTCACACAAGTCATAGTCAACATTTTCTTTTAACATCTGATAAGCAACATAAATGGTAGTACTGGACACTAAGTTTTCCTTGCTAGAGTGGTATATCTTATACCCAATCACCATAGACGTAAATTTGACATCCGGATCAGTTATATCATTTATTGTCATTGCCCTCTTATCAAACTTTGAGCCGTTAGCTTCAGTTACAGTTTGATTCTTCACTAATTTTAGCATTGGTAGTCCACCAGATAAGTTCAATCTTGTTACATCCTTGATGGCATCCTTAGTGATCTTAAAGGATTTCATCAACCACATAAATTCATCATGCATTCGACTCAGTACATACCAGACCCACTCATCCTCATCGAAGGACGGGAACCCTATAACCTGAATGAAATGTTTGTCTTCTAGTGCCTTATACTTAGGTTTAAGACCATAAATCTCATCCTTCAGGTGATTCTTAAACAAATCCAGTAACTTTGAATCACCAAACTCATCTATGCTAGCATGAATGTAAGCACTAATATCTTCTACGTGTAACACACCATGCAGAACATTAGAAAGGGCACTTAACGGATCAACCTCTATAGATTTGTGTGGATGCTTTTTGAATTTAGGTCGAGGCCTTTCAGTGATGTCCACAACCAACAGAGTAGCCATATCCATAGATTGCAAATTTAAAGAGCTTTATAGGGAATACCTTATTTCACCACGGGATTAGGGTTAGTTGTCGAATTCACTTTTTGCACTCCAAATCTTTGAGATCTCAGCTCAGGCACTCTTCTCCTTGTTCTCTTCGAATGCAAAGTTATTCAAATGTTGAGTGAATGACCTTTTATGCTCTGCAAAACCTAATTCACCATTGTAATAAATGCTTTGCCCTAATTCATCTGGTTACACTATTTCTAAACACAGTCAATCTTCAATTACTCTACAATTAATCACATTAGCTTCTTTTCTTCCAGAATTTGCTTCAATGGATCTGCAATAGACTTCTTTATCTTCATTTATCATGCCATATTTAGGCACCCACTTATTGGTAGGGGGAATTAGATTTTCAATGTAGCTCCCCCTGAGCCAGAGCTCCTATTTGAATTCCTAGAGGAATTATCTACACTGGATTCTAGTACGGACCCGTCACTATCATTCATTACACCTTTCTTCACCCATGTTTTGTTCATTTCATTCCAGATCTCATTCACATCTACTTTTCCCTTGCCTTTATCTTGTCTTTGCACATTTTGGTTTCTATTTATTGGACCTTTTCCATCATCATTCCTGCTTCTGCAAAATCATGCAATGTGACCAGATCTATTGCAATTAAAGTACATAACATTTCTTTGCTCATTTACTTGATTTCCTCTTGATCTGCACTAATTAGCGATGTGTCCAAATCTATTGCATGCAAAATATTTTCCATTGAAAGAATTGACATTTCCTCTGTTGTTAGAGTTATTCGTCATCATACTTCTACATTCATTAGATCTATGACCATACCTTTTTTAATTGAAGCATTGATCAGAGAAGGATGGACCACTTTGATTCACTCTACTTCTCCACTGAGTAGCTCTATGACCAAATTTATTGCAATTGAAACAATTTCCATTGAAGGATGGATACCTTTGAGCATTAGACTGTCTGACCAGAGGTATTCTAGGTCTGTTTCTCTGATTCCTTGATTCAGGATTTCTTTGACTGGATCCAGAGATTTCACCTTTCTCTTATCCTAGACCTTGCTTATCATCTGCCCTCTTCTGACTATCAAGCAGCACCTCAAGTTTAGCCAAGCTTATCTTGAACTTCTCTTTGTATTCATTTGCAGCTTCTAGGTCATGTTTGAGAATGACAATTTTCCTTTCAAGTTGTTCCTCATTATACCTAATTTCTTGTAGATCAGACTCTAGATGGCCAATTATTCTGTCTAATCTGCAACACTCTTCTATTCTTTCTTTCAAAGACTAATTCATGTTTTCTTTAGTCTTCTTCCTTTCCTCGATTTCCTTGGTTAGCCTCATCATGCCGGACTCCATCTCATGTTTTAGGACAACATCTTTTGCCAGCTTCTCACATTCTTTATATTCTCCTTTAGATCCTCATCCATGCAATTGTCTTCCTTCTGATTTGCTAACTGTTGAAGTAGCTCCTTCCTCTTTTCCATAGATTTGCTTAGTTTCCCTTTTAAAGTCTTAATGAAATCCTCAGCATCTTTAAGGTTCTCTTGGAGTTCTTTGACTTCTACTCTAGACTGATCAAAATCTTCTAAAGCAACTTGAAGTTGTTCATTGATGCCATCAGAATACCTGAATGAACCCATTGAAACACCTTCCTAGATATTCCTCAAGTTGTTAAACTTCTTCCAAGGAACCTTGCTCTGATACCAATTGTTGAAATTAAGGAACACTGAGAGAGGGGGGGTGAATCAGTGTTCTACAAAACTTATTATTATGTTCCTTTATTAATTTACCACATACATTCAAAAGAAAGAAGCATGAACTTAAGAACAACAACAACAAGTTCATCACACATGAACACCAAGATTTTTACATGGAAACCCGGTTAAGGGAAAGACCATGGTGGGGGTTAACCCACAAGATTTTATACTCTATTAAAAGTATTACAAATGTGAAGGCACATGCCTTTGGGTGCACTACCTAGAGCTCACCTCTTAAAGGAGGCTCAGTGCCTACAAAATCAATTACAAGTTCACTGAAATATTTGAATTGAAGAATAGCATCTAACAATGCAAGATTATAGTTCCAGTTAGGCTCAATATACTGACTTCACACACTTCATCTCTCACTACCCTGTTTCACTAATCTGCCATGATCTGGAGCTTAGATCTCTTACTTCACACTTGGTACTGCCACACTTTGCACCTATCACTTCATATTTGCACATCATACTTTAAAATGCTCAAACCCATCGATCATATATATACGCAACATGAAATTTCATTAACTGCAGTAGGCCTCAAGAAAACTTAGAAACTTTTTCAAGATCACTGTTTTGTTGGCTAAATCCATGCACAAACATCAGTGCAAACCAAAACCTATGTATTCAAGTCACCACACATGTCAGCCAATACCACTAGATCTCATAAATTACTCAACCAACCACTTCTCTTAATTTGCACAATGATCAAACACCAAGTCGACCTATTTTTCACGGGATTGAATTGTCTAACCAAAACTTGATACTCAGATGCTTGTAAATTTCAATCCCTTCATCACCGGAGGCTAAAAAATTGGATTTAGGTAGCCCTAACATCCCTTAACATTCCCTCAAATCTGTAGCACAATATGATTACCTGTGGAGAAATGCAGACCAAAATTTTGAACCCTGACATATGCTCTGTTCCTATCTATCCAGATTTAGACAAGTCTACAATCTAACTTCCGGTATGATCAAATGATACAATGCAGATGTGTAAGATAGATTTAGTTGCCATCAATGACAACACCTATCATACCTAGCAGTGTCTCTTGCCAATAAATTCATGTTGTGGATATATATATTTGATAGATTTTGGTATTGGAGGCATGAGATTGTGCAAGTATAGTGCGAATTTGATGTGTATGCTATTTAAGGCAATTTTTATGATCAGAAAGGAACAGTAAGGGTAGAAAAAAATATATGTGTAGTAGAGCATATACAATGAAGACTTTTGAATCTGTGTAATGAGCTGTTAATGGAACCACATTTTAGCATTATGTAGATGCATTTGTAGTAGTCTTCTCTTGGCAGTAAGCCAATCTTTCTTCTATCTTCTCTTCTCTTTTTGGAAGTGAGCCTATTGCAGTGAGCACTTCTTTAGACAGTGAGTCCTAAGGCAATGAGCCTTCATGTAATTCATTTATGATATCATAAGATATTGTGAGCTAACACTCACTGTGGTTTTTCCCTTTTTGGGTTTTCCACGTAAAAATCCCAGTGTCTATGTGTTATGACTTTGTGGCTACTCTTCTTATGTTTATTTTTCTTTCATGTTATTGAATTTGGTAAATGGATTAATGAATATGTGAAAGAAAGATTTTACATGATATTGATTTGCCCCCCTCTTAGTATTCTTTGTGTTCAATAATTGGTATCAGAGCAAGGTTCCTTAGAAGAAGTATAATAGCTTAAGGAAGATCTAGAAAAGTATACACATGGAAGCCATAAGGTATCTATCTCTAGGCAATGTTACAATTGATAATTGCACATATGTCAATAATCAAGAACTAAAAACTGCTCTTGAAGATCTTGATAAGTATGAAGCAGATATCCAAGATTTGAAGGAAAATGTCAAAGAAGTTGATGAATGCATCCTAAAGCTAAGAGAACAAGTTAAGAGATCAAAGGATAGAAACAGAGAACTAAGTGAACAGTTGAAAGCAGCAAATGAAACTCTAAATGATTTATCAATATTGGTTGAAGAAAAAGAAGAAATTGAGAAGCATTTGAATCAAACTTTGAAAGGCAAGTCTGAAGAATGTGAAAAATTAGAAAAAGATGTTTTTACTTTTGAAATATGATCTAGAAGTAGCCAATAGTTATAAAGAAAAGTTCAAGATAAGCTCTGCAAAACTAGATTAGTTGATTAACAACCAGAAAAATCCAGATCACAAACAAGGTTTGGGATTTGAAAAAGGAGAAAGCTCTAAATCATGACAAGTTGACACTGAGATGAAGATAGTCAAAAGCAACCAGGTCCAAAATTAGAGAAACAAGCCTAGAAGATCTCCGGTCAGGCAACCAAATGCTCAAAGGTACCCATCCTTCAATGGTTATTGTTTCAAATGCAATAAGTTTGGTCATACGGCTACTCAGTGTAGGAGCAGAATAAATCAAAATGTGCCATCATTCTCAAGTCAATGTTTTAATTGCAAAAGAATTGGTCACAAAGCAAGTGAATGTAGGAATGTGATAAGGAATGGTTTCAACAATATAAGGAACACTCAATTTTTTAATGGAAAGTGCTTTGCATGCAATAGATTTGGGAATATGGCTAATTAATGCAGATCAAGAATGAATCTAATCAATGGAAAGAATCAATCATAGAGGAATATTGTGTGCTACAATTGCAATAGACCTGGACATGTTGCAAAATTCTGTAGAAGTAAGAATGTGAAAAGAAACAATTCTGCAGAAGAGAAGAAAACAGAGTAGAGGGAAGATAAGGGAAAGGACAAAGTTGATCCGGTAGAAATAAAGAAGGAAACAAACAAGGTATGGATTAAGAAGGATGTTAAAGAGGTCAAGGATGGATCCACACAACTTCTGGTGCAGATACTTCCTCTGGGAAGTAAATTGAGAGCTCTGGCTTAGGGGGAGCATTTAATGAATATTCAGATCCCCTAGCTAGATAGTGGGTGCTGAGATCTACCACTAAGGTATGAGCTAAAGCAGTATTGGATGGATCATTTGGAGAAGAAATTGGTATAAAAAGTCCTGATGCAGCACATTGTGAAGCAATCTTAATCGACTGTGTCTAACAATGAAGTGTTTGGTAGCTTTTTGAGAACAACATTTATGAGGACTAGGTTTTTACATAACAAGTGTTAAAAAGGGTTGCATTTGAAAGATTAATCACTTTGCATTCAATCTATCAAGTGTCCAAAGAGAACTGAAGAAAAATTCCAAGAAACCTCAATGATTTCCAAAGATTCAAAGCAACTAAGAGCAATTTCAAGTGAAGAAAACACTAATTCAATAAAAGAGGTATTTACAGTTTGAAACCCTACCATGAACTTGCTTGAATTCTTGCAAAGATGGAAACACCACAAGTTATTAATGTCACTGAGAGACCACAACCAAAATTTAAGCAACATCCATTCAAGTATACAGAAGTTGATCTTGATGACACATTTTTGAAAGTACCCTATGTGTGATGCATGAAGAAGATATTATGGCTTACATCCATGTTGCCCTAGATGAACACAATGATAGACAAATTTGGAGAATTGTATATGAATCATCTGTGTGGTAAGGGTTACAAATTAAATGAGGAATGCAAAGCCCTAGAGAGGAAGAAATTTGTGCAATACATAGATTTTTTATCATTTGCAGAGGACTCATGGGTCCGGTACGTATTAAGTAGAGTGCACGATGAGTTTATGTGGCTCAATACACCATTTATGATCACAAAGGATGCTATAAAGGCTATTACAGGGTTGAATTCTACTGGAACAATGCCTGTATTGAAAGTCATGAAAAATAGCATAGTGATAGAAGCCACTAGAGCCAAATTTGATAAAAGGGCATTGATAATTAACAACATTGAAGACCATGCAGTCAAGTTTGCATCCATGGTGATCGGTTACAAGATCTACTTCACAAACCAAGAGAACTCTGTCTATAGAACTGGCATATACATAGCCTATGAGATGGTTAAGAAGAATGTAGATTATGACCTTTGTGAATTACTCTGGCAGCAATTAATGGAAAATCTAAAGAAGACAAAAGAGAACAAATATCCCTTCAAGTTCGGTATATTGATCATTTATTTTCTATTTCATGCAAGAATTATCAGGAATGAAGCTGATTTGGTCTAGTAGTCAACTAATTCCATTCAAATTAGAAACCACCTAAATAGCATAGGAAGCTGGGATGCATAAAATGCAGCCCTGTGGGGCTACTTCAAGAATTTTCAAAAGACAATGCAATCCAAGGAAAGAATACCAGAGAAAATAGTTGAAAAATACAAGAATGATATATGTTTTATTGTAAAAAAAGACTAATGCATGATGGAGGCTATTGAGCCTAGGTTAGTCTAGGTCCTTCCAATGGGCTATGAAGTGGTGGAAAATATACTAGATGGTTATGTTGAGCCCATGTTGAGAAAACCTAGGGATACCAAAGAGGCAAGGTTTGGTACCTATGAGGAGTTATCTATAAAAGTTCCCAGAGCATAGGACTCACTAAAGAAGAGATTGCTAAAACAAGAGCAAGGAATGAAGCAACTAGGGTAGCTAAAAAAATGATGCAAGGTGAGCCTTAAAAGGCTCCAAAATAGTCTGAGAGGAAAGAGGAGGAGCCTGTAGTAACAAAGAAGAGAATAAGAGCATCAACTTCACAGACTGCATCGGCATCCTCCAGTCCCACACTCTCTATGGAAGCACCTGCAATGAAACCCACTGATTAAAGGCACAAAATAATGAAGATCAAAGCCAAAAGCACACATGAGAGTATAAGTGTTGATGATGTAGAAACTGAGACACATGAAGAAGTGAAGAAAATGAAAGCTGAGGCTACTAAAGCCTCCGAGAGCAAAAAGGAGAAGTCCTTTGGTAACCTAGTAGAATCAAGAAAAAGCCAAGGCAAAATAAGCCTGAGAAAGGAAAAGCAACAATAAATTTGGAAGATTTCTTGAAGGCCATAACAGTAGATGGAAATCTAAAACCCATAGCACAGTTGTATGATGAATATGATGATATGGATAAAGACATCATTAAGACTACTATAATCAGATACTTGGAGATGTATAATAGAGATCTTATTGAAGTAATTATAGATCCCCTTGACACCCTCGCAAGTATAATGTCTACCAAGAAGGAAGCAACAATGGAAAAAGAATTGGAGACAAGAGAAAATACTTTGTTGAAACTATGTCCAAATGTGACTCCTGAGGAGAGATTCAAAGTCTTCAAGATCCTTGGAAGTAAAATTTAGATAAAGAAGAGGATCAACACTCTAATGTCTGGGGATACAAAAAAAATTGTGAAGGATATAGAACAAGAAATACTTGATATCGTAAGAGATCTTAACATCCCAAACATTTATGATAAAGAAGAACAAAATTTTTGTGAGGATTCTTCCTTTCCAGAAGTTAAGTTTGAGCAAGACTTGGATCAAAACAAGACTACTTAGGTAAGCCCAAGAAAAGATGAAGAGATAAAGGAGAAAGAAGATGATCACACCCTTGCATTTGATCAAGCCCCTGTCACTAATAATCTAGAAAAAGATGACAAAGACCAAACAAGGCCAAGTCCTCCTCTAGATCAGCAAATTGATGATCAAGAAAACAAAGAAAAGACTGCAGAGCAAAATAAAGCCAATGATCAAGAAAACGAACAAGCTGAGAAGAGCCCCTCTTTGGAACAAATCATTGATGAACAAGAAGCTATGGATCTTGAACCACTAGAGTAGAATCAAGAAGAAGTGTTTGATATGGCAAGAGACACTGCTACCTCACAGGATCTGGTAAATTATGTCAAGGATTTTTTAGAGAAACAACAAGGAACACAAGTTTTGGATGAGCTTGAGTTTCTGCAAGGACCAATAAACTTGGCTTCAATGTCTTCTTTAAAAAAATTCAAACTAGTATCAATTGTGCAAGCCAAGAATCAGGAAGAAATTCTAAGGTATCACATCCAGGACAACGAGCTCATCGGAGAAGCATCTGGTATTTTGGAAAATTTGATGCCTACATATCAAAAGGATACATCCTTGTCATCAATTGATCAACTCAAAGGCTTAATAAAATTACTAAGAACTCATTTAGAATCTTTTGAGAAGTCTGCTGATATAAAGGTTAGGAATGAATTTGATGATAAAAGATTAACAAAGTTGAAGACTAAGCTAGATAGTGATAAAATTTTGTTAGATAATAGCATCAAGAATATAGAGTATTCTATTAAGGAAGCTTGTGACATATACAAATTTTGCTTATCATGTCCTGAGACCACTAAGGAAATGGAAGATAAGGTCAAAGCTATGGAAATTCAATTAGTGAATATTTTAAGTCTTATGATCCGACAATTGATTCCATAAGTAATAAGGAAATACAAGTTGTAAATATTCATAATAGCATAAGTAGTCTGCTAAGCAAAAAGGAAAAAATGAAAAGCAGAATGTGCCAATTGAGAGGGTTAATAAGCCCTAAAATTGATTCAATGTCAAGTCTTGTTGCTAAATCCTTCAAGGTTAAGGCAATAATTGATATACCTACAAATGTGCAGAAGACAAAAGACTTAGTTTTTTAGACTAATGGTAACATTCAAATTTTGAACAATGCTAAGAATCAGTGGGATGGAGAAGTAGCACAATTAAAGATTATTTACAATGATATCCTTTCACCCACAATTGCTGATATGGTGGAAACTTGATGTTATCATTGATGGCAACAACCAAACATGATCTAAAACAACTCCTGAGACAAAGTTTTGTGTAGCCTTTTGGTCTAGAAATACTAAGCCAAAATTGACTAAGTGTTGGAAGCTTACAAAGATAGTGATAGTGATTCAGCTGGTACTCCTCCACAGTTGAAGATCATGATATGCAGTTTTGGTATGTTGTACACAATCCTTTGATAATGTTATGTTCTAGTATTCAAGTCCTGATAATCTTCAAAAAATACATTATGATTTGACTAAGTTCAGTACACAGAGTACAGTGAGGAATAGTGCAGAACATTTGAGTAATTCACTCCGCATTCCTCCACTATTGGTTATCTTGATGTGAGATTTGAAGGTGTTGTCAACACATATGATAGCTATCTAATTCCAGATTTACAATATTTGAAGTCCACTAGAAGATCATCTACAAGCTTCCAAGTTTCGGTGTAGTCAGTTTGACAGTGTTTAACTAAGACAGAGTCAACAGTTCTGAGATCCGCATATCGTCACACAAGAATATTATGACCTACAGTTTTGAAGGTATGATTGGTGATGTCTAATGAATGTTTGATGTGAATTTTGAAGTTTCATATAGTCCGCACTGGAAGTTATGATATGACAGACAATAAGGTTTAAGTGTGTATTTTGGGATAAGGCCGACACACAGTTGGATCGATGTACGATGAGCAGATAATGCTTAGATCATTATTCTAAGTAGTTTAATAATAAGTCTAGACCTATATAAAGATTCCTGAATGATTGTATGGGTTTGCATTGTTGTTTGTGCAAAGGATCAAGCTGACAAGGTACAACTTTGATATACAAGTTTCATTTTTTGCATGTCGACCTAGTTTTGGGATAAGTCATGTTCTGGATATATATATTTGATATATTTCGGTATTGGAGGCATGAGATTGTGCAAGTATAGTGCAAACTTGATGTTTATGTGATCTAAGGCAATTTTATGATCAGAAAGGAACAGTAAGGGCAGAAGAACAGAGTATATGTGAAGTAGAGCAGAAAGGCAGGGTAGATACAATGAAGACTTTTGAATCTGTGTATTGAGATATTAATGGAATTGCATTTTAGTATTCTATAGATGCATTTGTAGCAGTCTTCTCTTGGTTGTGAGCCAATCTTTCTTCTATCTTCTCTTCTCTTTTTGGTAGTGAGCCTATTGTAGTGAGCACTTCTTTGGACAGTGAGTCCTTGGGTAGTGAACCTTCATGTAATTCGGTTTTGATATCATAATATATTGTGAGCTAACACTCATCATGGTTTTTCCCTTTTTGGGTTTTCCATGTAAAAATCCTAGTATCTATGTGTTATGACTTTGTGGCTGCTCTTCTTATGTTTATTTTTCTTTCATGTTATTGAATGATGTAGGAGCATCCCTGGTTCAAGAGAAATCTTGCATCAACCAAAAACATTTGTATTTCAGTTTGTTTCTTTCATTTTCCAGTTTAGTTCAGGCAGTTCAGTCAGTAGCAGTTTCTGTGTTTTGGTCCGCATTCTACTGGAGTTACATTTCAAACCTTGCGGAGTTGGACTTAGCATCTAGACATATTCACCTACATTATATCCAAAATTGAGAGCATTTGGATTAAGTACCAGAAAGTTATCGCTATCAGAAGATCGACTATTTTCTTAGAGTAGAGCATCTTGACAACCTCAAATAATTAGCTAAAGGAGAACACTTGTAGAGCATTCCTTGACTTATGGAGCCTAATGACACATCATTCATTGATCCTTGGTTCATGGCCAACCTTCCCCAAGATCCGCACTTCATTCCATTAATTTGTGGAGGTGTTTTACGCATCTAGGTCCAACCTATCCGTGTACACATGTTACAACTCTTCATTGGAGTTTGTGATCTTCCTTGGCGAACGCAGAGGAATCTATTGTTTCAGAGATGATATATATTGATGTATTAGATCTCTAGGAAAGTAGTTAGAAAGTTATCAAGTTATAATTGATTCATAGGTTCATAGTTTGGATTTTTGCATGAAGGAGCTTCAAAGCTATATCTTTTGCATATTCTGATATTCTGTAATCAGGCCTGTGAACCCTAATTGTAAGCCCGCATGTTGCCGACTAATCTGTGTTTGAATTCTATGATATATTGAATGGCTAAATCTACATTTGTTCCATACCTTTGAGTTGTTTCTATTATGTTTACTCTTGCTACATGGTCTAGACTGTTCATTCTATGAACCCTCCTACCGTGACTGCACCAAGTGGTATTAGAGTGAAAGTTTGAATCTTTGGGAGAAAATTGAGTGAAGTTGGTGAAGGAATTCCATAAGATCTTGCTGTGGACAGATCATCAAATTGAGGCAGGTTACTTGTGTCACAACCGATCACCGATTGTGAGGCATTTGTCACCTTGTAGCCTGACCACATAATTTGAGGTAGTTTGCACTTGATCCTAGGAAGATGCCACCGAGGAGAATCCCTGTTGTTGGAACAATGGATGGAAGAATAGATGAGATGATGGAAATGATGAAAACAATGAGAATTTGATTAGATGTTGAATAAGATAGGCGAAGAGGATTGACACCTAGACTTAATGTTGAATGTGATGATGAAGAAGAATTATAATCTGTTGAACAAATTAGCGAAACCCTAGGAGGTGATGAAGAGGAAGAATCAGATCAAGTAAATATGCTGTGAGCTATTTCAAAAATTGGAAAGAGACCTAGAGTTGATGTACCAAATTACACTAGCAATTTGAACCTTGAAGAGTTGATTGACTGGATAAATGACATGGAAGAATACTTTGAGTATGAAGAAGTTGAAGATCTGGAGAAGGTGAAATTTGCAAAGACAAAGTTGAAAGGACATACTGTTATATGGTGGAAAGAAGTTCAGTTGGATAGAAACAGAAGAGGAAAAGAAAAGATTACAAAGTGGGATAGAATGGTGACAAAATTCAAGAATCAATTCATACCTGTTGACTACGAGCTGGAGCTGTTGAAAAGATTGCAGAACCTAAGACAAAAGGAGAAATCTGTGAAGGAGTATACTAAAAAATTTCATAAGATTATTATAAGGATAGGACATAGTAAAACAAGCAAAGAGAAAGTGGCTAGATACATCAATGGATTGAGATTGAACATTCAAGAAGAACTAAGTTTGGTGAGGATGACATCTTTGGAGCAAGCATACTAGTTTACCCTAAAAGTTGAAGAGAAGCTAAATAAGAGACGTGATCAGAGACAGAGAGGCAGATGAGGTAAATTTCAGAGAGGTGGAACAATTTCCAGAGGTGAGAGATCATTTGCGAAATAGAATAGATAGGAGAACACATTCAAGAAGGATGATAGAGATAATAATGCATACCGGAGAGATGACATAAACTTTTACTGGAGAGGAAACCCTAGTGCATACCGGAATGAAGGATACAAAAGAGAAGGAAGAGGATTTGAAAGGAGGACATTCAAAGCTAGTTGTTTCAAGTGTGGAGGTGAAGGACATAGAGCATTTGAATGTAATCAAGGGAGTACAAGCAAGAGGACTGATAACAATGGGAGAGCAGCTTATGTTGAAGAAGAACCTATTGGATCACCTAGTTCAGTTGGTAAACTGGAGAAAGGAGAATCACTTATGATGAGGAGAGCACTATTTCAAACAAAGACAAGTAAGGAAGCATTATAAAGGAAGAGTTTGTTCTGAACCAGATGCAAATTAGGAGGTAAATGTTGTATAGTTGTAATTGGTAGTGGTAGTTCAGATAACCTAGTTTCAAAGTAGACGGTGACTAAGCTAAAGTTGGAAAGATTGAAACACCCAAAACCTTATCGGATAGCATGGATTCAAAATGATCATAAGGTACTAGTGAGTGAACAATGTTTGGTGAAATTTCATATTGGATCTTATCATGATGAAGTCTTGTGTGATATTATGCCTATAGATGTATGTCATATTTTGTTGGGTAGACCTTGGCAGTATGATAGAAAAGCTATACATGATGGGAGAAAGAATACATACACTATAACATCAAATGGGAAGTGAATTACTTTGATTCCTTTGGAGGATGATCCTAAGAGTGAAGTATGTGGGAATGCTAGAATCTGTTTGGTAGATGGAAGAAAATTTCTAGATGGTTTGAGACATGTGAATATGTGTTATGCTTTGATTCCTAAGAATCCTAAAACATTGAAGAAGGAGACTGAAGAATCACAACCAGAGGAGATAACAGAGTTGTTGACAGAGTATGAAGACATCATATTAGACAATGTACTTGAAGGATTGCCACCTATCAGGAGTACAGTCATCACATGGATCTTATACTGGGAGCTAGTTTGCCTAATAAAGTAGCACATAGAATGACACCGACAAAGAATGAAGAATTGAATAGATAGATACAAGAGTTGTTGAAGAAAGGTTTGATCAGAGAAAGTTTGAGCCCTTATGCAATACCTGCAGTGTTAGCACCTAAGAATGATGGAGAATGGAGATTGTGTACAGACTCTAGAGCAATAAATAAGATTATAGTTAAGTATAGATTTCCTTTACCTAGGATGGATGATATCATGGTTGTTTGAGTGGAGCAAAATATTTCACAAAGATAGATTTGAAGACTAGATACCATCATATCAGAATCAGAGAAGGAGATGAATGGAAGACTACTTTTTAAGACAAATGAAGGATTGTATGAGTGGTTAGTGATGCCTTTTGGATTGACAAATGCACCGAGTACTTTCATGAGGTTGATGAATGAAGTCTTGAAGAAATTCTTGGGTAAGTTTGTTATTGTATATTTGGATGACATTCTTGTAGACACCCAAAATTGTCCCAACTTTGTCCATGTCCTACAACACCTTGTTAAAACATTATCCTAAACATCATAAGCCATTTTGTCCTAATCCCATCCCATTTATCCATTAAGCCAATTAATTAAATAAATTTTATTTATTGAATTAAAATCCCATTCAATCCCATCCTCATCCTACTTAGCTAATTAATTAATTAAATTTTATTTATTTAATTAATTCCACATCATATCCCAATCATATCCTATCCGCATTCCAATTAATTAAATAAATTTTATTTATTTAATTAATTTCCACATCATATCTTATCTCATCCTATTCAACTTCTCAATTAATTAAATAAATTTTATTTATTTAATTAATATCCAACTCATATCCCAACTAATTCAAATATTTTATTTGAATTAAACACTCATCTTTTATCACATTCCAAGACTTGTCCAGTCAATCATGTGTTGTAGTACAACTTTTATCCTTCACATGCACAACTAATGGGACCTAATTTTAGTATTTATCTACACAAGCACACCTAAGCCTTATCTTCCCTTGCCACATGTCAATTAACTACAATTTCTTAATGTGCAAGGAAACCTAACTTAATCCTATCCATCCATTTCATCTAAAGCCCTAATTGATCCTAGCCATCCATTTGAATTAAGCCTTTCCCATAAATCAACCCCCTCATAAGACATTAGCATGCATTGAGCCTCAAGTACCCTTATTATGCCAGATCTTCTATGATGCATTGATCCTCAAGTATCCACATGCTGTTGAAATATCATTAGAGCCTTTGCATCCTTCATCTATCATTCATTCTAGCATCTTCATCTTAATGTTATGCTGCAGAAGTGAGCACCCAACATTCCTCCAACAATAATCCTTCAAAATCTTGCATGCTCATGCGAGGTGGAGAAGAGCAATGGAGATAAATCAAGCATAGCGTGGAGATCGGTTTGTATTTACATTTGTTATTTTGATTTTCATGTTGTCTTGTGCTTCATTGTGCATTGCTAGGGTTTTTATCATTGTTGTTTATTCATTTGCCCTGATTTACAATTTTACCCTAACTACATTTAGCACACCCGGTGGGACTCACGTCCTTGATTAACAAATTTCTTTGATTTGTTTTGTGAAGATCAGATCTGTTGGAGCATCAATCATTCATTTTTGTAGATTTTGTTTTCAAAATTTTGCATTTTCTAACCCTAGGTTGTCAAAATTTTGCAATTTTTGGGGGTTAGCTATTGCAGGTTTCATCCTGGGCAAAAATTGACCACACCATTGCGATCAGAAGGTCATTTCCATGAATTTTGACTATAAATTTGCCTATCCTTCATGACTGAAATTTTTGAAAAATTTTGAAATTTTTTTAGTTTTGCAAGCTTTACCGTATGATTTGTACAGCCTGCGTGGGCTTCTATTGTTATTGATTTGTTCCAAGTTTCATTTGATTTCCTGGCTAATCCATCTTCAAAGGCAGGTTTTGTATTAGTTGTTAACAATATATGTGTTGTAGATCTGATTTGTAGATCTTAGCACCTCCACCGGTGATAGACCCACTGCTGCCCTTGATAAGATCCATTGCTGCTAATCTTCATTTGGTCGGCTCCATAAAACCAGTCACCACCGATATTTTGCTTGTCACCCCATTGAGGTCCTGCATCCTCATCCACTAGTCACTTCAAATCCGACAGTCTATGATCAAACACAGATCTAATCATTTATCTGCAGGTGGTCGATTATTACATCTTGACTTTCATTTCATATAGCTTGGCATTTCATTCTCAACCTTGTAATCTCACTGTCGATCTCCATTGACTGTCACCACTCGACGGTGAGCATATAAATCCGTAGGTCATTTGTATTAGAAGCGGTTTATCCACTGAGTATAGTCTTTGTTTTACATCCACGCCTGTGGTTTAGTTCCAAATCTCATGTGCTCTGGTCTTTCACGTGTTTGTTATCTTTTACCTGCAAATCTGCCTAAATGTTTGCTGTGATCCTTGAGATTTTGTTGTATCACAGGCAACGCTCACCTCCAGAGCTTTAAGATATATTTTCCTATTTGCAGAGAGGGCGTCAACTCTTTTGTTCCTTCTGTGGTTTAACTCTTTGGGATTTATTCGCCGTACTTGCATATTGAGCCTTACGTCCTTCATTTGGGTGGCCTGTAGTCGCCTTTGTGACCAAGCTGCCTCACTATTTAAGCTTTTAGTCATCATGTTTATTTTCTCTAACTTTAACTATCGAGGAGAAATCCATTGAATCATCTAACAGACTTTGAAACCTCAAAGTTAATGTCATGATTGTCGCAGATCTAGTCGACACTCCATCTAGAAACTCTCGCCTTCCTATTCAGTTCCATCGTCACATGGGAAGCCGTCGACTAAACCTTGTGTGTCCTATCTCCATCGGTTGAGGTTTCAATTCTCCTGTCATCACTCTTTGATCTGCATTGCCACCTTGTTCGACAGTAATCACCCTATCAAACCTTCAGTTGCAGTCTCTATCGACTTACTCACAGCCTCTGTTGAGCACTTGCCTTGGTCCCTATTGCACTACGACCCTCACCTTGCAGTTGGAGGACAATTTTTTATCAGCAAATCTCCCAGTGACCATTTCAAAAATCCAAGTGGCCATTTTAATCTTTCAGCTGTCATATTGGGGTAGACTTTAGATCTCAGTGAACAATTCCCACCGGAAGACTTCCTAAATCGTCAGTTGTTCCTATCATTCACCAGTGGAATCGGCGTACTCCCTGAACCGTGGCAGTTTAAACTCTCGGGGGACTACAATGTCAGAGGAGGCATAAATTTTTTTTTATCAGCGACCTTTGAAGTATGAAGACCAACCCATACAAGTCATCCTTTGTAGGCTACATCTATGATCTACACGCCACCAGTCTTCAATTCAGAGGTCAATCTTTATTGCTAAATCAACACGAGTCTTTGATAACTGGTGGCCTTTGCAGATATCAGGCAGTCTTTAAATAAAAAATCTCTGGCAGTGAATCAAGATTTCCATCGACCATCTTCCAGCCACTAGATCATTATCCACCAGTTACAAGATTTTGACTAGGTCTTTACTTAGCAGTGATCTTTACAACATTTTCTATCAACGACGATCTGCCCTTGGTGGTTACATAGCAACAGAGTCATCTTTTTGACTCAAACGATAGCTTATCCGACAGGGTTCAAAGTTTTTGGCAGCGATCATTTTGCAGTTGAGATAAAGAAGACTGCGGGATTCAATCTTTGATCTGTTTGTTTTCTCGCAGTCAGCCTTAAAAAATTGCAAGGTTGTCATTGGCAGAGATTTTCACCATTTCCCTGAAGATTATCGCCACTATTCTTGGTGGTCTCCTACATCCTCGGTCATGGTTCCATAATTTTTTTTTGAGATCGGCTCTGGATCCAATCAATATTCTTAGTCGCCATCTCTCAAATCTTCAGTCTTTGTCACCATATAACAATCATAGGTATAAACCTCATAGTAATCGTTGTGAATATCACGGTCGCTATCTAAATATCTGCGGTCAAAGAAACTTAAGCAGTGGTCAACGAATTCTAAACAGTGGTCTTGAACATCAAATATCCTTTGAGCATTAATGTTTTGGTGGTCAAAGTGTGGTCTTCAAAGCTTTGGGATTCCATATCTTTGCAAACAGTGGACATTTTGTTTATTGGCATTATTGGTTCATCAAATTAGCATTCAGATCATCTTCTACCCCGGTGGCAGTTTTATCGTATCTGGCGGTCATCTCACAGACTATACAATAGCAGTCAACACATCCATGGCTTTCTGCATATGTTAAACTCGTGGCCATCAAATAGATAAGCCCCGGTCATATTTACATAACTTTTAACTACTAGCATGAAGACTAACTTCCAGATTTACAACTATATCATGTGATCAGTGTAACACAAAATTGTTAGCAGTTAATTACAGACCGTCAGCTAGCCTTTTTGTGCCTCCTACATGCCAAAGGAGGCTGTTTTTTTTCAAACTTGCATAACTGGAGCATACGGTATCGAAATCACGTAAACAAGGACTCGTTGGAAAGATGGGAGGATGAACTTTACATCTAAGCAGGTTTTATTAGGTGACTATACCTTTTTTCAGGCTTTTCTATCAGTCAAAGTTCAGCTTCATTGAAAACTTTATTTGAGCATAACTTGAGCAACTTTGATCAGTTTTCAACAAATCTTTTTTTCAAATTGCTTAGAATCTCCTGAACTTTCTGTTTATGCAATCCATTCTTTTGTATCAGATCATTTTCATTAAAATTTTTAGATTTTATCTTTTTCATGTAATCATCTTCTTTGCAAGTTTACTTGTTTCTTTTTGGAATTGGTGACTTGTAAGGGCATCTAAGGAGCTGGAGTAGCATTGGCATCAACATCTACAGTAAATTGGAAAGTGATTGTATCAGGTGCACTCATTCTAATCTTTCATCTCTTAATCTTGTTTGATCACACATTTGGACTTTGGAATTAAAACGAACATTGTTTGCTATCACATATCGAAATTGGGCTTAAAAAGAACAATTGTCTTCCAACACATTTGGATTTGGGTTTAAAACATACAAGTGCTTGAACTATTTTCCTCACATTTCATTTTTAAAGGGTCAATTAATAACTGCGAGTGTGAATCAAGTGTAGCTCACTTGGTTTGCTTTTGTAAACCCTATCTAGGAGGCCTGCTTGGAGACACACCACTCCAAGGGATGACCTCAATCGAGGCTGAATCGAAAGACACCCTCATTGGGAGTTGTAAATCTTGTCACTCTTGGCTAAGCCCCAAAGAACTTTATACCTTTGGGAAGTGAAGGTGAAGGGTGGGTTACCCCTTTCTCCCGGCTGTGTGGCAGGATTTCACTTTCAATTCCATAGTCAACCTTGTGCAATAGATAGCCTAAGACCTAATTGGCTATACCCACTTTACTAGACATTAGGCTTGTTGATGTGTCTTCCATGTGTGCTTGCATAATCATCACATTTCATTTTCAAAGTCAACAATTGCTTATGTGTCTTGCATGAGTGATTCATGTGTGTATATGCATAATCATTTGTTTGAACATTGCCAAATCAAGATATAAACACCAAACACATAAACAATTCATCCTACATTTCCTAATTTTGTCATTCCACATTATATCCTAATCATACCCAAATCAATTTTATTTTGAACATATCCTAGTCACATCCATACTCATTCCAAATCATCTCCACATCATCATCAACCTAGTCCTAGTCAACACTTGTCAAGATGGTCGTAATCATTCAAGGGGATAATCCCTCTAAGTATGAGACAAATCCCAAGCCTAAGGTGACAATTCAAGGGGGTTATCCCTCTAATCATGAGACAAATCACAAGCCTATGGTGACAATTCAAGGGGGCTATCCCTCTAATCATGAGACAAATCCCAAGCCTAAAGTGAAAATTCAAGGGGGTTATCCTTATAATCATGAGACAAGACCTAAGCCTATAATCAATCCTTGGAAGTGGGTACTTATTCTTTATAGTTGCCTTATTTAGCATCCTATAGTCAATGTACAAGCACAAAGTCCCATCCTTCTTCTTCACAAAAATGACTGGTGTGCCCCATGGAGACACACTAGGTCTAATGAACTCTTGGTTCAACAACTCTTGTAATTATGCCCAATTCATACAACTTTGTGGTAGTCATCCTATAGGGTACTTTTGATTAAGGCTCAGTCCCTCGTAGCAAGTCAATTCAAAAGTTAAACTCCCTCTCAAGTGGCAACTCTGTTAACTCAATTGGAAACACATCTTGGAATTTGTTAAGGATTGGGTAGTCATCAAGTACTGGTTCCATGTTGTCAAGATCTCTAACTTGGACTACATAAATGGAATATCCATTCCTTGAGGCCTTCTTTAATTGCATAGCTAAATTTTTTTCTAAGCTCAAGGGGTCTCTAAAAGCCATGAATCTCAACATGATTCCCAAGGTCATCTAAACATCTTACAATCTTATCCTCACAATTCACAATAGACTTGTGTTCAGCTAACTAATTGATCCCCAAAATCACATCATATGACCCTAAGGGTGCTACATAAGATTGATCTAAGTTTGAAAACTTGGAAGGTCTAACTCACTGCAAGAAAGACAAGAATCTACCCTCTTTTTTGCCTAATTTCCATACTGAACCATCCATGAATTAGCCATGTGTCCTGGTCTAATAGATAATTTGGAAACTACTTTTGGGTCCATAAAACATTCAGTTGTTCTAGTATCAATTAATATAGAGACATGATGACCATAGAGCTTACTTGTACACTGAATTGGTGTTGCTTCGAAGTCAGCCTATTGGTTTTGTATAATTTCATGGATCTGATGTTGTGGTGCTCCATACTGATTTATTTCCCTTCAACCTAATGACCATTGAGGACAAACATTGGCATAGTGTTCTCCTCTGCAAACATAATATCCACTGTGGGGTGCTCTTGGTAATTTAGGCCTATCCCTCCTATTATTGTTGTTGTTGAAGTTGCCTCTCTTATTGCTTCCATTTTTATTCCCTCCATTTTTGTCTTGGGAGTTGTTTCCTCTTTTCATATTCTAGATCTAATGACTGTTGTTTCCCTGATTATTATTATTATTTTAGAATTTTTTATTCCCAAATTTAGCATCTTGGTTCTTGTGGTAGTTGGCTACTTGCTAAAGCTTTTGTTCCTATTTGATTGCCTTCTTGAAAACCTCATCCATAGTCAAAGGGTTATGGATGTCCACATCTGCTCCAATCTGAGGTCTCAATCCCATGATGAACTTTCAGATCCTAAATTGCTCATCCAACTGATACTGTGGTACATACTTAAGAAAATGGGAGAACCTTTCCTAATATTGAGTCATCGACATATCACCTTGGTTCAAATTCTAAAATTTGGTCATCTTCTTGTCAAAGAAGAGTTGAGGTAACCACCACTTCCTAAAAAGTTGGAGAAAGAGCTCCCATGATATCTCCCTTGGAAACAACCTCTTCTCAACTTTTTTGTTCTCCCACCAAGTAGTTGCTTCACCAATGAGTTGGTATGCACCCCACATAGCCTTGGTCTCATTGGATAGATTACGGGGTTCAAAATACTTCTCCATCTCAATGATCCAAGCTTCTACTCTATCTTCGATGGTTCTCCCATCAAATTTGGGTGGAGAAAACTTCTTGAGGTCCTTTCCCAATTCCTATGTAATTCTACTCCGATTGTTTCCTTTATCCTCATTCTCTTATTTCCGTTCCTCATTCCTTTGATTCTCATTTTGGTTTTGACCCTCTCGATTTCCTCTAACCTCTTGCTCTAAGTTGTCCATTCTAGCTCATTGTTGGGTTAGGAGGTCAAGGATTTGGTCGAACCTCTCATTCTACCCATTTCTCGATCCACTACAGTTTGTGTTTCTTATATCCATTATGGTTGGTTAGGATCAACCTACTTCCAGAATTACATCTTAGCATAGAAGACAAAGGCCCTAGTGTTAAACCTAGAGCTCTGATACCAAATGTAAAGTACACAACCCATAAATTAATTCAAAAATAAATAAACATCCTGATTTATATAAATATAAAAATGAAAAAGAAATACATCTTCAATATATGTAAAATGCCAAATTACATCTAATAAGTACAAGTGCCTAAACTCGGAGTTAGCACAAGAAAATAAGATACATAATGATACAACTTTGGCTTTGATGCCAAATAGTCAATTCTTTATAATAACAATGTACAAATACAAGAATTATACAAGTAATGATAAATAAATAAAGTCACTGTCACCAGCCGCCACTAACCCACATAGTTATCCGCAAAGCTGAAGATGAGAAAATGAACCAGGTGCTTTTCTACCCAACCACAAAGCTTTACACTTCCCTAGAATCCTTCCTAACATGAAGGATACCTGACCTTGCATGAAGTGCCTAGCAGCCTGGAAATAATAGACAGGAAAGAAAACCGAGTGCAATCTGATGTCTACATCCATTTCTAACTAGAATGTGCATTGTTCTACAATCAGGATGTGGCAGAGAAACATATCAATATAAACTAGGCAATTATTCATCTATTTCAATGATAACACAAATTTTGCCAAAGCACTTATGCATATACTAGCAGATCCTGAAAAGAGGACCAACCTTCTCTGTTAGCCCACATTTGGCACCCTATCTTGAAAGGTAAACCCAATACACACATAGAAAAATAAACTAATTTCTTTACAATAGAATTCAAGAAAACACATGTATTTTCCCATTAAACAGTTACTATTACTTTCTTGCAAAAATTAACATGAATATACTTTTCTAGAAAGTACAAGATCTTATGATGATATATGCATACTATACTTATAACAATGAGATCCTTGCATTATTTATTTCAATTAGAAATACTATCTTTTCTCATGTTTCCTAACCATTTCTTATTGTTTTGCAACAGGGATAAAGAGAATTCACTATATAATGAAAGATGCTAGTATTGATCATGACGAAACTTGCATAAATGTCTATATATATACAACCCCCATTGCATGCACAATTATCTCAAAATAAAGGCTAGATCAATGAATTCATACTCACAGGCAAGATTAGATTTACAATACCATCATGTTAACATTTGAGATAAGGAATTAAGAAGAATCACATTTTCACTCAGTTTCAGATTCATATATATAGCTGAGTTAATAAAATAAACAAAAGCACAATCATGTCAGGGATTCATTCTCTAAGATTTGAACAAACATTACAAATAGAAATAAACTTAAGTCATGGTTATTGAATGGTTTTCATCAAGATTATGCAAATTTACAACATAGTTTTAATTTTTGTTAGGATGTAGCAATGTCTCACATTAACTAAGATCGACAAGGACATATGGATGCTATCCACTACCTTGAAGGTGTTGGCAATATGTGTTGTCATTGATGTCAACATAGTATACATTGATGTTAACATAATAGATGGAAGTGTATAGACAAGGAAAATCATCGGGAGAAGAGGAAATAGTCTAAGTATGGATCAATTTTGGGCTTGAACATGATGCGGAGGCAAACACTCATATCCTTTCCTAATTCTTGCATACACACATACATATCTCATCAGTTGGGAGTACCACACTCAAGGGTAAGAAGTAGAAAAGTGTCTAAGGCATTCATAGTGCACATTCTAAGCCAGAGTCAACTTGAGTTGGTCCGCGCTGCTCTGCAAAGAAAGATCTTACCTTGCAGTTCTAAAGATAGCCTCTTGCATGTATTAACATGATATATCCAAGGTTTCAACCTCTCATATATTCAACATGAAACGTTACAAAGGATAGCACATTGTCCATCACCCAGACAAAACAAAGCAGTAATGGGGAGACAATGGAATGCTCTGCATTCCTTTGGAAGAAATCTATGTCATGCAGTTCTGAGGAATGACTAGGATTTGTATGATATATGCTATGATGAAGTCTCAAGTGTTTAGGTGGTCCACAAAGACAATGCTCAAGTGACAGAGACACCACAATGTACTCCAAAGCCTGAATGTACAAGTTAAGTTCTACAAAAATTGAAACATATATAAATCTATTACCAAAGTTTGTGTGAAGGTAGTATATATGGTCCAAAACACATCAGGTATGATGCATATGTAGACAATTCTCATTTTTTGGTACCACAACAAAGTATTATGGCTACAAGTAAAGTTGTAAGTATAACTATCCTCTGGAACTCTAAGTACTTAAGTCATTCTTGAATTCCTCTGGAAACTCCAGACAAAGGTGTGTAGATCTAGCAAGTAGCATACATTGATGTCTATAATCATTATCAAAAGGTTTCAGGCCCTGCATTCTACCGCAACATCATATTTTGGGTTGTGAAGCATTGCATAAGGTCTGAAAGACCCTATTCTCTACAAATAGATATACTTCTTGTCTTGCAGATACACATTTTGGCATGATACTTCTTCTGCAAAGAGTATGGATGTTATTGAGTTCATATATGATCAAATCCTTGGTCTACATTGATTTTTTGGCTTCTCCCCAATGTTAGAAATGAAAGCACAACTACTCAATAGAAATTTGATTCAAGTACGTTTAATGATCTTATCTCAGTGCATTATCAATGGAGATTGTAACATAGAAAAGAAACTATGCAACACAGAAATACCAAATCAAAAAAATTAAACACACAACATAATGTTTAACATGGAGAAAACCCTTTTGGGTAAAAAAATCCACACAAGAAAGAGGTCCAAGTTTGTATTCATCTGAAAATGATTGTACAATACAGCTTTGCAACTCTATCCACCAGTCTTCAATCCAACAACATTCCTACAACACCTGAGTACCTAAAATTTCTATTGCAGCAACAAGTACAATGGAAAATAATTATATGTGTTTTCCCTCCAATCTAGGTGTCCACTTTCTCTCTCCTAAGATTCCCCCACATGCAAACATTAAATGTCGTCATACATTAAACCTCCATGTGTAAAAGATGCCCATGCAAAGTTAGGAGCCCAAGGTCAAGAATAGAATCTTACAACATCGTATGATGGATCATAACCTTCATAGATACCACTAAAGTGTATCTTCCCAAGATGGGAGCTTGGGGATAAACATAGCAACTTACAACTAATGAATATCCATCATATGTGTCATAGTGTCATAGAATCTTATGACAACTTACAGCTGTCATAGATTCTTTACATGCACCCACCAAACATTAGGACGCGCATCATATATGCTAAAAATAGTAGATTCTCCCAAGGTGGCACCTACACTCATTTACTCATGAGTTTTACAATTGTCAACAATAAATATCACTCCTTAATTACCTTTGGTGACTCTGGAATTACCATTGCTAGTGAAACTACCTCATTCCCTTATGGGTAATTAAAAATTACAAATAATAAATGGAATAAATACAATATTGGAATTTACAAGGTTAATAGCACCTTATTCCAACACCTAGCAGTTGAAAGATGAACAATCAACAATGCTAAGTAATATGAGCCAACTAGTTAAGTACCTACTGCATGAGGAGACTCCTGATTAGTTTCTTCAAGTGTGAAAGATATGGAAAGGTGTGTCCTGATGTTTTTCATAATGCCCTGAGGTCCACAACAAGTTTGTTATCACTTTGCACGTGTTGTGGCCGACTAGTGATTAGTTGCAATTACATTCAATATTGTTCTACATGCCAACTTAATCAATGTTTGAAGATCTTGTAGAGGTTATATATAGAAGATATAATTCATTTGAAATGCAATTAAGGTGAATGTGAAGAGGAAGATATGAAATGTGCAAAATCAGTTTGAAGACAAGTATTGAGCAAGAATAGTGGACTGCACCATCATCATATAACAGATGTGCTCTCCATAGCAGTCCTCATATCTATATTGTCATTGTAATTTAGTAGTGAGTTGGGCATTCAGAAAGTAGTAGCTTCCTTGGGTTGTTACCCTAAATCAAAGTTGTAATCAGGGAGTAGTAGATTCCTTGGGTTGAATCCCTAAAACAATGTTGTAATAACCTTTTTGCAGTGAGCATATTATACTGTGAGCTAATCCTCACTGTGGTTTTTCCCTTTTTTAGGGTTTTCCACATAAAAACACTGGTGTTATGTGTTGACTCTTAATTTGCATGTTTTTCTTCATGTTGTCAAAGTTATTCAGTTTTATCAGCAAGTGTTTGGTTAAAGTTTTTAAGTGTGTTGATTCACCCCCCCTCTCAGCACCCCATTGTGTTCAACAATTGGTATTAGAGCCAAGTACCTTTGAGAAGCTTAACCACTGAGGTAGATCCTCCACATGAACACATGGACTCTGAAGTGATGGACAATGATATATTTGGACCAGAACTAGATCTAGAAGCAATGGAACCTGAAGGTTGGGACTTTGAGTCTAATAAGTGTGAAATAGATTTTGAAGAAGAACTCAAGTCTGCTCTTATTGATCTTGAGGAAGCAAAAGATCTAAACCTAGTCTATGAAGATATGCTTGAAAGAGCAAAGGAGACAATTGACAAATTGAAGACAAAAGCCAAAGAATCAAAGGAAGAAATTGGCAAAATAAAAGCTCTTATAGAAGGAGATAAAGGAGGTGAGAAGCTCAAGGAGGCTGAAGACATGATCTCAAATTTAAAGGTCATGGTTGAAGAAGAAAAATGGATTGAAGATTTCTTAAATATCAAGCTCAATGAGGAATCAACTAAATGTTCAAAACTCAAGGAAGAAGTTGTCATTCTAAGGAAAGAACTGGGAAAGGCAAAAGAATAGATTGACAAGGGACTAAAACTAAAAGAAGGAATTGATATTCTTGATGAAATTATAAGCTCTCAAAATCCAGTAAAAGAAAAAATAGGTCTTGGTTTTGAAAAGGGAAAAAGTCCTATGTTCAATTCCTCTGTAAACTTGTATGATAACTTTCATCCAGGAGGAAAGTCTGGACCAAAGAAGGAAGAAGTCTACACTGAAGTTCCTAAGAAAGCAACTTACAGATTTACAAGAGAAGATGAATTCACTCATGTCTAAAGACAAAGAAAGAATGTGAAGAAGAATTTAAAAAATCCTCAACCTACAAGGCAACTAGCTCACATCAGGTATCCTCAAGGCTTCAATGGAAATTGTTTTATTTGCAAAAGTTTGGTCACAAAGCTATGGATTGTAAAAAAAAGATTAATCAAAATGATTTAAGTTGTTACACTTGCAATAAAGTTGGTCATAAAGCTGTTGAATGTAGAAGTAAGACAAGCTAGAACTCTATTAGGTGCTATGCATGCAATAAGATGGGACATAGGGCAAATGAGTGCAGAAGTAAAATGCCAAGGTATAACAGGAATAATGCTCAATCCTTTTATGGATACTATTATACTTGTAATAAGTTTGTCCATAAAGTAGCTAACTACAGATCGAGGGCAAGAAGAAATGGAAATGCTTAGCAAACAAAGTGCACCTGTCATGAGTGCAATCAAACAAGGCACTCTGGAAAGAATGTGAAACCCATGTTCCAAAAGAAAATTGATGTTTCTTAGCAAAAAGTGGAAATGAACAAAGTATGGAAGAAGAAGGAAGTATGTGATATCTCTGGACCTCTACCTAGTGTAGGTGGATCCTCCAGTAATTAAAAGGTAAAATACTAGGTCAGGGGGAGTTATAACAGTAAAATTTTCAAACCCTTGAACATGTAAGATGCTAAGTTCTTAGCATATTGATTAGTTTTGTCATGAGAATGATAAGATAAGGAATTAAATGAGTCTGATGAAATGTGGTAGATTACGGAAGACTTTAGGGTTTACAATGATAAGGACTTCTACCAAGAGGTCACATGAACTTAGAGGGAGTTTTTTCTAAAAATTTGTCATCTTCTCTTCATGATGATGAAAGCATCCAACATGTAGATGATCTTAACAAAAATTCTAGAGCAATTAAATGATTTACAGAGGATTGTTGAAAGTTTATAAGGATTTGCATATGAAAAGGGCAAATTAGGTCAAAACAAAGGATGTAATTAATGCGGGGGAAGATTGTTTGGTGAAATGGCTATTTAGGCGAAGGCAAGGTCATTTTTTAGCACATTTGATCGAAGACAAAAGACTTGAAGAGCTAAAGAAGAACTGAAAGCACTCTAGAATTTGACTAAGAAAGATTTATTGCCACACATCCAAGTATTTTTCATCTCTCTAGTTGAAACCCTAGCTTCTGAAGATATTGCAATGGCAACTCCTATGGTGATAGATATAGTTGAAAGGCAAGGCCAAAATTCAAGAGACATCCTTTCAAATCCACTATAACTGATGAATCCAAGGTATTCTCATGAGTTCCTATAAATGTTTTACACACAAAAGATATCCAGATCTACATTCACTCACCAATTAATGAGTTTGATCATCTTAAACTTGAACAATTCAAAAATGAGCATTTGTTGGGAGATGATTTCTAGTTAAAACTAGAATTTGGAATCATCGTTGCCAAAAACCTAGACATCTAGGAAAGTTTTCTGAACTTTCGGTATGAAGATGCTTGGGTAAGAATTTCCCTAACCTAGATTCATGAAGATATCTTCTACTTAGACCACCCTCATATAATTACCAAGGATGATATAAAGGTGGTGACAAGTTTATGCTCCTCTGGACCTGTGCCTATTCTGAAGTCTATAAAGAATGAATAGGTAATGAGGCTCACTAGAGCCAAATTTGACAAGAGGACCCTGACAGTAGAAGATATTGAAGACTTGGGGGTCTGATATGGAACCATGGGCATTGCATACAAAATCTACTTTACAAATAGGGATAACTCTACCTCTGCAACAACAATCCACACAGCATATCAGATGGCCAAGGAGGGAAAATATTTTGATCTTTGTGAACTTCTTTGGCAACAACTCATAGACAACCTAAAAAGGACAAAAGAAACCAAATATAGATTCTGGTATGGTTCTTTAATCATATGTCTTATGTTTTATTATTTGAATGAGTTGCCCTCAATGAAGGCAATGGTGTGGAATTTAGATAGACCAGTTGTCCATCAAATCAAGGATTACATGAGGAGTTTCTCTGACCATAAACATAGTGACACTTTATTTTGGGGATTTTTCAAGATTTTTTCAGATTAATATGCAATCCAGAGAAAGGATACCTACCAAGGTTGTAGAAAAATACAAAAATGATATCACCTTTATGGTTGATAAAGATAATTTCTATATGGAGGCTATGGATCCAAGGACATTTTGGATTACAACCTTGCCCTATGAAGTCTCAAAATTTGATTTGGTAGGGTATGCTGACATACTCCTCGGCAAGCCAAAGGATCCCTCTACTGAGAGGTTTGGCACATATGACGAAATCATGTACAAAAATGTTAAGCAGGATGTAAATAAAATAGAAGATACAAGATCCAACGCTGAGGAAATGAAAACAAACTTAGAGATGATACTCAGGTCTCCTGAAGGCTCCCTAGGAGGGGCACAAACACCTCCCTTGACACATCTAAGAACAACAAGTAGATCAACATCTACTGCAACCACTTCCTCTATTGCCTCCAGATTTTCACTACCTACCAAAAGAATTGGTTCTGAAATCCCTGTATAAACTACTAAAAAGGAAAATCCTAGCCCAAAGAGTAAGGGAAAAAGAGAAAGAGTCAAAGATGTCGAAGAAGAGGAAGAAATTAAAGATGAAGAAAAGATAAATATAGTGAATGTTGAGGATGATGAAGATGAAGAGGAAATAAATAAAACATCTTCACTGAAGAAAAGAACAAGGAAAGAAGGTGAGACCTTAGAGAAGAAAGATAAATGAAGAGATAAGATCAATAAATCTAATTATGTTCCCCTGCAACTAGAAGTGACTGTAAATGCAATGACATAAGGTGCCCTAAAAGAAGTTGCAAGAATTTATGATGAAAGGCTTGCAAATGATAAATCCACTCTTGAAGAAGCAGCAGTTAGATACATGGGAGCACATAATCTAGCTTTAATTGAAATTATAGACCAACTTCCCAAAAGCCTAGATAATATTCTAACTAAAAGAAGAAATGATGCTCTGAGTGAAGAAGATGAGATAAAGAAAAGTGCAATTGAAGAGACTTGTCCCAACATCTCCAAAGAAGATAGAGTTAGGGTTTCTAAAATTATAACAAAAGAATCTAGATCTAAAAGGAGACTAAGAACTCAAATGTCAAGAAATGAGGAGGAGATAAAGAAGTTGAAGAAGGAAACAATAAAGAAAACTGTTGAAATTCCCGAGGAGTTGAAGATTAAGATAGGAATCTTTGAAGAAGTATTAGAGGAAAGTGAGGAAGGAATTGTCACTCCTGAGAATGAGGGAGCATCAATTACAGATGTCCAAGAAAAGACAAGTCTACCCCCTTTAAATAATCCTGCAGAACAAAGTCTTTCTCTTCCTAAAATTGTTGAGGCACATAACATTAAGGGTCATGATAAAAACAATGTTGTACTTCCTTTGAAAAATATAGGAAGTATTGAAATAAGGAGAGAAGTTACCCCCAAGGAGGGTCAAGAAGAGAAGGAAAAGAATGATGAGAAACAAAAGAATGAAGAGGATAAGGAAAAAGTTGGAGAGGAAGAGCAATCAGAAAGGATAGATGAAATAGGTCAAAGTACATCTAAGACAGATTCTCTTCATGACCTACTGAGTCTACAAATACAATTTCAACCTGTTATCACCCCTCAACTACTGCAGGTTCCAACTAATGAGGGACATATAGATCTGACAAGTATCTCTTCTCTACATAAACTGCAACTTGGTGACTTACTACATGGCTTTGCACGAAAAGAGTTTTTGCAAGAAAATTTGAAGAAAACTAGTGCAGTAGAAGATGCAGTAAAGATTATTCAGGAAGGGTTACCAAAGGTAACCATTGATCCCTCTCTTCCTACTGAGGAAAAGCTCAAGTTTTTAATGGACTCTTTCAAATATCACTCTTCCCATTTAAAGAAAAAGGCAGAACAAGAGGCAAAAAGAAGAATAACTAATAATGAAATGGTTGAAATGATTGAAAAATGTGCCTGTGTACATAATAAGCTTAAAGAAAATTTGAAGAAATTCAAGATCTTCATTGATGAAGCTACAACTCTATATCTATTTTGTTTAAAATGGCTTGATTCAACAAAGAATATCAAGGCACAAATTGACTCTATTGAGTCACAACTATCTCAGTTGGTAGAAGTCTATGATTTGTCAAAGGATAAGAATGGTGTAACTAGGGCACATGTAGAGAATCTTCATGCATAATTACCCCAATTACAATACCAAAGACAAAACATAAAGAAGTAAGTTGGTCAGTTGAAAGAGGAAGTGAATTTGAGACTTGCCTCAATGTCTGGCATGCTAGGGTAGGCAAAAAAGATAGATCAAAAGATGAAAACCCCAAGTGATTTAGAGGAAGCTGAGGAAATGTTCATATAATGTGAGTGTCAGAATCAAATGCTCGCCTCAGAGTGTGTCATCTAGACCACAATTGTTCAACAACTCAAGGTAATTTACAAAGCCATTATCCCATCCAAGTGAGTTGTCAGAACAATTTTAGGGAGACTGCTAGGGATACCTCTCAAGTCCTTCAGTCTTTTTCCAAGATCCTTATGGAAAGTGTGATCAATTCCCACATCAAAACTGTGGAAAAACCTCTTTCTTAAGAAGAAGAGAAAATTGCTACCAATTGGAGAATTCTCAACCAAATTCTAGCTCATGATAATTCCAAATAGTTGCAGAGATTAAATACCAGATGGATTCCCCCGAAGCCCCATTGGTTCAAATTAAACTTTGATGGGGCTTCTAAGGCTGATGGTAAAGCTAGTGGTGGTGGGATTATAAGAGATGACAAAGGATGGCTGGTTGCTTCCTATGCTGGTGGGATAGGTTTTCAAAGCAATAATTTTGCTGAAGCCGCTGCTCTTTTATGGGGTGTGAATTTGGCTATTTCTCTTGATATCCAGCAATTGTATATTCAGGGGGATTCTTTTCTGTACTTTGTTGCTCAATGTCACTTATGTATTATTACTCCCTTGTGTTAAGGTGAGTTGCTTAGTTGCTAATAATAGAAAATCCCTGATTATCATGTTTGAGCATGGGAAGGGCAGGCTTCAATCGAGTTCTCGAAAGGTGGCTCTTATTAATGATAATTCGTGCAAACCTATTATCATTATTCCTTATCAAGCTGATACTTTTACCTTTCACATTTACCCTACGATTTTCTACTTTTGGGGGTTTTGTGTTACTATTTGGAAAGCTAAAATGGGAGGTGATCGGATTCGAACGGAGCCTATTACCTATGGTGAATTCAAAGACAATGCTGTGGTTTGGCACTACTGCAAGGAAGGTGGTATTAGCCCATTTCTGGAGTGGCTTAATGGTTATGATGAGAATCTGTCTGAACAATTCACTCATACCTGGCAAAACCGTAGAGTCACTGTTGGGAGAATTGGATTTGAGATTTCTGAGAAAGTTATTGCTATGGTGACGGATCTGTCTACCAAGGGGACCAAGCTACAAAGGAAAGCAAAAGTGGTGGACCATTCTAACTAGAAGTTGTTCCTTGGGGAAGGTGAAGAACTTGTTCCCTACCAGGGAGTGTTTGAAAGGGCCAAGCTGCCAGAGCCGTGGGACGAAATGTGTTTCCTCCTCATGAAATACTTCACCCTGGAGGGCCGGTTTACCAGGTTTTACAATTACCACCTTCCTTTTCTCAATCATTTTAGATGTAATGCTCACATTAGTTTCCCATTGTATTTACTGTCTTCTCTTGAGCATTCGGTCTACTAAGTCGGTTAAGAAACCCTCTAAGAAACCCGTGCCCCTGCATCAAGGTCTTATCCTTTGCTTATACAATTTTCATCTTGCTTTGGAGCTGCCTAAGCCTATCCAGACCCATAGTGGTGAAATTTCTACCAATCCTGATGATACTACTGTCTCAAAGAGCCTGAGCCTTGCCCTTCCCCTGCTTCTCTTAAATTGAAAGGGGTTTCTTTTTCGCTGTCCAATGAAGATACTACCATGGTGACCGTTAATCACACTCCGGCCTCAAAAGGGAGTGTGAAAAGTAAGAAGAGGAAAACTAGGGAGATTGAAGAGGATATTGTGGGGAATGGTGTGGGGACCCCTATAAATCTTAGCAGTACCCCTGTGGGACCTAGCAGTAAATCTACTCTGTTTGCTAAAGAAAAGAAGGGGGGTTTATCTTCTGCGGTTAGGAGATCGGGTAGGATTTTTGGCAAACCTGTGCCTAAAGCTAAACTTATTGATTATTTTGAGAGTGCTTCTAAAGCCTCCACTTAGGGGGATGATACTAAGGACTTTGAAGTCCAAGAGATTTCTGAAGATGCTAAGGGAAAGAATGTGGATAAACTGACTGATATTTTGGGAGGTGTTGTTGCTGACTCTAAGGACAATGCTAATGAAGGGGGGAAGATGTTTGCGGAGGAAGCTGCTGATGAGACCGAGGAAGGTGATGGCCATGGGCATGACATTGCTGTCTTAAGGGGTTGAGTGGAGAAGTTGGAACACTTAATTTGCAATGTGCTCAGGCGAACTGTGTTACTTAACCTTTCTGTGTTGCAGGACATTGGGACTACTGTTGCTGATGACAAAGAGGAGAATTTCAAAAAGTTGGATGAATTTATTGAAACTTTGGCTAAAAGATGGGAGAATGTTTCTCCCTAGTTCTATTTTTATTTTGTTGTCTGTTCTCTGCTACTATATTTCTAATGTCTTTAGACTGGTTATGCTATCTTTGTTGGTTATGCTGGTTAAGCGGGTTATGCTGTAACTATTTCGAGGCTCTTTTGTTATGTTGCCTCTGGGGTTTCTTTTTGCTATACTGAAAGGGTTCGACCCCTTGTTTTAGCTGCCTTTTTATATCAAAAACAATTTTGATGTACATAGTATTGAGGAGATAATAAGTAGATTGGTAGTACCATTTTGGTTTTCAAGGATACAATTTTGTAAGTAAATCATACAGTCAGGGGAGCAAAATTTAGATATCTTTTTTGTAAGGGGGAGTACATATCATTTTGGATTGATACAAAGGTTATCAATCCATTTGTGTTTGATGTCAAAGGGGGAGAGAATCTAAGGGGGAGCATATGTTGCCATCAATGACAAAGGGGGAGATTGTTGGCAATATGTGTTGTCATTGATGTCAACATAGTATACATTGATGTAAACATAATAGATGTAAGTGTATAGACAAGGCAAATCTCTAGGAGAAGAGGAAATAGTATAAGTATGAATTAGTTTGGGCTTGAACATGATGCAAAGGCAAACACTCATATCCTTGCATGATTCTTGCATACACACATACATATCTCATCATTTGGGAGTATCGCACTCAAGGGTAAGAAGTAGAAAAGTATCTAAGGCATTCATAGTGCACATTCTAAGGCAGAGTCAACTTGAGTTGGTTTGCACTTCTCTGCAAAGAAATATCTTGCCTTGCAGTTCTAAATATAGCCTCTTTCATGTATTAACATGATATATCCAAGGTTTCAACCTCTCATATATTCAGCACGAAAAGTTACAAAGGATAGCACATCAGCCATCACCCAAACAGAACATAGCAATAATGGGGAGACAATGGAATGCTCTGCATTAATTCGGAAGAGATCTATTTGTCATGCAGTTTTGAGGAATGACTAAGATTTATATGATATATGCTATGACAAAGTCTCAAGTGTTCAGGTGGTCCGCAAAGACAATGCTCAAGTGACAGAGACACCACAATGTACTCCGGAGCCTGAATGTACAAGTTAAGTTCTACAAAAATTCAAACATATATAAATCTATAACCAAAGCTTGTGTGAAGGTAGTATATGGTCCAAAATACATCAGGTATGATCCACATGTAGATAATTCTCATTTTCTGGTACCGCATCAAAGTATTATGGCTACAAGTAAAGTTGTAAGTATAACCATCCTTCGGAACTCTAAGTACCTAAGTCATTCTCGAATTCATCTGAAAACTATAGACAAAGGTGTGTGGATATGGAAAGTAGTATACATCAATGTCTATGATCATTCTTAAAAGGTTTCAGGCCTTGCATTCTATTGCAACATCATATTTTGGGTTGTGAAGCATTACATAAGGTCTGGAAGACCCTGTTCTCTACAAATAGATATACTTCTTGTCTTGCGGATACACATTTTGGTATGACACTATTGAACACAAGGAATACTGAGAGGGGGGGTGAATCAATATTCTATAAAACCATTTCTTCACATGATCTTTAACCCATTTACTGAATTTAATAACATGAAAGCAAAATAGAGATAAGAAAAGCAACCACAAAGTCATAACACATAGACACCAGGATTTTTACGTGGAAAACCAAAAAAGGGAAAAACCACGGTGAGTGTTAGCTCACAATATATTATAATATCAAAACTAGATTACAGAAAGGCTCACTGACTTAGGGCTCACTGCCCAAAGACTCACTATCCAAAGAAGTGCTCACTGCAATAGGCTCACTGCCATAAAGAAAAGAAGATAGAGAAAGGGTGGCTCACTACCAAGAAAGAACTATTAAAAATGCATCTACTAAATGCTAGAATATAGTTCCAATGCTAGCTCAAAATATAGATTCAAAGCTCTTCATCATGACCACTCTATTTTTCTACAATACTCACATATACTTTGTTCTATTGTCCTCTGCACTCTTATTGCACTTTTTGCATCACACAAATGATGTTAAATCGTACACATACAAATTCAATAATCCATTTTATCAATTAACATTGAAATCCATTGGGTATTTATATCCACAACAAGATCTAACTCAAAACTAGGTCGACTTGCCAGAGATGAAACATATAGACAAAAATTATACTTAGTCAGCTTGAATTTTGTACATAAGAAGTTATACAGACCAATACAATCCTTCAAGAACCTTCATATAGGTGTGGACCTATTATAGAACCACTTAGAATGATGATCCAAACAATATATATTTGTCACACATCGATCTAACTTGCATGTCGGCTTCATCCTTAAGTATACAATTAACCAACTCTATTGTCATAACACAACTTCTAATGTGGACCACACTAGACTCCAAAATTCATACCAAACATTCATTATGCATCTCCCAACATACTTCCAGAACCGCAAGTCATAATATTCTTATGTGGCAAGATGTGGATATCTAAACTACTGACTTTGTCAATGTGAAACACTGTCAACCTAAATGTCGATACTTAGGAGCTTGTAGATGATCATATAGTGAACTTCAGACTCTACAAATCTGGAATTAGATACTCCTAATATGTGTTTACAACACCTTCAAAATGCAAATTGAAATAACCAACCGCGGAGGAATGTGAACTGAAATACTTACGTGTTTTGCACTGTTTATGACTAAACTTAGATAATCTGGACTTAAGTAATTCAATGTATAACTTCCAAAGATTGATAGGACATGAAACTTGGAACATAGCATCATTAGACAACCATGTACAACATACCAGTACCGCATGCCAAAATCTTCATTTGTGGAGGAGTACCAACTGGATCTCTGTCACTAACACAGTAAGCTGCTAGCACTTAGTCATTTTGACTAAGTCATTCTTTTCGGACCACAAAGTGTTGGAATCATTTGCCGTTCCACCAAAAGCTCACGCTATCAATGATCGCTACAAATGCCAGACTTAACCCAAATCCACAGGAGGCTCACTGTCATGTCATGAATCCTAAGGTTAGTGTTTGGTGCAGGAGCACCTACCTGACAGCTGGCCTCCATGAGGCAGTTAGTTTGTTTTGAGTCTTGTTAATGTTTCCAAGAAGGTCTGATAAGACCAATGCATGTAATAAGGTCATGTTGACCATACTTTGCTATTTTTAGCTAGTTTGTTATGACAACTGTTATGCTGTAGGTCCGGTTGGATCTCCCAGCCACCTGGAGAGATTTCCCAGCTGCTTGGAGTCGAGTGGTAGTACTCGCAGGAGATCCTATTTATACATGAGGATCGGTTGGTTTTAGATATAGTAGAGTATTGCATCGAGCTAGGTTGCACAGAGTGAGACAGAGAGAGACTGATCATTGTATTACATCTTTTGAAATCAATAAAGATCCTGTTTGTGTTCATTTCCTGCTTGATCTCCATTGTGTGATCAATTTGCTGTTTTGGTGGTTTCATGGATTTGCTGATCCATTCCACCGGTTGATTCGTCGAATCGGTGGAATGGTTAGGTACAGTAGGTTAGGATTTAGTTTGTTTGTTCGCATGCAGGTGTGCAGGACCACCATCGAGAGATGTTGAGAACCCTAGCATGGGTATGTGCTAGGTCGAGCTGATAGTTAGAGTTTGGAAGATCACCCTGAGAGTAGATCGGGTCATCCCAGGAGGATCGGCGAATTGAAAATTCGCTAAGGTTGGAAAATTCGTTACAACGGCATCATCAGGATATTTCTGTGTATATCCTGTAGTTACTTCAGGCGCCATCCGAGTAGAGGGAGGTGAGCATGATGTAGTCGATTGCATGAAGTGAATGAGCGTCGGGGTGATCATCATCAGGAGTTGCCGAGGAGGAGCGTATCGGCATAAGGTAGAAGATCGGGTTGATCGCGGGCCGATAAAGTTAAGTTTGGCCGACAGTAGGAGGAGCTGCATATGACGTCATCGTCATCAGGATAATCGTCATCAGGATATCGGGGTGACGTAAGCATCAGAGGAAAGGTGCGTGAGTTGAGTATCGTCATCAGGATATATGGAGGGAACCGGATGTTCTATATCCTGCTAATGAACATGATGTTGAACATCATGATGCTGAAGATAGTGAAGGTAGAGGTTGGCGGTAAGGTGAACAGTGAACGTCAGGAGGATGTTCGCGCTTGCCGAATATGATGATGCTGCCGATAGCCGGATATGATGATGCTGCTGACATGTGAAAGGGCGAAGGCTTGTCTGCAGGAGGATATCAGTCGGCAGAGTAAATATGATGATGCTGACAGTGTTAAGGGAAATATGATGATGATGATGAAGGGTTGCGGACATCCATGCTGTATGTCAAGGTTATAGTGTGGATGCCTCTGCATCATAGTGGTATCAGAGCTCAGCAAAAGGTCTGGGCTGTTGTGTGTTGATTCTGTCACCGAAAGGGCAGAGGTAGAGTTGATTCTGTCACCGAAAGGACAGAGGTAGAGGAGTGAGAGGTTGACAAAATGCCTCCGAAAGGTAATGGTACTGCAAGGGAATTGTAGGAGATGAAGGAAAAACATGCCAGAGAGATGAGGAAGATGAAGGAGCTTGCTGAAGCACTTCAAGCCAGGCTTGTAGCCCTGGAAAAGAACAAAAAGAGGGAAGTGGAAGACAGTGAATCTGAAGAAGATGAAGATGCTGTTGAAGAGTATGAAGAGGTAGCTGAAGATCTAGATGCTGAAGACCAGAGATTGGCAAAACTGTTAAAGGCAGTGCAGAGTGATAAACCTAAGGTAAAGGTTGATGTTTCCAAGTATAATGGAAGTTTGAATGAAGATGAGTTGCTGGATTGGATTGCTGCACTTGATAATCACTTTGAATGTGAAGATGTTGCTGAGGATCAGAAGGTAAATATTGCAAAGACCAAGTTAGGAGGTCATGCTTTGGTATGGTGGGATTATGTACAATCCGAGAGAAGGAAACAAGGGAAGTCAAAGATCACTTCATGGGATAAAATGGTAGCAAGGATCAAAGGTAAATTCTTGCCTAGGGATTATGAAATTCAGATGTTTAAGAAGTTGCAATTTTTAAGGCAGAAGGAAATGGATGTGAAGGCATATACTGAGGAGTTTTATAAATTGAGTATGAGATCTGGTCATCATGAGAATGAGGTAGAAAAGGTGGCTAGGTACTTGGCTGGTTTGAGATTGAACATACAGGATGAGTTAGTTTTAGCTAACCCTAAGAGTGTGGAGGATTGTTACCAAATGGCAATCAGGATTGAAGAAAAGATGAATAGGGGACAAGATAAGTCCATGAGAGGAAGAGGAAACAATATGAGGGGAAGAGGATCAGCCCCTACACAAAGGCAAACCAATGAGGGTCAAGAAGACACTGGTAAAGGACAGGGACAGTCTGATTTCAGAGGTGGATGGAAAGGTAATAGAGGTAGATTTGGAGGTGGTAGAGGTTCTACTACATTTTCAAGAAAATGTTACACCTGTGGTGAGTTTGGTCATCCATCTTTCAAATGTCCAGAAAGCAAGGGTTCATCATCCAGAAATGATAGAACAAATGACAAGAGAGTACAACTTGTGCAAGAAGAGAAAGTAGAGAAAAGTGTGCAGAGTTCAAACACTTATAAAGGAGATAGGGAGCCTGACAATTATGCATATCCTGAGGATGGAGAAGCATTGATGCTAAGGAGAATTAGTTTGCAGGCATCAAAGGATCTGATGCAAAGAAGAGCTCTTTTCAAGACCACATGCAAGAGAAAAGGTAAAGTATGTAAGGTTGTCATTGATACTGGTTCAACAGACAACATGGTATCTCAGGAAATGGTGGATAAACTAAATTTGGAAAGGATTCCACACCATCACCCTTACAAGGCATCTTGGGTGAGTGATAGTCAATCACTTTTTGTCTATGAACAGGCATATGTGGATTTTCAGATTGGATCATATCATGATAGAGTTTTGTGTGATATTTTGCCCATGGAATGTTGTCACCTACTGTTGGGTAGACCATGGCAATTTGATAGAAGGGTACTGTATGATGGGTATGCTAATACCTACACCATCAAGAAAGATGGGAAGACTATTAGGTTGATGCCATTACAGGAAAATGCTGCAGCACAGGGGGCAGCCAAAATCATTTTAGTAGGCAAGAAGGAGTTTGTGCAGATGCCTATAGGAGCAGGCATAAAGGCAGATGAGGATACTGCAGGGAAAGGAGTTGTTAAGGACAACAGGTTGAAGAAAGTTTTAGTTGTGACCGACAGAGGTCAGCAGCAGGTGCAGAAATAGGTTTGCACACAGCAACCAGTTGAGAGGAATGACAAGGATGTTGTCATAGTTGGGACTATTGTTTGTCCTATAAAGGTTGAAAGGAAGATAGAGTTGAACATTGCAGAAGTTCAAGAGGCAGTTCAGACAGAGGTTCTGGTCAAACACAAGGTATGTGAGAGAAAGGCCTACATTGACAGGCATGAGGATTTACTTGCAAGAAAGCAAGTTACAGTTCAGAAGTCTTGGAGCAGCCAAGAGCCAGCAGAGGACAAAGCTGGAACAGGTCAGAACACTGACATGACAAAGTGTAAAGGTGGAGGACTTCCACAAACTAAACTCATGGGACATGAGTTCTTTTCTGTTGGGGAGTATGGTGCAGGAGCACCTACCTAACAGCTGGCCTCCATGAGGTAGTTAGTTTGTTTTGAGTCTTGTTAATGTTTCCAAGAAGGTCTGATAAGACCAATGCATGTAATAAGGTCATGTTGACCATACTTTGCTATTTTTAGCTAGTTTGTTATGACAGCTGTTATGCTGTAGGTCCGGTTGGATCTCCCAGCCGCTTGGAGTCGAGTGGTAGTACTCGCAGGAGATCCTATTTATACATGAGGATCAGTTGGTTTTAGATATAGTAGAGTATTGCATCGAGCTAGGTTGCACAGAGTGAGACAGAGAGAGACTGATCATTGTATTGCATCTTTTGAAATCAATAAAGATCATGTTTGTGTTCATTTCCTGCTTGATCTCCATTGTGTGATCGATTTGCTGTTTTGGTGGTTTCATGGATTTGCTGATCCATTCCACCGGTTGATTCGTCGAATCGATGGAATGGTTAGGTACAGTAGGTTAGGATTTAGTTTGTTTGTTCGCATGCAGGTGTGCAGGATCGCCATCGAGAGATGTTGAGAACCCTAGCATGGGTATGTGCTAGGTCGAGCTGATAGTTAGAGTTTGGAAGATCACCCTGAGAGTAGATCGGGTCATCCCAGGAGGATCGGCGAATTGAAAATTTGCTAAGGTTGGAAAATTCGTTACAATGGCATCATCAAGATATTTCTGTGTATATCCTGCAGTTACTTCAGGCGCCATCCGAGTAGAGGGAGGTGAGCATGATGCAGTCGATTGCATGAAGTGAATGAGCATCGGGGTGATCATCATCAGGAGTTGCCGAGGAGGAGCGTATCGGCATAAGGTAGAAGATCGGGTTGATCGCGGGCCGATAAAGTTAAGTTTGGCCGACAGCAGGAGGAGCTGCATATGACGTCATCATCATCAGGATAATCGTCATCAGGATATCGGGGTGACGTAAGCATCAGAGGAAAGGTGCATGAGTTGAGTATCATCATCAGGATATATGGAGGGAACTGGATGTTCTATATCCTGCTGATGAACATGATGTTGAACATCATGATGCTGAAGATAGTGAAGGTAGAGGTTGGCGGTAAGGTGAACAGTGAACGTCAGGAGGATGTTCGTGCTTGCCGAATATGATGATGCTGCCGATAGCCGGATATGATGATGCTGCTGACATGCGAAAGGGCGAAGGCTTGTCTGCAGGAGGATATTGGTCGGCAGAGTAAATATGATGATGCTGACAGTGTTAAGGGAAATATGATGATGATGATGAAGGGTTGCGGACATCCATGCTGTATGTCAAGGTTATAGTGTGGATGCCTCTGCATCAGTGTTGAACACTTCACTAACAAGGGGGCAACTCACTGCCAACAATCCCCCCTCAACGCAACCTGAGGGATTCGAACCCGTGACCCATGACTCTAATACCAATTGTTGGAATCATTTTCTGTTGCACCAAAATCTTGAGTTATCAACAATCACTACAAATGCCAGACTTAACCTAGATCCATGGGAGGCTCACTGCCATGTCACAAATCCTGAGGTCAGTGTTGAACGCCTCACTAACAAGGGAGCAGCTCACTGCCAACACAAAGACTGTACAAAACTTGTCTTTAGACCTCTCCCCAATCATATTTGATTATTTCCATCAATGACAACATCAAATCAAAGTCATATCAACAGTGTCTCTTGACCATGTTGCCAACAATCTCCCCCTTTAGCATTGATGGCAACACTTAGGTGAAAAATGTTTATACTGCTCCCCCTTACTATGTTAACCCTATTTTTCTATTCTCCCTTAGATATTTATCTATTTTTCACCGGTTCTTCTTCTCCCCCTTTGTCATCAATGACAAAGGTATATGATACAAATGTATTTACAGGTTGCCAAAACTTCAAAACTGTTTATCTATTATCCACATATATACATAAAATTTGAATTACCTTATGGTTTTGTTGGGAGGATGTTAGAGTAAAGTTGCCTTAGCTGAGCTACATCTTGATCCCATCGAGTTTTGACATTACTCAAAACTAATATGTGTCCATTGATATGGGACACCATATCTTTTGCCTTCTTTAGAGTAGCAGGGATTTCAGTGATTTGCTTTGTTTTCTCTGCAGTAGCTACTAGTTTGGCTATTGATGCAATTTTGAAGCTCACTATCTACCTGAGCTAGCCCATTCTGTGTTTGATAGTCTCTTTTTGATTTTGTAGTTTATGAATAGTAGAGTGAACTGCTTCTATTTCAGCTCATTGAGTCCCAAAGGCATCCTTTACCGGATCATAGCTCCTAGATATCCTCATGATCTTATCTTCCAACTCATTTATTTTCTCCTTTATGTCCTTTGTTGTATCCAACCAAGACAGACAATGTTGATATATTTCACTTGCTTCTTTAATTGTCATTTGTGCATACTCTATACTTTTGTGTAACAAAAATTTATATTGAGAAGCTTTATTGTTTAACTCTACTAACCTTTTAGCATCTTTTTTTGCCCTTACTTTCTTTTCTACAGCCTTTTCAAAAGATTCAAAATATGAACTTATAGAGTTTAATAGCATTTTGAATTGCTCAGTGGGGCCTAGAGATGTGTCCTTCTACAGGCCAGGCATCAACTTTTCTAAAACATTGGATGCCTCACCAATAAATACCCATTGGATTTCTTCCTGAGCCTTGGCTTGAACAATTGACACTAATTTAAGTTTCTGTAGAGGTGACATGTAGGCTAAGTTGATTGGCCCTTGTAGTAACTCAGTGTGTCCAAAAACTAAGCTTCTTGCTTCTTTTCCAAGAATTCTCTGACAGAATCAACATGATCTTGTGTGACTGCAACAATGTGTCTTACCCTATCATGAGACAATTCTTCTTCTCTGGTCTATTTAGGAGCTGTTTGGTCCATAGGTTCTTGCTCGATGGTTCTATATTCTGGTGTAGGACTAGTCTTACCATGTTCATCATCTTGATTTCCTTGATCATTAGTTTTATTTTGCTCCGGAGGGGCTTCAGTATTCTCGGGAGCTTTATCCTCTTCTTGCTCGTTCATCTCTTCATTTTTCCTTGGGCTTACCAGAGGAGTTGTCTTCTTTGGTTCAAGCCCCGATCTGAGTTGACTTCTGGTAGAGAAGTATCATTACCAACATTTGGTTCTTCCTTGTCGTGAATTGATGGGATATTGAGCTCTCTTAAGATATTGAGAGTTACTTTTTCTGTGTTCTCTACCAATTTCTCTATGTCCCCAGACATCAAAATGTTGGTCCTTATCTTTATGTCAAACATTTTTCCAAGTATCTTGGTGACTTTTGTTTTCTCCTCAGCAATTATAACCAAACACAACTTTATCATTGCATGTTATCTTAATTCTAGATCTTTTGCCATTGCTGCCTCCTTTCTAGTAGACATGATACTGCCCAAGCTATTTGGTAGATCTATAATTACTTCAAGGAGGGCTTTGTTAAACATCTCCAAAAATTTGATCACTGCAGTTTCAATGATGTTTTTATCTGCATCATTATACTCATCATATAGTTGTGCTATAGGCTTAAGATTTCCATGAGCTTCCATAGCATCAAGGTATCTTCCAAATTTATTGTGGCTTTTGCTTCCTTAGGCTCTGATTTCCTTGACCTTTTCTTGCTTATGCCCTTACCAGAGGGCTTGTCCTATTTTCTCTTTGAGATTTCACTAGCCTTAGCCTTCATTTTCTCTACTTCTTCATCTGTTTCAGTTTCCTCTTCATCAACTCCAATAGTTACATACATCCTTTTGCCCTTGGTTTTCATTCTTTCATGCTCTTTTCTAGTGGGTTTCTTTGTAGGTGCTTCCACACTCATAGAAGGAGTGGGACTAGAGGACTTGGATGTTGTTTCAATAGAAGTTGAACCTCTTGTTCTTCTTTTTGGTGTTGTAGGCTCCTTTTCTTTCTTTTCAAGCTCTTCCGGAGCCTTTTCTTGTTCATCTTGTTTCTTCTCTCCAGCTGCCCTTGCCGCTTCTGACCTTGCTCTTCTTTCTGCAATATGTTCTTTAGTGAACCCCTTGCTTTGGGCATATTCCTCTTCCATTTTCTTATCCTTCTTTATAGATTCAGGCTTTCTCAATTCAACATGCACTTTGACTGAGATTTCCTCATAAGTTCCAAATCTTTCCTCATGCATTACGCCATACGACACTTTTGAAAATGTGCCACTAGGGTCAACTTCCATTGATTTGAAAGGATGCTTCTTAAATTTTGGATGAGGCCTCTATGTGATATCTACTACTTGTGAGGTCAACATGTTTCCACAATAATTCAAATAATTTCACAGAAGGGTTTCAACTGCAAATACCTCTTTTTGCTAGATTAGGGTTTTTCTTTGCTTTGAATTGCTGAAATCACTAGAGTTGCTTAGGGTTTCATCTATGATCTCCTTGGACACTTGAAAACTTGAATGCAAAGTGATAATTCCATTGGATGCGAGCCTTTTACCCTTTCTTTACCAAAACCTAATCGCCATAAATGCTAATTTCCAAAAATTTGTCAAACACTTCACTGTCAAGCACAATCCATGAAGATTGCTTCGTAATGCACCACGTTAGACCTTTTTTTGCTGGTAACTTCTTCAAAAGATTCATCAAATAGCCTTTTAACTCATATCCTCTTGTTAGATCTTAGTACCAACTATTTGGCTAGGGGATCAAGATTTTCAATAAAAGTTCCCCCTGAGCCAAAGCTACCAATTTACTTCCTGGAGGAAGTATCTGCACTAGAGGCTAGTGTGGATCCATCCTTGACCTCATTCACATCCTTCTTAATCCATATTTTGCTCATTTCCTTCTTGGTTTATGTCAGATCAACCTTGTTCTTCCCTTTATCTTCCCTCTGCTCTATTTTCCTCTTTTTTGTAGGATTATTTCTTTTCACATTCTTACTTCATAGTTTTTCAATGTGTCCAAGTTTATTGCAATTGTAGAAAACAAAATTCCTCTGTCCTTGGTTCCTTCCATTGATTGGATTAATTCTTGATCTGCATTGGTTAGCCATATGCACAAATCTATTGCATGTAAAGCATTTTCCATTGAAGGATTGAGTATTCCTTCCATTGTTGAAACCATTCCTTATCTGACTTCTACATTCATTTGCCTTAAGACCAATTCTCTTGCAATTGAAACACTGACTAGAGAATGATGGAACATTTTGATTCCTTCTAATCCTATACTGAGTGGCTTTATGACCAAACTTATTGCAATTAAAACAATAGCCATTGAAATTAGATGGGTACCTTTGAGCATTTGGTTGTCTACTCAAAGGTCTTCTGAGTCTGTATCTTTGATTCCGGACCTGGTTGTCTTTGTATTTCTTCATCCTAGTGTTAGCTTGTCCTGATTTAGAACTTTCTCCTCTTTCAAATCCCAAACCTTTCTTATCATCCAGATTTTTCTGATTGTCAATTAACTCACCAAGCTTTGTAGAGCTTATTTTGAACTTTTCTTTGTAACTATTAGCTATTTCCATATCATGTTTTAGAATCACAACATCTTTAGCCAACTTTTCACACTCCTTAGACTTACCTTTCACAAATTGATTTAAACGCTCCTCAACATTTGCTTTCTCTTCAATCAGTATTGATAAACTATTTAGGGTTTCATTTGCTGCTCTCAACTGTTCACTTAGCTCCTTGTTTCTTTCCTTGGATTTTTTGACTCACTCCCTTAGATTTAGGATACATTCATCAAATTCCCTGACATTTTCCTTTAGATCCTGGATATCTGCTTCAGACTTATCAAGATCTTCAAGAGTAATTTTTAGTTCTTCATTGCTGACATATTTGCAATTGTCAATTGTAACACTACCTGGATGAATTGCTTCTGGAGGAGTAGGATATCTTCTGGCTGCCATGTGTTATCTTTCCCAGATCTTCCTCAAGCTATTAAACTTCCTTCAAGGAACCTTGCTCTGATACCAATTGTTGAACACAAGGAATACTAGAGGGGGGTGAATTAGTATTCTATAAAACCATTTCTTCACATGATCTTTAACCCATTTACTGAATTCAATAACATGAAAGAAAAACAGACATAAGAAAAGAGACCACAAAGTCATAACATAGAGACACTAGGATTTTTACGTGGAAAACCCAAAAAGTTAAAAACCACGGTGAGTGTTAGCTCACAATATATTATAATATCAAAACCAGATTACAGAAAGGCTCACTGTCCAAAGAAGTGCTCACTGCAATAGGCTCACTGCCATAAAGAAAAGAAGATAGAGAAAGGGTGGCTCACTACCAAGAAAGAACTGCTGCAAATGCATCTGTTGAATGTTGGAATACAATTCCAATGCTAGCTCAAAATACAGATTCAAAGCTCTTCATCATGACCACTCTATTTTTTTGCTCTACTCACATATACTCTGTTCTGTTGTCCTCTGCACTCTTACTGCACTTTTTGCATCACACAAATGATATCAAATCACACACATATGAATTCAATAATCTATCGCATCAATTAACATTGAATTCCATTGGGTATTTATATACATAACAAGATCTAACTCAAAACTAGGTCGGCTTTCCAGAGATGAAACATATACACAAAAATTATACTTAGTCAACTTGAATTCTGTACACAAGAAGTTATGCAGACCAATGCAATCCTTCAAGAACCTTCATATAGGTGTGGACCTATTATAGAACCACTTAGAATGATGATCCAAACAATATATCGTTGTTGCACATCGATCCAACTTGCATGTCGGCTTCATCCTTAAGTATACACTTAACCAACTCTACTGTCATAACACAATTTCTAATGTGGGCCACACTGGACTCCAAAATTCATACCAATCATTCATTATGCATCTTCCAACATACTTCTAGAACCATGAGTCATAATATTCTTATGTGGCAAGATGTGGATCTATGAACTACTGACTTTGTCACTGTGAAACACTATTAACCTAAATGCTGATACTTAGGAGCTTGTAGATGATCATTCAGTGAACTTTAGAATCTACAAATCTAGAATTAGATACTCCTAATATGTGTTTACAATACCTTCAAACCATAAATCAAAATAACCAACCACAAAGGAATACATACTGAAATACTTAGGTGTTCTGCATTGTTTGTGACTGAACTTAGATAATTCAAACTTTAAGTAATTCAAGGTATAAGTTTCGGAGATTGCTAGGACATGAAACTTGGAACATAGCATCATTAGACAACCATGTGCAACATACTAGAACCACATGCCCAAATCTTCATCTGTGGAGGAGTACCAACTAGATCTTTGTCACTAACACAGTAAGCTGCCAACACTTAGTCATTTTGACTAAGTCATTCTTTTTGGACCACAAAGACCACACAAAACTTGTCTCCAAACCTCTCCCCAATCATATATGATTGTTGCCATTAATGACAACATCAAATCAAAGTCATATCAGCAGTGTCTCTTGACCATGTTGCCAACAATCTCCCCCTTTGGCATTGATGGAAACACTTAGGTGAAAAATGTTTATACTGCTCCCCCTTACTATGTTCATCATGTTTTTCTATTCTCGTTTGGATATTTATCTATTTTTCACTAGTTCTTCTTCTCCCCCTTTGACATCAATGACAAAGGTATCTGATACAAATGTATGTACAAGTTTCCAAAACTTCAAAACTATTTATCTATTATCCGCATATATACATAAAATCTGAATTACCTTGTGGTTTTGCTGGGAGGATGTTAGAGTAAAGTTGCCTTAGCTGAGATACATCTTGATCCTATCAAGTTTTGACATCAGTCAAAACTAAGATGTGTCCATTGATCTGGGACACCATATCTTGTACCTTCTTTAGAGTAGCAAGGATTTTAGTGATTTGCTTTGTTTTCTCTGCAGCAGCTATTAGTCTGGCTATTGATGCAATTTTGAAGCTCACTATCTCCCTGAGCTGGCCCATTCTGTGTTTGATAGTCTCTTTTTGATTTTACAGTTTATGAATAGTAGAGTGAACTTCTTCTATTTCAGTTCATTGAGTCCCAAAGGCATCCTTTACCAGATCATAGCTCCTAGATATCCTCATGATCTTATCTTCCAGCTCATTTATTTTCTCCTTTATGTCCTTTGTTGTATCTGGCCAAGAGAGACAATGTTGATATATTTCACTTGCTTCTTTAATTGTTGTTTGTGCATACTCTATATTTTTGTCTAACAAAACTTTATCTTGAGAAGCTTTATTGTTTAACTCTAATAACCATTTAGCATCATTTTCTGCCCTTTCTTTTCTGTAGCCTTTTCAAAAGATTCAAAATATGAACTTACAAAGTTTAATAGCATTTTGAATTGCTTAGTGCAGGCTAGAGATGTGTCCTTCTATAGGCTAGACATCAACTTTTCTAAAACATTGGATGCCTCACCAATAAGCTTACTGTCCTGAATATGAGACCTTAGGATTTCTTCCTGAGCCTTGGCTTGAACAATTGACACTAATTTAAGTTTCTACAGAGGTGACATGGAGGCTAAGTTGATTGGCCCTTGTAGCAACTCAATGTGTCCAAAATTTGAGCTTCTTGTACTTTTCCAAGAATGCTCTGACTGAATCAACATGATCTTATGTGACTGCAGCATTGTCCCTTACCATATCATGAGACAATTCTTCTTCTCTGGTATTTTTTGGAGGTGTTTGGTCCATAGGTTTTTGCTCATTAGTTCTATGTTCTAGTGTAGGACTAGTCTTACCTTGTTCATCATCCTGATTTCCCTGATCATCAGTTTTATTTTTCTCTGGAGGGGCTTCAGTATTCTCATGAGATTTGTCCTCTTCTTGCTTGTTCATCTCTTCATTTTTCCTTGGGTTTACCAGAGGAGTTGTCTTTGTTTGGTTCAAGCCTTGATCTGAGCTGACTTATAGTAGAGAAGTATCATCACCAATATTTGGTTCTTCCTTGTCATGAATTTTGGGATATTGAGCTCTCTTATGACATTGAGTTACTTTTTCTATGTTCTCTACCAATTTCTCTATGTCCCCAGACATCAAAATGTTGGTCCTTGTCTTTATGTCAAACATTTTTCCAAGTATCTTGGTGACTTTTGTTTTCTCCTCAGCAGTTATATCCAGACACAAGTTTATCATTACATGTTCTCTTAATTCTAGGTCTATTGCCATTGCTACTCCTTTCTAGTAGACATGATACTACCCAAGCTATTTGGTAGATTCATAATTACTTCAAGGAGGGCTTTGTTAAACATCTCTAAAAATTTGATCACTACAATTCTAATGATGTTTTTATTTGCATCATTATACTCATCATATAGTTGTGCTATAGGCTTAATATTTCCGTGAGCTGCCATAGCATTCAAGGTATCTTCCAAATTTATTGTGGCTTTTGCTTCCTTAGACTCTGATTTTCTTGACCTTTTCTTGCTTATGCCCTTACTGGAGGGCTTGTCCTATTTGCTCTTTAAGATTTCACTGGCATCTGTTTCAGTTTCCTCTTCATCAACTCCAACAGTTACATACATCCTTTTGCCATTGGTTTTCTTCTTTTATGCTCTTTTCCAGTGGGTTTCTTTGTAGGTGCTTCCACACTCATAGAAGGAGTGGGACCAGAGGAATTGGATGTTTTTTCAATAGAAGTTGAACCTCTTGTTCTTCTTTTTGATGCTACAGGTTCCTTTGCTTTCTTTCCAAGCTCTTCTGGAGCCTTTTCTTGTTCATCTTGTTTCTTCTCTCCAGTTGCCCTCGATGCTTCTACCTTTGCTCTTCTTTCTACAATCTGTTCTTTAGTGAACTCCTTGCTTTGGGCATATTCCTCTTCCATTTTCCTAGCCTTCTTTATAGATTTAGGATTTCTCAATTCAATGTGCACTTTGACTGAGATTTCTTCATAAGCGCCAAATATTTCTTCATGCATTACACCATACGACACTTTCAAAAATACATCACTAGGGTCAACTTCCATTGATTTGAAAGGATGCTTCTTAAATTTTGGATGAAGCCTCTCTATGATATATACTACTTGTGGGGTTGACATGTTTCCACAATAATTTAAATAATTTCACATAAGGGTTTCAACTACAAATACCTCTTTTCTCTAGATTAGGGTTTTTCTTTGCTTTGAATTACTAAAATCACTGGAGTTGCTTAGGGTTTCTCTTCTGATCTCCTTGGACACTTGAAATCTTGAATGCAAATTGATAATTCCATCAGATGCGAGCCTTTTAACCTTTCTTTACCAAAACTGAATCGCCATAAATGCTAATTTCCAAAAAGCTGTCAAGCACTTCACTGTCAAGCACAGTCAATGAAGATTGCTTCACAATGCACTATGTTAGACCTTTTTCTGCTAGTAAATTCTTCAAAGTATTCATCAAATAGCCTTTTAATTCATATCCTTGTTCTAGATCTTAGCACCAACTATTTGGCTAGGGGATCAAGATTTTCAATAAAAGCTCCCCCTGAGCCACAACTCCCAATTTACTTCTCGGAGGAAGTATCTACAAAGAGTATGGATGTTATTGTGTTCATATGTGATTGAATCCTTGGTCTGCATTGCATTTTTGGCTTCTCCTCAGTAGTTGAAACATGAACAATCAATAGTGCTAAGCAATATGAGTCGACTGGTTAAGTACCTACTGCATGCGGAGGCTCTTGATTAGTTTCATCAAGTCTAAAAGGTATGGAAAGGTGTATCCTGATGTTTTTCATAATGCCTTGAGGTCTGCAACAGGTTTGTTATCACTTTGCACATGTGTTCTAGCTGACTAGTGACTAGCTAAACATTACATTTAATATTGTTTGAGATGCTGAACTAATCAATGTTTAAAGATCTTGCAAAGGATATATATAGAATATATAATTCATTTGAAATGCAATTAAGGTGAATGTGAACATAGAAGAGTAGAGGAAGATATGAAATGCACAAAATTAGTTTGAAGACAAGTATTGAGCAAGAATAGCAAACTACACCATCATCATACAACAGATATGCTCTCCATAGCAGTCCTCATATCTATGTTGTCATTATAATAGCAGTGAGATGGGCATTCAGGGAGTAGTAGCTTCCTTGGGTTGTGACCCTAAATCAAAGTTGTAAATTAGGGAGTAGTAGCTTCCTTGGGTTGAAGTCCTAAAATAGTGTTGTAATAACCTTTTTGCACTGAGCATATTATATTGTGAGCTAATCCTCACCGTGGTTTTTCCCTATTTTAGGGTTTTCCATGTAAAAATATTGGTATTATGTGTTGACTCTTAATTTGAATGTTTTCCTTCATGCTGTCAAAGTTATTCAGTTTTATTAGCAAATGTTTGGGTTTTTAAGTGTGCTGATTCACTCCCCCTCTCAGCACCCAATTGTGTTAAATAGAAGGCATATAATAGATAGGACATGTTAAATTATTCACATAATCACAAGTGATCCAAAAACATAATGGGCCAGTCCAGATCTATGGTTAACCAATTGAGCACCTTCAGAGAAGGCATCAAGCGCCCTAGTGGCAAGGTGAGGTTTCCTATAGCAATCCTATCCTATAGGTGATCATGGAGCTGATACAAGAATCTAGTTAGTGGCTACAAGCATTTGAATGACTTCCAAATGGCATGGGGTTGTCAAAGGAACTATTCTAGTCTTGTTTTAACCCTTTGAGAGCAACTACGGGCCGATGAACATATAGAGACTAGAAAGGTAATACACAGGCTGCTTATGAATAATACATAGGTCATTTAAGAATGAGAAATAGGCCAATAGAATGATAAACAAGCCGATAGAATGGTAAATAGGCTGAAAGAATGGTAAACATGCTGATAGAATGGTAAACAGGCTGATAGAATGGTAAACAAGCCAAAAGGATGATACATAGGCCAAAAGAATGAGCTCAAGCCGCTAATACAATAGCATTAAGGCTAAATAAAAAAGCATTTCAGGCCAATAAGAATAGAAATTAGGCTATTATAATTGACATAGAGGCCAATGTAAATATATAGAGGCTGATAAGAAGAAGAAATTAGGCCGTTATAATTAACACAGAGGCCAATATAAATATACACAGGCTGATAGGAAGAAGAAATTAGGCCATTATAATTATCACAAAGGCTAATATAAATACACACAGGTCAATAAGAAGAAGAAATAGGTTGATAAGAATAAAAGTAAACATGCTGATAAATGATATATATATCTAGGCCAAAAAGATATTACACATGCCAGTAGCAACATAATATGAAATATATATATTTAAACACTTAAACCATGTATAATGCCATTCCACAGATCGTATAATTTAACAGGCACAATCCTTGCAAACTTAATAACATATTTAAGAAAAGTACATGGCAACCACGATCTCTTCCGTAGATTGATCTCCTTCCTCCTATCATTAGCTTCCTTTTTCCTTCCCTGTTCTCCATATCCTTTCCTCTTCTCAGCTTCTACCTTAATGTATGCCTTTTCTGCCCTAAAACTAGTGTTCTCAATTTTTTAGTTCAAGGTTTTTCCTTTCTTTCAGTCTTTAGTAAACTTAAGCTTCATGCATGGTGACAAGAGTGCGTGCCACCCAAAAAAGACTTAATTCACTATTTTGATATCAAAACTCCATTACCACCACGGTTTCACTATATTTTATCATGCATATGTATATATTTATATATACATATAAATATAAACATATATATATATATATTAAGTCTATCTGAAATATTGTATCATGCATGTGTATATATATATATATATATTTATTATTTAAATTATATATATGTGTATATATATAGACATTTATAAAATTAATAATAAATCTATTTGAAGTCAGACTTGTTGAAATACACAGGACAATTGAGAGGGGGGTGAATCAGTTGTCACAAAAACTTAACTTCATAAACCATCAACTACTTAATCAAATTTAACCATGAAAGCATGAAACCATAGACTTAATCACAATCACACATTCAACACAGTAGACACCAAATTTTTATGTGGAAAACCCTAAAAGGGAAAACCACGGTGGGTGTTAGCCCACGGAAGATATATGAGTTATAACAATACCAAAAAATAGAGGCTCATTGCCTACAGGGCTCACTGCCCAAATTACTCACTGCAAAGAACAACTCACTGCCAAAAATGGTGAACTGATTAAGTAGCATCTATTCCATGCCTAGGTTTAGTTCCATTGAAGCACAATATAACTTCTCTACTCTACTCTTTCACACCTTCACACTTATCTCTTCATTTTCACACATCATCATCATTTTCACAATTATGTTACAAGTCTTTATACAAGTCATCAACCTTGGAATGTACATCAAGGTTGGCAATACATTCATCAACCGTTGGAACAATCTCCAAGGTCAGAATTGCAAAAACAGACATAGAAATAGGTCTGGACCTAATACAGAAATTAGCTAAGGGAAGTATGTAAGAATGTATGTCGATCATGCCATGCCTTAGCTAGGACTCAAACACAATTCTTCATTACACAACACACTTCCACAAACTTCAAGGCATCTCCGCAATTAGTGAAATCAACCAAGTCGGCCAAGACCGATGAGAACACTAAGTATGCTAAGAATATTCTTCATCCACGATCCAATTTTCTCTTTGCAGACCAATCCAAAGGTAGGAACATGATTAGGAGACATCCACAAGCACATTGTAATCACGAAGAACAACCACATCATCTCTAATTTCTCTGTCAAGAAGATTCTTCAAACTGGAGCACAAGAACAATACTGTAAGCCACTATATTAAGGAAAAGATAGCTTGCGGACCACCAAATCATGAACCATTGTAGTTGAAAGCACTTATCATCATTCCAGACTTAACTCTAGAACCGCATACCAAAATACTTCAATGTGGAGGAATGCGGAGCATAACACTTTCTCCCTGTCACCACCAAACATACAGGAAAAGCAGTTTTCACTCTGGTGAACATAACTCACTCAAATCTTCATACTAGAGGCTCAAACTTGGCATATAACATCTTCAAATAGACTTCTAAATAACTTCCAATCTACAGACAAAGATATTCATCCTACATGAAATGTGGAGCAATCTTCTGGATTGTTATTTAATATGCAATACACTATTTCCACTGTAACTCACTATTTCTACCAGAGGAGCTAATTTTCTCAATATCCTCAGCATCAAGATCACTTACATAAGTAAATACAAAGCATCTCACTTATTACATGAAACCAACAAAATAGGAGCACAGTTGACACCAATGACAACACAGATATGTTGACATCAATGAAAACACCGATTAGGCACATACTTGCAACAATATCTCCCTTTGTCATTGATGGCAACATATGATGTGAAAAAATGAAAAGACCATCAAGACAATATTATCCCCCTTTCTCTTTACTCATCTGCATTCTTTCTCCGCCTAAGTTTTTCACATGATTTCTCTCCCGCTTTGACATCAATGGCAAAGGGCACATACTTGCATTTTGCTACTCTAATCCAACTGAATTGTTACCAATACATCTAGCTACAGCCCCTAAGAGGTAGCTCTCAAAACATCAATCTAGATCAAACAATGAGACTTTGAACACCACTAGATTGATGTATTCTCATGCATCTTAGTTTAGGGCAGGAGGGATAATGACCCCTAACTTTTCTCTGAGATACTCAAAAGTATCCTTAGGCAAAGGCTTGGTGAAGATATCTACAATTTGATCCTTTGTGGACACATATTCCAACTTTACTTCATTCTCTATCACCTTTTCTATTAGAAAGTGATACCTTATAGATATATGCTTTGTTCTTGAATGCATCACTGGATTCTTTGAAATATTTATAGCACTTGTATTGTCATAGAAGATTGCAATTGGATTCTCATACACAACTCTTATGTCCTTCAAAGTCTGCTTCATCCATAGCACTTGAGTACAACAACATGCTGCTGCAATATATTCTGCTTCTGCAGTTGACAAAGAGATTGAATCTTGTTTTTTGCTCATCCATGAAACCAATCTGTTACCCAAAAAGAAAGTGCCTCCACTTGTACTCTTCCTATCATCAACATCTCTGGCCCAATCAACATTTGTATAAGCACTAAGAGTGAAATCATTATCCTTTGGATACCATAATCCATGATCCGAAGTGCCTTTTAAATATCTCAAGATTCTCTTTACTGCCATGACATGTGATTCTCTTGGATCTGCTTGAAATCTTGCAACAAGACAAACTGCATGCATAATATTAGGTCTGGTTTGAGTTAGATAAAGCAATCCTCCAATCATGGATCTATACTTTTTTTTATCAGTCTTGGGTGATTCATCAATTTTAACACTAGTAGAGAAAGAGTAATATATGACTGTAAAAACTACTAAAACCTGCTTATAGATGACCAAACATGGTCACGTAACCATTAGTAGTTTATTGCAAGTCATTTATAACACGACCAAATTGATGACTAAACCATTTTTAGTCATTTATTGGTTGTTTTGATTGATCGATTTGGTAGTTTATGTAGTCATTGATTTAGTCATTAATTGCTATAATCTGGTCACTTATTTAGTCATTTTTTTTCACTGATATATTTAGTCATTGATTGTTGTTAACTGATCACTTATTTAGTCATTTTTTTTCACTGATTTCTATCCATTGGTAGTGTATTTAGTCATTAATTTTAATCATCATTTTGATCAATTTCGTAGTAAATTTAGTCATTTTTATTCACTGATTTAACAATAGTCATTTATTTAGTCATATTTATTCACTGTTCACTGATTTCTGGCAATTGACCAGTAGTATATTTAGTCAATTTAATTATTAATTCATGTTAATTAGTAGTATATTTAGTCATTTTAAAGCTTGCAATCTATTTAGATTTCCATCTGGCATTAGATGTTCACTTTGCACATGTCTTTTTGATTTTATTCATTGAATTTGTTGGTGCCTGCTTGTAGTTTGGGTTTTGTTCATCTGAATTCACAGGCACTCTTCAGAAAAATCCAAAAATTCTAAGTCTTTCGGCCTTCTCAGTTGAAAATGCAAAAATTAGTTGTATGTGCATGGCCATTTGTATGTACATGCAAGTCCAAATGTACATTCGGGCATACAAGATGGTTTGTATGTTCAATCGGCTTCAAAAAGGTGCAAAAATGGTTGCTTGTATGTCAAAGATTCTTAGAATATTCCCTACTTGTATGTGAGGGTTTGCATGAATATTGCATTGTATGTTCAGACATACAATGGGTAGATGCAAGCGCATATACAATGAAAAGATACAAGGGGTCTTGTACATTCAGCAACATACAAGCACGCATGCAAGTAGAAGATACATTGGCTGATGCATGCAAACCTACAAAGGAAATGTGCAAAGGGCTGAGATACAAAGGGTGGGGCCCACAGACATACAAGAAAGAATGTATGTCAGTTAGGTGCATCGGTGGCAATTACAAGGTGATACATGCAAGGCAGGAACTAAGGGATGGGCCCACCACTTGCATGTTTGTTTTCCTTGTATGTTTGCATTGTATATGTGACATACATTGATTATATACATTCGCGATATACAAGCCGGACCTAACTTAAAAATAAAATTTGGCACATTCAACGGTGGGGTCCACAGCTTGTATGTATATGGCGTTTGTATATGCTGATATACAAGGGATTGAAGATATAAGGCCCAGATTTCAAATTTCTTCCAATCTGATTGATAAAGTGGCTGGCATCCACGGCTTGCATGTTATGTGCATTGTATATGCCAATATACAAAGGAGATATACAAAGAAAGAACATGCAAGCTGAACCCGATTGAAATTTCAGAATGCTTCATAATGTTTGAGATCCGCAGCTTGTATGTCAAGTGCATTGAATGTATGCAAAGCGATATGCAAAAGGGAGATACAAGCCAAATTTCAAAGTATTTTCAATCTGTTTCATAAAAATTTGGGGTTCGCACTTTCTATGCAGGCAATTGTATGTATATGCATATGCTTTTGCATATACAAGAGTTTTAAAGGCAAAATAGGCGAAAATGGCAAAAGGCAAAAAAGGCAAAATCAGAAGGGGAAAAGTCAGCGATAGCAAAAGGGTGCCTATGTGGCATGTTCTAATTAGTTGGCAACTTTTCAGTGTGATTTTAGGCTGTGGATCTCAGCGATAGGAAGGGAACTCGATGGCCATGATTCAAGTGTTCAATAGGGGTGATTTCTTTGTATTTTTAGTTATTTTCAGGCAGGAAAATTTCTTAAGCACGCAGCTGTTGCATTACCAAGGGTCGCGAGTTGGCATGCCATTAATGGTAGGTTTGCAAAGGCATGGGTCAATGATTGATGGGCCACCCACCATTTTTTATGAGAAAATTTGCAAACGACTGCACATCCCCTGATCTCACGTGCTCTTTCCTCTTTGTCCTTCATTTGCATTCAATGTTTTGGGTGCCATTTGATGGTGCAGTGTATCTAGGAATTTTGAAAATGCCATGTAATTATTACTGAGTACCCAGTCTTGCTATAAAGTGCAAACTGTGTTACTCATTTCTAGTTGTTGAAGACTTGGGCATTTTTGGGGGAAAAATAACGAGTGATAGAGCATTTCCTGTCTGTTTTATCTCTTTTGGAGTTTATGAGTTGCATTTGAGTGCACCTTGCACATATGTTCAGTTTCTTGTCATTTTATATGAAAAATGCATTGTTGCATGTGTTTATCTATTTGTCTCCATTTGTTGTATTTATTTTCTTCTTTTGAATTTGGTTGCTAAGGGTTTCTCAGATTCTAGGATATAGGTTTTCTGTATCACATGCTTAATCTCTAACTTCCATTCACGGAGTGGATTAAAGTGTTTTAGACTAAGTATGGAGAAGAATCTATGTTAGCTGGAATATGTGTAAGCAGAGACAGTTAAATACTTATCCTTGGGTGGTGTTTGTAAGGCAAATACCAGTTCTGACCCCTTGAAACTTGAATGCCAATTGCAAGCCATTCTCTTGTATACATCTAGTTGACTCCTTGCCCTGAGATAGGCACCAGTCTGCTTCTTGTGTAGTAGTTATGATCCAAAACCCCCTGTCTTGCATCCAAAATATCAAAATAAATCATTCCATTTTTCCCACCTGTTAGTTGTAGGAGTAGGATTAGAACCCCTACATACTTTCATCCTAAACCAGTTAGATATGTCCAAGAAAGTTGCCAAACTTGTGATTTATCACACAAATCTTAGTCCAAACATGAGAGTATTCTGCCTATTATTGTAAAGCTAAATCTTTCTGTCATTGGGTGAGTCAAATGTTAAATCTTTAGCTATAGGGATACCCCCCTTGGTGCGGTAGAACTAGAAGTGAAGGGGAGGCAGCTCACACAACCTCCTTATGTGTTGGCTGGATCTGCCTGTGCATTGGAACTGGCAAACCCTATGCTGATCCGGAGAGAAAGATCCAACATAAATGGTGACTCTGCTGGGGATGGTAAAGGTGCTATCTTTTTGTTGGGGAGAGTCGAATAATTTAAGGGCTGGAAAATCTAGTTTTTAGTGAAGTTGTTGCAATAAAACCAAAAAAATGACCATGTGGTGCTCTGCTGGTGTGATGAATCCAGAAAACAAATGTGCCTTGTTAATATTATGTCCTCGCTATGAGAGGTGGTGACTCTGTTGATTGAACCTATCAAAGTTGCAACATATTTCCAGGTATTCATCTTCTGATTCAAAAAATGATGAGTTTAGAGTAGTAGTTCTAGTTGTGCTCTCAAAGAAGACCATTTTTATTTGAAAGGTATAAAGCCCTGAATTTCAAAGGAATATATGGTTACCTAAATATTATTCCCAATAAGATTAGAAAATGTTTGCCAAAATATAGTGGATCAAATTCTGAGTCTGCAAATAGACATCTACAATTTTTTTGTAATTTGATAAAAGATTATGAGGTAGAGGCTGAAGATGTTGTAATGAGACTTTTTGTTCAGTCATTAGAGAATGATGCTAGGGTTTGGTTTTTAGACCTGCCTGTCTGTTCAGTCTCTTCATGGGTAGATTTAGAAATTGCATTCCTAGAGCAGTTTGGTGAAAGATTTGATTTAGCCTCATTGATCATATATTTCATGAACATCCAAAAGGAAGAGGAGGAACTGGTTCCATCCTTTAATCTTAGATTTATTAAGTTGCTCAAGCAGATCCCTAAATATATGAGACCCAATAATGCATTGTGCTTGACAATTTATTTGGCTGCATTTGATAAAAAATTGAGTTATTTATTGAGAGATAAGGAACCAACTACACTTCACCAGGCTTACAAATTTGCTATGGATATTGAAAATAATTAGAAATATGGAATGCCAATAAGTTTCATGACTGCAAGTTTTCAAAATAGTTTTCAAAGTGAATATATTTCACCTTTCCCAGTATGTTCATCGAGAGATGATTTTGTAGAGGGAAATATATTTCAGAACAGTAGGTGTAGTCATGATGGGATGCATAAGCATGAAGAAGATGTAGAAAATGTAGGCATATCCTATAATGATGAAGACAAAGATTGTTATCAGCCTCTAGAAGAGAAGCTTGTAGATGCAAAATACCCTTCAAATGATCAAATGAAAGATATACATGAAGTTGTGTCCTGTAGCAATAGGCATGTCCCAGTTATCCCTGATTATTTATATGAGGTGGATATGTAGAGCTTCACTCTAAATATAGAAGATACTGTTTCATTGGATAATAGTGAATATGTTAGTGGTTGTCAGCATTCAAATGCATATGTGAGCCTTTCAAATGATGAAATATATGTGGATGCTAAATATGAGGGTTTCCTTGAAAATTCTGACCACCTCTACAATGCAGAGGTTGAAAAATTTGCTTTGGGTTATCAATGCATTGGTGAAGAGGAAAATTAGGGTCACTATTCAGATATGAATGGACAAGTTGCAGATGTTCATGCTGATACAAATGGGGATAGTGTTGGTTGCAGGGGTGACTACAAAACTTTCAGTGTAGGGCTGCCTTCTGAGCTATTTATGCCTTCTTTTGAGACATTCCAGGTGGACATTAATGATAAAATTGTTGTGAGAAATGATGATGGATATCTGAATGTTTATAAAGATAAATCTAATTATGAGATGTTGCTTGTGCCTAAATATTGCATGTTTGATACAGAGGAGCTCCTATTCTATGAAGGGCAAAATTCTGATGTGGATTCATTTGTTTCATATGAGTTTGTTATTTCTCCAATCAATAGTGGTGACTCATATGATGATTACATTCTATAGCTGATGGCAATGTATGCTTATGAATCTTGTTGTAGATGTGTTAAAGAAAAAGGAATGGGCAGCAACACAATTAGTTGCAAAGTAGGGTGCTGTAGTTGGTTAAATGTTTTCAAGCTTAATTTGAAGAAATTAGAAGAAAATCAAGTGTTTGATAAAGGAAAATATTGGTTTTTCCTTTTTGGTGGCCCTGGGCCGCCAAAGTAAAATTTGAAAATATAATTTGTGATGCAGGTTGGTACAACTTTGACTCTATTGCCCAATGGATAAGGGACTGGTCTGTTGATAACTGAGAGGGGGGGGGGTGAATCAGTTATCCTAATTATTTCCCTTATTGAACTTTCCTTTCAATAAAATCAAACACAAAACATTAACCATGAAATAAGAAACACATGACATAGTATTTTTGACGTGGAAACCCTGTTAAGGGAGAAAACCACGGGGTGATTAACCCAAGAATTATTCTCTGTTAGAAGAATAGGAAATTACAAAAATGGCACTTGCCAATTAGGGCTCACTGCCCGAGCACACTGCTCACAAGAGGCTCACTGCCTACAAGAAGACACACTGTCTTACAAAGTGATAAGAATCACAGTCTTGAACTGATTGGAAGCATCTGCATATGCTGGAGTTCAGTTCCGGTTAAGTTCAGTATACTGATCTGCTGCACTTCATCTTTCCTCTGTTCTTTAGTCTGCTATCCTTTCACATACCGGATCTTTCTTGCTACTTCTGCTCTGCTCTGGACTTGTTCGCATATCCTTTCACACATTCACACCCTTTACAACTAAATCCATCCTCTATATATATCCGCACAAGTAATTTCATCATCTTTCTAGTCGGCATCCGGAACAGTCTAGTTTCTTACAAACTTAGTTCTGTCGGCTGAATCCTTGCTCACCAAGCAATGCGGATCAAGCATATACTTGTAGATATCATCAATTATGTCGGCCAAACATGATTCATGCCTCCGCAACCTTTATCATCATCTGTAACACATCCGGAAAGTAGTTTGATACTCAGTCAGTCAGTTCTTCCTCTGTTTTCACTGTCTCTCAGGAATCCGGTACTCAACTATTCATATCTTTTTCCTTGTCCATCTCCGGAGGCTAAATCCTTGGAATATACTACTCAAGATAGTCCTCTTGACTTCCCCAGATCCGCACTGTGCCAAGACACTTCCTCTGAGAGATCCGGACCAATCTGTCGGACCTTGCCACATGCTCTGTTCTTGTTCACCGGACCACAACAATCTTCAATCTGACTTCCGGTAGAGATATATCATGACTTGCGGATATGTGGAATGACCTTTGTTGCCATCAATGACAACAACCATGAATCCATATAGTGTCTCTTGCCAACAATCTCCCCCTTTGGCATTGATGGCAACACTTAGTGAAAAATGACTAAGTGTTTACACTATGCTCCCCCTTTGCTGATGCTCTGTCTTTATATACAATTTCCGGAACTCCCCCTGAGTTGGATTCCTCATTTTTCACTGCTCCTCACTCCCCCTTTGACATCAATGGCAAAGGGTAGGGTCCGCACACCAAAATTTTCAAAAATTTTCTATATATAGCCGCATATTTACGTACTCACATATACTGCAGAATGTCTGCAAAGGATGTCTGCAGTTGAACCATTTCAGTAGCCCAACTTAGCTTCATTCTGTCCAAGATTGAAATGTGACCACTCAACAAAAATGCAAAAGCTTCTGCCCGCCTGAGATCTGTCGGATCTTTTGTATGGGCGGTGGTCTGGGCATCACTGATGGCCTCATGCATAGTTTCCAACTTAGGGACTATAATCCTTCTAAGTTCTCCCATCCGGATGGTAATGTTCTTCCTCTCCTTCTCAAGATTCTTTATTTCATTCAAGACTGCAATAGTCTGACATTCTTGATTTATTATAGAGGAAGAGAGAGGATCAAAACTTTGAGATAAGCTTTGAAGCTTGTCCTGTTCCTCTTTTATTTTCTTGTCAATTGCTGCTGTTGCCTTTGACCAAGATATACAAAATTTGTAGATGTCACCGCCATCCTTAAGAGCATTTTCTAAGCTCTTTATTCCAATGCTTACAATCTTCCTATCCTTAGAGATTAATTCTAATATTTCAGAAAATCTCTTATCCAAAAATTCCTTCCGGACCTTTTCTTCAGCTGATTTTTCTAGAGAATTAAAATGTGTATCAATACTGCTGACTAAGGTTTTTAGATTACCGGAAGTGGAGGCTGTCGGATCTATCTGGATTGATGGCATGATCTTTTCAAGTACTCCGGAAGCAGCCTCTATCAACTCACAGTCTTCCATATGAGACTTCAGGAGCTTTTCATTTGCCTTGGCATTTGCAAATGAAGCTATCTTCATTGTTTGTACCGGAGAGAGAGAGTCAAAATCAAATGGACCTTTTAGAAGCTCCGGTTCATCAATTTCTAGAGTTTCTTTGCTCAAAAATTGTTGAACAGTTTGTGCAGTGTCTCTTGCCGGAGACAGATGTTTCTTTTCTTCTGCAGTCTTAGAACTGTCAACCTCTTTGTCTGTCACCACTGCTTCCTTCTCCTGCAATTGCTCTTCTTCTTTGGATCCGGAGACTGTAGGGGAAACCGGAGGAGAGATGCTTGCTTGTTCATGGGCCACTTCTTCTGGAATCAGAGCTAAGTTCCTCCTAATAGAGCCTAACAGCTTGAGGAAGATCTGGGATTTCAAATGGATGCATATGGTTTAAGGGAGCAACTCAAGACTGCCCTTGAGGATCTTGAACAGTCAAATTCTGAAGTCAGTGAATTAAAGGAAAGACTCAAACAGGCTGATGAATTCATGAGAGAATTAAAAGACAAATTAAGTCTCTCTATGAAAAAGAGAAAGGAGCTGCTTCAACAGTTGGCAAGACAAAGTGAAGAAAGCAATACAAGTGAGGAATTGACACAGTGCGGATCTGGGGAATGACCTTTGTTGCCATCAATGACAACAACCATGAATCCATATAGTGTCTCTTGCCAACATGGTCTGCATTCTAGAGATCTGAAGTTCTCGCCATGCTTGCAAGAGGCATGCATCCCCAGACAGAGCCAATGTTGGTGCCTACTTGTAGTTTGGGTTTTGTGCATCTGAATTCATAGGCACTCTTCAAAAAAATCCAAAAATTCTAAGTCTTTCAGCCTTCTCAGTTGAAAATGCAAAAATTAGTTGTATGTGCATGGTCGTTTGTATGTACATGCAGGTCCAAATGTACATTCAGGCATACAAGATGGTTTGTATGTTCAATCGGCTTCAAAAAGGTGCAAAAATGGGGTCTTGTATGTCGCAGATTCTCAAAATATTCCCTACTTGTATGTGAGGGTTTGCATGAATATCGCATTATATGTTCAGACATACAGTGGGTAGATGCAAGCGCATATACAATGAAAAGATACAAGGGGTCTTGTATATTTGGTAACATACAAGCGTGCATGCAAGTAGAACATACATTGGCCGATGCATGCAAACCTACAAAGGAAATGTACAAAGGGTTGAGATACAAAGGGTGGGGCCCATAGACATACAAGACAGAATGTATATCGGGTAGGTGCATTGGCGACAATGTACAAGGTGATACATGCAAGGCAGGAACTAAGGGATGGGCCCACCAGTTGCATGTATGTTTTCCTTGTATGTTTGCATTGTATATGCGACATACATTGATTATATACATTCGCAATATACAAGCCAGACCTGACTTAAAAATAAAATTTGGCACATTCAACGGTGGGGTCCATGGCTTGTATGTATATGGCGTTTGTATATGCCAATATACAAGGGATTGAAGATACAAGGCCTGGATTTCAAATTTCTTCCAATCTAATTGATAAAGTGGTTGGCGTCCACGGCTTGCATGTTATGTGCATTGTATATGCCAATATATAAAGGAGACATACAAAGAAAGAACATGCAAGCCAAACCCGATTGAAATTTCAGAATGCTTCATAATGTTTGAGATCCGTGGCTTGTATGTCAAGTGCATTGTATGTATGCAAAGCGATATGCAAAAGGGAGATACAAGCCAGATTTCAAAGTATTTTCAATCTGTTTCATAAAAAAATGGGGTTTGCGCTTTGTATGCAGGCAGTTGTATGTATATGCATATGCTTTTGCATATACAAGGGTTTTAAAGGCAAAATAGGTGAAAATGGCAAAAGGCAAAAAAGGCAAAATTAGAAGGGGAAAAGTCAGCGATAGCAAAAGGGTGCCTACGTGGCACATTCTAATTGGCTGGCAACTTTTTAGCATGATTTGAGGCCGTGGATCTCAGCGATAGGAAGGGAACTTGACGACCATGATTCAAGTGTTCAACAAGGGCGGTTTCTTTGTATTTGTAGCTATTTTTAGGCGGGAAAATTTCTCAAGCATGCAGCTGTTGCATTACCAAGGGCCATGAGTTGGTATGCTATTAATGGTAGGTTTGCAGAGGAATGGGTCAATGATTGACGGGCCATCCACCATTTTTTATGAGAAAATCTGCAAACGGTTGCACATCCCCTGATCTCACTTGCTCTTTCCTCTTTGTCCTTCATCTGCATTCAATGTTTTGGGTGCCATTTGAAGGTGCAGTGTATCTAGAAATTTTGAAAATGCCATGTAATTATTGCTGAGTACCCAGTCTTGTTATAAAGTGCAAACTGTGTTACTCATTTTTGGTTGTTGAAGACTTGGGCATTTTTGGGGGAAAAATAATGAGTGACAGAGCATTTATTGTCTGTTTTATCTCTTTTGGAGTTTATGAGTTGCATTTGAGTGCACCTTGCACATATGTTCAGTTTCTTGTCATTTTATATGAAAAATGCATTGTTTCATGTGTTTATCTATTTGTCTCCATTTGTTGTATGAATTTTCTTCTTTTGAATCTGGTTGCTAAGGGTTTCTCAGATTCTAGGATATAGGTTTTCTGTATCACATGCTTAATCTCTAACTTCCATTCAAGGAGTGGATTAAAGTGTTTTAGACTAAGTATGGAGAAGAATGTATGTCAGCTGGGATATGTGTAAGCAGAGATAGTTAAATACTTATCCTTGGCTGGTGTTTGTAAGGCAAATACTAGTTTTGACCCTTTGAAACTTGAATGCCAATTGCAAGCCATTCTCTTGTATACGTCTAGTTGACTCCTTGCCCTGAGATAGGCACCAGTCTGCTTCTTGTGTAGGAGTTATGATCCAAAACCCCCTGTCTTGCATCCAAAATATCAAAACAAATCATTCCATTTTTCCCACCTGTTAGTTGTAGGAGTAGGATTAGAACCCCTACATACTTCATCCTAAACTAGTTAGATATGTCCAAGAAAGTTGCCAACCTTGTGATTTATCACACAAATCTTGGTCCAAACATGAGAGTATTCTATCTGTTATTGTAAAGCTAAATCTTTCTGTCATTGGGTGAGTCAAATGTTAAATCTTTAGCTATGGGGATACCCCCTTGGTGTGGCAAAACCAGAAGTGAAGGGGAGGCAGTTCACACAACCTCCTGTATGTGTTGGCCAGATCTACCTATGCATTGGAACTGACAAACCCTATGTTGATCCGAAGAGAAAGATCCAATAGAATTCTCTATAAGGGGAGTGTTGCGAGCTAAGAAATATAATCCAATTTGGATCTCATCTACCTTGGTTTTATTTCCCCACCGACTTGAATGACTTCAATTCATTATGTTGGCTTATGCGATCCTCTTTTTATACAAGAGACGATGGTATATGTGTCATTAATTATTTAATTCTTGCCTCTTCATTTTGCTCTTGTTGTGTATCTGCAATGTCTATCTATCCCCACAATTGTCAACTTCATTTGCTTGTTCAATCATGGGAACAACCAATGCATGGAGGCATCAACTTAGATTTCATGGCTAGGGCCTTCAAACTGCTTAATGAAGAGCTGGTGGAGGATGCTTTGATAGATGTATGTGATAGAGATTTTTTGCTGCAATCTAGGGGATGTTATGCTTCACATCTGGTATCTCATTTTCTCTCAAATGCGATGAACTTATTTCATCAGGTTGATAAGGTTAAAAGGATAGCATCAATGTTTGTTCATGACTATCTAGTCCCAAATGTCAAGCTATTTAAAGATTTTGCTACTTATAATCTCCATGATGTCTCAGCCTTGGTAGGGGGACTCTTCCTCCATGAAGATATCATTAATAAACCCAATTTTAATTGTGTTTATCAAGTGATAATTTCAAGTTTGCAATCAGGTTACAAAGAGCTCTTTCATAATTCACCGCGGGTTCACAAATCTGCATTTGGAAGGTCCAAGAGGGAAATGATAAAGGAAGTATTCAATGCATGGAGCTTCTTGTCAAATTTCCAACCACCAGTAGTTCCCTTCACCAATGATGACACAGTCCTTTCTCAAGAGAATCCAACTGGGGGATCATGGCTTTAGGGTTGCAGATTTAAATATGGACAACATGTGAACCACTCTTTTTGTTTTAAGTTTTTGGCTTCACTGTAACTTTGGTTTCCTTTTTGGCTAGAAAGTGCCTTTTAGATATGTAGCTCTATTCAGGGCTCTTAGTTAAAATGCTTTGCATATATTATCTTTTTGGCTAGGAAGGGCCTTTTTTGTAATCTGTAAAAACATTTTTATTAATGTTAATATATTATGATGCTCTAAACATCCTTACTAATTCAAAAAAAATGTCAACCCTGGTTCATGTGTTGTCTCAGTAAAGACTTGCACCATGAAAGAATCCATTAATTATACATAAATTCCAGATTAATTTGATGAGAAAAGATCTTTGATATCCAACTGGGAAGCCTTAACATCCAAAAATTACTAACCTAATGTTTCACAACAAGTTTCCCAACTGTGACATCATCTTTACTTAAGAAACTGGATATTGATCCACTGCCATATTGGATCTCATAGGATTCTCCTTCACAAACAACAAATGATATATATTAATTGTTTAGAAACTTCCAAGTAATATCCCCATGTAAGCATACTAAACTAAGTGAGGTTGAGGGTTTGAAGTAGAGTACCATCTTCTTGGTATGTGCTTGACTTTGATGACTTGTATCTTGAATGAAAATAGCAAGCTAGCTACATTGTAAAATCAGTGTTAATCATCGTTACAAAAATAACCACAAAATCCTCTTTAATTAAAATAATCCTTCTAGATATTTCAGTTAATTTCTAAGAAAGCTAATAATTTCACTATCCAAACAACCATCAATCTATTTACTATATATAATTTCCCAGAATTCAGAATTTGAATGTAGGCTATATTCTAGAAACACTGCTTTTTTAGATGGATCCTAAAAATGCTGCAACTTATGTTCTTCTCTAAAACATCTATGCAGAAGCAAGGAGGTGTGGTGAGGTTCAAATAGTAAGGAGATTGATGAAAGATAGAGGAATTAAAAAGATACATGCATGTAGTTGGATTGAAGGGCATAAAATGGTACATGCTTTTTTGTGTAGGAGATAGATCACATCCACAAACATGGGAGAGCTATGCAAAATTGGAGAAATTGACTTGGCAAATGAAGGCAATAGGGTATTTCTAGATTCAAGACTTTTACTTAATGTTGTGGAATAGAAGAAAAAAGAATCATTTATCTACCACCATAGTAAAAAGTTAGCAATTACATTTGGCTTGTTAAACATGGCCCCTGGTACAACCATTAGAGTTGTTAAGAACCTTTGAGTATGTTCTGATTTTTACTCTGCGTCTAAATTCATCTCCAAGATTGTTGCAAGAGAAATTGTTCTGAGAGATTTGAACCATTTCCATCATTTTAAACAGGGAAAATGTTCTTGTGGAGAATATTGGTGATGCTAAATGAAACAATCTGAAAAATAGGCTTGCATGATAATGTGCACTACATCAGATATCCATTAATAACGAAGGGACATCCATCAAAGCATAATAGCAGGGATTGTTTTGTCATTATATGTTGTAGTTACAAGTGCCCTGCAAGACATACATGAAAATGTGGAAGCATAGACAAGGCAAGCAAACTATTTCAAAAAATGCCTCAAAGAAATGTGATATCATGGAATGCCACAATTAAAGGATATGTTTAAAATGGGTTTTTCAGAAAAGTCCTTAGAAAATTTCAAGAAAATGCAACCAGTGGGTGTAAAGCCCAACTTCTCAACCTTTGAAAGCATCCTTCCTACCTGTGTGTGAATTGGATCTATGGATGAGGATATGAACATCCATCAAAAGCATATTTGGAAGTAGATTTTTATTAGATATTGTAGTTGTAAGTTCCACTTTGGATCACCAAAGCCTTCACAAAAATTTCTGCACAAAATTCAATAATGAAGAATTTATGCACAAATTCTCTTTTGAATGATGCACAAAGCCTCCACCACAACACCACATAGTTTGGTGTGTTGATAACTGAGAGGGGGGGTGAATCAGTTATCCTAATTATTTCTTCTTTCTGAACTTTCTTATTAATCAATGCAGCATTAATTCAAACAAGCAAACATTACCATGAAATGGAAAAACACATGACACAGTATTTTTGACATGGAAACCCTATTAAGGGAGAAAACCACAGGGTGATTAACCCAAAGATTATCCTCTATTAGAAGAATAAGGAATTACAAAATGGCACTTGCCAATTAGGGCTCACTACCCGAGCACACTGCTCACAAAGGAGGCACACTGCCTACAAGGAGACACACTATCTACAAAAGAATGTTATACAATACTTGAACTGATTGGAAGCATCCACATATGCTGGAGTTCAGTTCTGGTTAGGCTCAGTACACTGATCTGCTGCACTTCATCTTTCCTCTTCTCCTATGCTGCTTTCCTTTCACATACCGGACCTTCCTTACTGCTTCTGCTCTGCTCTACTTTTATTCACATATAACATATCACCACAACACTTCTCACAACTAAATCCATCCTATATATATCTACACAAGTGATTTCATTATCTTTCTAGTCGGCACCCGGAACAGTCAATCTTCTCACAAACTCTGTTCTGTCGGCTAAATCCTTACACATCAAGTAATGCGGATCAAGCATATACTTGTAGAAATCATTAATCATGTTGGCCAAACATGATTCATGCCTTCATAACCTTTAACACCATCAGTAACACATCCGAAAAGTAGTCTGATGTTCTATCAGTCAGTTCTTCCTCTATTCACACTGTCACTCAGGAATCTGGTACTCAACTATTCATATCTTTTTCCTTGTCCATCACCGGAGGCTAAATCCTTGGAATCTATTACTCAAGGTAGTCCTTTTGACTTTCCCAAATCTGCACTTCACCAAGATACTTCCTCTAAGAGATCTGGACCTATCTGTCAGACCTTGCCATAAGCTCTGTTCTTGTTTACTGGACCTCAACAATCTTCATTCTGACTTCCGGTAGAGACACACCATGTCCTGCGGATGTGTGGGATGAACTTTGTTGCCATTAATGACAACAATCATGAATCCATATAGTGTCTCTTGCCAACAATCTCCCCCTTTGGCATTGATGGCAACACTTAGTGAAAAATGACTAAGTGTTTACACTATGCTCCCCCTTGGTTGATGCTCTTGTTTTTATATACATTTTCTGGAGCTCCCCCTTAGTTGGATTCCTCATTTTTCACTGCTCCTCAGTCCCCCTTTGACATCAATGGCAAAGGGTAGGGTCCGCATACCAAAATTTTCAAAATGTTAACTATACTTAGCCGCATAAGTATATATATACAAGTTGTACTTACATATACTTAAGTATGTCTACAAAAGTGTTCTTCAACTATACAACTTATGTCGCCCAACTCTGCTTCATCATGTCCAAAATTGAGATATGCCCACTCAACAGGGATGCAAATGCATCTACTCTTTTTAGATCTGCCGGATCAGTGGTCTGGGCTGTAATTTGGGCTTCTTTTATAGCCTCATGCATGGCCTCTAGTTTGGGGACAATTAACCCCCTGAGCTCACTCAACCTGCTTATCCTATTTTTTCTTTCCTTCTCCAACTTCTTGATTTCACTCAAGACTGTGATAGTCTGACATTCTTGATTTGTTATTGAGGAGGAGAGAGGATCAAAATTCTTTGATAGGTTTGATAGTTTATCCTCCTGTTCTTTTATTTTCTTCTTAATGTCCAGTGTTACTTTGGACCAGGAGATACAAAATTTGTATATTTCACCGTCAAAATGAATAAAAGATTTACTTTTATTCCTAGCCCTTGATCTCATCTTTTGATCCTCACCCTCCATCCTCATTTCTAAAACTCTATAAATGAGACCCCTCTCTAAGCCATTAGGAGGGACTACTTCATGCATCAAACCTCTACCAAAATCACTCCACAATCTCCTCATCATACCACCATAATGTCAAAATCTTGCCTCATCTCCATCTAATCTATCTAAATCCACTTGTCTCTCATCCTATTGTGTTGAAAAGCATTGAGCAATCCACATACATTCTAGTCTTGGGTAAAATCTGAGGAGCTCGTGGGTGCAACTCCTTCCCTTTTGGATTTGTGAGTCAAAAGTAAGGTATAATCATTGTATTTTGCATTTGATTTACATTTAATCTTCATTTTGTTCTCATTAATCACATTGGCACGCCCGGTAGATTAGATATGCAAACAAGGTAGAAAACAATAAACCAAATGCATAAAACAAGAAGTTATGCCTCACATGCAAATCTAATCCCATCAAGGGAGGAAGGAGCCTTTGCACCCAAAAAAAACTCCTAAGACAAAGATAATCCCTAGATAATAGAATGAATGTGAAATGCTACTCTAATTTGCAACTCACTATTCTAGCTCAAGAGTGATTTTGACATGGTAACTTTGCATAAACTTTGATGATGAAAATGGATTGTGAGAGGTTCTATTTATAGATTTTTGGAAGGGATTTTGATCCAATGGTGGAGATTGATTTGGAAGATCAATGGTGGAGGATAAAAGTGATGTGGAGGGTCTAGATTGAATCTTGAATGAATGGAGGGCTAGGAATAAAAGTGATTCTTTTATTCATTTTGGGAAAAGGGGCTATTTAATGAGCATGGGGGTGAAAGATTATTTTGGAATTAAAGATTCATATGGGGGAATGTAAATGAATTAAAAATTCATTTGGGGAAGAGAGGAAATAAATGAGTATGGGTTTGTAAGAGGAATTAAATGTGATGTGGGATGTTTTTAAATAAAAAATTGACTTATGTGGATTTAATTCAATTTTTTATTTGGAGGATGTGGGGAAGGGTGTTAAACAAGGTTTGACCACTCAAATGAAGGGGTTAGGATTAATTAAACATAGGTTTTATTTAATTAATCCTCCTGTCACCACCAGTGGCAGCAACCTGAAACTATCGACACCACTCCCAACTATGACCAACACTCCCCTCCACCTGCTAACACTCTCTCCCACCGCCATCGTCCAAATCCCTTCACCACCATCCATTCTCCTGACCGCCACTCCTCTACTGCCGCTTCCTATATTCCTCTGTCGCTCCATCTCAAACCTCCCTCTGCTTCTTCTAAGCAATAATCCCTTCGTCACTACTCACACCCCCTGGTCTCCCCATCCTCTGCCGAGTCTCCCTGTCCTCCACCGCTCCTGTCTCCTCCACATCTGCCTCTACCTCTGAGTCGACACCCTATCCACCACCATTCAACCACCCTCTGTTGCACCTCCACCACTCTTGAACCACTCACCGCTACCTCCAAACTCCACCCCGAGCTCCATCTCCGTCGCTGCCTCTAAAAACCCTAGCTCCACCTACTCCCTGCCCGAACACCACCTCCCACTACCTCTCGACCTCCGCAACCATACACTCCCTACCGCCACTTGCACCCAACCCTCTCTCCACTCTACCTTTCTACCACCACCACATTGCCACGTTCAAACCACTGCCCTCACATCCCTCGAACCACCCTAAACTATTTAGGGCATTGGGATTTTAAGCCCTATCCATTTATTTTTTATTTTTATTTTTTTCTACTCTTTCACCCCTGGTCACATGGGTGACCAGGGGGCTTAAAACCACTAACTGCCAGCACTAATCGTAATAGTTAATGGCAACCTGTGACCAGAAAAATCACAAACTGTTAGTGACTAATAAACTGTCAAATTAGCATCATGTGCCTCTACATGCCATAATAGGCTATTTTTTTCAAACTCACACAACTTTCACATACAGAGGCAAAATCGAGCAAATGAACACTCATCAGAAAGCTGAAAGGATGAACTATGTAGTTGTGAGGAAATTTTCAGGTGACTATACCTTTTTCTAGCCTTTTTTATCAATCAAAGTCAAACTTGCATTTAAACTTCAATCGAGCATATCTATTGCAAATTTGATCCTTTTTCAGCAATTTTTTTTTCAAATTGCATAGAATTTCATCTAAAATCTGTTTATGCACTTCATTTTTCTGTATCTATTTATCTTCATTAGATTTTTATCAGATAATCAATTTTTGCATAACGATCATCTTAGCTAGTCTACTTGCTTCGTTTTCAATTTTGTGACTTGCAGGTGATCTTACGAGGCTGGAACAACATCAAGAACAAAATATAATGTAGCTTGGATAGTGACACTAATCAGGTGCATTCATTTCATCCTTTATCTCTCAATCTTGTTTGAAAACACACTTCAATTTGGGACATAAAATGAATCATTGTTTACATACACATTTCGATTTGGGCTTCTAAAACGAACTTTGTTTGATCACACATCATTGAAATTAGGCATAAAATCAACCAGTGTCTTCAATCACATCTTCAAATTGGGCTAAGAAGAATCATTGTTTGACGTGTCTTCCTCACATTTAATTTTCTTAAGGGTCAATTAACCACTACGAATGTGAATCAAGTGTGTGTGTGTATGCTCTCTCCTCACACTGCAAGGTGACCTTGGAGATCAAAAACACCTCACTTGATTCATTTTTGTTTACCCTTTCCTAGGAGGCCTACTAGGGGATTTCATCACCCCTAGGGATGATCTCATCTGAGGCTGAATCGAAAGACACCCTCTTTGAAATCAGAATCTTGTCACTCTTGGCTAAGCCCCAAAGAACTTTTTACCTTTGGGAAGTGAAGGTGAAGGGTGGGTTACCCCCTTCTCCCAGCTGTGTGACATGATTTCACTTTCAATTCATTAGTCAACCTCGTGTAAACATTGCCCAAACCTAAATGGCCATACCCCATCATACTAGACATTAGGGCATGTTGATGTGTCTTGCATGTGTGCTTGCCTAATCATCATCATATTCTTCCAATTCAAAATTCAAAATTTCTTGTGTCTTGTGTGAGTGATTCATGTTTGTACAAGTGTGATCATTTCATTGAACATTGCCAAATCAAGATAAACATCAAACACATAAGACAAGTCATTCACCTCATTCTTCCAACACATTCAAATCCAATCACTCATCTATCCTAATCATCCTAATCACCTATCTTATCCACATCATCATTCAAATCATTCAATCTAATCTTATCCTAATCACTCTCATCATCCTTAATCCAATTCATCAACATCATTCTAATCCCATCTCATCCAAATCCAAAATCCAAAATCAAATCCAACATCAATCATCCCTTCTCCATTATCCACTCCAATCAAACATTCCAATTCCTAATCCTTAATCAACAAATCATCCTTGGCACATCAAAGTTTGGTTAAGGACCTAGTCTCCTTCATCCTCCATCAATCCCCTCATCCAAAATCCCAACCAAAACTATCCACATCAATATCAAAATCCCTCAACATCATTATCATCCCAATCCAAAATCCAAATCAACCCAATCAAAAAAATCAAGACCTTAGTCAAACACATCAACCCTCTTGCTTAAGATCATTAGTCTATCAAAAGCATAGAGAACCATCCAACAAAAAATAAATCAAATCAAATCATCTTAAGGTCTTGAAATTTTGATTCCCAACATCACAATCATCCATCATCCCCCATCATCCCATAATATCTCCCACAAAATGGATCCTTATGAAGCAATGCAACATTTACAAAGACTTAGAAAAGTCTATGAGAACATGGATCCTAAAGCTAAGGAAAAATACAAAAATAACATTAAGGATATACCCTTAGCACACCTCATCATTGGAGAATTCCAAGTCCCTACCCAACCTTCATCATATCAACAAACATCCTACATATCACCCCCATCCACATCACATCAATCTTCATTCTTTCAACCTTCATCATACCTACCTTCATCCTATATAACCACACTATCAACCTCATATCAACCTTCATCATATCAACAAACATCCTACACATCATCCCCATCCACATCATATCAATCTTCATTCTTTCAACCTTCATACCAACCTACATCTTACATATCCAATCCATCAACCTCATATCAACCTTCAAACTCATACCAAATTCCATCATGTCAACATTCATCATATCAACCTTTACCCTCATATCAATCACCATCCCCTTACACATCCATGCCATCATACTTAGCCAACCAATCAATACCTCCAACTTATCCATCCCCCAACCTTTGTCATGCTAACTTTGATCAAGGGAACACCAATCTAGCACACCTTATATCCGAAATCCAAACCTTATATCAACAACCAAACCCCCCATCTCCTAATCCCCATCCTCCAATCCCCCCATCACAATATCCCTTCAACCTTATCAACCTTAATCCATCACCTTATGTATCTCCCAATCCACCAATCCCTATCAGCCATCCACCATCTAATCCACCATCAAATCTTCCAAGTCCCAACACTATCACATCCAAAGAATCCTTGTGGGATTTCCTCCAAAGAACAACACCTAAAAATGAAAGAAAAGCAAAGGAATCCCTCAAATCCTCCACCCCTCCAACACCACCATCTAGTCCAACACCTATCCTTGAACCCATCCATGAACCATCACTACCTAATCCCATCACCCACCTATCCAATCCCAATCCTAATCTCACATCATCCACCATCATTATTCATCCATTATATTGTTCTTCAACCCATACACTCATGAAGGATGCCATCCATTGGCTATTAGCAAGGAATCAAACACCCTCATGCAATCCAACACCCACCAAATCTCTTGAACAATCCCCTATCATAAGTCAAAAACCATCATGTAGCCATGTTCAAGAACCCATAAGTCAAGCACCTATCGCATCCATCCAAGCACCCCTTCACATATATCCAAGTCACTCCCACTTCTATCCAACCACATGAGCTATGTCAAGAATCAAATCCAAAGCATGTCAAAACATCAACCCCTTCTCCTAATCAAGATCTAACCATCCCATCTAATCCCATCCCCGATCCCCTCCCATATATTGGTCAACTTATTGATCTCACACCATCTTCTACCACCCCTTCACCATCCCCCATGAATCCTTCACCTTCATCTACCAATCCCATCCCAAATCCATCCTCATATTCACTAGGACAAAGCACTTTCATCCATGGTGACTCCCTTGTAAGAGGTGAACAACTTCCATCCACCACTTATCTTTCTCCAACAAATAATGGACTCACATCTTGTTTCCAAAGAACCAAACATCCCATTGCATGTCGCATGCTCCAACATATGAACTATCAAGGCAAAGGCTTAGGCCTTCACGAACAAGGCATCTTGGAGCCCATCCACACCACATTCCATCCATCCTCTCATGGCCTTGGCTATACATCCCAAGGAACACAAAATAAACATGTTGGTACCACCCACGCATCCTCCAAAATCCATTCATCTAATCCCAAACATAGTGCATCTCATCGCACTCCCAAAACATATGTTGCCATCCCTCCATCATCCTATCATTTGCAAAAGCATGTGACCATCCATCTTCCTCCATCAAATTTACCTCCACTACTTCCAACTCCAAATATCCCTATCGAATCCACTTTACCTCCTATCTTACCAACTCCAAACATCCCTATCCTCAAATCCCCTCATCCATTTTTCCATAAATCCACTTTCTACCCCTCCACCCATAAATCCCCTAAAATTCCCAATCAAGACCAACAAAAGCACACATCTTTCAAACATGAAGCTTCCCCCAAATCCACGGGATTCAAAAGTAAAAATTTGAATGCCTTGAATCATAAAGTACAAAAGCCTAAAGATGTTATCCCTTCCAAGCAAAATCAAAAATCCAAAAGGCTGTCAAAGCCCACACCATCACAAGAAAAAGCAAAAACAAAAATGGTGTGGGTCCCTAAGCAAAGATCAATCAAAACAAATGAGGCATCCACCTCCCAATCCACTCCACAATCCCAAACATCATGCTCCCCATCTAAAAATCCCATAATTCCTAAGTCCATTTGGGTACCTAAAACCCTAAATGGACCATCCAAAAATCCCCTATTCTGATCCCCATTACTCCCAACTCCACATCCAAAGTACAAGCTTCCAAATACATCACAGTGTGTGCAATAGTTGGTCTTGGTTCCCCTCCATCACTTGACATTCCCACATGCCCCCATCTCTTCATCTTTCATTGACTATCCTACATATCTTCCCCCTCACATTCCTATGGTCCATGCTTTTGCATAATCCACATAGTCCACATCATAATCCACATAATCAACATCATAATCCATTATCCACCTTCCATTCCATCTTCTCCTATATACCAAAATCTATGCAACCAACATCCAAAATGCTATCCAACATGGGACCATCTTCTCCATGCTATGGAAACAGATGCTAGAGTCCCCATCCATCAAAAAAGAAAAAAATAAAAAATAAAAAAAATCAAGAAAATAGTAAAGAGAAAAAATCTGTCCAATGGTGAAAACCACTCCTTGTGGCACCTTGGGCAAGTACCTTGATGAAAACCCCTTGTGGGCATCATGTGTAATCCCTTCTCCATCCATTTTTTATCCCTACACTTGGGGCCAAAACCATCTAATCTCCACATCCATAACATCCTTTTGCATATCCTATCCATGTATCCTTATCTCATCATATTCCTATCCACTACCCCCTATTCATACCATCATTCCCCATCCATTCTATCCACTATATCCTCCTCCTTAGATCTTGATAAAGACAAGGGGAAAAATATCAACAACATGCTTTGGAGACTTCTTGGCATACTTCCTTTCCAAGTATATCCTCCATTCATCTACTACAAAGTCCATCCATTCAAACATGAACACGTAATGCAAAATTCTAAACATTGGGGCATATGATTCCTTGCAACCTAGCGCTTGGAGAAAATCCTAAAACCCCCCATCCATATATCATGCATACCTATCCTATCCTTCATCCCTATCTTCTATCTATCTAAAATGCATCCCTATCGATTGTCCATTCATCTATCATGAATCAGTTATCCATCATCTTTCATCGCCAATCCTGCTATCCAACCCCATCACCTTCACCTCTAGACTTGGTGTTCCCTTGTCATTGGTATCTAGCATAAAGGTTATCCACATGAAATCCAATGCAACCATCTCATAATAAACCATTCCTTTTCCAAACTCCAAAAATCCAAAAACATCACAAAATCAGAAAATCCAAAAACATCACAAAATCAAAAAATCAAAAAACATCATAAAATCAAAAAAACCAAAATAATAGAAAACACACAACATTCCAAAAATAAAATATCCATCACAAAATCAACACTGCTCCATCAACATCACATCTATCCTTAATCATCCCACATCATCATCACAAATCAGAACTACATATCATAATCACCTGCATCTTAATGTACCTTGATCCCATGGATATAGGGTATGTAGGCAGTCTGGAATACGCAGGAAGTTTCTAGTACTCAGGTCCATAAGATGCACCCATCCAACCCACTAAGCTTACACTAGATCCAAGCATCACATCACCTATCGAAGCATTGTCCCTTAATCAAAATCATCAACTATCAAATCAGCATCAACCACAACTTGTCACCATCATATCTTGAGCCAGTCTTACATCATCAACTAGACATGATCCAATCATCAATCGATTCCTCCCTTAGGATATATCGTTCCTATGATAGGTAGAATCTATCCAATCATCATCCATCTTGGCAATAGATACAACGGCTACTTGTTTGGTTCATTGGTCATTTCTTTTTTTATTTTTATCTTTTGTCCTATTCGAAGATCACATCAAAGCTACCTTGATCTCACTATATCATGGTATGTGGTGAAAACATCTAGAATTGGGCATAGTCTTACTTTTGTATGCTGTGCTTGTGGGTTGGTTTCATTACTCCGAGCTAGTATTCATATCTTGTTGATCATAGGGTCGATTCTAGCATATTGATCTCCTTATGCATCTAAGGTTCATCATACCTTTTGTGTACTAAGGACTTATGCTATGAGTCCCCTACCCTCGTCAGGACAAGGTTGTACTATCTTGGGCATGCATGGGATCATCCCTTTGTTTGTGTGTCTAGTCCATGCAAATGTTAGATAAACATCATCACCTTGGTCTTCTATACCTTGGTGAAAATATCCACTTTGCTATATCAAACCTAGGATTGCTCTAAATCATTTTCAACACAATGATCATCCACCAATCAATCTCCCACCATCATCATTCTTTCATCTCACCCCTTATCCTCCAACCAATTCTACCAATCTGTTCCAACCATTTCGAGAGCACAACCGTGTTCTTGCAACCCACGTATCCTCTCGAGGGGGCATCACCCTTACTAATTATCCCCAAACCTTACCCTATTCTTCTAAGCCAAAATCTTTTTTTTATCCAATCCAACTCTATGTTTTAACTTCTTTGAAATGATGTTACTTAGTCGCAACACCATCTCAAAGAGGGGCAAATGTAGACACCTAAAATTGGCTTGCTTCACAAAAACAATTTCCCATGTCTCAACACCAATTTATCCCTCCTATTAATTAAATAAATTCATTTTATTCAAGTTATCCCTAACCATCTGTCTATCCATTGTGATCAATTAACTCACTTAATTTATCATTAGACCTTACAACACTATCCCTCATTAATCAAATAAATATTCCCAATATTTATTTAGTTCAATTCTCCTTTCCCCTAATCCTCATTAATTAGATAAATCATGCTTATCTAATTAATCTAGCCTACTAATTGACCTACCCTAACCTACCCTAGCCTACCTCATCCTAGCCCTAGGATCAATTAAGCAAAACCTCTGTTTAATTAGTCCTAACCTCTCATTTGGGTGGTCAAACCTAGTTTAACACCCTTCCCCACATCCTCCAAATATAAAATTAAAACAAATCACACATCACATTTACTTCTCTTACAAACCCCTTACCTCACCCATCCTCATTCATTACCTCTTATCCCCAAAAGAATTCTTAATTCATTTCCCATTCTTTCACACCCATACCTCATTTATCATCCCTTTTCCCAAAATGAATAAAAGATTTACTTTTATTCCTAGCCCTTGATCTCATCTTTTGATCCTCACCCTCCATCCTCATTTCCAAAACTCTATAAATGTGACCCCTCTCTAAGCCATTAGGAGGGACTTCTTCATGCATCAAACCTCTGCCAAAATCACTCCACAATCTCCTTATCATACCACCATAATGTCAAAATCTTGCCTCATCTCCATCTAATCTATCTAAATCCACTTGTCTCTCATCCTATTGTGTTGAAAAGCATTGAAAAATCCACATACATTCTAGTCTTGGGTAAAATTTGAGGAGCTCGTGGGTGCAACTCCTTCCCTCTTGGATTTGTGAGTCAAAAGGAAGGTATAATCATTATATTTTGCATTTGATTTACATTTAATCTTCATTTTGTTCTCATTAATCACACTCCCCCTTTGTCATTGATGGAAACATATGATGTGAAAAATTGATTCAACCATCAAGACAAGGACTTCTCCCCCCTTCTCTTATCACACCTGCAAACACTTTCTTCACTGCTCCCCCTTTCACTAGCAACTACTTACTTCTGAGTTTTTCACATGACTTCTCTCCCCCTTTGACATCAATGGCAAAGGGCACATATTTTCAATCATCTCTCCCCCTTTTGCTTCTTAGATAAAACCAAATTGAACTCTAGAATTAACATATTGACTACTCCCCCTGAGTAGCATCCCCTTAACACCAATTCAGATTACAAGATATGACTGTGAGTTCCACCAGACTGATGCACACTAGTGCACCTTAGTTCTGAACAGGAGGGGTAATAACCCCTAGCTTCACTCTGAGATACTCAAAAGTGTCCTTAGGTAGAGGCTTAGTGAAGATATCCGCAATCTGATCCTTTGAAGAAACAAACTCCAATCTGACTTCATTCTCATTTACCTTCTCTCTCAAAAAGTGGAACTTGATGGATATGTGCTTTGTCTTTGAATGCAACACCAGATTCTTTGAGATGTTTATTGCACTTGAATTATCACAGAGGATTGTAAAAGGCTCTTAAAACACAATTCTGATATCCTTCAACATTTGCTTCATCCACAAAACTTGAGTACAATTGCTTGCTACTGTTATATACTCTGCCTCTATAGTAGATAGAGATATTGCCTCGTGCCTTTTTTTGCTCAACCAAGAAACCAATCTCTTTCCCAAGAAAAAAATGCACCAACACTAGTACTCTTCCTGTCATCCACATTTCCTGCCCAATCAACATCTGTATATGCATGAAGAGTGAAATCATCATCCTTAGGATACCATAAGCCATAATCAGATGTCCCCTTCAGCTATCTAAAAGTTCTATTGAAGCCTCTCTCCAATATACATGTGGAATATTTGCCTCCATCATCATGGTTCTAGTAGCCTTTTGAATAGTCCAGTTCTTCCTTTCCACAACTCCATTTTGTTGAGGAGTCTTAGGAGGAGATAATGATCTTCTTATTCCATGCTTTTCACAAAATGCATTAAACTCACGGGACATAAACTCTCCACCTTTGTCAGATCTTAGACACTTTATCTTCACACCAGTCTCATTCTCCACCATAGCCTTGAACACCTTGAATCTATCAAGAGCCTTTGATTTCTCTCTCAAGAAAGTGACCCACATCATCCGGGAGTAATCATCAATCAACAACATAAAGTATATGTCTCCTTGCAAACTCCTAACTCTGGTAGGACCACACAAATTAGTGTGCACAAGTTCCAACAATTCACTTGAAAATTGTTCTTTACTTTTGAATGTAGCTCTATTTTGTTTTCCCAACTGACATTCCTTACACATGCTATTAGCAAGTTTCACAAGCTTTGGAAGATCTCTCACAACCTTAGTAGTACTTATCTTGACAATGTTATCAAAGTTTACATGACACATTCTCCTATGTCAACCAACTCTGATCAATCTGAGCAATCAAACAACTTTTACCAGTGCCATTTAAATGAAAGGTATTACCTCTAGTCTGTGTACCAGATGCAATCTCAGTTTCAGAGCTTCCTAAAATTCTACATTTTCTATCCTTGCATCTGAGATCATACCCTTTGTCAACCAACTATCCAACATTGAGAAGATTATGCTTCAACCCCTTTTTTATCACCAGTCATATGATGAGAGCATCAACTGTCAATTACCCATTCATCCTTTTCTTCAACCTAAGTAGCCAAGGCACTTTCCACATTCACACAGCTAGCAGATTCAGTAGGCACCAGATCTTCTTCTTTGATAGAAATGAACACCCATTCATTTCCAGAGGTACTTCCCATATCAAATTCATCATCTGTGACTCCTTCATCAGCAGCTTCTTGGATATATTAGCATTTCTTCTAAGGAACCTTGGGTCTATTAGGGTTTAGCCTTGAAACCCTCTCCAGACATCTTGAAGCAAAATGACCAATCTTATTGCAAGAAAAACATTTGAAAGGTAACTTTCCTTCATACTTATCAGATCCTCTTGGTAATCTTTTGGCAACAAGGGCTTCAAGTTCTTTAAGTTCAGATTCATCTTCTTCAAGTTCCTTCCTTGCCTTCTCATATCTAGTTAGTCTTCTTGAAGAGATTTCACCTGGATCAAATCTTGGATTTCCAAAGACACTGGCCTTAAATGCAGATTTTGATTTAGGAAGAGAATCACCAAACTCACTCATTTCAAATGCTGAAAGCTTGAAAACCAACTGATCCCTTGTAACATCTATCATAGTCCTGATCTCCTCAATAGCAACAACTCTATGCTTGTATGAAGCAGGTGAGCACCTTTGCAACAATCTCTGATTCTTCCAGTTTTCCACCAGCACACCTGATATTGTACACAAGTTCATTCACCTTTTGTATGTAGGAAGTGATGTTTTCATCTTCACTCATCATGCCAGATTCAGGCACCCACTTACTGGAAAGGGGAATTAGATTTTCAATGTAGTTCCCCCTGAGCTAGAATTCCTAGCTTAGTTTCTGGAGGAGATACCAACACTGGATGCTAGTGTGGATCCTTCCTTTGATTCAGAATCATCCTTTTTGATCCATATATTGCTCATCTCCTTCTGTGTTTCCACCGGATCTACTTTTTGCTTGCCTTTGTCAATCTTTTGCTATGTTTTTCTTTTACCTGCCTGTGAGTTCTCTTTTCCCTTTTTGCTTCTACAAAATTTAGCAATATGTCTGGATTTGTTGCAGTTAAAACACACAATCTTATTCTTCTGACAATTACATGTTGGAGCAGGCTTAGATCTGCATTGCATTGCAATATGCCCAAACTTGTTGCAAGTAAAGCATCTTCCATTGAAAACTTGTTTGTTCGTAGGAGGATTCCTTGATCCACTTCTGCAATCCTCATCCTTATGACCTATATTTTTGCAATTAAAGCATTGACCATAGAAATATAATGCATTTTGATTCACTTTACTTCTACATTGATTATCCCTATGACCATACTCATTGCATTTGAGACAATTACAATTGAAGGATGGATACCTTTGAGCATTAGGCTGTGTCAGTTCTTTCTCTCTGGATCGGCAGAGGGTTTTCTAGTTCCAATGCATAGGCAGATCCGACCAACACATACAAGAGGTTGCGTAAGCTACCTCCCCTTCACTTCTGGTTCTACCGCACCAAGGGGGGGTATCCCTATAGCTAAAGATGTGACATTTGACTCGCCCAATGATAGAAAGATTTAGCTTTACAACAATAGGCAGAATACTCTCATGTTTGGACCAAGATTTGAGTGATAGATCACAAGGTTGGCAACTTTCTTGGACATATCTGGCTAGTTAAGGATGAGAGCTTGCAGGGGTCCTAATCCTACTCCTACAACTAATAGGTTGAAGCTTTGAAATGATTTGTTTTTATGTTTGGAATTATGGGATTTTCCTAGACCCTTTGAACAGACAGATTCCCAGACCAGTGCCTCATCTGGGCAATAAAGTCAAATCTATGAATGTAAATGTTTCCCTATGACAACATGACTTCATATCTAGTGGACTTAGGTAAAATATTACTGCCTAACAATAATATATCCAAGAAAGAGTGTTACCTATGATGATGCTTTGCAAATCCTATGATGCAATCCATTTTCCTTTGTATCTAATCAAAAGCCTTTTTAATCCACCCCTTGAGCAGATGCCAGAACCAGACACACAGTATAGCAAGTATGTACTGAAAAACTTGGAAGCCCTTGACAACCTTGTTTGAAAGGAAAACAAATAACATATAGGGGACAATCATAAACAATACACACACCAAGTGTTTTTCATTTAAATTCAATCTGCATAGAAAGTCATCATACATGAACTTATCATTTACAAAACAAGAAAGACTGATACACCAGATTAAGGACTGAATCTGCAACAAAAAATGCCTTTCAAAATGTGAACACCTTGTGTTCAAGGTCAAAAGCAGGAAAAAGACCCAAAAAAATACCCCAAAAAACCTGTAGAATGGCCATTGATACATTTTTAAGGAGCATACAAGCTTCTGACCACCTACACACTGACAGAATTCATAAATGCAGAGATCACTTCTTTAGATTTTTGATGCAACAATCAGATCTTCCTTAAATTTTTGGTCGCTAAAGCCATCAGATCCTCCATGAAAGCCAGCGGCAGAAGCAACCTCGACCTCGAGCAAACAAACAAATATGATGTTTTTTTCCATCACCATGCAACAAGGTCGGTTGACTGTGGAATGAGTGCGCAAAAATGGCGCCAACAAACAGTCACTTCATCCTTCAAACTTAGCGACAAAATCAGGCTCCAAATATGCAAGATCGACGGTCCAAATCCATCCATACAGGTTGAAAATCCACATCAGCAACACTAAAAAATCCATTGCCAATGATATCATGCCACGTAGGCAGTCCTTTCTTCCATCACTAACCTTTCCCATATTAGTGAGATCTAATTATCCCACATTCATCCCGTAGTGATCCTTTGATCATTTTATATACTAGACCATAGGTATACTTAACGTCACACATTTTTCCCTGACGCGACCAGTGATCCACTCGCTAACGGTCTATCGCTCCATCTCCTGCTAATGCTAAGACCTTATCGGTGCAACCCAAACCATCGGAGCAACATCTCCATAGCACACCGACACATATTGTTATGCTAATGACCATCTGTATGTCTTCTTGTATCTCCATTGGTGATCTATGGGACGTCGGACCTGGCTGCTGATAGGCAAGGTCTCACCGATGACACTTCTTCATATACCTCATCGGCCTATCAGCGGGACCACAGAATGAGACGCCGATGTAGGTTGTCTTGGAGATGACCCCCCTTTGGATGCTTGTTTGAACCTCCATCGACCTATTGGTGAGAACATGAAATGGGCCGCCAATAATCACTGTCTTGTCGATGAAAGGAACAAACCACTATGAACAACGTGATCGCTGAGACAAAGGTCTACTCTTGCCGATGGACTTAGAAATTTTTTAGGGTTTAAATAAAAAATGCCTGCAGATTTTGAGTTTGAAACCCTGACTCCATGTGGGCACCACCATTGGCTTTGTCCAGGGATGCATGCCTCTTGCAAGCATGGCAAGAACTCCAGAACTTTGGGATGCAGACCAGGCCTTATATCTATTAGGCTACAGAGTCGAACACTGCACCAACCTGCATCATAGACTACATTTTTTAAAATATACTTAGTGGCCCTGGACAGCCAAAAATGAAAAACTATAATCTCCTCCTATCAAATACCTGATTTTGATATGAATAACCCCTACCACAACTAAAAACATCAACATAATCCACCCACAAGCTAATCTCATCAATTACATACTTCACCATTTTTGAAAACTTGCCTATGTCATTTTGGCTGTTTTGCATTACGAGGCATTCATCCAACTAATCCAGAAACTCAAAACACTCAAAATATATGAGACCATCAATATCATTTATATCATTTGTTGACATTGAAAACCAAATTTGATCCACACACCCATTGTAGCATACATCTGGAACAACTAATGTTGAATGTTCATCATTCACAGTTTGTGAATCCATGCTATCATCACATGAGCTGAAGGTCTCTACCTTTGGTTCATATGTCCCCTCTTCACGAACTGATGCAGCACCCAAGTCAGCTATCTCTCCACATTCATCATCATTTGCAAAAAGAGGGTTAATTCTACACCAATGAAAATCATGACTCACAACGTTCAATGCATCTAAAGGCTCATCATATAGGGGATTCATATTCATTGCAAAGGTCCCTGCTTCTTCTTCATGACAATCCAACTCTTCTTCAACATTACCAAATCTAGAGTCACAAGAAGAACAAACCTGATCCATGAACCAATCATGGATATCATCTTTATCATCTAATTGCCCCACATACAAGATTTCTGCTACTTCAATGCAATCTGAAACTGAACTATCTATATCACTTTCTAGCCCTCTAATGCTTCTTGATGAAACTAGAATTGACTCTTGATCCATATGATCACAACTATGCATAACTAGATCATTTAAACATGAACGCTCTTTGCTTAAGACTGACATATTAGTATTACTTGAAAAATTATCACAATCAGCTTCATTTGCTGGGCAAATCAAGGCATCCTCCTTCATGGCAGAGTCATCATTATCTTGGAATGATGCATAAATAGGGGCAGTAGGGGTGTGAGTTCTTTGACATTCATCTCCAACATTTAAACTATATATTTCATCAACATTGGGGATCATAGGGCAGTAGAAATTTACAGAGAAATAACCCTTTTGTATCCCATGCCTCCAGTTGTTTTCAATGTCTATTGCAAACTGATGTGCCTGATGCAATGTGGTGGGCTCTTTATCTCTCAATCTATAACTCATTTTCTTATCAAATGCTCCCAGATAGACCACTAGGTACAATGCATCATTAGGTCTCATACATTCTGGAATTCTTTTCAATGCCTTCATAAACCTAAGGTTAAAGGCTGGAATTGACTCATCTTCTTCTATATGGATATACATGAAATCACTGATAACTACATATTTAGATATTCTTTCACCATATTGTTCTAGAAATGCAGATTTAAAATCCTGCAAAGAGCTGACAGAGTAGGCTGGAAGGTAGGAGAACCAGTCCCTTGCATCTTCATCTAGAGATTGAACAAATAATCTCATAACTACATCTTCATGGTCAATCTCAAAATCATCTATAACATTCCTAAACTGCTGCAAGTGTCTCTCAGCTGATTCATCCTTCACACAACTGAATTTAGGCAAATAATTTCTAATCTTAGATGGAAAAGCATTTGGATAACCACAAATACCATTAAAATTGATGGGCTTATATCTGTCAATGTTGAAACTCCTTCTATTATATGGTTGGGATTGATCACTATACATTTTTGCATTTGACACCTCACAAGGGTGCATGGGCTCATAATACATTTTTATGTGTTTTTGTAACTCTCTTCTCAACTCAAATTTTTAATCAATGACCTTAGGCCTGGATATGTTGCAGCTGCTGCAAATTCATTTCCCTGACTAATTTGTAAGCAGATTTAACACATCTTGTGTCTTTTATCAGGTTCTTTGTGTGCAGAGTCACCACCTCCTTGGCAGAGGAATGAGCTTCAAACAGGCTGAAGTTGAAAATTCATCTCTTTCTTCTTGGGTTCTCCAACAGTAGAGCCACATGTACAACTTTTCAAGTTTGCTACAACAAGGCACTTCCAGGTCTGATTCTTCAATCTTTTAGACTCACACTTTTATGGATATGACATTACATCCCCAGCAGAGTTGCCATTTTTGTTGGTTCTTTCTCTCTAGATTGGCAGAGGGTTTGCCAGTTCCAATGCACAGGCAGATCTAGCCAACACATACAGGAGGTTACATGAGCTACCTCCCCTTCACTTCTGGTTCTGCCGCACCAAGGGGGGTATCCCTATAGCTAAAGATGTGACATTGGACTCACCCAATGATAGAAAGAATTAGCTTTACAACAACATGCAGAATACTCTCATGTTTGGACCAAGATTTGAGTGATAGATCACAAGGTTGGCAACTTTCTTGGACATATCTGACTGGTTAAGGATGAGAGCATGCAGGGGTCCTAATTCTACTCCTACAACTAATAGGTTGAAGCTTTGAAATGATTTGTTTTTATGTTTGGAATTATGGAATTTTCCTAGACCCTTTGAACAGACAGATTCCCAGACGAGTGCCTCATCTGGGCAACAGAGTCAAATCTATGAATTTAAATGTTTCCCTATGACAACATGACTTCATATCTAGAGGACTTAGGTAAAATATTACTGCCTAACAGAAATATATCCAAGAAAGAGTGTTACCTATGATGATGCTTTGCAAATCCTATGATGCACTCCATTTTCCTTTGTATCTGATCAAAACCCTATTTAATCCACCCCTTGGGTAGACGCCAATACCAGACACACAGTATAGCAAGTATGTACTGAAAAACTTGGAAGCCCTTGACAACCTTGTTTGAAAGGAAAACAAATAACATATAGGAGATAATCATAAACAATACACACACCAAGTGTTTTTCATTTAAATTCAATCTGCATAGAAAGTCATCATACAAGAACTTATCATTTACAAAACAAGAAAGACTGATACACTAGATCAAGGACCAAATCTGCAACAAAAAATGCCTTTCAAAACCTGAACACCTTGTGTTCAAGGTCAAAAGTAGGAAAAAACCCAAAAAATATCCCCCACAAAACCCGTAGAATGGCCATTGATACATTTTTAAGGAGCATACAAGCTTTCGACCACCTACACACTGACAGACTTCATAAATGTAGATATCACTTCTTTAGATTTTTGATGCAACAATCAAATCTTCCTTAAATTTTTGGTCGCTGAAGCCATCAGATCCTCCATGAAAGCCAGTGGCAGAAGCAACCTGGACCTCGAGCAAACAAACAGATGTGATGTTTTTTCCATCACCGTGCAGCAAGGTCGGTTGACTGTCAAATGAGCACGCAAAAATGGCACCAACAGACAGTCGCTTCATCCTTCAAACTCAGCCACAGAATCGGGCTCCAAATATGCAAGATCGACGGTCTAAATCCATCCATACAGGTTGAAAATCCACATCAGCAACACTGAAAAGTCCATTGCTAATGATATCGTGCCACGTAGGCGGTCCTTTCTTCCATCGCTAACCTTTCCCATATTAGTGAGATCTAATTATCCCACATTCTTTCCCGTAGTGATCCTTTGATCATTTTATATACCAGACCATGGGTATACTTAATGTTGCACATTTTTCCTTGATGCGACCAGCAATCCACCCGCTAACGGTCTATCACTCCATCTCCCACTGATGCCAAGACTTATTGTGATGTTCACAACACGCCCCATTTTACTCCTTAGCAAAATGAGGACCCCTGCTGTTGCTTTGCTTTTTTTTGCTTTTGTGTGTGGGTCAGTTTGGTGGTAAAGGGAAAAAGAGGGTAAAAAATTGTAGACCTTGTTAAAAATAGAGAAAAAATGCATTTTTAGAACCAGGGCATAATATGGTTGGATTCCTTGTGAAAAATGAGCTAGGTTTGCTTTTTGAACCATCTTAAAATTTGCCATATTTTGCAAGTTATGATCATTTTGGTAAAATGTGCAAAGGGAAGGGTTTGTTGGTTGCATATACAAATCGGGTTGCATATACAAGGTCAAAACATACAGGGTCATTCATATACAATGTCCTTTGTATATCGAGTCTTTATACAAGTCACATACATACAGGGTCTTTTGTATATCGCTTTACGTATGCAAAGTTGTTTGTATAATTTTTATTCCTTGTATGCATTTTGTTAAACATTCTATCTATACATACAAGGTGGATTTCTGAGAAGATTTAAATTTGATATAAACAAAGTATCAAACTTAATGTATATCCAATATACATTGCATTATATACAATGCGGAATTGAAAGGTTTATTAAAAGTGTTTAAGTTAATGTATATTTGTGCTTTGCATATCGAAGACATACAATCCGAAATGTACATTGCCGCAGACCTGAAATGTTATGTAGCGGAGTTAAATTGTTGTATGCTTCAGACTTGTATATTAGTACATACATTTGGAACATGCAATGTCCATATACAAGCGCGGATCTGAAAAAGTTATGAAATAGGATGAAATGCTTGTATGTTTCACGTAATGTATTTTTCGTAACATACATTGCATTATATGCATCGGGCGGACTTGAAAAGTCATTAAAAGGGGTTAAGTCTTTATATATTTTGTGCTTTGTATGTTTTGACATACAAAGCCGATATGCAATGACTTATACATTGCGCAGACGCGAAAGGAAGTTAAGGAGAGTTAAATCGTTGTAGAATTCTGGCTTGTATATTTACACATACATTGCAATATACAACAGTTTATACAACCACCTGAATTGAAAACATTATGGAATGAAGTTAAGTCTTTGTACATTTCGGACTTGTATATTTCATACATACATTGCGATATGCAATGACTTATACATCGCGCGGACTTGAAGTTTATGAAATATGGTTAATTTGTTGTATGTATCCGGGTTGTATATTATCAAACATACATTGCACATATACAAGTGCCAGAACTGAAAATTTATCAAACAAGGTCAAGTCCATGTATGTTTTAAACAATGCATATCGAAAGATACAAAACAGCATACATAGTACGGACTCAAAAGAGAAATTAAAAAAGTGAAAATGCTTGTATGTTTAAGCGTTTGTATGTTTCTAATATACAAACCGATATGCAAAGTTAAACATACAAGCCAGAATCCAAATGAATTTAAAAGCGATATATCCTATGTATCATGTCCAACTTGTATATCGAAATATACATTCCGATAAGTATACATTGAGGAACATACAAAGGCGGAATCAAAAGGGTTTAGGCACAGAATATTCTTTGTATGTACATGCATATGAAGAGATACATACAAGGGTGATATACATGGATTTGAATAAGGAAATGAGCAGGAAAATAGTGCGATAGGGTTTTTGAGGCATTTTTTTGGAGCTCAAATGCATGTTTTTGGTCAACGATGGTTGACCTGACCAGTTTTAACGCTGTATATGCATTTGACCCATGGATTTAGGGCCTGATTTCTGCAATCACACAGTCACGAATGGGTTTAACAACTATTTATCTTCCTGTTGATTTATTAAATAATATGCTTATTTCTTGATTGTTTATTGCAGGATTGAAGGAGCTATTTGGAGTAGTTGGGAATTACAAAGATGCTGACACACACTGGCGGTGTGCAGGTGAAACTTAATGATGGATCCAAAAAGAGATAAGGATACTAATAAGAAGTGACTAGCAGGAGAAATTTGATGGTGATCAGATTACCAAAGACGCGGTAGAAGATATTTCGGTGGATTGGAGTTTTCAAAGCAGGCTATTTATACAACAGTAAAGACCGTGCTACTCAAAGTTTTTTGGATAGAATTTATTTTCTACGACCAGTTGTCTAGGGTTTCTTTTGTGCACCATTCTGGGGGAAAATCAGAGCTGTATATAACCCCTTTTTACTGTAAATACAAAGAGGTCAATCATACCCAAATTCGGACCTCATACCCAAATTCGGACCTGAAACAATTTAACATAGGAGATCAGATTATTGAGATTAGTGGGGACTGAACTATTGAAATGTCAAGGTTCTTTCCTCAAATTATTGTAAATATACCTATTCTAAAGCATACTAAATGGAGATGAAGCTTCAGATTACTTTCTGATTGTAAATTTTATGTAATCTTCAAGTTGATTTCTGGATATGTACTGGTGAATGTTGTGTTCAATAAAAGCGCTTTCATTTTATTGCATGTTGTTGTCAACTTTTTTTTCCTTTGAAGATTTGCACTTAATCATGCGGATTTGTGGACTGTCCTGGTGAAGTATGATTTTAGTTTCCTTCTCTTCATTGCTGTATCGAAATATGTATGTGAATCAGTGATCTCAGTCAAGTAATTTTAGGAATCTCATTTTCTGAACCTTACCTCTATTATTTTCCCTTTTTTTTTAATTTTCATTGGAATCACTTCCATAATTGCAGTACACAATAAATCAGAAGCAAAATAGAGAAATACGTTGATATCATGTAGATAACTGGATATCATTAGCATATTTGAGCTAAATGCATGTTAAAATCATAAATATCATGCAAAGACCTAAGTTCAGACACATTATTTGGAGTAAATAACTGTGTAGAATAACCTCTCTGTGTAGCATGCTTATAAGAAATAGAAATTACTAATGAATGTAAGGCCCTTGAATGATTAACAACAATACACATCAACCACTAAGTAACGTCAGTAGATTATGAACTAATCAATGGAGACTTGGGATCATGAGTTCTTTGAATTCATAGTATCTTTCAAGATAAATAAAGGTTGTTTTGTAACTTTTGTTTAGTGTTTGAATGTAACTAACATCACCATCAACAAGACCTTATCAGTGCAACCCAAACCATCAGAGCGACATCTCCACAGCACGCTGACACATATTGTTACACCGATGACCATCTGTATGTCTACTTGTATCTCCATCGGTGATCGGTGGGACATTGGATCTGGCTGCTGATAGGCAAGGTCTCACCGATGACACTTCTTCGTATACCTTGTCGGCCTATCGGCAGGACCGCGGAATGAGATGCCGATGTAGGTTGTCTTGGTGATGATCCCCCTTTGGATGCTTGTTTGAACATCCATCGGCCTATCAATGAGAACACGAAATGGGCCACCGATGATCACTGTCTCATCGACGCAAGGAACAAACCACTATGAACAACGTGATCGCTGAGACAAAGGTCTACTCTTGCCGATAGACTTAGAAATTTTTTAGGGCTTAAATAAAAAATGCCTGCAGATTTTGAGTTCAAAACCTGACTCCATGTGGGCACCACCAGGCTGTCTAACCAGAGGTCTTCTAGGTCTGTTTCTCTGATTCCTTAATTCAAAATTTCTTTGACTAGATCCAGAGCTTTTACCTTTCTCATAACCCAGACCATGCTTATCATCTGCCTTCTTCTGACTATCAAGTAGCACCTCAAGTTTAGCTGAGCTTATCTTAAACTTCTCTTTGTATTCATTTGCAGTTTCTAGGTCATGTTTGAGAATGACAATTTGCCTTTCAAGTTGTTCCTCATTATACCTAGTTTCTTATAGATTAGACTCTAGATGGCCAATTATCTTGTCTAATCTACAACACTCTTTTGTTCTTTCTTTCAAAGATTGATTCAAGTTTTCTTCAGTCTTCTTCCTTTCCTTGATTTCCTTGGTTAGCCTCATCACCCCAAATTCCATCTCATGTTTTAGGACAACTTCTTTTTCCAGCTTCTCACATTCCTTTGTCTTCTCCTTCAGAGCCTTGTCCATGCCATTATCTTCCTTTTGATTTGCTAACTGCTAAAGTAGCTCCTTTCTCTTTTCCATAGATTTGCTCAGTTGCCCTTTTAAAGTTTGAATGAAATCCTTAGCATCTTTAAGGTTCTCTTGCAGTTCTTTGGCTTCTGCTTTGGACTGATCAAGATCTTCTAAAGAAACTTGAATTTGTTCATTTATGCCATCAGAATACCTGAATGAACCCATTGAAACACCTTCCCAGATCTTCCTCAAGCTATTAAACTTCTTCTAAGGAACCTTTCTCTAATACCAATTGTTGAAATTAGGGCAGACAACTGAGAGGGGGGGTGAATCAGTTGTCACAAAACTTTATCTTTTTATGCATTTAATCTTCTTTACCACTTATTAACAGATTAATGATATAACTATGAAAGCATGAAACAAAAACACATGAGCAAAAACATAATCAACACACATAACACCAGGATTTTTACATGGAAAATTGGTTAAGGGAAAAACCACGGTGGGGATTAACCCACAAGATTTATTCTCTATTAAAAGAATAGAAAAATGGGAAGGCAGTTGCCTTCGGGCACACTGCCCAGAGCTCACTGCTCTAAGAGACTCATTGTCTACAAAACATTCACATGTTTAACACTGAAAGGTTGAATTGAGAAACATCTTCTCCATGCTAAGGTTTAATTCCATTGAAGCTCACAACACCTCTGCTCTGCCCCCAAACACTTCTTCACTACCTCTACATATTCACTCACATCCACACCTTTACATGACTTCATTACACTTATTTATGCATGACATCGACTTTGGAATGGACATCAAAGTCGGCCTTACAATCATCTATCTAGAACATTCTCCAAGATAGGCATTACAAGCAATTACAATCACAAGACTTGACTTAATACAAAATACTACATACAAACTACTACACTGTCGGCCAAACATAGCTAGGACTCAAATCTTCCTCAAACAACACATTGCGCTCCATAGAACTTCTCTTAGATCATTTGCCACACGCACAAAGCATCCAGTCGGCCAAGACTGGAAAGAACAACAACACCTAAGGAGAAATCTTCAACTACAAGCTCAATCCTCAATGCGGACCACCAACACAATAGGCACATGACCTAGAGACCTTCACAAGCACAATGAAAAGAACAACTGCACCACCTCAAATCACTAGAATCACTTGAATCTTCATACGAGAACTTAAGAACACCAACTATCATGACTGTCACACTAGAAAGATTTCTTGTGGACCTCCAAACAATGAATCACTTGAGTTGAGGATACACACCAACATCCCAAACATACCTCTAGAACCGCAGACCATAATATTCCAATGTGGAGTAATCCGGACTAAATTCTTGTCCCTCTATTACCTCTAAACAACTACAAAACCCAATTCTACTCAGATGGCCATAACTTCTATTACCTGAAATATTGTCAAAGTATTAAACTCAAGCAATACACCAATAATCTCAATAGAAATTGCAAATAACAAAGATCAAATAACAAAGAACAAACCATGCAAACCTTGTTACTTAGCTGCTTCCATTGTTCACCTAGTCTCAATCGATCTTTTGTATGTGAATTGAAGCCCTTAGAAAGTGTACTTCCTTGCTTTGTTTTTCAAGATGATGATGGAGAGATGGCTATGATACTTTTGTAATGAAGATGAGCTTCAATACAATAAAAGGGTGATCGTAAGAAATGAATGAATTTGGGTGCCAAAGGCGCGCTATTAATTCTACAGAGTAATGATACTAAAAGCTTGGATCATAGAAATGGAAGAATAGGGCTGTATTTACAGACTTGTGAGAGAGAAGATCAATGGTATAGAAAGAATGAGAAGATCAACAATTGAGAAACCTTGAGAGGATGTGCGTGGATAGAAAGAAGACAAGTGTCACACAAAAGGCTACTTATTTAGAAAGATTAGGTGGGTTGTTGATAAAGATAAGATTCCTTTCCAAGATAGAATGTTTTTTTCTATTTTGAGATTTAAGTGATGAGGATAGTTGATTTTTATAATTTATTAAATCTTCCATTTTGATTCTTTTCTATTTTATGGACAAAGGGGCCCACTTGCACATTTTTAGAAGAAAATGATAAAGATAAGAGTGGATGAAATATAAATTAAATAAATAAAATTTATTTAATTTATGTGCATGATGAATAAATAAATAAAATATTTAATTTTATTTATTTTTAGAAGAAGGATGCAATAATTAAATAATTTAAAATTATTTAATCATTTGATGGAAAATAGAAGAATAAGAAAATTAATTAAATAAATAGAATTTATTTAATTAATTACGGAGAGGGGATGAAAATGAGATTTTTGATGTGGAGGGAAGAAGATTTGATAAGATAAGATTTTATTTTATTTTTTGATAAAAGAGGAAATGAAAGGAGATAAGATAGGATTTAAAAAGATAGAAAGAGATTTGATTTTTTGCTTTAAAGGAAATAAATCGTAAAAAAGATGAGAGGAATAATTGATGAAATATCTAGTTAAATAAATTAATTAGATATGCATGAGTTGCAATTTTAGAAAGAAAGCAAGAAGATATTTTTAGGATTTTATTAATTAAATAAATATTTAATTTATTTAATTAATTTTGGATTGTGATGTGGAAAGATAATTAAATAAATAAAAATTTATTTAATTATAGGAAAATGGATAAATGAATAATTAAACAATTAAAAATAATTATTTAATTAGAGAGGATTGGACATGAATAATTAAATAAAAATTTATTTAATTATAGAAGAAGGGATTATGGGATTGAAAGGGAATAAATGGAATTAGTCAAATAAATAAGATTTATTTAACTAATTAGGTGATGATATTGATGAGATCATGTGTCTCAATGTATTGTTTGAACCTCTATAATGTTGATCTATGTCTATGTCGACAAGTGTTGTTCTCTATCTCAGCGATCGGCAGGAGTGTCAGTGATCACAGGAAAGAGGAATGTTTCTTATATCGGCAAGATGTGAACTGGCAGTGTGATCTGAGGGATTATCACCGATGGTGTATGTTGCTCCAACGATGCTTCGACATCGGTGAGAGTCACCCTGATAGAGAAAGGACATTGGCATGAAAAGCCCTATCAGCCCAGCTTTGAGAAGTCTCTCCAATGTTTGGGTTACTCCGATGGAAGTTGGCATCGGTGGAAGAATCACTATTAGTGTGTTGTGGAAGTTTGGCCAATTTTTTGAGTCTTTCCAATGGAGGTTTGGATCAGCATGACTGTAACTATTGGTGCAATTTCAAAATGTCTTTCTGTCACTCCGATGTGACGTCAACCAAGGTCTTCCCGATGGTTGGTGAATGGTAGACTGTTTGGTCTTGTCGGCAAAAGTGCTAATGGTTATCTATCTCATGGTCATGTATATGAATTAGGACAGTGACCGACGACTTGTGCATGTGGGACTAATGGGTTCTCATGGATATGCGAATAGTCTGAAACAATAGGTTCAATGGTTGAACTGAACAACAATTGAATCGATTGGTTGTTTGGTCAGTTGCAAGTGAATTTGATTTGATTGCTAAAGCAATGGGAGATCAGGAGAGAGAGAGAGAGAGTTAAGTTGGTGATCAAAGAATAGTGTGTTCATTCTGTAATAGTATAGTGAAAGTGAACCATCATGTATGTTCTAAGATTTGATGCCTGAACAAAGAGGCTGAATAATTTGTTGTAATCCTTGTTGAGTACTTGTGACTCAGATTACAGGCATCAATTCAATGGTTCATTGGTTTATCGGTTCGCAAGCATTGGTTCAATGGCTCATTGGTTCATTGGTTCAATCAATTAGTGTTGGTTCAAGGGTTTGACCTAATCGGGCAGAGTGTAGCCATTGGCTTTGCTTTAGTTTGTTACTTCGATCGTTAGTGTCTCCCAGATGGTGGTTGACGTCAGTGAGAGTTATTCCAACAAAGAGAGGTCATCGACATGACAATCATTGTCGACATGGTTTGCAAATGTTGCTCCGATGTTAAGTATCACTCCGATGGAAGTTGGTGTCGGCATGAAGATTACTATTGGCGTGCTGTGGATATCTTCCTCCGATGCGTTGGGGTTTTACCGATGAAGGGCTAGTGGCATAGTCTATCGGGCTAACTTTCACTATTAGCATGGTCTTGGGTTTCTACTCCGATGGGCTTCTGTTACCCTGACGAAGGATGAAGGCTTGGGCATCGGTGGGACAAGGAACCATCGGTGTGGATGGTGGAGTGTATTCTGATGGCTTGGGCTATTCGAATAAGGTTTTGACTAGCATCATTGGCAACAAAATTGCTGATGATAGTCTTACTAAGTGGTCGGGTATATAAACTGGGATAGTGGCCATCGACTGGTGCATGTGGGATAATTAGATCTCACAAATATGAACAATCGTGAAAATGGTTATGAGCTAGGATGCTGGGAACTGGTTGATGCCTTGATGGTAACTGTTACTCCATGACATGGTAGAAGAACATAAAAGCAAATGTTGTATTGGAAAAGCATACATAATACATTTGTCTTTTGTAACTGTTCAGTTCATTATGGCAGTCGAACCGAATGTCCTCCTCTGTAATGTGACATGAAAAATGCATTGAAACAGAGGAGTGCTAATAGTGAGCGAGTATAGAGTTCGGGTGTAGGGTGATGTCCTATACTGTATGCTATTTGTGGCATGATAACAGTATGAAGGACTAACCCAAGTGCTAGAGAACTTTGTGTAGGGTTATGCTGTCAGTTATTCTTCCAGAAGAACAAGATGTAAATCTCCATGAAAGGCTTAGTGCCAGATTTGTATTGTAACTATATTTTCTATTGCTGAATAATACAATGGCGATTTGGGCTTTTGGAGTTTGGGGTTTTTTACCCGTAAGGGTTTTCCCCACATAAACCTGTGTCTTCTGTTCTGTCTTTCATGTTTAATATTTCTATTGTTGAAATTAGATCTTATTGCTTGTATTTCCTCTAAGAGTTAATGTTGGAAATGTACTATGTCTATTTCTACTTTGTGGCATAGTTGTGCATGTTTTTGAAGCAATTGAAAATAATTTAAATCTGTCAAAGACACCATTATTATTAGAAATACGTTCTGAGATGCTCCCATTTCCTTACAATCCTCTTGTGTTTACTATGAATAAATGTCTTCTTATGGTGGTGGGTTTTTTACCCGAAAAGGTTTTCCCACGTACATTTGGTGTTTTCCCTCTGTGTTCAAATTTGCTATGTTTATTCTGTAATTCCTTCTTTGTGCATCTTAATGAGTTATAATTGAAATTAAAAGTCATCTATCTACATTATCCCCTTTGAATCGACATTAGGGAGGTTTTGTCTACACCTTTGCTTTCCTTATAGATATGGGTACCTAGGGAAAAACATGCTAATGACAAGGTGTTGGACATTTTTAGGTGTCTACATTTTGCCCCTCTTAGAGATGATGTTTGAGATGATGAAATTTGTGTCGAGTAACATCATTTCAAAGAAGCTAAGGTATGGATAGAGGAAGAAAGATGGTAATGGAAAGATAGGATGAGGATGCCCCCTTAGGAGATTGGACAAGAAGAAGGCAAAAGGGAAGTGAGATGGACAATCTCACGATGAAGAAGGTGGAAGAATGGGTTGGGGTGAAGAAATGGTTGAATGATACGTGATGCAAGATAAAATGATAGCACACACAAGCAAGAAAGCAAGTACAAATGATACAAGAACAAACAAGGTATTTCCCTTGTTAAGAGGTAAACCAATGATTAATTGATAATGATAGACGATAGTGTTGTCATTGCGGGGAATGATAGATCCCTAGATCAACACAAAGGATAGTTTTGTCATGGTGGGGAACGATATATCCCTAGAGCAACACAATAGGCATGGGAAAGATACATCCCACTGATAATTATGACAGATTGAGTTGGTTTACAACCAGACAAGGATCAAGACCACTGATTGTGATTGGATCACTTGACAAGATTGACTTGGCTTGATTGGTATGAATTAAGGATGGACTTGCCTTTGGATCACTGCTTGGACTAGTTAGAAGATACAATGACAGATAGAAGATTGACTGATAGAAGAACCACAAGCTTTACTCTGCAGACACTGGCACCAAAAGCTTTATTGATGGATGGAATGTGAAATGTAAATGGATGTATTTATGGATGCGTTATGGATGCGAATGGTTTTTTGCCATCTTGATATTGCAAGTATTTTGAAGTGCTTATTTCATCATTAGGCTTTTTTATTTTTTTGTTTTTGGAATGTTGTAAGAAAATACAAGCATCTAGGTATAATTGAACCGAGATGACCTGAGCATCGCTTACATAGATTTTGATTTAGCAAGTTAATACAAGAATCTAGGTATAATTGAACTGAGATGACCTGAGTACTTCTTATGTCTCAACAGACAAAGATTATACTTATTTCATGTTAGTCCTCTGATGTCCTCGATGATCATTTGAGTTGATCATGTCCTTAGACAAGGCTTCACATTACTAAAGATAAACCCACAAGCAGCAAACAAAGAAAAGAATCGTGCCCCCATCATAGCATCTCTATCTTTTGGTATCCTTGAGTAGCATAGGAAACATGATAACAAAAAGTGAAGACTCTAAGATGCAACTAATTGAAACAAAACATTCTTGCATTTAGATGTATCTTTCTTTCCATAATTTAGATAGAATCATTTGGATCATTTTGCTCTTGTTTTTGCTTTGCTTTGGATAGGATGATCTCTTGCGTCAAGATTTATGTTTGGAAGCATGCTTTGTTGCACATTCTTGCGTGCCTGGTGAAAGATATCACAATCCTTATTGGGGAAATGGACCCTAAGAGACTGACCTAATGCCTTGGGGGTGCATTGACAATGTCCTTGTCTACATGACGATGCAGAAGAAACATAGTTTGGGACTTGGACCATGGATGCAAATGGACTAGAGGATAGATGACAAGATATGGGATGGACAGGAAGCCTCGAGGGTGCATTGATAATGGCCTTGCCTACGTAACGATGCAGAGACAATGTAGTTCGGGGGTTGACCCTATGATACTGACGATAGACACTATGCTAGGATGCCACTATGGATAGGATACTGGATAAGACCTTAGTTGATAAGGTGACAAAGAGTTAGAGTATCAAGCCATGATAGGTTATCGTTAGGTTTTTGATACTGTTGGAATTTTGAAATGCTTTGGGATGACACTGGAGAAGAATTTTGCACAGCTTTAATGCTAGATACTGATGACAAGGAAACACCACAGATAGGCAAATGGATGGATGATAGTGGATACGGATGGTTAGGTAGAAGGAACCAAGGATGTGATCTCCAAGGGCTATGTCACATAGGAATAACGTGCCCCATTGTAGGTAGAAAACTTAGGATTTTTCATGGCAATGCTTATGACGATAGGAGGATGAGAGGATAATGAAGGATTGGTGTGGCTTGGAGGGATAAGGTATGTCAAGAGACATCTAAAACATTTGTCAACATTGTGCCCCCAATCTTTATCAAGATAAAAAATAAAGGGATGGAAGATTAGGATGGATAGATTGGACATTATAGGTATGTAATGGATAGAAGGATAGGATAGGAAATGGTACGGAAGGAAAATGGTAGGAGAAGAGTGATATGCCAATGAGACAAGGTTCCCCCAAGTGTAGGTGACGTAGAAGACCAACTTACACACAACGCCTATTTGCCAGGTTTTCATCATGGTACTTATCCAAGGCGCCTGTTTGCCAGATTTTCACTGTTGGACGAAGGGATTTTTCTTTGCTTCTTTTTTTTTTGTTTGAATATTTGGATAGGATAAGTGGATATGGACGAGGAGAACTCAAGCATCTGGCTCCATGAAAGGTGACAGTCCCGGTAGATAGATGTTGTTGCATGGACTATGTCAAGTGTCTCTATGCTCATAGATGTTGGTAAGGATTGCATGAAAGGAAGACGAAGTAGGTAGATAGCAGATTATGGAAGGTGCGATAGTGGATGATGATGGCAATTATGGATGGAAGGCTTATGCAAAAGCATGGACCATGGGAGTAGGATGGGGAAGATATGTAGGATAATAGTGGAAGGAAGGGGAGATGGAGGTATGTAGAAATGTTGTGGGATGGAAAGGAATCATGACCAATGGTTGCACATACCATGATAAACATTAAAGCATATGATGATATGAAGGTGGTGTAGGAAGTAATGGAGAGTTTTTCTTGGTGGATGAATGATGTAGGCATTTAGGGACCCACATAGAATGTGTATATTTCTGATTTTTGCTTGTCATGTGGGATGGAAGAATTTGAGACTTTTGGATGGAAAAGGAGAAAGTGGATGGTTGGGATGCTTGAGAGGTGGATGCCTCATTTGACTTGGTGGCTTTTTGCTTAGGTACCCAAACCATTTTGCTTACGTTACCTATGAAGGTATGGGATTGGGTATATGCATCTTTTGTGTAGCTTCTTGAGGTAATTACTTGTTGCTTGGGAACCCACACCTTTTTTAGTTTTGCTTTGAGGTGTGTGGGTGTATGCAGCTTTTGAGATGGGTTTTTGTTCAACTCTTGGCTTCTATATCCTAGGTCATGAGGACTCTTAGGATTTTTGACCTTATAGGTAGAGGCATCTATATTTTTGCTATTGAATTCCCTTGGGAAGGTGGAAGTGGGGTTGGTGAAAGCTCGTTGTTTAGACAACATGTGCATTTGTTGGCCATGATTGGGATTTTTACAGGATTTACAGATGTATGGACAAGGTGTTGGAAGATGTGGTGGTAAAATCCATGGAGGGATGTTAGCAGTTGGAAGTAGTAGAGGTAGATTGGATGGTGGAAGGTGTATGGTCACATGCTTTTGGGATGTATATGGTAAGGGAGGTGGAATGGTGACATATGTTTTGGGGATATGATAGGATTTATGATGGAAAGTGGTGGATTTAGGAGGAGTGGAGGAAGTACCAACATCATGAGATTGTTCACCTTGGGGTGTGTATCCAAGGCCATATGAGCGAGGAGGGACATTGACCTGGATGGGCTCCAAAATACCTTGTTCATGAAGGCCTAATACTTTACCATGATAGTTCATATGTTGGAGTATGCGGTGGACCATGGGATTATGTATAGGTGGAACACTAGACATGAGTTCCTTATTGGGTGGAGAAGGTGAGATAGAGGATAATGGTTGCTGGTGGTCTAAGGAAGAACATTCATGCATGAGGTGGTAAGACCAATAGGATATGATAATGGATTTGCAACATGGTCGATAATAGGTGGCGAAGGATCACTAGGATCTTGATTATCGTTATGTTCACTAGGATCCAAGTTATTGGTGTGATCATCTATGTGTACTTGGGAGGCAATTGTCTCATCAAGGGAAGTGGAAGTTGTTGGATCAGGGATAGGACTAGGTGGAAGATAGATAGGAGTAATGGAGGCTTCTTGCTCATGGATGGTTATGGGGTTACAGATAGAAGGGGTAATAAGATCATGACCATGGAATGCATAAAATTGGATAAAAGGATCATCATGGTTTGTTTGATCATAGATAGGCTCTTGATCATAAATGGGATCTTGATCATAAGTAGGATCTTGATCATAGATGGGATAAATGTGTTTGTGCAAAGGTTCTTCATCAACGATAATATCTTGATCATAGAAAAGATATAGGTTATGGACAAGTTGGAATTGGATCTCTTTCTCATGTATAGGATCAAGTGTCTCATGGATAGCTTCTTCATAGATAATATCTTGATCATAGAAAAGATATAGGTTATGGATGGATTGGAATTGGATCTCTTTCTCATGTATAGGATCAAGTTGCTCATGGATAGCTTCTTCATAGGGGATATCTTGATCGTGTAAAAGATAAAGGTTATAGATGGATTGGATGGGGGTGCTTTGATCTTGATTTAGATAAGGGGTTGATGTTTCCACATGCTCTAAAGTGTACTCTTGACATAACTCTTGATGTGCTTGAATGGAAGTGTATGTAGAGGACTCTTGGTCGATAACATGAAGGTGCGATGGACCTTGACTTTGGTTCATGGTAGGAGGTTCTTGAATATGCTCAAGGGGTTGTAGATTACATGACGAGGTTAGAGTAATGGACATACTTGAAGGCTCTTTGATAAAGTCAAGGACCAGAATTTGGGGACATGGTTGACTCTCTTCTTGTAGCTCTTGGATCACATCCTTCGTAGGTGTATGGGTAGATGAATGAGGTAAGGAATGAGTGGGTTTGGATTGTTCCATATCTTTTCTTTCACTTTTAGGTTTGTAGAATAGTCTTTGGAGCCAATCATTCACAAATTATTTGGGTGGATTTGAGCTTGGAGTAGGATTAGTATGCTTTGGGCTATGCATCCTAGGGGATGGTGAAGGAGGACTAGTAGATGTAGTGGTATATGATTTCTGATTGAAGGTGGTGCTTCCCTTGTCAAGAGTCTCATTAAGATGAGAAAAGAAAGTACAATCTTGGTGTGAGGCATAGCTAGTACTGGCATGCTCATGTTGGGAGAGATTTGGTATAGATGGATAAGGAGATTTTCCCTATGGCAAATATTTCTTTATGGAAGATTCAGCTTCTAAGATTGCCATCTGTTGTTGTATGTCTTGGAGTTCTTGAGCAATTGCTTCTAATTGGTTTGTCCTCTCCATAGAAATTGACACGACTGAAATGGGTACCCAAAAAGGTTGAAAATTTTCTCTCAAAAGATGTGGAAAAGCTCACTGTTGTGGATGCGCAGCTACAGAAGCACTAAAACAAAGGATATATGTGCAGTAAGTCGGTGTAAAAGTGCAGCTCTAGTAAATATCAAAAGCGTAGTACAATAGGTGATAAATGCGCATAAAGTTGATGCAAATGTGCCACAGGTCAACATTGTAAATGCACCACAGGTCGACACAAATGCGCAGTTTCAGAGGGTATATGCACAACTCTAGTTTTCTTGACTATTTTTGCAATTTTCTTAGCACATTTTTTGGTGTTTTTGGTTTCTTGGTTACAAGTTGTCTTTTTGTTCTGATTTTCTCAATTATGGCAAGTAAAACACAACAAACACAAAGAAGTTTTATGATTTTCTTTGATCTTTTTTTTTGGTAATTTTTTTGGACTCTTTTTGACTCAAAAGAAAGTACAAATCCTAGGCTGGTTGGGACAATATAAACCAAATTCTCACTATTTCTAGTGAAGCATCTTCGAGAGGTGATAATCACCCTTTCTTGCACTAGCATATAGGGGTTTTTGGCTACTAAAAATAAAGGATGATTAATAAGTGCAACCATTCGAGTGGTTATATATGCGGCAACACTACTCTCCGTTATGGTGTCTCCCAGCCTACAAGGGTTGTGCCTTGGAGGGTTTTGGGGGAGGTTGGTTGTCAGTATAACACAACTTCACTCGTTGTTTGAAGCTTTCACTCCAAACATAATTTATTTATAGTGACTTGGTAGGGCTTGGCTTTAGCCTATTACCACTTAAGGTCATTCCTGCTTGGATGAAAGGATATCCAAGGGCAGGCCTCTCTAAAGGTTTAACACATGCGAAAATGATATGTCTGGCATTTTGGTCACCCAAGATAGGGGAGAGCATAGCCCTGGTATCATTTCTAAAAACATGAAAGATAGTGGTTCTTTTCCCCTAGTTAAAATGAAAAAGACTATATGAGCTAGCTATTTGGGCACACACACAAGTTTGTTAACTTTGAAAGCAAGATAGCAATGGTTCAATTTTATCCTCCTAGCATTGGGACTATAGTCAATTTGTTGATGCAACAATATCAAATTACAATCCCTCCTAGTTAGATCTAGATGTGATTTTGCATGAACATCTGATTACTATCCTTTAAAAAGATGATGTGTGTTAATAATGCAACTAGAATGACTAAACTAGCCCCTAACCTGCAAATAGATCAGAGAATTTTCTTGCAAAAAGTGTCAATGTTAGCAAAATCACATGAAAACCCTAAAAATCACTGTCAAAATCATATGCGTAGGAACAAAGGTTAGATGAATAGAGATAGAGATCAAATGTGTAGCTATTACAAAAGTGCTGAGATAGAGGTCAAAAGCATGGAAACAAAGAGTATACGCGCCATTCAGTATATGTGTCATAACATAACACAGATGTGTAGCTTCAGGAGGTAAATGCACCGAAAGGGAAGATGCATTGGAACAGAGCTTAGATGCGCATTAGAATTGGTCAGATGCGTCGAATCCTCCTATGTATAGAACATTTGCACAAAAAAAAAACTCCATTTTTGGGTTAAATCGGGGCAAGGCCCCATGGTGGGCACCAAAAATGTTAAGGGAAAATTGGTGTAAATGAATAATCAATGTATATCAACAATACCCAATAACTCAATGCAATATAGAAACAAAGAAATCAATCAAACAAAGAACTTCAAACCTTCGCAAACCTCTTCACTTCATGGCTTCCATTGATTGCCTATCACAAATGATCTTGTCTATGAATATGGCCCTCAGAAGGTGCACTTCCTTGCTATTCCAAGATGTCAAATGGGAATGGCTATGATAGTTTATACTTGGGTGCCAATATGGTAGCGAGTTGATCACAAGCAAATGGAATGACTTGGGTGCCAAAGGCGCACTGTAATTCCTGCAGAGTAACGATACTAAAAGATTGGATGAATGAAATGAAGGAGTAGGGTTCAATTTATAGACTTGTAAGAGAGAAGATCAACGGTATAGAAAGAATGAGAAGATCAATGGTATAGGATACTTGAGAGAACGTGTGTGAATAGAAAGAAGACACGTGTCACACACAAGCTATTTTGTTTGAGTTAACTACTTTCTTTTATAAAGATAATATTTGATTTCATAAATTAGGAAGCTTTTTCTAATTTAAGAGTTTTTGATAAAAACAAGATAGATTGTGTCAGTTAACTCAACTTGTGTTTTGCTTTTGCATGATTTGAGATAAATTAAATAATAAATTATTTAATTTTGTGTGCATGAAGAAGAAGATTTATTTTTAGGAGATTTGAAGATTTTTGAAGAATTTAGAAAATAAGAAAGCAAATTAAATAAATAAATTTATTTAATTGTTTGTGCATGCTTTGGAAGAATAAATAAAATATTTGATTGTATTTTATTTTTGGAGATTGAGAGGATTTAATCAAATTTGATTGATTTATTTAAATTTGGAAGAAGAAATGACTTAATTAAATAATTAAGAATTATTTAATTGTTTTGGAAAAGTTTAATTAAATAAAGGACTTTATTTAATTTTAACTTTAGAAGAGGTAATTAAATATTTTGATATTTAATTAATTTAGAAGAATATGAATTGAATAAATAAATTTGTTTATTTATTTATTGATAGAAGAATTAGAATGGAATAAATATTAAGAATATTTATTTAGACTGAGTCGTGTCAATTTTAGGTGTATACAACTTCACCAATCCTCCATGCGGACCTCTCAAATCTTAACTAGAGCAACTTTAGACAATCCTCTACAAATCCCTTTAATCCGCAAACTTTGATCTTCATCTTACTGGGAATGAGGAGCAATTTACTTTACTAAATTGCACTATCTTCACTGTTTTTGACAAAGAGATATGTTGACATCAATGACAACACATCATAAGCACATATTTGCAACATGCAAGGCCCAGCAATAGTGTGGTGTTGTGGTGGAGGCTTTGTGCATCATTCAAAAGAGAATTTGTGCATAAATTCTTCATTATTGAATTTTGTGCAGATGTTTTTGTGAAGCCTTTCGTGATCCGAAGAGGAACTTGCAACATTTATGCTTGAATAAATAGGCGGATAAGGTACACCCTCCATTCCACCAGCTTTGCTACCTCCAACTGGACCTATGACAAGTAATTGAAGGAATAAATTACAAAAAATATCATCCTATCTATTTATGATGTTTTTCTAAGTATCAAAATATTAAACAAACAAAATACAAAGAACACAAGTACATCTCTTAGTTGTATAGACAGGATAGTTCAACCATCATTATACCACTCAATGAATACTAACCAACTCCTAAGTCATGATCTAGATGACTCCTTTGGCGCCTTGTAGGTGGTCCTGCATATGAAAGCTCTGGGTCCTAACAAAAATCCACAAAATCAAAGAGTTCAAACCAAGAATAAATAATATAGGGAAAATAACCTACAATAAAGATACCTTCATACATTTGATAAAAGAACATTTGATAAATCCATAAATCCATACAAATTTCCTTCCATAAATCCATCTTAGGGATCCATATTTCTTTTAAAATTATTCCAAGAGTCATTCAGAAGCACCCCATACCAAGTCCATGTGAAAGATATTTGTATTTTTTACCATTGATGTGTTTTTGTCTCTCACCGCAGTCCTCCAGGTCACTCAAAAGGTCTTGGTGGGTGTGCGGGAACTAAGGATAACAAAGGAGTAGTTATCGCTATCTCGTAGCATGAAGAGATTGCACTTGTGGAATTGTGGGATGCAAAGATCAATTACCGCATACCTGCAGCGGTCTCAAAATGAAGTGGCGGTCTGGCGGTATAAATTTAAGTGGCATATGATACTTCACCACGGTCCCACGGTAGTCAAGAGAATAACCAGTGATAATGTAGTAAGAAAGAGCAAAGGAAAATAGTACACTGCGCCCCTACGGCGGCCTCAAGTGAGGCTTGCGGTATGGTGGTAAGAAGGAGCAAAGGAAAACAGTACACTGTGCCCCCGTGGCGGCATCAAGTGAGGCTTGTGATATGGCAGCAATAGGGACCAGAGGAAAACAATACACCGCGTCCCCATGGTGGCCTCAAGTGAGGCTTGTAGTATGACGGTATAAGGAGCTTAAGTTATTTAAGTGTTGAATACTGCTACCCTGCAACAATTTCAATGAAGGAGTGTGGTAGTGCGGTGAAAGGCATCAAGTGATATTTAGTATACCGCGGTCCTGCGATGGCCAAAGAAATAGTTTACGGTACTGCGGAAGGGAACAAGTCATGGTGATATAGTTGAATTTTTGAGACAATATTTCTGAAATGGAGATGAACAAACTATGAACTTTCTTAGACACAGCTAAGCCATGACTTACACCCTCTACATGTTCCATAGAGTTGTCTTTATGGTAGAGATAAGTCAACGGATAGTAGTTTGTAGTCATTACATTTCATGAAGGAGTGGGATCCTAAATAATTTTTGGTGTTGACATACCCTTGATATCAAGATAAGAGTCATTTGAGGATCTACCTTAAGGCAATAAAGAGATATAGAGCTATGCCATGACTTACACCCCCTTGATAGCAAGACAAATATAATTAGAAGCAACAAAATAAAAGATCATTAACCATGCTTAGACATTCACTTTAATTTTGCATCTATGGCCCATTGGCTCCAATAGTTGCCATCCTATCTTGTTTCTATTGTTGATTCTATGTGTTCCTTGGAGTCATAAAAGTAGACATGACAGGTAACTCCATCACATTCAATCAACAAAATCATGAGCCCCCAAAGCCAAAGCATTGGAAGGCCTCATTTGGTTCAAAATTGATAGTCATGACTTAGAAAATGACAGTCAATAGAATGGTAATAAAATTCTTGGTTGACACTTCACATTGGAATCTCATTTGTTAAAATAAGTCAAAACAACAGACAATCACTGCTAATCTCATTTTTTCAATGCCTATTGGTATCTTAGATGATATCACCATTAATAGCATTTTGTGGATTGTGTCTAGATGTATGATCTATTTTAGCTTTTGGTATTATCCCATCTCCGAGGTCATATGCCTGTCTTAGTAAGATATATCATTTCTCTTTGTCAAGCTATCTTAGTGAAGCCTCAAATCAGTTTTATTTTTGCCCATAATGCTCTTCATTTGTGTAATAATGTTAAGCAAGGTATTAGTAATGAAGTTTCCAAAGACATGGTGATATAGTTGAATTTTTGAGACAATATTTCTCATTGGCCTGATCAAATCAATGAACACTTTTTCTGCCTTTTCTCCACTATTCTTTTATGACCTGAGTAATTTCAAATTTGATTGTTGTCATTTGCAATGCATTTCTATTACATTTCAATCTGAAATGTTTGATCCATTATTGGATTGTTGTCACCTTTATAGACATAAAAATGTACCTGTTCTAATATTTTGAACTTATGACAAGTCAAAGTGGGTTGTGCTCATTTAGCAGCTGGTTGAAATTTAAATTGAATGTATTGCTTCTTGATGTTCCCCTTGACTTGTTATCATTTTTGTTTATCATCTTGCTTTTTGGCTAACAACAAACATGTGATGCATTTGTTGTGATGTCCTATGGATGGTGGCTTTTTCCAAATTCCTTTCAAACTATTTTAAGTTCTAGATGTACACCTTGTGGAGACTTATGGCATATTTCTATGCTTACTTTTTTTTTCCAAGATTACAGTGAGCTGATAAATGCAATTAGTCCAAAGGTAGTGGAAATAATTTTGGAACAATTATCTGAGTTCTCTCTTAATGTTCAGATTTGTATAATTTTTTATTTTACAGATTTTTAATAGCCTTGTTTGACGAGTCTTGGAAATTGGTTTCAATTTACAGGGTAAAGCTTCCATTTGGAGATGAGAAGATTGTGCCAAGCAGTTGCAGAGCCATGATTGGTCAGGTTACTGATGGTGGAAGGACAGAAAAGCCAATGCTGAAAGATGGCAATGCATATAACAAATATAGGGTCAAAAGAAACTATTGGCCCAAGGTTCGTGGTGTGGAAATGAATCATGTTGAGCATCCTCATGGTGGTGGTAATCATCAACACATTGGGCATGCTAGTACTGTGTGTCGTATAGAGAAGGCTTAGCATGTACATGTACTTAATCATAATTAAACAATTATAGAGCTCTGATTATTTAAAAATGTCATCTTTTAGTTTCTTTTTTCTTTAGGTTGCTTTGTATCAACAATTTATGGGGACCAGGGTGTAAACCATGTTTCCTATTATTGTTTCTTATCATTAGTGGTTTACTCTTGATCCAAAATTTTCGGAAAGACTTCAAACTAGGTTGTAATCCTTGTTTCCTTGTATTGTTTGAGGCTTATTTTAGGCTGCTATATTAATTGACTTTGTTATTTTCTATTCTTTCTTGAGTGCTTGTTATTTGCTTTCATATCATAGAAATGGCAAAAAGATTGATGATTTCTTAGTATTATAAACTATGAACTTTCTATTTTAAAAAAAGTAAAAATCATCATGCTAAAAGGACATTTTAGTTAGACAATCATCAAGGAGAGAAACATCTGAAAGGGTGACTTCCATATCACAGAAAAAAAGCTAGAAACCCTAGATTGATCTGCAAGCTCCTCACTTGGGCATTTTAAGCCAAGTTGAACCAGCTAAGATGACCCCAATTAAGAAAAATCAAACCCCATTTTAACAACAAAGCATATTGAATACTCTTCAGAACACACCAACACTAGTATTAATAACCAATACTTTAACACAATAATGACTATTTAGAGGACGAAACTGCGATAGGGCTGGTAGAAACTAAAATGGGTATTAAGCAATATAAGATTATTTGTTGTTTTCTTTTAAAAATGTTTACAAGGTTGAGGTAGTTCTTCTATAATTAGGTGAAACCCTGATCCTTCACGACTGAGATTTGAAACTCTAATCCCTAATAAGAATGGGGTATTGTTTGAGTATTAAAAGTCAACAGATTGAATTAGATTTTGGTGTCTATATTTATAGCATCTGGGAAATGGGCATAACTAAAACAGAGTACTGTTGTGATGTTTTCACACATCGGCCCATTGCAAATGGGGACCCCCTTTTTTGCTCACTTTCGCCATCACTTTTGCTTTGATCTCGTAGTTTCTTGTCCTGATCCATGAAGCTAGGAAAGAATGTCTGAGTAGTCAGCTCACAGGGAACATTAGGAGTGCTTGAAGTAGTGAAGAAAAGAGTGATTCTCCTGAGGATGAATAATCCTACCTATCATTCCTTGATTAAATCTGGGTAATCCATGGAAGGAATCCATCATTACATAGAAGAAGTCCAAATCCTTCACTCTCAGCATAAGACTCTATGATGAATAAGGAATCCTGTTCCAGAAGTCCAATCCGAATTCCAGTCCAGGAATCCAGTCTAGAAGTTTGATCTAAGGTCATGTCCGGAAGTTCCTATCCCTAAATCCTATTCCAAGGAATTCATTCCTAGACTTCCGTTCCAAGGTCTATTCAGATTCCTATCCCGACAAGGTCCTGAATTTGACAAAGCCTGTCACTCCTTGGCATGATCATCTTTCCATCATAGAACTCAGTTCCTGGGCCAGTAGCCCTACTCCTACAGGACTAATCCAAAGGATATCCTTCTGATCACAATCTGGGGCTCAATCTCATATCATAACTCAGATGATTTCCAAACTAATAGAGTTTTTCAGGGACTTAGAGCAATTTTGAAAATGATGTATATTCAATCCCCCTCCTAATGATTGTTGAAATGTGCTATAGGAATGTTCCTGGGTGCATAATCCAGTAGGTACTGGATTATGCGCCCAAGGAAGGATTTTATCCCTAGTTGCATAATCTAGTAGGTCCTAATGATTGTTGAAATGTGCCACAGGAATGTTCCTGGTCGCATAATCCAGTAGGTACTGGATTATGCGCCTAGGGAAGGATTTTATCCCTGGTCACATAATCTAGTAGGTACTGGATTATGCACCCAGGGATGGTTTTTATCCTGGTCACATAATCTAGTACCTACTGGATTATGTGCCTTAGGATCAGGACTATCCTGTTCTATATTCTTGTCCAGTCTGGACTATGCAACTCATCAGGAAATCATTCCTGGACTTCTCTGTAGATGCTTGAATCAAAGAATTCACAGTCTAGTTGGAAAATTTCACCATGAAAATGGGAGATTCCTTGAGGGGATGGAAGAAACGAAAACTCTGTGTTCCAGATCCCATGTCATCATTGAACCTCCGTAAAATAGCTAGAATTCACCTTCTACAAATTTCACCATGAAAATGGGAGATTCCTTAAGCGGATGGAAGAAACGAAAACTCTGTGTTCCGGATCCCGTGTCGTCATTGAACCTCCGTAAAGCAGCTAGAATTCACCTTCTGCAAATTTCACCATGAAAATGGGAGATTCCTTAAGAGGATGGAAGAAACGAAAACTCCGTGTTCTGAATTTTTTGTCAACATTGAACCTCCGTAAAGCAACTAGAATTCACCTTCTGTAAATTTCACCATGAGAATGGGAGATTCCTTGAGAGGATGGGAGAAATGAAAACTCTGTGTTCCGGATCCTGTGTCGTCATTGAACCTCCATAAAGTAGCTAGAATTCACCTTCTGCAAATTTTACCATGAAAATGGGAGATTCCTTGAGAGGATGGAAGAAATGAAAACTTCATGTTCCAGATCTCGTGTTGACATTGAACCTCTGTAAAGCAGCTAGAATTCACCTTCTACAAATTTCACCATGAAAATGGGAGATTCCTTGAGGGGATGGAAGAAACGAAAAACACCTAACTTTGGATCCCATGTTAATGATTGAATCTCTGATGAAGCAAACTAAAGTTCACCCTTTGCCAAAAAATTGAAACAAGAGGACAAATCCTTAGTCAAAATCAGGCTCAAAAGTCCAAGTCGCATTATCCAGTTGAGGGTGGAATCTGCGCCCAGGAGAGCTTTTTGTCCAGGTCACAAAATCCACTTCCCCTTGGAATTTGCGCTCCTGGAGGTTTTTTGTCCAGGTCGTACATTCCTGACCCAGGTGGAATTTATGCTCCTGGATAACAGGATTCTAGTTCCCTTTGAAAAATGCAAAATAAGATAATTCATGTCCAGAATAAAAGAAGCAACCTTCTATCTGAGTGAGATTCCACAGGAGAAAATTTCCAAGACTTAGCAAAATTTTGGCAAGGAAACTTGAAAGAATGAAGAAATCTGGACTCTGGACAAAAGTGTCCCTGGTCACAAAATCCATGACTAGGTGGATTATGTGCCCATGGAAGAAATTTATCCTAAGTGCAAAATCTAGGACCAACTGGAATATGTGCTCCTGGACAAGTGGAATTCCAGGACTCCTTGGAATCTCTGACCAACTAAAACTCTGACCCTAAGGAATCCCTGACCTCAACGAATGCCCGACCAACTGGAATATGTGCTCCTAGACAAGTGGAATTCTAGGACTCCTTGGAATCCCTAACCTCAAGGAATCCCTGACCAACTAGAATATGTGCTCCTAGAAAAGTGGAATTCCAGGATTCCTTGGAATCCCTGACCTAGGCAGCAGGAAATTCCTGTTGACTGTGAAAAATGTGACCTGGACAGGAAGGACTCCTGAACCAACCGAAAGTTGCTCCCTGACCTAGAAACTCCTCCTGTGCATGCCTGGTAATCCTGGAATGAAAGGAAAGGTTAGTCCGAGTGTGAAGGATACCAGAAAGTGAATAAAATCCGTTGTTTATTTAGGAATTCATAAGTCAATTTGATCAATTATGCAAGTTTAGTTCCTATTTTATCTATTGATTGCATTGCATTTAAGGATCTTGCTCATCATGACTACTCAAGGTTTCCCTTGTTTTGCAGGAATCTAGGACGAGGATGAGCTTCCATGAAGGTGGAGCTCAAGGATGATCAAGGACTATCTCAAGCATCGTGGAGTTCCAATACTAGAGAGGAGGACTACTTCCAACGCCAAACGAGGAGACTACATTTGAATTCTGCAAGAAGAAAAGAAAGATTCAGACATCTCAATGATACAATGATGCAGGAGCATCCAGAGGTGTAAGGGCAATCTTGCATCACCCAAAAAGAAGATAATTCAAAACCATTGTAGTTGTTCTCATTTCTTCCCATAATTAGTGTTTTTGGTTCCATAATATCCAGAATAATAATGTAGAACTTTCAGTTTTTCCAAAACTGCTAAAAATAGTGACCTGCCTATTTAGGAAAGTGTACCTGCTATTTTTAGAAAGTTTGCATTTGGGTACGTAATGAAGCAAAAACTTCCAAAAAGTTACATAATGGAAATATAAGACCTTTGGCGAAGGAATTAGGCAAAGATCATTTGTGAACTAAAATATATTAAAGTTTTTGTTTTCCGAAAAGCCCCTAAAAATTTCTGGAACGAGATATGAGGCACTAAAACTTCCCATAACATCCCAAAAAGTTGATGGAAATCTGTTTACAAATTTTTGGCATGATAGTTCACATCGTGAGCTTTCCGGTGCTTAAAATGGTTCATCAATCGGACACCCGGATCAAAAGTTATGCTTCCCGGAAGTTGACCTACTTTTGGAGGGAGTTGCAAATTTTGAAATTTGGCTGGAGGCCGCCAAAAAGTGCTATTTATGACTATTTTAGGAACCCTGGGCAGTGGTAGAGTTAAGGGGGGCCAGTGTAGAGTCAAGAATAGGTGGGAAAACAGAAACCCTAGCTGATTTGGGGTTACAGAAGGTTGAAGATTCTAGAGTCTTGAGGTTGGGAAAGTTGTAATGTGTTGCAGCCAGTAGAGGATTCATCCTCTGATTGTAATTGAGCTTCTGTAATATAATGAGTTGCCCAGTTCAATAAAAGAAAGATCTATTTGATGTGTTCAATATCTGTTATTGTGTGTTTTGTGATTTACCTCCTTCATCAAGTGGTATCGGAGCGAGGGTTCCTGAGTGTGTAGACAGATCGTCGACCGTGAGGTAGTTTGCACCAGGACTTGAGGTTGTGGGTTTGTTGTAGAGACCAAGATGCCTCCACAAAGAAATCATGTTGGGAGGAATGCTTTGATAGAAGAGGGTTTTAGAGCCCTACAAAGGCAAATCGATGCATTGCAAGAGGAGCTACGAAGAGGGTTTGAGCCGAGGATAAGAGAAGAAAGTGAAGATGAAGCTGAAGAAGAGCTATCTGAGGAAGAACAAGAAGTTGCCGAAGATGATGTAGAAGTAAGGTTGTTGAGGGTCATTTCAAAGATCGGAAAGAGGCCTAGGATCGAAGTTTCTACATATTCTGGAGATTTGAATCCAAAACATCTTATTTATTGGATCAATGACATGGAGGAGTATTTTGAGTATGAAGATGTGGAGGACCCAGATCGAGTTAAGTTTGCAAAAACAAAGTTGAAGGGCCATGCCAATATTTGGTGGAAGGAGGTCCAATTAGAGAGGAATAGAAGAGGAAAAGCAAAGATCGCCAGATGAGATTGGATGGTGGAGAAACTGAAGAAGCAGTTCATTCTTATGGACTATGAGATGGAGTTGCTGAAGAAGTTGCAAGGACTGAAGCAAGCTAACAAGTCTGTTAAGGAGTATACAAAAGAGTTTTATAAAATTACTATCAGGACAGGCCATGCAGAGCCCAACAAGGAGAAGGTAGCCCGTTACATTAATGGGTTGAGGCCGAGTATTCAAGAGGAGTTGAACCTAGTCAGAATGACCACCATAGAAGATGCGTACCAGTTTTCCCTGAAGGTGGAAGAGAAGCTGAACAAAAGATTTGATAGCAAGCAAAGGGGAAGAGGTTAAGGTGGAAGGACTAGTGGAAGACTCTATGGAGGCTGTAATGAAGATCAAAAGAAAAGTGAAGAAACAGGCACCAGTCGAAATCAAAGGGGGGATAATACCTACCACCCTCGTGACCAGAACAATGGTGATCAAAGACGAAGAGGAAGAGGCAAACCTGGGCAAGGACCTGGAAGAGGAGGTTTTAGAGGAACCCATTTCCAATGTGGAGAAGAAGGGCATCGAGCATATGAGTGTGAGCATATGAGTGTCCGCAACATCAAGGAAGGACAAATAGAAGACCTGAAGGTAATGCATGAGTTGCACATGTAGATGAAGATGCACATTCTGAGCATTCTGAAGATGCTGAAAGGGGAGAAACCCTAGTTGTCAAGAGAACCTTACTGAATGAGGAGAAAGAACCCAATCAGAGGAAGAGTTTATTCTACACAAGGTGCAAATGTGAGGGTAAGTGTTGTTATATTATTATTGATAGTGGAAGCACTGATAATCTTGTTTCAGAGGAGATGGTTGATAAGTTGAAGTTGACAAGAAGAAAGCATCCGCATCCATATCAGATTGCATGGTTGCAGAAGGACCATAGAGCTTTGGTCAATGAGCAGTGTTTAGTGAAGTTCAAGATTGGTGACTACCATGATGATGTGATGTATGATATCATACCGATGGATGCATGTCATATGCTATTGGGGAGGCCAAGGTAGTATGATAGGAGCGCTGTCCATGATGGCCGTGCAAACACATATTCCCTAACAAGGGATGGAGTTCATCATAAGTTGAAGCCCTTGAAGGAGGTGGAAGAAAAGGTATGTAGTACTGCCAAAATTTGTTTGGTAGATGGTAGGAAAATTTTGGAGGATATGAAGCATGAACGTCATTGCTTTGCATTGATTCCTAAGATTAGTCAAGAGAAATGTGAAGATGTACCAGTAGAAGTTTTAGATATGTTGGAAGAGTTCCAGGACATTATCTCTGATAATGTACCAGAAGGTTTACCACCAGGAAGGAAGATAAGTCATCAAATGGATTTGATACCAGGATCTAATTTGCCAAACAAGGTAGCCCATAGAATGACCCTTGTAGAGAATGAAGAATTGAACAGACAAGTTCAGGAGTTGTTGAGGAAGGGACTGATAAGGGAGAGCCTAAGTCCATGTGCAGTACCTGCAGTACTAGCACCAAAGAAAGATGGAGAATGGAGGATGTGTACAGACTCTTGAGCCATCAATAAGATAATGATCAAGTATAGATTTCCATTGCCAAGAATGGATGACATCATGGATTGTTTGAGTGGAGCCAAGTACTTCACGAAAATTGACCTGAAGAGTGGGTATCACCAAATCCATATCAGAGAAGGGAATGAATAGAAGACAGCCTTCAAGACAAAGGAAGGTTTTTATGAGTGGTTAGTCATGCCATTTGGGCTAACCAATGCACTGAGCACATTCATGCGGCTCATGAACGAGGTACTAAAACAATTTTTGGAAAGTTTTGTTATTGTTTATTTCGATGATATTTTAATTTTCAATAAGACTTGGGATGAGCGTTTGATGCATATCAGAAGAGTTCTAGAGAAGCTGAGGGAGGAGAAGCTGCTGATTAATCTGAAGAAATGTAGTTTTGCAAAGAAGGAGTTGGTATACCTGGGATTTGTTGTCTCAGAGGAAGGTCTTAAGATGGACCTAGAAAAAGTAAGGGCTATCATTGAGTGGCCTACACCAAGGAGTGCAACATAGGTAAGATCTTTTCATGGTTTGGCAAGTTTTTACAGAAAGTTTATCAGGAATTTCAGTAGCATTTGTGTACCACTAACTGAAACAATGAGAGGGGATAGAAAAGAGTTTAGATGGACTAAAGGAGCCGACAAGAGCTTTGATACATTGAAGCAGAAAGTTGTAGAACAACCTGTTTTGGCACTTCCAGATTTCAATAAGGTATTTCAGGTAGATTGTGATGCTAGTGGTAGTGGTATAGGAGCTATTTTGAGCCAAGAAGGTAAGCCCATTGCCTATTTTAGTGAGAAGCTTAATGATGCCAAGAAAAAGTATTCTGTTTATGATCAGAAATTTTATGCAATAGTTCAAGCTTTGAAGAAATGGAGACATTATTTGTTGCCAAAAGAGTTTGTTTTATATACTAATCATCAGGCTTTGCAGTATATTAATAGTCTAGGGAAGTTGAACCAAAGGTACTTAAAATGGGTTGAGTTTTTGCAGAGTTATACCTTTGTTTTGAAGCACAGGAGTGGGAAGTCCAACAGAGTTGCAGATGCCTTGAGCAGAAGGCAAAATTTGTTGACAGAAATGAGGATAGAGGTTGTTGGGTTTGATGAGCTCAAAAGTTTGTATCCTGAAGATCTAGATTTTGCAGAGGCTTGGAAAGCTTGTCTAGAGCCTATTACTTTGGATAGGACAAAATGGTTGGATTTCATAATCCAAGATGGCATGCTGTTTAGAGGAAGCCAATTGTGCATTTCAAGGAGTTCCATGAGAGAGAACCTGATTAAAGAGAAGCATAGTGGAGGACTGGTTGGACACTTTGGTCAAGATAAGACCATTTCAATTGTTGGTGAAAATTATTATTGGCCACAGTTGCAGCAGGATGTGAGGAAGTTTGTGCAGAGTTGCAGAGTATGTCAGATGGCAAAAGGAACAAGTCGAAATACAAGGTTGTATCAACCATTACCTATACCAGAGAAGCCATGGGATGATATTAGTATGGATTTTGTTCTTGGTTTACCAAGGACATAGAGAAGGCATGATACTATTTTTGTGCTGGTGGACAGATTCTTGAAGATGACACATTTTATTCCTTGTAAGAAGACTAATGATGCTGTTCATATTGCAGAGTTATTTTTCAGGGAAGTGGTGAGACTACATGGTCTACCAAAGAGCATAGTTTTAGATCGAGATACCAAGTTTGTTGGTTATTTTTGGAGGACATTGTGGAAGAAGTTGAAGATAGATTTGAAGTTTAGTTCTGCACACCATCCACAGACTGATGGACAAACTGAAGTGGTGAATAGGAGTTTGGGTAACCTACTACGATGCTTAGTAGGAGATAAGCCCAAGGGATGGGATTTGATTTTACCACAGGTAGAATTTGCTTACAATAATTTTGTTAATAGGAGTACTGGTAAATCACCATTCCAGATTGTATATAGCAATAGCCCAAGAAATGCTTCTGAGTTAAGGAAGCTGGACAACAGAGAAAAGACAAGTGTTGAAGCTGAAGACTTTGCAGAATATCTGAAGAATTTGCATGAAGAGGTGAGAAAGCACATTAATAAAATGAATATTCAGTACAAGGCTAAGGCAGATTAGAAGAGGAGATGTAAGGAATTCCAGATAGGAGATGAATTCATGGTTCACTTGAGAAAAGAAAGGTTCCCAATTGGAACATACAATAAGTTGAAAATGAAGAAATTTAGACCATGCAAAATTTTGAAGAAACATGATTCAGGAAATGCATATGAGGTAGAGCTGCCGAGTGGGATCAATATTTCCCCTATTTTCAACATTGCTAATTTATCAGAATATCGTGAAGGTGGAACAGAGGATGGACCAACAGAAGTGCAGTGGAGTATTCTGGCATCTACTTCAACAGAGGAGATAGAAGAGATTTTGGATAGCCGTGTGGGAAGGAGCACTCGGAACAATCAATACGAAGAATATCTACTGAAATGGAAAAGAAGGCCTGTTGAAGATTCTTCTTAGTTGTCTAAGGTAGAGGTTGACCATTGGGTTTTCCTCACACAAACACCTGAGACATGACAGTGTCACTTCTCAAATTACCCTGGGTGTCTGATGCAGGAGCATCCAGAGGTGTAAGGGCAATCTTGCATCACCCAAAAACAAGATAATCCAAAACCATTGTAGTTGTTCTCATTTCTTCCCATAATTAGTGTTTTTGGTTCCATAATATCCAGAATAATAATGTAGGACTTTCAGTTTCTCCAAAACTGCTAGAAATAGTGACCTGCCTATTTAGGAAAGTGTACCTGCTATTTTTAGAAAGTTTGCATTTGGGCACATAATGAAACAAAAACTTCTAGAAAGTTACATAATGGAAATATAAGACCTTTGGTGAAGGAATTAGGCAAAGATCATTTGTGAGCTGAAAGATATTAAAGTTTTTGTTTTCTAAAGAGCCCCTGAAAATTTTTGGAACAAGATATGAGGCACTAAAACTTCCCATAACATCCTAAAAAGTTGATAGAAATCCATTTATAGATTTTTGCGTTGATAGTTCACATTGCGAGCTTTTCGGTGCTTAAAACGGTTCGTCAATTGGACACCCGGATCAAAAGTTATGCTTCCCGGAAGTTGACCTACTTTTGGAGGGAGTTGCAAATTTTGAAATTTGGTTGGAGGCCGCCAAAAAGTGCTATTTATGACTATTTTAGGAACCCTGGACGGTGGTAGAGTTAAGGGGGGCTAGTGTAGAGTCAATAATAGGTTGGAAAACAGAAACCCTAGCTGATTTAGGGTTATAGAAGGTTGAAGATTCTAGAGTCTTGAGGTTGGGAAAGCTGTAATGTGTTGCATCCAGTAGAGGATTCATCCTCTGATTGTAATTGAGCATCTGTAATGTAATGAGTTGCCCAGTTCAATAAAACAAAGTTCTATTTGATGTGTTCAATATCTATTATTGTGTGTTTTGTGATTTACCCCCTTCATCAAGTGGCATCAGAGTGAGGGTTCCTGAGTGTGTAGACAGATCGCCGACCATGAGGCAGTTTGCACCAGGACTTGAGGTTGTGGGTTTGTTGCAGAGACCAAGATGCCTCCACAAAAAAATTGTGTTGGGAGGAATGCTTTGACAAAAGAGGGTTTTAGAGCTCTACAAAGGCAAATCGATGCATTGCAAGAGGAGCTACAAAGAGGGTTTGAGCCGAGGACAAGAGAAGAAAGTGAAGATGAAGTTGAAGAAGAGCTATCTAAGGAAGAACAAGAAGTTTCCGAAGATGCTGCAGAAGTAAGGTTGTTGAGGATCATTTTGAAGATCGGAAAGAGGCCCAGGATCGAAGTTTCTACATATTCTGGAGATTTGAATCCAGAACATCTTATTGATTGGATCAATGACATGGAGGAGTATTTTGAGTATGAAGATGTGGAGGACCCAGATCAGGTTAAGTTTGCAAAAACAAAGTTGAAGGGCCACGCCAATATTTGGTGGAAGGAGGTCCAATTAGAGAGAAACAGAAGAGGAAAAGCAAAGATCACCAGATGGGATCGGATGGTGGAGAAACTGAAGAAGTAGTTCATTCCTGTGGACTATGAGATGGAGTTGCTAAAGAAGTTGCAAGGACTGAAGCAAGGTAACAAGTCTGTTAAGAAGTATACAAAAGAGTTTTATAAAATTACTATCAGGACAGGCCATACAGAGCCCAACAAGGAGAAGGTAGCTTGTTACATTAATGGGTTGAGGCCGAGTATACAAGAGGAGTTGAGCCTAGTCAGAATGACCACCATAGAAGATGCATACCAGTTTTCCTTGAAGGTGGAAGAGAAGCTGAACAAAAGATTTGATAGCAAGCAAAGGGGAAGAGGTCAAGGTGGAAGGACTGGTGGAAGACCCTATGGAGGCCATAATGAATCAAAAGAAAAGTGAAGAAACATGCACCAGTCAAAATCAAAGGGGGGATAATACCTACCACCCTCGTGACCAGAACAATGGTGATCAAAGAGGAAGAGGAAGAGGCAGACCTGGGCAAGGACCTGGAAGAGGAGGTTTTAGAGGAACCTATTTCCAATGTGGAGAAGAAGGGCATCGAGCATATGAGTGTTCGCAACATCAAGGAAGGACAAATAGAAGACCTAAAGGTAATGCATGAGTTGCACATGTAGATGAAGATGCATATTCTGAGCATTCTGAAGATGCTAAAGGGGAGAAACCCTAGTTGTCAAGAGAACCTTGCTGAATGAGGAGAAAGAACCCAAGCAGAGGAAGAGTTTATTCCGCACAAGGTGCAAATGTGAGGGTAAGTGTTGTGATATTATTATTGATAGTGGAAGCACTGATAATCTTGTTTCAGAGGAGATGGTTGACAAGTTAAAGTTGACAAGAAGAAAGCATCCGCATCCATATCGGATTGCATGGTTGCAGAAAGACCATAGAGCTTTGATCAATGAGCAGTGTTTAGTGAAGTTCAAGATTGGTGACTACCATGATGAGGTGTTGTGTGATATCATACCGATGGATGCATGTCATATGCTGTTGGGGAGGCCGTGGCAGTATGATAGGAGCGTTGTCCATGATGGCCGTGCAAACACATATTCCCTAACAAGGGATGGAGTTCGCCATAAGTTGAAGCCCTTGAAGGAGGTGGAAGAAAAGGTATGTATTACTGCCAGAATTTGTTTGGTAGATGGTAGGAAATTTTTGGAGGGTATGAAGCATGAACGTCATTGCTTTGCATTGATTCCTAAGATTAGTCAAGAGAAATTTGAAGATGTACCAGCAGAAGTTTTAGTTATGTTGGAAGAGTTCCAGGACATTATCTCTGATAATGTACCAGAAGGTTTACCACCAGTAAGGAAGATAAGTCATCAAATGGATTTGATACCAGGAGCCAGTTTGCCAAACAAGGTAGCCCACAGAATGACCCCTACAGAGAATGAAGAATTGAATAGACAAGTTCAGGAGTTGTTGAGGAAGAAACTGATAAGGGAGAGCCTAAGTCCATGTGTGGTACCTGCAGTACTAGCACCAAAGAAAGATGGAGAATGGAGGATGTGTACAGACTCTCGAGCCATCAATAAGATAACGATCAAGTATAGATTTCCATTGCCAAGAATGGATGACATCATGGATTGTTTGAGTGGAGCCAAGTACTTCACAAAAATTGACCTGAAGAGTGGGTATCACCAAATCCGTATCAGAGAAGGGGATGAATGGAAGACAGCCTTCAAGACAAAGGAAGGTTTGTATGAGTGGTTAGTCATGCCATTTGGGCTAACCAATGCACTGAGCACATTATTGTAGCTCATGAACGAGGTACTAAAATAATTTTTGGGAAGTTTTGTTATTGTTTATTTGGATGATATTTTGATTTTCAGTAAGACTTGGGATGAGCATTTGATGCATATCAGAAGAGTTCTAGAGAAGCTGAGGGAGAAAAAGCTGCTGATTAATCTGAAGAAATGTAGTTTTGCAAAGAAGGAGTTGGTATACCTGGGATTTGTTGTCTCAGAGGAAGGTCTTAAGATGGACCTAGAAAAAGTAAGGGCTATCATTGAGTGGCCTACATCGAGGAATGCAACGGAGGTAAGATCTTTTCATGGTTTGGCAAGTTTTTACAGAAAGTTTATCAGGAATTTCAGTAGCATTTGTGCACCGCTAACTGAAACAATGAGAGGGGATAGAAAAGAGTTTAGATGGACTAAAGGAGCTGACAAGAGCTTTGATACATTGAAGTAGAAAGTTGTAGAACAACCTATTTTGGCACTTCTAGATTTCAATAAGGTATTTCAGGTAGATTGTGATGCTAGTGGTAGTGGTATAGGAGCTGTTTTGAGCCAAGAAGGGAAGCCCATTGCCTTTTTAGTGAGAAGCTTAATGATGCCAAGAAAAAGTATTCTGTTTATGGTCAGGAATTTTATGCAATAGTTCAAGCTTTGAAGAAATGGAGACATTATTTTTTGCCAAAAGAGTTTGTTTTATATACTGATCATCAGGCTTTGTAGTATATTAATAGTCAAGGGAAGTTGAACCAAAGGCACTTAAAATGGGTTGAGTTTTTGCAGAGTTATACCTTTGTTTTGAAGCACAGGAGTGGGAAGTCCAACAGAGTTGTAGATGCCTTGAGCAGAAGGCAAAATTTGTTGACAGAAATGAGGATAGAGGTTGTTGGGTTCGATGAGCTCAAAAGTTTGTATCCTGAAGATCTAGATTTTGTAGAGGCTTGGAAAGCTTGTCTAGAGCCTGTTACTTTGGATAGGACAAAATGGTTGGATTTCATAATCCAAGATGGCATGCTGTTTAGAGGAAGCCAGTTGTGCATTCCAAGGAGTTCCACGAGAGAGAACCTGATTAAAAAGAAGTATAGTGGAGGACAGGTTGGACACTTTGGTCGAGATAAGACCATTTCTATTGTTGGTGAAAATTATTACTGGCCACAGTTGCAGTAGGATGTGAGGAAGTTTGTGTAGAGTTGTAAAGTATGTCAAACGGAAAAAGAAACAAGTCAAAATACAGGGTTGTATCAACCATTACCTGTACTAGAGAAGCCATGGGATGATAATGGTATGGATTTTGTTCTTGGTTTACCAAGGACACAGAGAGGGCATGATTCTATTTTTGTGGTGGTGGACAGATTCTCAAAGATGGCACATTTTATTCCTTGTAAGAAGACTAATGATGCTATTCATATTGCAGAGTTATTTTTCAGGGAAGTGTTGAGACTACATGGTCTCCAAAGAGCATAGTTTCAGATCGAGATACCAAGTTTGTTGATTATTTCTGGAGGACATTGTGGAAGAAGTTGAAGATAGATTTGAAGTTTAGTTCTGCACACCATCCACAGACTGATGGACAACCTGAAGTGATGAATAGGAGTTTGGGTAACCTACTACGATGCTTAGTAGGAGATAAGCCCAAGGGATGGGATTTGATTTTACCACAGGCAGGATTTGCTTACAACAATTTTGTTAATAGGAGTACTGGTAAATCACCATTCCAAATTGTATATGGCAATAGCCCAAGAAATGCTTCTGAGTTAAGGAAGCTGGACAATGGAGAAAAGACAAGTGCTGAAGCTGAAGACTTTGCAGAACATCTGAAGAATTTGCATGAAGAGGTGAGAAAGCACATTAATAAAATGAATATTCAGTACAAGGCTAAGGCAGATCAGAAGATGAGATATAAGGAATTCCAGGTAGGAGATGAAGTCATGGTTCACTTGAGAAAAGAAAGGTTCCCAATTGGAACATACAATAAGTTAAAAATGAAGAAATTTGGACCATGCAAAATTTTGAAGAAACATGATTCAGGAAATGCATATGAGGTAGAGCTGCCGAGTGGGATCAATATTTCCCCTATTTTCAACATTGTTGATTTATCAGAATATCATGAAGGTGGAACAGAGGATGGACCAACAGAAGTGTAGTGGAGTATTCCGGCATCTACTTCAATAGAGGAGATAGATAGAGATTTTGGATAGCCGTGTGGGAAGGAGCACTCAGAACAATCAATACGAAGAATATCTAGTGAAATGGAAAGGAAGGCCTGTTGAAGATTCTTCTTGGTTGGCTAAGGCAGAAGTTGACCATTTGGGTTTTCCTCACACAAACACCTGAGACGTGACAATGTCACTTCTCAAATTACCCTGGGTGTCTGATGTAGGAGCATCCAGAGGTGTAAGGGCAATCTTGCATCACCCAAAAAGAAGATAATTCAAAACCATTGTAGTTGTTCTCATTTCTTCCCATAATTAGTGTTTTTGGTTCCATAATATCCAGAATAATAATGTAGGACTTTCAGTTTTTCCAAAACTGCTAAAAATAGTGACCTGCCTATTTAGGAAAGTGTACCTGCTATTTTTAGAAAGTTTGCATTTGGGCACGTAATGAAAAAAAACTTACAGAAAGTTACATAACAAAAATATAAGAGCTTTGGCAAAGGAATTAGGCAAAGATCATTTGTGAGCTGAAAGATATTAAAGTTTTTGTTTTCTGAAGAGCCCCTGAAAATTTTTAGAACGAGATATGAGGCACTAAAACTTCCCATAACATCCTAAAAAGTTGATAGAAATCCATTTATAGATTTCTGGCATGATAGTTCATATCGCGAGCTTTCTGGCGCTTAAAACGGTTCGTCAATCGGACACCCGGATCAAAAGTTATGCTTCCCGGAAGTTGACCTACTTTTGGAGGGAGTTGCAAATTTTGAAATTTGGCTGGAGGCCGCCAAAAAGTGCTATTTATGACTATTTTAGGAACCTTGAACAGTGGTAGAGTTAAGGGGGGCCAGTGTAGAGTCAATAATAGGTGGGAAAATAGAAACCCTAGCTGATTTAGGCTTACAGAAGGCTGAAGATTCTAGAGTCTTGAGGTTGGGAAAGCTGTAATGTGTTGCAGCCAGTAGAGGATTCATCCTCTGATTTTAATTGAGCTTCTGTAATGTAATGAGTTGCCCAGTTCAATAAAAGAAATTTCTATTTGATGTGTTTAATATCTGTTATTGTGTGTTTTGTGATTTACCCCCTTCATCAAGTGGTATCAGAGCGAGGGTTCCTGAGTGTGTAGACAGATCACCGATCGTGAGGCAGTTTGCACCAGGACTTGAGGTTGTGGGTTTGTTGCGGAGACCAAGATGCCTCCATGAAGAAATTGTGTTGGGAGGAATGCTTTGACAGAAGAGGGTTTTAGAGCCCTACAAAGGCAAATTGATGCATTGCAAGACGAGCTATGAAGAGGGTTTGAGCCGAGGACAAGAGAAGAAAGTGAAGATGAAGTTGAAGAAGAGCTATCTGAGGAAGAACAAGAAGCTGCCGAAGATGCTATAGAAGTAAGGTTGTTGAGGGTCATTTCAAAGATCGGAAAGAGGCCCAGGATCAAAGTTTTTACATATTCTAGAGATTTGAATCCAGAACATCTTATTGATTGGATCAATGACATAGAGGAGTGTTTTGAGTATGAAGATGTGGAGGACCCAGATCAGGTTAACTTTGCAAAAACAAAGTTGAAGGGCCACGCTAATAAGGGGGGCCAGTGTAGAGTCAAGAATAGTTGGGAAAATAGAAACCCTAGCTGATTTGGGGTTACAGAAGGCTGAAGATTCTAGAGTCTTGAGGTTGGGAAAGCTGTAATGTGTTGCAGCCAGTAGAGGATTCATCCTCTGATTGTAATTAAGCTTCTGTAATGTAATGAGTTGCCCAGTTCAATAAAAGAAAGTTCTATTTGATGTGTTCAATATCTGTTATTGTGTGTTTTGTGATTTACCCCCTTCATCATACAAGGAAGGCAACATCAAAGATTCCAGTTCATCAATAGGAAGACTTTGTATAAATGACCAGAACTCCTTTCAACACTTCAAGTTCCAAATCAAGGACTTCAGTTCCAGACAAGAGGATCAATCCTTGGAGAACCAATAACAAAAGAGCTGATCACCATTCATCGAGAAGAATGAGAATCCACACTGGGATAGGGAATTCCAACTCAAAATCCATGACCTCTGAAGGACTGCAGCCGCCCTGGTTGGAAGGAATTCCAAACGAAGGACTCCTGAACCCACTAAAAAGTGCGCCCTTGCTCAAGGAAGGATTCCTCCACATGAAAATCTTGTTCACCCTAGAATCTATGCTTAGGATAAAGGATTCCAGGACACAATGGAATTTGTGACCAAGAAGCAGGACAAACAAATAGTTGACTGGTCTCACCTACCTACCACACAGCTTAGTTAGCCAGGACAGATGGCATCTTTTCCTAGGATAGGTGGCGCCCAGGATAGGTGGCAGCATCCCATAGGGCCTATGACATGTTCATCCCTATCTCTTTAGGGTTTGCATGGATTTTTAGGAGATCAGATCTCCTCACCTCCTCCTTTCGGTTATGTTTACCTATAAATAGGCTGAGGGGCCTCATTTGAAGGGGTCTTCTTTCTTCTCTCATTTTTCATGCTATTAGAGCAAGTAGTTAGTTAGTTGTTCATTTTTGTTGCACTCCATTTCTGGAGCAAGGAACTTTGAAGAATCAGCAAGATTGTTGTAAGACATTCCCAAATCAATACATGGACATTGAAGATTGGTGTTCTTTATATTCTTTGGATTGTGGCATGGTTTTCTGACTTCTTTGAAGAAAATCATAAGCTCTAGGATCTAAGTTGTTTCATTTCTATTTTCTTTCAAAGCTTTTCATTAGTTAGAATAATGGAGATTATTACTATTGAATGGTTGAATCTGTTTGTTCACACCATTGGTGATATGTGGCTTCCAAATTGCTGTGCATGGTTAGCCCGAACTAATTTTAAGTCTAACTTCGACTGTTCTACATATTTCCATTCCATGTCCCTTGCAGAAGCAGTCTGAAAATCCTTACTCCCCCTTAGAAGATAGCACCATCCTTGTCTAGCTATTGTCTCATGATGAAGCAAAGGACTAGTTCCAGTTTCCATCTTCAACAGTAGTCATTTCCATTGATTAGATTCCTGAACCCTTACCCCATCTTTTGCATTTTCTTTTAGATTTTCGCTAGGATTATTTTTCTAGAGCCTCACTGGGAAATCATTCCCTATCTGGAAGTGGAACTAAGAGCCTACGCCTTGTTTTTCTTGGAAGAAATAGTGAAATCCAGGCCTTTCTGTGGAAGAAACAACAAAATCCTGGTCTCTCTATTGGAGGAAGTAGTAGGTTCCAAGTTGTCCACTTGTGAAGGAATTCCACTCACCCACAAGTCTGAGTCCCAGGAGTGAATTCCATGTCCATGAAGGAGCAATCTCACGTAAGTCCCCCTCGTGATTACCAGCAAATCACATCATTTTACTGAGTCTATCCCACACCAGTCAAGACCTGACACAAAAGGAACCTTGGAGCAATCTCATTCGATCACGTAGTTCAGCATCTAAGAAGCTTTATTGAAGAATAGATAGAATAGTTTGTGTTTTATTCTAATGTTTGTTGCAGTCATAAAACACACATCAACATAAATTGGTGCTAGAAGAAGGGCAGAACAAAGGCATTTCTCCATTTGAAGACATTGATTTCATCAGCACACCCCTCTTCCAACGTATCAACATCTTTGGCTCTAGAAGGAGGGATGTTCAAGGAATTACTCCATTCTAGGCCGAAAGAAGGATTGTTGCATCCATTTTGAGTCATTCCTCCATCAAATGTCCAACAGAAGAGAGAAGGAATGCTGAATGAATTCTGGATTGTGAATGTGGAACCAAAGTGAGCTTTCAAGGAAGAATTTGAGATTTGCGAGATCTCTCATATGTGGAACAACACAAAAAAGTAAAAAATTGAAAAAAAAAAAAAGAGTGTAGGCATGGATTTCTCAGGACCTTCAAGGCAATTCAATACGGATCATCCTCAAGTTAACCTTCTCCAGCTCTGGTGGAATTTGAGTGCACAACTTCACCCTAAGAGTTTGAAGGACTTTGCATCACAGAGGGGATGTAGAATCCACGAGACCAATGGAAACAATGAAATATATTGTCTAACATTTTTGTCCAGGATGGAGTTAGCTTTGCAGGAGAAAATTTCCTTTTCATAGGTGCATGAGCCAGTTGTTCCTACGAAGGAGGTGCCCGATGCCCCATTTGATGAAAGGGAGTTCTTCGCGAGTTTCAAGGAAATGATTAAGAAGAGATTGAGCATTGAGGAGGATTTGCCTACAGAAGATTTCTTGATTCTAGATGGTTGGTACAAGATTCATAATGCAGTTCATTTGGAACTCACATGTTCATCTTGTGAGGAATCTATTCATCAAGTCAAGGAACAATTGAGGTTGGAAGAGGAATCCAAGACACGATTGAGATTGGACATCTTGTGGAGCAAGTGTCTTCAAGAAATCAATTATCCATCCAAAGGAGAAGACTTTCCCATTCCATCCAATAGTGCAGATAGTACAAATGGCTCTGATAATCAAAATACTATTGAGGAGAACAAGTTTGCATATCTTCTTCGAAGAAAGAATGAGCCTGCTGAAGGAGAAGCAGAAAAGGAAATAAAAGATGTTCAGATAAATACATGTGACGATCAAGATGTTCATTCCTCTATCAAAAAAGAAGGTGACTTCAGTCCATTGCAAGAGGAGGAAATCCTTGATGAACACCCGTCCATGCTACAAGAGGAAGTCATTGAAAATGAATCACAAGGAATTTCAAGCGTCCTTGGAGAAGAAGACAACCTTATGGATATGCTGAATAAAAAGGTACCAGCTATTGAGTCCAGGGAAGAAGAATAGTTTGAAGGGGCACTGGAAGATCCAAGAAAGGAAGTGCCTGAACAACTTTTACCAAAGTTATTCCAAGATGAACAAGTTGCTACAAGAGGAATGATCCATCATCAACTGCAACCTCCTGATGTGCTGATGGAGATTGAACAATTTCTGCTGGAAGATGAAGTATCCCAGGTTGTCTCTTTCCTTGCCATTAGTTGTGAAAGTTATGAATTTGATTATGGAAACTTAGGAAGAACAACTTGTGTGTGGATTAATCATGGTCCTTTTGAATTGCCACAACTGATAATCTTGCGTGAAATTTTTCTTGAATATGAGGAGTGTAGTATGCAAAATGTTTTCTTTGAATTCAAGGATGAATTCATTAGATTTCAAACAATCACTTGTGCATTATTACTCTTATTCATTTTGAGAAATCATGCTGGATCATGTATATATTTAGATCTTTTAAGTCTTGTTCACTCTTTGCTTGTGGTTAGGTAGGTTTCTTTTTAGTTTGCTTTAGCTTAGGTTTGCTTTCCATAGTTAGTTTGCTTTCCTTAGTGTAGTGGTTGCTTAGCTTTAGGTTTCTTTCCAAGGATCCTGATTTATGAAGAGGTGATGAACTTCCTGAAACACAATCTGGCTTATCTTGAAGTGTTCATTCCTTGGATAAATATTCCTAAAATTCTTTGCAATCCTAGGATGATTTTCTCTAACTTCATTATCAGGACAGGAATTGTACTTGACTCAGAAAGGAACCAATAATTGTGTCTTGACACTGATATCTTGCAGTCATAATGTTTTTTGATCTATATTGTTATTGATATCTCTTAGTCTTCCTTCAAGAAACATGAGTCATGAATTGGAAGTTTGGTGTGGACCCCATAGTTAATTTTGAATAAGCATGAATGCTAGCTCCTGGAGGAAGGATCAACAGTTTAGCATAACTTGAAACATTCAAAGATCTTATACTTTACACATTAAAAAATCTAGAAGTAACTAAGGGAGTCTCAGTGATCTTACATTAAGTGAAAAATCCATGGTCCACCTTTGCCACCATCAGAATTCCACACCCAGCTAGCTGAGTTATCAACATAACCTATGCCATCAAAAGCATGTGTTGTAAGGGTAGCGGTACTGCATTGTACTCTGCCAAATTCTAGTTAGTTGAAAATCAAAAGAAAAGAAAAAGGAAAGCACTCAATCACACACTATGACTCAGTTAGATGGACAATTGAGAAATCCCTACCGAGGCTATGGATTCTTACTGGCAGTGGGGCTCTACTCAAGTGGAATTACGAAGACAAACCCGCCAGGGCTATAGACACTCACTGGTAGCGGGGTAATGTCTAGGTAATTCAAGAGGTGCGTACTAATCACGTAGCTTAATGTAAAGGAAGTTTGATGACCTCTGTTGCTAATGGATGGAAATGAATACAAATGCACACACTTAGATCTCTTGGATATGGATGATTGTGCTAAGTTTTTTTATTCTAATTTCACAATCATGTACTCATTTTTGTTCGATCTAACATGTGGGTGTACGCAGAAGATTCTGACTCCTTGATTCTGGTTTATCATGTGAATACTTCGCAGAATCAATGTATTTAGCATTGCACACATCGCAATGATCAAAAGAAGAAGTGTTTTGATTCAATCCTTTGTTCTTTTCCCTTTCGATTGCATTTCTGGGTTGACTGATAGGTTAGCGGGGATTATCCAAAGGTTCTTGGTTTAGAATGAGTCTCTATTTTTGAAATGTTCAAGAACATTTGTTCAAAGGTGGTGCTAGATGTTGTGATGTTTTCACACATCAACCCATTGCAAATGGGGACCCCCTTTTTTGCTCGCTTTCATCATCATTTTTGAATTGATCTCGCAATTTCTTGTCTTGATCCATGAAGCTAGGAAAGAATGTCCGAGTAGTCAGCTCACAGGGAAAATTAGGAGTGCTTGAAGTAGTGAAGAAAAGAGTGATTCTCCTGAGGATGAATAATCCTACCTATCATTCCTCGATTAAATCTGGGTAGTCCATGGAAGGAATCCATCATTCCATAGAAGAAGTCCAAATCCTTTGCTCTCAGCATAAGACTCCATGATGAATAAGGAATCCTGTTCCAAGACTCCAGTCCAGAAGTTCTTGTTCCAAGACTCCAGTCTAGAAGTTCCTATTCCAGAAGTCCAATCTGGATTCCAGTCCAAGAATCCAGTCCAGAAGTTTGATCCAGGGTCCTGTCCGGAAGTTCCTATCCCTGAATCCTATTCCAAGGAATTCATTCCCGGACTTCTGTTCCAAGGTCTATCCAGATTCCTATCCCGACAAGGTCCTAAATTCGACAAAGCCTGTCACTCCTTGGCATGATCATCTTTCCATCATAGAACTTAGTTCCTAGGCCGGCAGCCCTACTCCTATAGGACTAATCCAAAGGATATCTTTCTGATCCCAATCTAGGGCTCAATCTCATATCATAACTCAGATGATTTCCAAACTAATAGAGTTTTTTAGGGACTTAGAGAAATTTTGACAATGATGTATATTTAATACCCCTCCTAATGATTGTTGAAATGTGCCATAGGAATGTTCCTGGGTGCATAATCTAGTAGGTACTGGATTATGTGCCTAGGGAAGGATTTTATCCCTGGTTGCATAATCCAGTAGGTACTGGATTATGCGCCCAGGGATGGTTTTTATCCTGGTCACATAATCCAGTACCTACTAGATTATGCGTCCCAGGATCAAGACTGTCCTATTCCATATTCCTGTCCAATCTAGACTATGCAACTCATCAGGGAATCATTCCTGGACTTCTCTGCAAATGCTTGAATCAATGGTTGGAAAATTTTACCATGAAAATGGGAGATTCCTTGAGGGGATGGAAGAAACAAAAACTCTGTGTTCCGGATCCCGTGTCGTCATTGAACCTCCATAAAGCAACTAGAATTCACCTTTTGCAAATTTCACCATGAAAATGGGAGATTCCTTGAGGGGATGGAAGAAATAAAAACTCCATGTTCCGAATCCCATGTCGTCATTGAACCTCCGTAAAGCAGCTAGAATTCACCTTCTGCAAATTTCACCATGAAAATGGGAAATTCCTTGAGGGGATGGAAGAAAGAAAAACTCTGTGTTCCTGATCCCGTGTCATCATTGAACCTCTGCAAAGCAGCTAGAATTCACCTTCTCCAAATTTCACCATGAAAATGGGAAATTCCTTGAGAGGATGGAAGAAACAAAAACTCCATGTTTCGGATCCCATGTCAACATTGAACCTCTGTAAAACAGCTAGAATTCACCTTCTGCAAATTTCACCATGAAAATGGGAGATTCCTTGAGGGGATGGAAGAAATGAAAACTCCATGTTCCGGATCCCATGTCGTCATTGAACCTCCGTAAAGTAGCTAGAATTCACCTTCTGCAAATTTCACCATGAAAATGGGAGATTCCTTGAGAGGATGGAAGAAATGAAAACTCCGTGTTCTAGATCCCGTGTCCACATTGAACCTCCCTAAAGTAGCTAGAGTTCACCTTCTACAAAGTTCACCATGAAAATGGGAGATTCCTTGAGGGGATGGAAGAAACTAAAAACACCTCACTTTGGATCCCATGTTAATGATTGAACCTCTGATGGAGCAAACTAAAGTTCACCCTTTGCCAAAAAATTGAAACAGGGGGACAAATCCTTAGTCAAAATCAGGCTCAAAAGTCGAAGTCGCATTATCCAGTTGAGGGTGGAATCTGCGCCCAAGAGATCTTTTTGTCCAGGTCACAAAATCCACTTCCCCTTGGAATTTGCGCTCCTAGAAGTTTTTTGTCCAGGTCGTACATTCCTGGCCCAGGTGGAATTTGCACTCCTGGACAATAGGATTCTAGTTCCCTTTGAAAAATGCAAAATAAGATAATTCATGTCCAGAATGAAAGAAGCAACCTTCCATCTGAGTGAGATTCCACAAGAGAAAATTTCCAAGACTTAGCAAAATTTTGGCAAGGAAATATGAAAGAATGAAGAAATTTGGACTTTGGACAAAAGTGTCCCTGGTCACAAAATCCATGACCAGGTGGATTATGTGCCCACGGAAGAAATTTGTCCTGAGTGTAAAATCTAGGACCAACTGGAATATGCGCTCCTGGACATGTGGAATTCCAGGACTCCTTGGAATCCCTGACCGACTAAAATCCTTGACCTTAAGGAATCCCCAACCAGAAGGAATCCCTAAACTCAAGGAATCCCCGACTAATTGGAATATGCACTCCTGGACAAGTGGAATTCTAGAACTCCTTGGAATCCTCAACCTCAAGGACTCCCCGACCAAATGGAATATGCACTCCTGGACAACTAGAATTTCTAGGACTCCTTTGAATCCCTGACCTGGGAAGCAGGAAATTGTTGTTGACAGTGAAAAATGTGACCTAGACATGAAGGACTCCTAAACCAACTGGAAGTTGCTCCCTGGAAACTCCTCCTGTGTATGCCTAGTAATCCTAGAATGAAAGGAAAGGTTAGTTCGAGTGTGAAGGATACCAGGAAGTGGAGAAAAGCTGTTGTTTATTCAGGAATTCATAAGTCAATTTGATCAATTATGCAAGTTTAGTTCCTGTTTTATCTTTTGATTGCATTGCATTTAAGGATCTTGTTCATCATGACTACTCAAGGTTTCTCTTGTTTCATAGGAATCCAAGATGAGGATGAGCTTTCATGAAGGCAGAGCTCAAGGATGATCAAGGACTATCTCAAGCATCGTGGAGTTCCAATACTAGAGAGGAGGACTACTTCCAACGCCAGACGCGGAGACTACATGTGAATTCTACAAGAAGAAAAGAAAGATTCAGACATCTCAATGATACAAGGAAGGCAACATCAAAGATTCTAGTTCAGCAACAGGGAGACTTCGCATAAAAGACCAGAACACCTTTCAACACTTCAAGTTCCACATTAAGGACTTCAGTTCTAGACAAGAGGATCAATCCTTGGAGACCCAAGAACAAAAGAGCTGATCGCCATCCATCAAGAAGAACAAGAATCCATGCTGGGATAGGGAATTCCAACTCAAAATCCATGACCTCTGAAGGACTGTAGCCCTGGTCAGAAGGAATTCCAAACGAAGGATTCCTGAACCTACTGAAAAGTGCACCCTTGCTCAAGGAAGGATTCCTCCACATGAAAATCTTGTTCACCTTGGAATCTGCACTCAGGATAAAGGATTCCAGGACATAATGGAATTTGTGACCAAGGAGTAGGACAAACAGATAATTGACTGGTCTCACCTACCTACCAAGTAGCTTAGTTAGCCAGGACAGATGACATCTTTTTCCAGGATAGGTGGCAGCATCCCATAGGGCCTATGACATGTTCATCCCTATCTCTTTAGGGTTTGCAAGGGATTTTAGGAGATCAGATCTCCTCACCTCCTCCTTTGGGTTATGTTTGCCTATAAATAGGCTGAGGGGCCTCATTTGAAGGGGTCTTCTTTCTTCTCTCATTTTTCATGCTCTTAGAGCAAGTAGTTAGTTAGTTGTTCATTTCTATTGCACTCCATTTCTGGAGGAAGGAACTTTGAAGAATCAGCAAGCTTGTTGTAAGACATTCCCAAATCAATACATGGACATTGAAGATTGGTGTTCTTGATATTCTTTGGATTGTGGCATGGTTTCTGACTTCTTTGAAGCAAATCATAAGCTCCAAGATCTAAGAACTTGTTTCATTTCTATTTTCTTTAAAAGCTTTTCATTAGTTAGAATAATGAAGATTATTACTGTTGAATGGTTGAATCTATTTGTTCATACCATTGGTGATATGTGGCTTGCAAATCACCGTGCATGGTTAGCCTGAACTAATTCTAATTCTAACTTTGACTGTTCTACATATTTCCATTCCATGTCCCTTGCAGAAGCAGTCTGAAAATCCTTACTCCCCCTTAGAAGATAACACCATCCCTGCCTAGCTGTTGTCTCATGACAAAGCAGAGGACAAGTTCCAGTTTCCATCTTCAACAACAGTCATTTCCATTGATTAGATTCCTAAACCCTTACCCCATCTTTTGCATTTTCTTTTAGATTTTTGCTAGGATTAGTTTTCTAGAGCCTTACTGGGAAATCATTCGCTATCTAGAAGTGGAACTAAGAGCCTACACCTTGTTTTCCTTGGAAGAAATAGTGAAATCTAGGCCTTTCCGTGGAAGAAACAGTGAAATCTTGGTCTCTCTGTTGGAGGAAGCAGTAGGTTCCAAGTTGTCCACTTGTGAAGGAATTCCACTCACCCACAAGTCTGAGTCCTAGGAATGAATTCCATGTCCATGAAGGAGCAATCTCACGTAAGTCCCCCTCGTGATTACCAACAAATTACATCATTTCACTGAGTCTATCCCACACCAGTCAAGACCTGACACAAAAGGAACCTTGGAGCAGTCTCATTTGATCATGTAGTTCAGCGCCTGAGAAGCTTTATTCAAGAGAGGATAGAATAGTCTGTGTTTTATTCTAATGTTTGTTGTAGTCATAAAACACGCATCAACAAGTACCAAACACAACAAAAAATTATAGTTTAAAAAATGCATGAATACCAGACCTGCTAGTAAGGTTCCTTGGCGATTGAATGCAATGCATCTAGCCATGCCCTTCCCCAGAAACTCTTCTATCACTTCCAGGAAATCACCCTGAAATGGGTCTGCCCAATACAGAATTAAACAAAATACAATAAAATTAACATCTTCAAGCGATTGTGTTCCAATTCATCAATGCAAAAAGAGGGACATCAATGAGCCTTACCTATTTTTGAGCATGAATTCAACCCCCATACAACATGTCCAATGCAAGAACAATGTCTTGAGCATAGAGGCAATCAAGTTTCTTTTGTTTGAATTATTTGTCATGGAAAAATTTTCCTCTCTAAATTTCCCTCTTTCTAATTCGATATATTATTTTAATTTCCCTCTCTTTCTAATTTTTACTTATGTGAATAATTATTTAGTCATTTATAGCTATGTTTTTTACCCACCATCAAATTAGTCATTTATAGCTATGTTGCAAAACATGACTAGAATTTAATCATTTTTAGCTGTCATGACTAAAAGTTTTAGTCACCTAGTCATTTATTTGCTAAAATTCTACTAGTGTACTCAATTTGTAGCCAGTCACCATGGGAGTACATACTGGTTTAGAGTTTTCCATCCCAAACTTCTTTAACAACTCTTTCAAATACTTAGACTGAGATATGAAGATTCCTTTATCTAATTGATTGATTGTAGACCCAGAAAGAAATTCATTTCACCAAACATAGACATCTCAAACTCCTTTTGTATTTCACCAACAAATTTCATACACGCCTTCATTTCCTCCAAAGATGATATCATCAACAAAGTTTTCAACAATCAAAATTTGATCACCATCAATCTTGAAATAGAGATTACTATCAGTAGTACCTTTACTGAATCCTAACTACAATAAGTACTTATCCAACCTTGCATACCAGGCCCTAGAAGCTTGCTTGAGTCCATACAATGCTTTCTTCAACCTACATACCATATCACCTTGATTTGATAGCTGGTATCCTTACGGTTGCTCTATGTAGACTTCCTCTTCTAACTCACCATTCAGGAATGCAGACTTCACATCTATTTGATACACTTTGAAATCTTTGTGAGCTACAAATGCTAGAAACATTTTGATTGCTTCAATCTGAGCTACTGGAGAAAAAGTCTCTTCAAAATCTATCCCTTCAATTTGAGAATATCCTTTGCACACAAGTCTTTCTTTATTCCTTACAACTTCTCCATTTTCATTCAGCTTATTCCTGAAAACCCATTTGGTTCCAATAATTTTTTTCAGCAGGTCTAGGAACTAATTCCCAAGTTTCATTCTTCTCTATCTGCATTAGTTCTTCCTCCATTGCCTTTACCCAATTTTCATCATTGCAGGCCTCATTCACAATTTCTGGTTCAACTGTAGAGAGCAAACAGTAGTTCACTCATTCTTCTGCAACTCTTTTCCTTGTCAGTACTCCTTTTTCTTTGTCTCCAATAATTTGATCTTCAGATTGATTGATTCTTACATACCTGGGGGTCTTAGCAATTTCTGGATCCTTTTCTTCTTCATCTTGACTGTCTTCTTGTTCAACTTTTTCTTCATAAGTTATAGTAGCAGGCTCATTTGACTCATAGCCACTCTGAACTGATGTTTTTCCTTTGCCTTCAACCACCTTCATATTTGCACTCTCAACAATCTTTTTCAACCTTTTGTTGTAGCACCAATAGGCCTTACTCTTGGTAGAAAATCCAAGGAAGATTCCTTCATCACATCTTGCATCAAATTTCCCTAGGTCTTCATCTCTTCTAATATAGAATTTTCTTCCAAAGACTTTGAAGTATCTTACTGTTGGAATTCTTCCATACCACAATTCATAGGGGCTTTTAGTACCATTACATTTCACTTGAACTTTGTTTTGAATGTAGACACCAGTGTGTATAGATTCTTTCTAGAAAACTTCCAGCAGGCCTCCTTCCTTCATCATTGTTCTGGCAGCCTCTTGAACTGTCGTGTTCTTCCTTTCCACAACTCCATTTTGCTAAGGAGTCCTAGGTGCAGACAACTGTCTCTTTATTTGTTTCTCTTCATAGAAAATGTTGAATTCATTTGATGTGAACTCACCTCCTCTATTAGACCTCAAGCATTTGATTTTCAATTCTATTTCATAAATTCAACCATTGCCTTGAAGGATTTAAACTTCTCTAGGGCTTTAGATTTGTCTCTTAGAAAAGTAACCCAAGTCTTTCTAGAATAATCATCAATAAGCAACATGAAGTACCTGTCACATTGTAGACTTCTTATCCTTATAGGACCACATAGACCTGTATCTAGATCCAGCAAACCGACAGAAAATTGCTTTTTACTCTTGAAACTTGTTCTTGTCTGCTTCCCCAACTGACATTCCTTGCAAATAGTATTGGTGGTAAATCTCTTACAGTTTGACCTAAATGTATCATTACCAGATTATCAAAATTTATATGACACAACCTTCTATGCCACAACCAACTCTCATCTGCTTGGGCTAATAAGCAGTAATCATTAGTTCCTCTTAATTGATAGATGTTACCTCTGGTCTTCTTACTGGTAACAATCATAGTTTTAGAGCTTTCCATGATCTTGCATCCATTGTCTTTGAATCTCAGATCATAACCTTTGTCACACATCTGACTAACACTCAAAAGATTGTGCTTCAAGCCCTTCACATATAGGATATTGTTAGTATTATGCTTTCCATCAAATGAAATAGATCCTTTTCCACAAATCTTACTAACTGCATTGTCTCCAAACCTAACCAGTCCTCCATCATATTTTTCTAAACTTACAAACTTACTTTTGTCACCGGTCATGTGATGTGAGCATCCACTATCAATAATCCATTCATCCTTGTCTTTCTCAACCTGATCAACCAAAGCACTTTCTTCCATTGATTTTTCTTTCTTCACATAGCTAGCAAGATTAGTAGACATAGTGATGCAGAGCCACACAGCAAAAGCTTACAAACAAGGTGAAAAACCCATTAAACCCACCAAATAGCTAATACCTGTCAACATCATCATATTTTCTCTGCCGACCAATATCATCTTACAGTTTAACCCTCAACCTTTCGCCTATCAACAACATCATCATATTCGGTGAACACAATTATCCTCTTGATGATCACTATTCATCTTGCTGCCAAACTCTATCTGCAGCATCATGATGTTCGACATCATCTGCACCTTTTATCAGTAGGATATAAAATATCAGGTTCCTCCCATATATCCTGATGATGACAACCTCATGCACATCTCCTCTGATGCTTACGTCACCCCGATATTCAACCCACTTACACAACCAACATCAGGATATAACTTATTAGGTCATATTGAAACATCCTGATGACGATACTCAACTTTATGCACACGACGAATATTCTATCAAATATTCCTTCCACGATCCACTGATCTCCTCGATGTCCTCCGCCTATGCCAAAACACTTATCATCGATAGGATAAACCTTTATCAGGTGATATTTGGAATGTCCTGATGATGATGACATCACATGTACTGTTACTTCCTCTGATGTCGATGTCACCCGGATATAAGACTCATTTATATACTTCGCAGCATGATATAAATTATCGGGTTATAATGAAATATCCTGATGATGATCCTGAGATCTATGTGATCCTCGGCTACCCAATGTTCAAACAAAAAGATGATCCTCCTCCTTTCTTTGGCAAATGTGACTTTGACTCGCCATTGACCCATTTGATTGTACCTTCACCTGCATGTATGCTCCAACATACAACAACGATATGCGGATGATGGATACACACGAAATGATGATACTGAAGATGATATATATAGGAAATATATATCCAAACTATTTTATCCTGATGCCTTCAAAACAGGCATTCTCCATAAGTTTCAAGACCCAATCCAGATAGTGATATGCGCATAGATGCAAATGTGATATACACAGTCTGTAATGTCACATGCGAATGTTGTATATCTGTCAAATGTATATTTTTTGACAAAACTCTCAGAACTTCACAATTTCACATAGAAAGCATGTCGATCGGGCCGGATCATTTCCTGAGCAATTCAAGCTTAGAATTTATCCTTCTAAACCCTAGCACATGAGGATGCTAGGATAACTCACAGCATGCTACCAATCGATCCCACAAACATGAAATGCATAAACAGAGAAACAAAAATGTAAACTAAACTATGATACATGCCCATTCCACTGATTTAGAGAATCAACCAGTGGAATGGTTGGATGAATCCATTTGCCTATAGCCAAAAACGAATCAATACACAGATAGCTTGTAAACCAGACAAATGAAGCCAATGGGATCTCTTACTTTCAAATTAGAATTGCATACAGATCTCACAGTCCCACTGTGTTACAATGCTCTATTCAATCTCCAAAAACATAATACCTCAATGAACTATCAATTGTATCTACTGTATCTACTGTCTAAAACCAACTGATATAGGGCATAAATAGTAACTCCTCACGAGTACTACCAACTCGATTCCCAGTGGCTGGGAGGAAACATCTAAGACAACTGGCATAACAAACTTCTAACTACTAGCACATCCTCCTAGATCGATCTAAAACATAAGACAACTAAGACAACCAGCATAACAAACTTCTAACTACCAGCACATCCTCCTAGATCGATCTAAAACATAAGAATTGGTCCAATGGACCTTATTACATCAAGAAGTCAAACATACTATAAATAGACTTATGTTCCATTTTGCAGGGGTGCTCTTGCACCATACTCCCCAGAAGAAGAAATCTCAAGTCCACTTGAGATGAGAGTATGTAGATCTGCACCATGTTTCTGGATCTGCTCTTCAATCATCCACACTGCTTCTGAATCAGGTTTTCCCTGCCAAGACACCAAATACTCCAAATAGTTTTTGTTCTGTGTCTTCTTGATCACTCTTGTGTCCAAAACCTTTTGCAACTGTGATGGAGCATGTTTTGGAATGTCATCAGCTGCAGGATCTTGTAGGAGTTCCTGGCCTTCATCTAGATTATGCTTGTATGGAGTTAAATCACATACATTGAATATAGGTGATAAACCAAGATCTGGAGGGAGTTGTATCTCATAAGCATTCTGTCCATGCTTTCTCAAAATCTGACATGGTCCAATCTTCCTCTGCATGAGTTTAGTATATTTTCCCTTAGGAAGTCTTTCCTTCTTCAAATGAACCCATACTAAATCTCCAACATCAAACTGGACATCCTTCTTCTTTTTATCAGCATATTCTTTATACTTCAAGGTAGATTGCTATAGCTGGGTCTTTACTTGATCATGAACCTCTTTTATAGCTTCTGCAAAAGCTTCTCCCTCTACACTAACAGGGTCTTCTGCAAGTAGATCTCTTAATTCCAAAATTCCTATTGGATGCATACCATACACTATCTGAAAAGGTGATTTCCCTGTACTCCTATTGACAGTATCATTATAGGAAAATTTGGCCTAAGATAGGATATTATCCCACTTTTCTCCATGTTGTTTTGTCAAACATTTGACAAATTCCCTAAGGAATGATTTACTACTTCAGTTTGTCCATCCGTTTGAGGATGATATGCGGATGAAAAAGACAAATTTGTGCCCAGTTTCTTCCAAAGGGTTCTCCAGAAATGACCAATAAACTTCACATCCCTATCTGACACTATGCTCAATGGTAACCCATGGATTCTGACTATTTCCTTGAAAAACAAATCTGCAATATATGAAGCATCAGCAGTGATTTTGCATGGCAAGAAATGTGCCATTTTGCTGAATCTGTCCACTACAACAAAAACACTGTCAAATCCTTTCCTTGTCCTTGGTAAACCCAAGACAAAATCCATACTTATGTTTTCCCATGGTCTGGAAGGAATGGGTAAAGGCTAATATAAACCCACATTAGTTGATCTTCCTTTTGCTTTCTGACATATCACACATGTCTCTACAAACTTTTTGACATCTGATTGTAACTTAGGCCAATAGTAATGTCTTCTAACAAGATCAAGAGTCTTATCCAAACCAAAATGACCTGCCATAGCTCCACAATGTTTCTCTTTAATGATGTTCAACCTCATAGAACACCTTGGAATACACAACTGTCCACCTTTGAATAGCAATCCATCCTGGATCAGAAATTCAGAGAACTCAACATGATATTTATCTCCAAAAGAAGTACATACCTGATATATCTCTCCAAAATCTTCATCAGCATCATACATGGTCTTCAATGAATCAATTCCAACACTTTCTAACTGAATCTGGTTGACTGTTAGAGCTCTCCTACTCAAGGCATCTGCTACCTTATTCTTGACTCCTTTCTTATCCTTCAATGTGAAAGTAAATGCTTGTAAAGTTTCTACACATTTCATGTGTCTGTGGTTCAGCTTTTCCTGGCTGTTGATAAAATTTAAAGCCTGATTATCTATGAATACTATGAATTCTTTTGGCATCAAGTAATGCCTCCATTTCTTGAGTGACTAGATTAAAGCATACATTTCCAAATCATATGATGAATACCTCTTTTTAGCATCATTGAGCTTCTCACTGAAAAATGCAATTGGCCTTCCTTCTTGGCTGAGTACTGCTCCAATGGCCATGTGACTGGCATCACATTCTACCTGAAAGATCTTGTTAAAGTCTAGAAGTGCAAGGACTAGCTGCTGTGCCACCTTCTTCTTCAATGTTTCAAAAGAATCATCTGCTTCCTTAGTCCAAGCAAATCTGCACTTCTGTCCTCCTTTTATAGTATCAATCATGGGTGCACAAATATGACAAAACCCTCTTATAAACTTTCTATAGAAGGTTGCTAGCCCATGGAAACTTCTGACATCATTCATAGTCCTTGGAGTTGGCCAAGACAATATGGCACTTACCTTCTCCTTATCCATTTGCAGCTTTCCTTGTGAAATGACAAAACCCAAATATGTGATCTCCTCTTGCATGAACAAACACTTGTCCAAATTTATCATCATCTGCTCTTCATGTAACCTCTTGAGAACCAAGTCTATATGTCTGAGATGTTCTTCCTTTGTGTTGCTGATAATCAGAATGTCATCTAGATATACTTTGACAAACTTTCCCATGAATTCTCTCAAAACCTCATTCATCAATCTCATAAAAGTACTAGGTGCATTAGACAAACCAAAAGGCATAACTTTCCACTCATACAACCCTTCATTGGTTTTGAATGCTATTTTCCATTCATCCCTTGGCCTAATCCTGATCTGATGATAACCACTCTTCAAATCTATTTGTGTAAAATGCTTAGCACCTCCCAAACAGTCAAGTAAATCCTCTATCCTAGGAATTGGAAACCTATACCTGATTGTGATCTTAATAATAGCTCTGGAATCTGTGCAAAGCCTCCAAGTGCCTTTTTTCATTGGTGCTAGGATAGTTGGTACTGCACATGGACTTAAACTTTTACCACTCAGACCTGTGTCTAACAAGTCCTCAATTTGTCTTGCTACTTCTGTATTCTGTTCTAGAGTTAGCTTATATGCTGCCTTGTTTGGAAGTGTAGATCCTGGGATTAGATCTATGCAATGGCTGATATCCCTTACAAGTGGTAGGGATCTTAGCATTCCATCAGAAATGATACATTTATACTTATCCAATAGCTCTTGGACAGTTGGGTCTATGAACCTCTGCTTCTTCTCTTTCTTGACTTCTTGCTATTGTTCTTTATTCACTGTCAGACATGGAATTAGGGCATATGCAACTGCACCTTCTGCTGCTACTTCTTTCATGAACTATTTTTCTTCCATCATCATTACCTTCATCTCTTTTCCTTTTGATTTCTCCTCCTCTATCAATGGTAGTAACTCTGTCACCTCACCATCCTTGGTGATTGTGTAGGTGTTTCTTACACCATCATGGCGTGCCTTCAAGTCATACTGCCATGGTCTACCAAGTAAAAGATTGCAAGCGTCCATCTTGGTAATTTCAAACAACCTATCTTTATATGCTCCAATCTGAAATTCTACCCAAGCCTGTTCTTCTACAACCGTCTGCTGACCTTGGGTAAGCCATGAGACCTTATATGGGGATGGGTGAGGGGTAAGTGCAGGAAGATGGAGGGCCAAAAAGGTGTCTTAAGTGGCCACTTTTTTTCTGAAATCAGGAAATACTAGCCTTGGATGAGAAATTGAGCATAGTTACACTCAAAATTTGGAGATACGACCAAAACAATGTTCGTATGCTCCGAGTCTACTTTCTAAACTACTATTTTGTTTTGAAAATGGCATAGATTAAGGGGTTCAAAAGAGGGAGCCATAGAAATTGGTGTTGTTTTTGTCAAAAAAATAACATAGCATGTTTTGTGGCTCCCTCAAAAGGTCAACTTTTTTTTGGTATTTTTAAAATTGCTTCAGTGAGAAATTAGCTAATAGTATGTAGTTTATGCCCCATTTTTCTGATAATTTTTTGATGAATATTTGATTTTTTACTAATTTTCAAAGTGGACACATCCTAAAAAATAGAATTTTGGCCATGCTACCCCTATAAATTTTGAAAACTAATTGAAAATATTTTTTTATTTTTTTAATATTTGTAGAATGGAGTCTAGTTTTTAAATATGTAATTTTTTTGAAATTTGAATGAATAGTTAATTTACAATGAAAAAAAGACCAAACAGTGGTTTTTGCCTAAAAACAAACACACAAACAAAAGAAATTAAAGATGAAAGGCTTAACATTGTTAAAATGTGAAAAAAATCACATCGTCAAATAGCTAAAAGAAAGCCTAACATTACCCAAGTGTTCGATTTGTTTGACCTTAAAACACGTGCAAATCTAAGGGTTAGCACGAACGAAATTATGTGAAATTTTGAAGAATATAGAAAAACACATCTGTGACTGTTCATAAGGCACTCCAAGCCTTTGGGTTGGAAATCCAAAGCAAATTGCAAGCCCAAGGCTTGGGATTCCCAAAGCAAGACATAACGCGAGCGTGTTATAACACGCTCGCGTTATGTTTTGCTTTGCATTTTTCCTTTCCCGCAAGTCTGTTGTTTGTCATGTTTGACATAACGTGAGCGCGTTATAACACGCTCGCGTCATGTTCCCCTTAATTTTTTTTACGTTCAAGGCTATTAATCAGGAGGGTTAAGGGATAAGGGATAGGGTTGGAGGATTTAGGGATAAGGGATTAGCGTTTAAGGTATAGTATCAAGCCCGTTGAGGGTCTAGGAATAGGGATAGCGTTTAGGGTTTAGGGATGAGGGATTAGAGTTGAGGGATGACAGATTAGGGTTGAGGGTTTAGGGTTTAGGGTTTAGGGATAGGGTTGAGGGTTGAGGGATCAGAGTTAAGGGTTGAGGGATTAGGGTTTGACATTGAGGGTTGAGGGTTGAGGTTCAAGGGTCAAGGGTTTAGAGATAGGGTTTAGGGTCGAGGGATTAGGGTTAAAGTAGAGTGTGGAGGGTGTAAGGATTAGGGATAGGGTTGGAGGGTTTAGGGATAAGGGATTAGGGTTTGAGGTATAGTATCGAGTCTATTGAGGGTTTAGGAATAGGGATAGCATTTAGGGTTTAGGGATGAGGGATTAGAGTTGAGGGATGATGGATTAGTGTTGAGGGTTGAGGGATTAGGGTTTAGGGATAAGGTTTAGGGTTGAGGGTTGAGGGATTAGGGTTTAAGGTATAGTGTTGAGGGTTGAGGGTTTAGGATTAGGGTTTAGGGTTGACAGATTAGCATTTAATGTCGAGGTTAGGGTTAGAGTGTTGAGGGTAGAGAGATTAGGGATAGGGTTTAGGGTTGAAGGTTTAAGGATTGAGGGTTGAGGCTTTAGGGATGAGGGTTTAAGGGTTAAGATATAGTGTCAAGTGTTGAGGGTGTAGGGATAGGGTTTAAGTTTTAAGGGTTAAGGGTTGAGGGATAGGGATTAGGGTTTAAGGTATAGTGTTGAGGGTTGATGGTTTAGGAATAGGGTTTAGGTTTGAGGGATTAGGGTTTAGGGTTGATGAATTAGGGTTTAATGTTGAGAGTTGAGGGTTGAGGGTTGAGGGTTGAGGTTGAGGGATAGGGTTAATGGTCAAGGGATTAGGGTTAAATACGAGTGTCGAGGGTAGAGGGATTAGGGTTTAAGGTATAGTATCGAGCCTGTTGAGGGTCTAGGAATAGGGATAGCGTTTAGGGTTTAGGGATGAGGGATTAGAGTTGAGGGATGACAGATGACATATTAGGGTTGAGGGTTGAGGGATTAGGGTTTAGGGACAAGGTTTAGGGTTAGGGTTGAGGGATTAGGGTTTGAGGTATAGTGTTGAGGGTTTAGGGATAGGGTTTAGGGTTGAGGGATTAGAGTGAAGGGTTGAGGGATTAGAATTTGATGTTGAGGGTTGAGGGTTTAGGGGTAGGGTTTAGGGTTGAGGGATTAGAGTGAAGGGTTGAGGGATTAGGATTTGACGTTGAGGGTTGAGGGTTTAGGGATAGGGTTGAGGGTTAAGGGATTAGAGTGAAGGGTTGAGGGATTAGGATTTGACGTTGATGGTTGAGGGTCGAGGGATCAGAGTTAAGGGTTGAGGGATTAGGGTTTGATGTTGAGGGTTGAGGGCATTTTCTATTAAGAACTTGATTATGAGGGCTTGCCCCTTCATTGTTATGCCTATCATATGGCGGAGCATCTAGCAAGCTCTTGCAGGAAAGAGATGTGATCAATGCAAAGGATGTGATGAATCTATAGCAGGACAAAACATGAGCGCGTTATAACGCACTCGCGTTTTGTCTTTGTATTGAAACGGTAAAAAAGTGGTTACCCCTGTGATCCAGGCCCACATGCTCTATTTTCTTACTGATTTTGTGCGTGCTCCAACAAACAAGAAGTGATTTCATGCTATTGGGAAGTTCACATGCACATTTGACACATTGTACCACCTTTACATGATCTTTCCACCACCTTTTCTGCTTTGCCAACTTGAGAAGGAGGAAATAACATAGTTTTCACACCAAGTTTGATATATATCTATTCAAGTTTTAATTTTTATAGTGTTGCAATGTTAATTATGATTTAATTTTAGGAATTTAACATTATAGATTGGTTAATAGTATTGTTGTTAGTAATGATATTTGAGTGTTATTGAATTTAACATTGAAAAGGAAGCAAGTGGTGAAAAACTCAAATTGTTGAGGAGTTTGATGCAAGAAGATAAAAACACTACATAATTGGGTACTCTCTCCATTCAAATCTTCATTTTTTAGGTATGTCAAGTCTTTACATGCATGTTCTTGTTGGTCATGATGTTAGTCATAAACAAGCATAGAATAAATGTACACATTAACCTTTATTCATCTTGAAAGATATGATGAATTCAGAGAATTCATCATCCCAAGTCTCCAGTGATTAGGTCTTAATCTTCTGACTTTACTCAGAGGTTGATGTGCATTGCTATTTCCATTTTGGGGCCTTACATAAAGTTCATCATCATGACGTTATTTCTGCAAAGATGCTTCACAGAGAGGTCATTTTACACAGTTATTTGATTCAATGATACAATTATACTCAAATATTTGCATGATATTTATTAGTAATGCATGCTTTAGCTTCAAATATGCTAAATATTTCCACTTATCTATGAGATGTCCACATATCTGTATTATTTGCTTTAGATGTTCAGTTATTTGCAATTACGATAGTGAAATGTTCTAAAATTTAAAGAAATTAAAAGCAATGCTTCAAATGAAAGATGAATCTTCAGCTATTGAACCACATGGATATCAGATACAGTCATGAGGAGAAGAAAACCAAACCATATGTTCACCAGGACATTCCACAGCTAGATACAGTAGGTGCTAACTTCAAAGGAATTGTATGAAAACAATGTATGTAAGTAGACATGCACTCCCAAGGACGCAACAAATCACCACATAAATCTAGAATTCATACACTAATTACTCAAGATTTACTATGAACTGCAACCAAAACAGTCTTCTCATTCACTAAGTACGCAAAAATATAAATGTATACAAAAAGCTTTGAAATGAGCCCTGAGTATTTCAGTAGACAAATTTCAATTAAGTTTCAAATGTTCAAAATGAAGCATTCCTGTACCTTTTATAGAATAAGGTGAGGAATCCATTACAAAAAGATCAGCGATCCTGATTCATCTATGCGTATCCACAATCAATATTTCCTTTGACTACGTCAACCTTTACAAAATGGCAATAGTTGCCAGCTGGCAACTATCTAAAAAACTTATTTTCACTAAGTATCTAATGCTAATATTCACTCTATGATGCATCATCATCTACTTTATCAGAGTCATGCTCCTCATCACCAGGTGCATCACTTCCTGAACTTTCATTATCATGATGATGATGAACCCTCATATGAGGTTGCATGATGCTCTGGACCTATTCATATAATTGCACAATTTTATCTATTTCCCCGCCATCCTGAGTCTTTTCTTTGATCATGGCGTGTTTGTGTGCCTCGTATTTATGTCTGCTGCTGTCCAGCTTGTTCCTCCTATCTTGCAGCATCTCATTGTACTTCTCCATCTTGACTTTGATTCTTATTATTTTATCTATGGCTTCTTCTATCAAGTGAACAAGTGGATCATCTGCTATTGATTGGAAGTTGCCATGTAAAGCTTTGATGGCAAACTCTTCATCTTGATTTTCAACTTTCCCTTCCACTTTTCCTTCTAATGTTTCTAATATTTCTGCCTCAACAGACATTAAATCATGCAACTTCATGCTGATATCTCTCAGTTTATTATTGCATCTTCTGAGTACTCCACATTCAAATTGAATATCCTTATACCATATGTCAATCAACAAGGTAGTATTATTGTTTAGTACCTGTTTATTGATGAGTAGCTGAGGATTTATCCTCCTTATTTCTCCCAAGATATTTAATACTTTTTCCAGTTGGTAAGACCTTTTTCCTGTCTGCATCTGCAATTTGTCTACTTTGGCCCTGGAATCGCTGAGAGTATTCCACCTTTTTAAAGAAGCCTTTACTACTTCCTCTGCATCACCCAATATGGATGACATCCATCTCCTTAGTACAGATGCCTCATGTTTCATGAGGTCTAATTTATTCACCTCCTCTTGAGAAATGGCAGTCAATGGGACTGCATGCTCAGTTGAAGTATCTTCAGTATTGGTTAGCCTCCTTATGTAGGCATGCAACTGAGCAATGTGCTCTTTGTGTTGCTTATTTTTCTCCTTCTCTCTTTTCACCTTTTGAATTAAAGAATCAATAATATCTTTGCCCTCTTGACCCTCTTGGTCTTCATTGGCAAATCCTAAGTCCACTGTGCTGATTTGGAATTCATCTAAGGTAATTTTACCTTTTTCTTTCTCCACAATAGGTACTACAATCTGTGCGGTCTTCCTCCCAGTTGTTGGATCTCTTTTGATGGATGAAGTCATTCTAGCCTTCCTCTTAGGTTTTATTATATTCTCAGAGAATAGGGTGGAGACATCAAATTCTTGAATTTTAAATTCTTCTCCTACATTTACCTCTTTCTCCAACCACGGAGGTACCTGATCATGTTTTTCTGCATCATCATGATGCTCACCCGTGTCTCCTATTTTCGTCAGCAGATGTGATGGAGAAGGTGATTTCCTTAATTCTTCTTCATGATGCTCGCTTTGACGTTGATCCTGTGGCACATCCTCCTGTTGAGGAACTTCTTTCTCCAGAGGAGCATCTTCCTGAGGTGGAGGATCTTGTGATGTATCCATATGCTGATCATGATGATCATGATCCTTTTCTGTCATTACCTCATCCTCTTTTGGCTTTTCCTCCTGCTAAAGAACACTCTCAGTTGTGGATAATTGAGAAGTCTCTTTAGGTACTGGTTCTGTAATCACAATTTATTCTGCACCTATGCCACTTATTTCTTGAACCTTGGCAGCAGGATCTTCTACCACATCTTTCTCCTCAGCCTTCCTTTCCTAAACCTCTACTACAGCAGGTTCCGCAGATGCATCTTGTGTGCTTGGTTGGCTTTCTTCTAAAGCATGGCTTTCTGATTCTGCCATCTTCACTTCTTCTGCAGATTGCCCTTTGTCAGGTGATCCTATTAGATGTTCGGGATTTACATCTTGTTGCTTTGTTATGTCTATCACTGCAGGATTTGTCACCTCTGCAATCAGTGTATCTAGCCCCATTTTTTGGGCTATCTATTTTGGGCTCTTTTCTATCTTGGTCTCCACTTGCTTCAGCTCCTCCAATATTGTTTGAACTGTTGGAGTTTTATGAGGGGTCATTTGCATACCTGCGGCAAGGGTTTCCATCTTTTGTGAAGATACCTCCTTCACAACCTCATCATCAGACAAATTTATTGTCTCATCTAGCGAGATATGACCTTCTTCTTGTGTCTGAGAGGTTTCTTTCATCTGTTCTTTTGCAAGTTTAGTTTTGAACTTGACGATGGTAGGAAGTGGAACATTGTGCTGAAGTTCCCTATGTACTTCACTACTTGCCCCTTGTAACAATGCAGGGGATTGCTTTATTTCACCCCTCATGGAGGTTCTCAGTTTCTTAGGTGGGGTAGACGCCACCACCTGTGGAGCTCTTCTTTTTCTTTTTATTATCAAAGGAGCCTCCTCTTCTTCAGGCTCTTCCTCCACGAGGATATCCTCTTCATCATGTTTTCTTGAGGATTGACCCTCTTCTAGGGTCCCAGTAATTCCAGCCTCTGCTGTCTTACTCTTCTTGGACTTTCCTTTCCTTGTCCTTGGAGGGGATGGTGATCCTGATCCTGATGCTACTGCCTCCTCAGCTACAAATACTACCCTTTCAATAATAACCCCTTTGGGTTCATTAACTACTTTCTTGCCCCTTGGGGGTCTTTTGCTTTGTTGTTGTGGTGGAGGGAGTCTATCTCCCTTAGACTTTCTCTTCTCATTTAGGAAGTCATCATACTCCCCATCGAGAATATCCTGCCCCTTCTTCTTGTTGTCCACCGTAATGGCAACACCCTTCTTCTTCAATGCCCTTATCTGTTCATCAACCTAGGCTTGGGTTAGTTGTATGGTTCTTGCAATGAAGGGGTCCAAGGATACATCCTCCTGTATGGTGAGGTCAGGTGCAGAGATGGTATCATTATATATTTTTTTCTGCTCATACTCATCTATAATTACCCTACCATCATCTTTATTCAATTGTTGGGGAATGGGGATGCAATCAAAGGTTCTAATTTGATTCAAAGTTAGCCTTTGATATCTTCTTCTTCTTGCTTCTGCTTCATCTTCATAGTTGCCCAGAAGTCTTCTAGGTGCCTCTGATGAATAGGCTTTCCTATTATTTCTGCATCCTGCCATAAGGATCATATGGTCTTGTCAGTGGAAAAGGCTGCAGTTTCATTTTATTTAGGGTGACCATCACCTTCTTTATATTCTCTGAATCAGGGCACATGTACCAGCCAATGGTGACTGGAAACAAGATTGGTGGCAACTTCTTTGCATCTTTGTATGTTTTTATTATTGTGGAGCTCTGCCTAATGAACTCCATCAGTATCACTGCATCTGTGGGATACCTTGGCAGCATGAGGGGACTTCCTTCAAAACCCTCAATCCTTATGTAGGAAAAGGTGGCAAACTGAATATACTAGGCTCCATGCCTGTAAATTATTTCTTAAGCTTCCATGCTCAATCTCTTTGTTCTGTCCTCCTCCATGGTCCTCACCAGATGCATAGAAAATGCATCATTGACCAGTTTGTAGTCTTGGAGGTAATTGGCTCTTTGCAGCTGGGGATGATGATCCTAGATATGCACAGCATTGATAGTTCTTGTGACTTTCCCATCTGTAACCAGTGCATCAAATGTGCCTTTATAATCATAGGAGTAAATAATGTATGATGTCATATAGAACACACAATTCGAACCTCCTAGGTTCATCAGCTGCTCATGCAGAGCATCACTTATTAGCTAGCCCCACAGTGGCTTGATATCTGAATACAAACACATCATTATTACACCATACATCCAGTCCCTAAAACTACCAGCATCAGGCTGGCCTGTTACTCTATTCAGTAGTGCAATCATGTATTGATATTCATCAGCAAAATCATATTTGAATAGATGCACAGGAAGTTTGGCTGCTGCAGGATATGTATTGTTTTTAGCCCTCCATTGATACATATTCTTCCTGGCTGATTTCTTGTTGTTTTCATATTCTTTCTCTGACTTCTTCAGGTCCACACTTTTAACCTTGCTACCCAATGGTAATCCAAATGTCTTGGAAAGACCCTTGATGGATATGTCAGCATATATCCTCCCATGCTTCATCACCTGCCTGGTCTCTAGATTGTAGTTCCTGGCACACTTGATAACCAGTTCCGGAGATTCCATGGAGTACAAAAAATCGGCGGCATTTCACATCCTAGAAATGAAAACTGCATCTAGCACAGGACTCTTGTTATTCTCATCGTTCAACCTAGCTAACCATGCCTCCAAATTAGTACTCCCCTGATGGGTATCTATAATTGCACCATATTTAAATAGGACGCCCCTTTGGGAGGAGAACATAGGCCTTTCAAATTCTGCTTGACACTTAACTAACCTCCTGTCAGCCATGGGTACCTGTAATTAACAAAATCTTGTCTTACAATGGGTATACACATGCATGCATATTACAATTAACTTTAGTAATCATCATGCCTACTATATATGTTCAACATTACTTAATCATATGGATGCATAAACCAGAACTTCAGATTAACCACCCATACCTGATATTTACAGAAACAACAGGACGAGGGTTTTATTTACTTACCTGGATATGCAAATTTCCTTTTATACCAGTGGACTTCTGACAACGCTCTTAATTCAACTGATGATCATGCACTTCCTTCTGCCTGTGAGCTCAATTCTTGCAACTATCGCCTGTATGAGGATATGGAGGCAAGTGCTTGTAAAAATAATTTATCGCAAGGTAACTTTGAAATGATGATGAATTTACCCTTTTAACGATGCACTTAGGGTAAAATTAGGGCAACCCTGACAGATTGGATTTCACTCATTGATTATCCGCGTGGAAACGCAGGATCTCGCTAAGTGTTTCATCGGGTTTCATGGTCGGCGGGAACCACCTACCATGTCTGCGTGCATTAAATGTTAATGGCGGCAACGGGAGTGGGGTGATATTCGCAAGACAGGATGATATTCAAAAATATCGGGTTGAGTTTAATATGATCATCCTCCTTGAGAGGAAAAACCTATCGTTGACAAGATCAGGTGACGAACGCACCCTTTGGTTATGTTTAGCATATCAGGAGGATATCTTGATATATCGGGTGATGTTTCAAAGATGATGATGACTAGACAAACTATACTATCTCTCCTTCGAAATATTAGGATGACGTCACCCTGATATTCACTCAGTGTATCGGCAAGGCATCATGACGTCATCGTCATGTTATGGGAACAGGATCATGTTGATGAAATATCCTGTTGAGAGGTAAATGTGATGATGATGTCATCATATCGCTTCTTCGTTTATTGGACTTGAATGACATCATCAGGATATTGGCTTAGGGGGATATTTCACAGCAGGAGGATATTATGAAATATCAGGTTACTTTGAAAAATATGATCCTCACGAAATGCATATGGCTATTGATGGGTAAAGGTTACTATCACCTAAAATTGACATCCACATATTTGGACCACATGATTTTATTGGGTGATATACTATATTGGGTTGACCTTTTATAAAATGATTGATGTTACGAAATATTGACCCTCCCCCTGGAAATATCAGGTTTGACTCAAACTTTGACCATTCATAACTTTCACATCCTGACGAATATCAGGGTGATGTAAAAGACAAACCTACATGGAATTTAATGCTCTTTCTAAATATGAGGCTTTTGGAATAAAATATGAAATTTGACGAATTAACCTCATGATGATCACTTACCCAGCCTTTTCAATGCAGGATGATCTGCATGACTTATTTTTACCAGACCACCAAAAAGCACAAGACACAAGCCAAAAGTTGGGTCCCTGTTTTGTTAAATCAAAATGGGGCGTGTTGTGTAACCACACAACAGTTCTTTATATTTTCCTTATTTCGGATTGAATTACTTTATCATGCTATATCATACATGTTTAAAATAGACACATTCCTAATCAAGAAAGCAGCCTACAATCTCACATGATGCCATGTATATTTTCTACACTTGGGCTCTTTAATAATTATGTGTAATAAACAAAACTTAACATACCATGATGTCAAATTATACAAGAATAAATCCTTACAACATAAAAAAAATACAATCCCACTATTATCTTGTATTCATTTCTTAGGAACTAATATTGGTCTCTTTATCATGCTACAGACAAATTCTCTGTCATGCTGAGGAAACAATCAAGAATTAAACCAACACAGGAAGAGATAGAAGCTAAGAATGCAAAGAAAGTAGTGGCTATGAGGGAACTTCGTGAGAAGAGGAAATTAGACACGATAAATGAAGACATACCAATTGAAGAGGAACCACAACCATCACAAAGAGATATGGTATTGGCGGCATAAAGAGAACGAATACAAAAACTTTGTGGTACAAGAGATTTGAATACCATAGTTGGAGACATGTCCTCTACCGCAAGTCAACATGTAGGGACACCATCTACCACATCTCAAGTTGAGAGTACATCATCACTCACATGTGATGAAGGAGGTACACCATCGTTCCCACCTCAACCTCAAGGTATGTCATCTATTCCATCTTCGATCGAAGGTATGCCATCTAACCCATCTCATTTAAATATTGATGAAATTCCTAATGTTGAGATGAATTTACCTAACTTGACACCACCTAGAATTTTGCATAGAAAGCCAAAGTATTTGATTGATATTGTTGAAAATATTTTGCAGCCAATGGAAGGTAAGATTCCAAAATGCACTTGTAGAAGATATGCTAATAAGATTTGGAGATTGTTCTTTGAAAAGTTAAATGAGACTGCAAGATGTCAACTATTCATTGAAATGATGCGAAGTATAAAGTATAGGTCTATCATGAAGATTCTTGGGTTGAGAACATCAGAGGCTTCAAGTGAAAAATCTATTGTCAAGAATCTAATGAGTGCGTATGAGAGTGTGGGTAACACCTCACGCACAAAAGATAGTAATGCAACACGGCGTGTGATTACATCGACTATAGTAAGTAGTCAAACGAGGAAAGCTCGTCTCATTAGAAAGACAAGTCAAGAATTGAGAATTAATAGGAAAACTTTATAAAGAGCCGTTGGAAGATGCCAAAGAATTGAGGACACTAATGCCAATGAATTATGGGCGTTCTCGAGGAGACTACCACGAAAAGATAAACTAATTATTGAAGCATTGAGATCACTAATTGAAGACTTTTGGAAGAATTACACAAGGGTATCTCTGAATCAAAGGGATGTGGTAAGAAGGAGAATCGGTAGTTAGAACCATGAGCCACATCCAAAGCATTTTTTGGATGAGACTCAAACATAGTTTTACGGTAAATTTCTAGAGAAGTATCCTCAAATTAAAATTTGTCAAAGATATTTTGAATTGCTAAAACCTTTCTATGTTAAGATAAATCACACATGCACTACTTGTTGTTGTAGATTACATATTAAATTTTCTAACTATTTTGATGCTTATAGGTCTATATGTTTAGATATGCATACTAACAATGATTTGCAGGGTTGTGCCATATGTGCCCCACCAACATCTTCAAGAGACTTCATATCAAGAATTTTATGTGAAAGAGAGGAAGGTCAAATATTCTACAAGAAATTATGCTTGGATGGCACATGTCATCGTTGCGGTGGCTTGCAACATTTGCCAATATGTGAACATATGGAAATAACACATGCGGTTGGAAATGAATTAGTAGAGTTTGGCAAGTATAAAACAGTGGCATACAATACAAAAGATGGTAAAGAAGCAAAGAGGTGTGAATTAGTTATTGAAAAGATTCCAGTGTATCAGTTTATGCCTATATTTCGTGACATCATAGTGTATGAGTATGCAAGACATGCCCATAGAGCTCGATGGTTGGACTTGCAATTCAAGTTATGCAAGGACACATTTCCAGTTGGTAGCATTGTTTTAGTCATTGACTTTGCAGAGAACTACAGTCTACAGCCACAGCGTGAGGTGCAATCACAATATTACAACTCCACACAGGTTTCTATATTTGTGCACATTGCATTCATTCATGCGAATGATAGTATAGGGGATGACAGAAAGATCATAAGGGAGTATAATTTATATATTAGTGATGATCGCATGCATTCTACGGAGTTCGTGCAAGGTTGCTTTCAGGTGTTCTACAATGATTTGGCTAGAAGGGGCATATCATTCAGTCAGCATATCATATGGTCGGATAACTGTGCGTCACAATTCAAGAACTCACAGAATTTCTATTGGCTGAGTAGGAGGCATAATTTTACAGGTATTCAACATATGTGGAACTTTTGTGAGGCCGGGCATGGAAAGGGGGAGCATGATGGTACAGGAGCATGTATCAAAAGAGCCATAGCACGAGAAGAGTTAAAGTATAAAGATAATGCAAAGTTGACAGATGCAAAATTGATTGTCGAGTGGTGTAATGCTTCCATGGGTCCAGGTAATGAAGGTATGTCTTTAGTTCGTAGATTTTTTTGGTTGATAGATGATACTAACATTGCACCATATGAGGATTGTTGTACACTGACAGGATCAAATGAGATGCACTCTTTCAGAAGCTCAATTGCAGGTTCATGGAGTATCCATACACGAAAGATGTCATGCTTTTGTTCTTCTTGTACAATTCAAGTCTGGGATGAGTATGAGTCAAAGGAGTGGGTTGACGAATGGCAGTTATCTTAGCCCACTTGACACGTATCGACCCCCGACGGCACTGGAACTAACACAGATGGAATTGTCAGTTGACTTTGACCACATATCAGATTTAGTTCAACCAGGTAATATAGGGCACGTATATGCATCTAATTTCATCTAGTTCAACCAAGTAATGTCATCTTACTTTGTACTGTTTTTGTAATGTTGACTAATTTCATCTAATTTGCTACACATATCAATGTAGGGCACGTATATGTAGTTATTGCAGATGAAGATAATGAAGAGGGAACAGATTATTACTTATGTCATTGTGTTGAGGCCAAAAAGAAATTGGAGGCCCCTGTTACAAATGGAGAAAATATCGAATACCCTACAGGCTCAGTGGTTATTACTGAAACATGGCTTAGAAGGTACCCACATAAGAGTGTTAATATTTCACTATTTCAGGACTTTGACACGCATCGGAAGATTCTTCATTACTCAAACCTTGTCGTGGCATCCAATGTTCATTTGATAAAGTATCGGGGTAGAGCTTTGAACAAAATATTGTGGAAGGTGTGTGAGTCTGACCATGAAGCAATACTTGACACAATAAAGAGTAGAACAGACCCGGATGGTTCATTGGATTAATTTGTAAGTATTCACATTGATTTTGTAAAGTTATGTTACATTGAGTTGTAAGTATGCACATTAATTTGTAAGGTTTGTCTTTTTTTTATTTCCTCCTACATTTTTACACATATGTACACATTTTTACATCATCATGTTATGCATTTTTGGTGTCCTGCTCCTGATGCGACCAAACTCATAACTCACCCTACTTCCTCTAGACACCATTTGATGTTCTCTCCAACACTCTAGATCCAGGGCACCTAATCATGATGATGACCTATATACCATTCTCCCAAGGCACTCATAATGAATGAAAAGAAGACCAAGGGCACCCAAGCTTAATAGACTTATTTCTTTCAATTTTGATGATCTAAACTCTTGCAATATGACATCCACTTTCATGCCTTTAGATCTTCATTCACATATAGGGTGCCAAATCAAGTTGAAAAATCTACATAAGGGTGCCAAACTGGATGAAAGGAGACATGAAATGCACCTTAGGACTCCATGCTAAGGTTTGAGCCATTAAAGTCTCTTGATATTAGGCACTCATGATGATGAAACTTAGAGCTTTTTCCTTTCCTATGCGCTCATCTAAGATGTTTGAATGATAAGGAGCACCTCGACCTCTATAATGTACATTGGGCACCAAAATCAAGGTGATTTTAAGTCACTTTGAGTCATTTGGGGTTAGTTTGAGTCTTTGAGTCATGTTGCAAAAAAGTGTCAATGTTGTCAAGTTGCACAAAGCAACTTTTGCATTTTTGGTGTCCTGCTCGTGATGTGACCAAACTGACTATTCCAATGCATCTGGATGGGTACATTTATGCTAGGCATGGTCCTATTTTTCATCCAAACATGTCGAAACAGTCTGAGCTACATTGTACTGATGATATCCCTGAAGAGTCCAAAGTGTAAAAAGGCAACAATCTTTGATGAGATGTTACTCAAAAACCATGTCACTTACAAACATTCTGTCTGAGGCAATGCGATCATGTAAAGTGCCTCTACAATAACCTCTCTCAGTTTTTTATATTTCTGAGGCATTTGCCCATGGCGAAAGGTTTTTTGCTGCCCCAAAAATTGTCAGGAGGCAGTGTAAAGTTGCAAAGGGGTGTAACTTTTGTCCTGCTCCTGATGCGACGAAACTGACTATTCCAATGCATTTGGATGGGTGCATTTACACTAGGCATTGTCCTTTTTTTCACCTAAACATGTAGAAATAGTCTGAGCTACATTGTACCGATGATATCCCTAAAGAGTCCAAAGTGCAAAAATGAAGCAATCTTTGACGAGATGTTACGCAAAAATCGTGTCACTTAGAAACATTATGTCTAAGGCAACACGATCACATAAAGTGCCTCTACAATAACCTTTCTCATTTTTTTATATCTCTAAGGCATTTGCCCGTGGTGAAAGGTTTTCTGCTGCCCCAAAAATCGTCAGAAGGAGGTAGTGTAAAGTTGCAAAGGGGTGTAACTTTCGTCCTGCTCCTGATGCAACCAAACTGACTATTCCAATACGTCTAAATGGGTACATTTACACTAGGCATGGTCTTGTTTTTCACCCAAACATGTCGAAATAGTCTAAGCTACATTGTATTGACGATATCCCTGAAGAGTCTAAAGTGCAAAAAGGTAGCAATCTTTGATGAGATGTTACTCAAAAATCATGTCACTTAGAAATATTTTGTCTGAGGTAACGCGATCACGTAAAGTGCCTCTATAATAACCTCTCTCAATTTTTTATATCTTTGAGGCATTTGCCTGTGGTGAAAAATTTTCTGCTGCCCCAAAAATTGTCAAAAGGAGGCAGTGTAAAGTTGTAAAGGGGTGTAACTTTTGTCCTGCTCCTGATGCAACCAAACTGACTATTCCAACATGTCTGGATGGGTACATTTACTCTAGGCATGGTCCTTTTTTTCACCTAAACATGTCGAAACAGTCCAAGCTACATTGTACCCACGATATCCCTAAAGAGTCCAAAGTGCAAAAATGTAGCAATCTTTGATGAGATGTTACTCGAAAACTGTGTCACTTACAAACATTCTGTTTGAGGTAACACTATCATGTAGAGTGCCTCTACAATAACCTCTCTCAGTGTTTTATATCTCTAAGGCATTTGCCTTTGGTGAAAGGTTTTCTGCTGCCCCAAAAATCATCAAAAGGAGGCAGTGTAAAGTTGCAAAGGGGTGTAACTTTCGTCCTGCTCCTGATGCGACCAAACTGACTATTCCAATGCATTCGAATGGGTACATTTACACTAGGCATGGTCCTATTTTTCATCCAAACAGGTTAAAACAGTCTGAGCTACATTGTACCGATGATATCCCTGAAGAGTCCAAAGTGCAAAAAGGTAGCAATCTTTGATGAGATGTTACTCAAAAATTGTGTCACTTAGAAACATTTCATCTAAGGAAACACGATCATGTAAAGTGCCTCTACAATAACCTCTCTCAGTTTTTTATATCTCTAAGGCATTTGCCTGTGGTGAAAGGTTTTTTGTTGCCCCAAAAATCGTCAGAAGGAGGCAGTGTAAAGTTGCAAAGGGGTGTAACTTTTGTCCTGCTCCTGATGTGACCAAACTGACTGTTCCAACGCATTCGGATGGGTACATTTACACTAGGCATTGTCCTTTTTTTCACCCAAACATGTCAAAACAGTCCGAGCTACATTGTACCGATGATATCCCTAAAGAGTCCAAAGTGCAAAAAGGCAGCAATCTTTGATGAGATGTTACTTGAAAATCATGTCACTTAGAAACATTCTGTCTAAGGCAACACGATCATGTAGAGTGCCTCTACAATAACCTCTCTCAATTTTTTATATCTCTGAGGCATTTGCCCATGGTGAAAGGTTTTCTGCTGCCCCAAAAATCGTCAGAAGGAGGCAGTGTAAAGTTGCAAAGGGGTGTAACTTTCGTCCTGCTCTTGATGCGACCAAACTGACTATTCCAATGCATCCGAATGGGTACATTTACGCTAGGAATGGTCCTTTTTTTCACCCAAACATGTCGAAACAGTCTGAGCTACATTGTACCGACGATATCCCTGAAGAGTCCAAAGTGCAAAAGGGCAGCAATCTTTGACGAGATGTTACTCAAAAACCGTGACACTTACAAACATTCCATCTAAGGCAACGCGATCATGTAGAGTGCCTCTACAATAACCTCTCTCAGTTTTTTATATCTCTGAGACATTTGCCCATGGTGAAAGGTTTTCTGCTGCCCCAAAAATTGTTAGAAGGAGGTAGTGTATTAAGTCAGGATGAAAGCCTATTCACTCTAGGCCCCTGTTGTGACCAAATCACACATTACGTCGGAGAATCCCAAACATGCACCTTGAACAAGTGATGCTACAAGTGGTGAACAAAATGGGCGCCTTAAAGAATTTAGCCATCCAAGACATCTTGCAATTGCCTAAAAGTCTAAAATTTACATAAGTGAGTTAAGGCACCATTTTCCATCTCTAGAGCCTCCTTTGAGCGCCTTAACATGGAGTGAATGTTTTAGTCTATGAAAGATTGTGCCTAAAGAATATAACAACCCCTTGAGTCACTAAGATGAACTAAGTTAACAAAATGAACTTCATTGAAGGAGGTGCACTTGTGCATCTAGACAACTCCAGTTTAGCGCCTGAGAAAAAATATGTTTAGAGACACCCCTCAAATGAACCCTCTAGAACCAATAACCATAGCTCAAGATCCATGACCATCTAACATCTCCTGCTAGAAGATCACATGCACCAATACAGACATCCTTGTCTCAAGAGAACTTGTATCATGCTAATACTCTAATCTAGAATCAAGAGTCCACTAAGACACACTACCAAACACCTCTAAACCAAGGATCAACATCTACAACCACATGAAGATAACCATCTCCTAAAAATAGTAGCCAAGATGTCAAAGCACTCTCACTACAAATAATAATCATAATCCAAGAGTTTTTCCATTACACCCAACCACTATATAAGATCATCCATCACTAGGTGACGAATACACATCACTATCAAAGCTCCCACTGAACCATGATATGAACTACACATGGCATTGTGATAACCATCTCCTAAATGAAGATCACCATGGTCCACACACACTCAACTATAATACTACTAACTCCAAAGTAGAACCAAGATCTCCAATCTAAGAAGATAAACCATCATTACTGTCAAAAGCTCACACTAAACTATGCAACTAAAATATCTATGACATCATGATAAACATGCTACAAGTCCCAATAACCAACTATCCAATCATTCTCATCATCCATCCTCTCATCCCAATGCAACATACCAATGCACAAATGAGCATAGACAAGGAAAAATAACAAACTCTACATCAACAGTGAATCAATCCCGTGGATATAGGCAATATGCATTCAAGTCATCCCACTACAATCAATGAGGTGTGCATCCAAAAAAAATGCATAAATTGTAGATCCCAACCATTGAAAACATGCAAAATCATCATCACATTAGTAACTTCCAAACTGAGATATCAAAGAATATAACTTATAGACTTCACCAAATCAATCATAGATTCAACTTTCCAAACAAGTTTACAAATGAGTAACCATAGTCAAGGAACTAATCAAGCATCTAAGAGATAAGAACAATGTGCTAAAAGTAAACCACAACACCACCTATAATCATGAATCAAACATCATAACCCATACCTATCAACTACAAACATGGTCAAGTCTTGCCAATGCTCAAATGTACCTACATATCCATGACACCATAATTATCATCATTGCTATACCTATGCTCAAATCCCACTGAAAAAAGACTCCTAGTCTCACCATGTATCAACCATGTCCTCAAACCAGAATATTGTTGAGCCCATGGAGATTGATACACCCACTTCAATAGAATAGGCAATTAATGTACCTGATGTGTCTTCATTTAATAAACTAGTAAACATCATTTGCATCCATACTTAAACCAATCTTATTGTTGTGTTTGATATGTCCTCTTTCAAACAACCATTTAACAAAATTTGAGTCCAAACAATAAACATTTACAACCATAAACATCTCAAAGTCCAAAATCCAAACATTCTATCATCCTTAATCATTTCCATCATGGACCCTTGGTTTGAAAAAATCATTATGCAAGATAAAAACCCTATGCCTATTACCTTGTGTGAGGCTCATGCAAAACCCAAAATCACAATCAAAATAGGTCCTCAAACCATGCATCCTTTAAATGAGATCTTTTATCCAAATTAATCAAAAAATCCCTTTGACAATGATGATGATGATAGTATTGTAGATCAAGATGATATCAAGATGACAATAGCATTAACTATGAGATCATTACATGCAAACTTTCCATAAACCTTCATCTCCCACTCATGAACATGCAAGAATATTTCAAACAAGAAATGACTAGCACTAGCTATCATGCCAATCCTAAATACACATCTAATGGTCATCCTTATGGTACCTTTCGTAAGGGAAGAACCACTTTAGACCAAGGTCCTCATATTCAATTCATATCTCCAATCCTAACCGCATGCGAGAACTATTTATCCTATGTATCCTATTCAAATCCTCCATCTCATAATCCTTACATTCCAACTTATCCCATCAATCCAAACCCACTACATCCAAATCATCCTTTTTAGATTTCCTCTAAGGACTTCTAGTGGAGGAAAAATCTCAAACTAGAAATCACAAATTCAATTAGTGTACCTCTCCCAAGCCTATCTAAAAGTCACATAGTACCATGCCTATCCATTAAACACCACAATACAATCAAAATCCTAACAACATGCCCATGATCCAAGATCAAGTGCAATCATGCAAAGATATTATCAATCACAAGCCTATTAAGAATGAACTAAAGTCTTCTAGTACCATACTTTTCCATCAAACACCATCATGTAATCCATGGCCTATCAAGCCTATCAAAGAAAATGCAAACATCCTATGTAATACAATCGAACTTTAAATATTTGAAGTAGCCATCTACAAATATCCATTCAAACGTGGATTTATAATGCAAGTATGGACGCCATCAATAAAAAAGATTTGTATTAACCAAATATCCATATAGGCATACATCAATATCTATCGATATAAGTATAACATATATACAAAATAGCCATATAGGCTTACAAGAATGCCATATAGGCATACAATGTCAACTATGTACAATACAAATATGTCTACAAATGCCATATAGGCATACAACAAAGGAACATAATAAAAAGTCATTCCCCTCTAGTTGGTGAAGAGAATAAATCATGAGTAGCATTTGATCTTCTAGGGGATGGAGACGTGCATGTGGGTGGTCTACTACAAACCCAAGGGCTACTCCTCCTATTTAGGTCTTCCTGCATCTTTACCTGTTACAATAAAAAGTATAGACATTAATATATAGAAATTACATGTTATAAAAAATGAAACATTTAACAAAATAATCACTTACAGCTAACATATAATCTATCTCCTCACTTGCCTCAGTAGCAGGAATAGGCCCTGGTGATGTCATGTCCTATAGAAACCATCCAGATAGAAATTAAACTTCAAATCAATAATCTTTTGATTTTTCAAAAATAGACAACTATAACAATGAATGTAAATTGAAATCTACTAATCTGCCTCATACCCCTGTCAATGCCATGGAGCTATGAATCGCAGAGGCCACACCCTGCTCCATTGCCCTATGAACATGGGGAGGTGTCTCCGCAGCCTGCATCATCTGGAAATAAAATAACATTATTCAATTACGAAAACTATAATAGTGATGCAAATCATGGCTCCTAACATACACACACGTTCATCTAAACATGGAAGTACACACAATAAAGCACACAAATCACATACAAAAATTTAGTAAGTACAATTCATTCATTAAACTATTTATTTTATTACCTCCGTAAAGCTTTGAAGTCCACCACCGCTGGCAGGTGTTGCTGTGAAATCTACAATATTAACCTATTCAACATCCAAAATCAAATATTAGAATACCATTCATATAATGATGCTATTCACATGTAATATTTAAAATTGTTTACTAGTTACATACCTCGATAGTAGATGATCTAGTGAAAAATGCAGGTGGAGAACCACTAAAAACTGCATCGACGCTATGACCCTAAAATTTCATTAAAATCATCAATTTAAATTAGTTAATCTTGTATTTCAAAAATGAAATTTAATAAATTAAATTCAATAAACTTGCTAATATTTACCTAAGTATCAAGGCTGAAAGTCTCACTCAGGAGGGTATCTATCATCACCATCTGCTCAGCTGCAGATGTAGCCTGTGCACCTGCGTCCTGACTATCCATGGGGTCATAACCACAGGCTGACCTGCAAGCCTGGCAAGTATGGGGTGGGACCCTACTCCTCGTACTATCTCCCAACCCACTCTGTGTTGCAGGACCAGCATGCTCTATGATGCTTTGGGTCAAGGCACTAATCGACTAAAGTGTATCGACCTCAACACTCTCCTTCACAATGGAAGGGATAAAAACATGCTCGTGGGCTGGTCTGCTGATTACTCGTCTCACTACCCACTGTGGGTCAAGACGTGCCCCTGGTCTATCTTGTGCTGACCCCCCACCTCTACCCTAGAAGTCCTGCACATCAAAATAGTTTGGCACTTTATTGAGGACAAACTCGCAATAGAGTTTCCTCAAAAAGTATTGCGGGACCTCATTATTATTGCATGGAGGATGGTCAAAAACCATCCACCACCTCTACCTGAAATTATCCCTTATCACTTGGTTGTTGCACCAATGGATAGGGAACCTCTTGCATGTGATGGGTGGAGGTTGATTTGTTTGTGGGTTTGTGAAAATTGAACACAAGTCTAATTTTGTAATTTGTAATTTTTTGACATCTTGGTATGATAACTTGTCTACATAGTAATCTCTAAACTCTCTCTTTTTATCCGTCCAACTAGTTATTTGCTTGCTAATTGAATCTACATTTGATAACATAGACTCAAGAGATTCAGCAAGCGTGGACCTATGCAAGGTTGAAGTGGAAGGATCTTTCAACCTTGCAATTATATCTTTAATTTCCTTTTTGTTGTTTTCAATTTGCCCCATTATATTTTCTTGTGTTCCAGGGGCATGTCGAGGAATGAATGGAGGAGGTTGTTGTTCTGCAGGTATTTCCTCCTCAGGATTTTGTGGATTTTAAGGAGGAGGAGGAGGAGGTGCATTAACATTTCTTGACAATTAACAAAATATACATAAAAAATCAACAAAAACCTACTTATTTAGAAATAAATTCAAACAAAAAAACAAATATAACTCACCCCTTTGGTGTGCTCGATGTCGTGGCGGCATTTTGGCGATGAATCAATAAACTTTTTGTGCTGTATGGTGTTTTGCAAAACACGAGCACGCTTTCGAGGGTTTGCAAGCCACGGGTTGAGAGGAGAAAATAGAAAGAAATGAAATTGGAAACCTTTTTATTTATTTATAGTAAGTCATAACGCGAGCGCATTATAACGCGCTCACGTTATGACTTAATTTTTTTTGAAATTAATTTGGCCACTTTTTGGCCCCCCATCTTCTTGCACTTACCCTGAGGCAATCTTCTAAGCTTAAGCTTTGTTACCATTTCATCAGATACAAAATTTTTAGTAGAACCAGAATCAATTAAAACTTTACATGCCTTACCTCCTGCTTTGCAAATGGTTTTGAAAAGAGACTTTCTTTGTGGGGGTTCTTTGTCAGGTACCTTCATGGTAGTCATTATTCTTCTCATCATCATAGATTCTCCACTCTCTGGATATCCATAATTGTTAGGAGCATTAACACTCTGAAAAGAATTAGAGCCTGTTGCACTTTGACTATTAGGTTCTTGGATCAGATTCATTCTCCTTTCCCCTGTTGAGCTTGTTGCCTTTTCTAGACATCTGCTGGCTATATGGCCTTCTTTGTTATAGTTATAACATCTGATAGATCCTCTGCCCTGGGATCTTCCTCTGAAGGGTCTTCTGCCTCTGAAGTTTCCTTGCTGGTTGTAACTTTCTCTCTGGTTTTGGTTGTTATTTCCCTTGCTGTTGTCATGATTGGATTCTCCCTGATATCCATGTCCATGTCCTCTGCCTCTGAAAGGACTTCTTCCACCTCTTTGTTGTTTACCTCTTCCTCTATTGTTCTGTTCTTGTCTTGTCTTTAACTTCTCTTCTACTTTTAATGCTAATTGAAAACATTTTTGAACTGTATCTGGATTATGCAGATTCAAATCTTCCTGAATGTTGAACCTCAATCCATTAAGGTATCTGGCTACCTTTTCTTCCTCACTCTCTTTTACCTTTGTCTTCACATAAAGTTTCATGAATTCCTCTGTATATGAGCTGACATCTAGCTCCTTCTGCTTTAGGTTTTACTTCCTCTTGTGTAATTGGATACTGTAATCCAATGGAACATAATCTTCCTTCACTAAAGCTATCATCTTCTTCCATGTAGTGACTACGCTTTCCTTCTTGTACTCTGTCATCTTGGACAAAATTCCACCATGTCAATGCAGCTTCTTTCATCTTTGATTGGGCTATCTTCACTCTCTGTTGTTCTGGTATCTCCTCCGTCTCGAAGAAATTGTTTAGGGATTCTATCCACTCCATCACTGAATCAGGATCCATCTTTCCTGTAAACACTGGCAAATCCAGTTTCACATCCATGGTTCTCCTCTCCATGGATTTGAGGGCATTAATCAAGGGTCTCTGGTCTGCAGGAACAACTTCCTCGTTCCACTTAGGGATCTCTTCTTCTTTACCAAAACCTACTATGTCCCTCAACTTCTCCAATTCATCCTTCAATGCCTGATTCTGAGCCTTCACAGCCTTGCTCTCTGCAATTTGTTTCTTCACTAGCATAGCCAACTCAGCGTTGGTCATTCTTGTCAGGAACTCTAATGTTCCTTCTTCATCTGACATCCTGTATTTCTTTTTCTTCCCAAAAGATATTTCCTTCGCTCTGATACCACTATGATGCAGAGCCACACAACAAAAGCTTACAAACAAGGTGAAAACCCCATTAAACCCACCAAATAGCTAATACCTGTCAGCATCATCATATTTTCTCTACCGACTGATATCATCCTGCAGTTTAACCCTTGACCTTTCACCTATCAGCAGCATCATCATATTCAGCGAACACAATTATCCTCCTGACAATCGCTATTCACCTTACCGCCAAACTCTATCTGCAGCATCATGATGTTCGGCATCATCTGCACCTTTTATCAGTAGGATATAAAATATCAGGTTCCTCCCATATATCCTGATGACGACAACCTCATGCACCTCTCCTCTGATGCTTATGTCACCCCGATATTCGACCCGCTTACACAACCAGCATCAGGATATAATTTATCGGGTCATATTGAAATATCCTGATGACAATACTCAACTTTATGCACATGACGAATATTCTATCAAATATTCCTTCTGCGATCCACTGATCTCCCTGATGTCCTCCACCTATGCCAAAACACTTATCGTCGGCAAGATAAACCTTTATCGGGTGATATTTGGAATGTCCTGATGACGATGACGTCACATGCACTGTTACTTCCTCTAATGTCGATGTCACCTGGATATAAGACTCATTTATATACTTCGCAGCATGATATAAATTATCGGGTTATAATGAAATATCCTGATGATGATCCTGAGATCTATGTGATCCTCAGCTACCTGATGTTCAAACAAAAAGATGATCCTCCTCCTTTCTTTGGCAAATGTGACTTTGACTCACCGTTGACCTGTTTGATTGTACCTTCACCCGCGTGTATGCTCCAGCATACAACAACGATATGTGGATGATGGATACACATGAAATGATGATCCTGAAGATGATATATACAGGAAATATATATCCAAACTATTTTATCCTGATGCCTTCAAAATAGGCATTCTCCATACGTTTAAAGACCTGATCCAGATAGCAATATGCGCATAGATGTAAATGCGATATACATAGTCTGTAATGTCGCATGTGAATGCTGTATATCCATCAAATGTATATTTTTTGATAAAACTCTCAGAACTTCACAATTTCACATAGAAAGCATGTTGATCGGGCTGGATCATTTCCTGAGCAATTCAAGCTTAGAATTTATCCTTCTAAACCCTAGCACATGAGGATGCTAGGATAACTTACAACATGCTAACAATCGATCCCACGAACATGAAATGCATAAACAGAGAAACAAAAGTGTAAACTAAACTATGATACATGCCCATTCCATCGATTCAGAGAATCAACCGGTGGAATGGTTGGATGAATCCATTTGCCTGTAGCCAAAAAAGAATCAATACACAGATAGCTTAAAAACTAGACAAATGAAGCCAATGGGATCTCTTACTTTCAAATTAGAATTGCATACAGATCTCACAGTCCCACTGTGTTACAATGCTCTATTCAATCTCCAAAAACACAATACCTCAATGAACTATCAATTGTATCTACTGTATCTACTGTCTAAAACCAACTGATCTAGGGCATAAATAGTAACTCCTCACGAGTACTACCAACTCAATTCCCAGCGGCTGGGAGGAGACAGCTAAGACAACTGGCATAACAAACTTCTAACTATCAGCACATCCTCCTAGATCGATCTAAAACATAAGACAACTAAGACAATTGGCATAACAAACTTCTAACTACCAGTACATCCTCCTAGATCGATCTAAAACATAAGAATTGGTCTAATGGACCTTATTACATCAAGAAGTCAAACATACTATAAATAGACTTATGTTCTATTTTGCAGGGGTGCTCCTGCACCACATAGGTTCTTTTATAGCAATAAACAAGCATTCATTTGCACTAGTACTAGCATCATCAAATTCATCATCAGTCACACCTTCATCATCAAAATCTCTAACATAGTAGCATTTCTTTGGAGCTCTAGGCCTGTTCTCAAGTCTTTTTCTATTCCTTTCAATTCTTCAGGACATTTGGAAGCATAATGACATACTTTACCACATGAAAGACATTTGAAAGGTAGTTTGCCTTTGAACTTGCCGGAACCTCTTTGCAATCTATCAACAAAGTTAGCTTCAATTTCATCAAAGTCATCACCAGGTTCCACCTTATATTTCTCAGCTCTGGAGATCTTTTCTAAAGTACTGGCTTTGAAAGCAATTTCAACTTTTGGTAGAGCATCACCAAACTCTCTCATCTCAAAGGCTATAAGATTTCCAAGTAATTGATCTCTATCAATAGTTTCACAGTCATTACTTCTTCAATGGTAGCTACTTTGTGATTGTAGGACTTTGGTAGTGATCTAAGAATTTTCATTACAACTTCCTTATCACCAATAGTTCCCCCCATGCCTTTTATTCCATTGACAAGTTCATCAACCCTTTGCATGAAGGCTGTAATGTTTTCATCTTCATTCATATTTAAACTCTCATATTTTGCTTTCAGGCCTTGTAGCTTGGCTTCTTTTATAGAATCATCTCCTTCATATAGTTTCTTCAACTTTTTCCAGACCTCATTTGCAGATTCTAGATCCATGACTTTATCAGCTCAGTGTCGGACAAAGCACTTAACAAGGCATCTCTAGCTTTTATATTCAACTCATATTCTTTGATTTCATCTGTGATTGTCAAACCATTTGGAGGCATGGTATATTTTGATTCTACAGTTTTCCACACTCTATAACCAAGACAAAGGAGATGGTTTTTCATTTGTACCTTCCATAGAGCATAATTTGTCCCATCAAACTGTGGTGCTTCTTTTTTAAAAGACATCCTAGATCTTCCTCAAGCTGTTAGGCTTTCTTTCGAGGAACTTGCTCTGATACCAATTGTTGAAATACATAGGACAATTGAGAGGGGGGGTAAATCAGTTGTCACAAAAACTTAACTTCATAAACCATCAACTACTTAATTAGATTTAACCATGAAAGCATGAAACCATAAATTTAATCACAATCACACATTCAACACAGTAGACACCAGATTTTTATGTGGAAAACCCTAAAAGGGAAAAACCATAGTGGGTGTTAGCCCACAAAAAATATATGAGTTATAACAATACTGAAAAATAGAGGCTCACTGCCCAAATTGCTCACTGCCAAAGGGTGGCTCACTACCAAGGGGTGGCTCACTGCCAAAAATGGTGAATTGATTAAGTAGCATCTATTCCATATCTGCGTTTAGTTCCATTGAAGCACAATATAACTTCTCTGCTCTGCTCTTTCACAGCTTCGCACTTATCTCTTCATTTTCGCACATCATCATCATTTTTGCAATTACATTACAAGTCTTTATACAAGTCATCAACCTTAGAATGTACATCAAGGTTGACAATACATTCATCAACCGTTGGAACAATCTCCAAGGTCGGCATTACAAAAACATACATAGAAATAGGTTTGTACCTAATACAAAAATTAGCTAAGGCAAAGATGTAAAAATGTATGCCGATCATGCCATGCCTTAACTAGGACTCAAACACAATTCTTCACGCCACAACACTCTTCCACAAACTTCAAGGCATCTCCGCAATTAGTGAAATCAACCAAGTCAGCCAAGATTGGTGGGAACACTAAGTCTGCTAAGAACATTCTTCACCCATGATCCAATTTTCTTTTTGTGGACCAATCCAAAGGTAGGAACACGATCAGGAGACATCCACAAGCACATTGTAATCACCAAGAACAATCGTATGATCTCTAACCACTCTGTCAAGAAGATTCTTCAAACTGGAGCACAAGAACAATATTGTAAGCAATTGTCTTAAGGAAAGGATAGCTTGCGGAACACCAAATCATGAACCATTATAGTTAAAAGCACTTATCATCATTCCAGACTTAACTCTAGAACTACAGACCAAAATACTTCAATGCAGACCATAACACTTTCTCCTTATCACCACCAAACATATAGGAAAAATAGTTTTCACTTTGGTGAACATAACTCACTCAAATCTTCATACTGGAGGCTCAAACTTGGAATATAACATCTTCAGATAGACTTCTCAATAACTTCCAATCCACAGACAAAGATATTCATCCTACATAAAATGCAGAGCAATCTTCTGGACTGTTCTTTAGTATGCAATAAACGGTTTCCACTGCAACTCATTGTTTCTACTGGAGGAGCTAATTTTCTCAATATCCTCAACATCAAGATCACTTACATAAGTAAATACAAAGCATCTCACTTATTACAAGAAAGCAAAAAAATAGGAGCACAGTTGACACCAATGACAACATAGATATGTTGACATCAATGACAACACCAATTAGGCACATACTTGCAACAAGACTATATAGTTCTATTTAATCAAAAGATGAAAAGAAAGTGAGATTACATGGCAAAACCATGTAATTGAAAAGAACATACTTAGTAAATGATATTGCATAAATACTAATTGTTAAACGTCATAACTGCAACCAATATTCAAATTAAAATACACAATCAAGACTACGTATCCATGTCACACGAATGTATAATTAAGCCATTCATTAATGCAATATGTATGAAACTAAGTGAGTGTGTGCATACATCAGGTTTTTTTGTCATGCCAACTCTTGCTAGGTGACTAGGATGCTTCTACCTCAAGCATGTTCTCATCTTTGACATGTTCCTGTACTCAATCACACTCAGATTCTCATTAATAGGTTAGTCCATATAATCATAGCCGAAGCACGAGCAAGATATACATCCATAATCATAAACATAATAATCCATTATTATATCAACTTCCAAATTTATGTAATTCTAGAATTAACGACAAATTACATTCACGCACATGTAATTACTTGGCAGTAGTAAAACAATCATTAGGTAATGTCCAAAAGTCTTGTCAATTATACTGAATTATAAATGCAATCAAAAAGTCAAGATGTAACAATAGTTGAAGCCTTAAAATCTCTAATTGAAGGATTTTGGATAAATAACACAAGAGTGTCTCCTAATCAAAGGGATGTTGTAAAAAGAAGAATTAGTTGTCAAAACCATGAAGCACACCCAGAGTATTTTTTAGCTATGACTCAAACACAAATTTTCTCTAAATTTGTAGAGAGTTATCCTCAAATTCAAAATAGTCAAAGGTATTTTGAAATGGAAAAACCTTTTTATGCCAAAATAAATAACACATGCACATCTTGTTGTTATAGAGTTCACATGGAATTTTCTATGCATTATGATGTTTTTCAATAAATATGTGTATCTTTGCATACTAATGATATTTTCTAGGAGTGTATGATAGAAGCTCCACCTAAATCGGCAAGAGATTTCATTTTAGCATTTTTTGTGAAAGAGTAGATGGATAGTTGTTTTATAATAAATCATGTTTGGATGGAACATGTGATAGTTGTGGTGGTTTGCAATGTTTGAGAACTTGTGTACACATGGAGAATGCACATGCAATGGGAAATGAACTAGTATCTATTGGGAAATATAAGTTAGTGGCATACACTCTAAAAGATGGTAAAAAGGCAAAAATGTGTGAATTGGTGAGTGGAGAAATACCAGTATCTACATTTATGCCTATTTTTTAGAGAGAATATAGTTTATCAGTATGATTGAGGCATACACATAGAGCTTGATGGTTAGACTTGCAATTCAAGTTATGCAAGGACACATGTCCTCTTCATACAATCATGTCAATTGTAAACTTTGCAGAGAATTATACACTACAACCATAGAATGAGGTTCAATCAAAGTACTACAACTCCACTTAGGTTGCTATATTTGTGCATATATCATTCATTCATGCACCCAATAGTACATAGGAAGATAGAAAGATCTTGAGGGAGTATCATTTTTATATTAGTGATGATCGCACATATTCTACAGAGTTTGTGCAAGGTTGCTTTCAGATTTTTTATTGTAATTTGAGTAGTAGGAACATCATGTTTGGTTAGCATATCATATGGTCAGATAATTGTGCACCACAATTTACGAATTAATGGATGTTCTATTTGTTAGACTTAGGGTACACAACTGAGAGGGGGGGTGAATCAGTTGTGCAAAACTTTCTCCAATTTACACACTTAAATCTTCTTGGTGATTAGTAGTATATTAAACATGAAACATAATGCATTCAAATTGAAAGCAGAAACTCATCAACACATAAGACACCAAGATTTTGACGTGGAAAACCCGGTTAAGGGAAAAACCACAGGGTGATTAACCCAAGAATGTATTCTCTATTAGAAGAATAGAAAGAACAAAATGGTACATGCCAATTAGGGCTCACTGCCCGAGCACACTGCTCATAAGAGGCTCACTGCCTACAAGAGACACATTGTCTACAAAGAAATAAGTATCACATACATGAACTGGAGAATAGCATCTTCACCATGCTTGAATCAATTCCATTAAGCTCAATACTTCTACTCTACCTTTCTCTCTCTTCTTCACTACCACACTCTCATCTCCATAAGACACCCTTTGGAATGACTTCTCAATCCCTTATTTATACAAGGAATTGACTTAGGAGCAATCATCTAAGTCGGCAAACACCTACAAGAACATCCGCAAGATGTGTAATACATCTGGTTGGCTAGTCTCAAGAAGAACACCAATATCTAGTGGTTATTCTTCAAATGCAAACTCTAACTTCAATGTGGACCACCAACATGAATTAAACACGATCCAAAGATCACCACAACCTTTCCTGAATCAACAAGAACATCCGCACTTCATCTGCTTACTAGAATTCTTCTCTCCTTCATCCAGAACTTCAAGAACACAGTCTGTCATCACTGTCACAAAGAGATAGGAGCTTCTAGACCTTTAAACCATGAACCAATTGAGTTGACACTTCACAAGGACTTCCTCAACACTCCCTCAAATCTACAGAATGGGTTAATACATTTTCGGATCTCACCGGACCTATCTATGTCACTCTGTCACCTCTGAACACCTACCGGAACCGGTTCTACTTGAGTGACCATAAATTCTTCAAATCTTCATGTGGACCTTTGAAAACTTGACTGGAGCATCTCAAGACTTATATCTACAAACCCTTTGAACCGCATCCTCTGATCCTCAACCTATTGTGGACTTTTACCTTCTTGTCATCATTGTTCTTCACTATTCCTGATTAAGACTAATTTTCTTAATATCCTCAGCACGCAGCTCATCCAATCATTTTCATTAATGCAACATGAGTATGTTGACATCAATGACAACACCGGTTAGGCCCATACTTGCAACAATCTCCCCCTTTGTCATTGATGGCAACATATGATGTGAAAAACCATTAAGACAAGAACTTCTCCTTGTTGTCACAACTCCCCCTAACAACAACAACTAATCACATGTCTTCTCTTCCTTTACTACTCCCCCTTTGATCAGCAACCACTTGTTTTTCACATGTCTTCTCTCCCCCTTTGACATCAATGGCAAAGGGCTCATACTTGCAACTCCAATACTTCAAAACCATACCTGCTGCTCCCCCTGAGTAGCAGCTCCCATCAATCTGGATCACAAGATATGACTGTGATATCCACTGGATTGATGCACCTCAGTGCACCTTAGTTCATCACCGGAGGGGCAATAACCCCTAACTTCTCCCTGAGATATTCAAAAGAGTCCCTAGGAAGAGGTTTAGTAAAGATGTCTGCAATTTGATCCTTGGAAGGCACAAACTCCAGTCTGAATTCATCCTTGTTCACTTGCTCTCTCAGAAAGTGAAACTTAATAGATATATGCTTAGTCTTAGAATGCAACACCAGATTCTTAGATATATTTATTGCACTTGAATTATCACAGAAGATTGTGATAGGCTCCTCATACTCTACTTTGATATCTCTTAGCATCTACTTCATCCATAAAACTTGAGTGCAACCACCTACTGCTGCAATGTATTCTGCTTCAGTTGTAGACAGAGATATTGCCTCTTGTTTCTTGCTTAGCCAAGAAACCAATCTCTTTCCCAAAAAGAATACTCCACCACTGGTACTCTTCTGGTCATCCACATCTCCTACCCAATTTGCATCTGTATATGCATGAAGAGAGAAATCATGATCTCTAGGATACCACAAACCATACTCAACTGGCCCTTTTAGATATCTAAAAATCCTCTTGATTGCCATGACATGAGATTCTCTGGGATCAGCCTGGAATCTAGCAACAAGACCAACAACCTGCATTATATCTGGTCTAGTTTGAGTGAGATACAATAAACCTCCAATTATTGATCTGTACTTTGTCTAGTCTACCTTAGGAGAGTCATCATCTTTACTCAACTTACATCCGGTTGCCATGGGAGTATTCATTGGCTTTGAATCTTCCATCCCAAATTTCCTCAACAATTCTTTCACATATTTTATCTGAGAAATGAAGATTCCTTTCTTTGTTTGAGTAATTTGCAGACCCAAGAAGAAATTCATTTCACCAAGCATAGACATCTCAAACTCACTTTTCATTTGATTTGCAAAAGTTTTACACATACTATCTCTTCCTCCAAAGATGATATCATCAACAAACACTTCAACAATCAAGATGTTTTCATGATCAATTTTAAAATATAAGTTACTGTCAGCAGTACCTTTGTTGAAACCAATTTTCAAAAGATGCTTATCCAATCTTTCATACCAAGCTCTTGGGGCTTGCTTCAATCCATACATCGCCTTCTTCAACTTGCAGACCATATCACCATGATCAGACAATTGAAATCCATTCGGTTGCTCTATATACACTTCTTCTTCTAAGTCACCATTTAGAAAGGTAGACTTGACATCCATCTGATATACCTTGAAATCCTTGAAGGCAGCAAAGGCCAGAAATAATCTAACTGCTTCAATTCTTGCCACTAGAATCAATTCCTTCTATTTGAGAGTAGCCTTTACAGACTAATCTGGCTTTATTTCTAATTACTTCACCAACTTCATTTAGTTTGTACTGGAAGACCCATTTGGTTCCAATCACATTCTTGTTTCTAGGTCTGGGAACAAGATCCCAAGTGTAATTTTTCTCTATTTGCACCAGCGCTACCTCCATTGCTTTAGTCCAAGTTTCATCATTGCAAGCTTCATTCACTGTCTTAGGTTCAATCTTAGAGATCAAACAATACTCTTCTGAATCTTGAGCAATTCTCCTTCTTGTTAGAACTCCTTTGCTTTTATCACCTATGATCTGATCTTCAGAGTGGTTTAGTCTTACATACCTGGGAACTTTGAGAGTTTCCTGCACTTCTAATTCTTGATCAGGCTCATTATGATTCATCTCTTCTCCCTGAATTACCGGATCTGTTTGATTCTGAGTACCGGAAGGAGTTTAGACTCCTTGAGTCAGAACACCATTCTAATCATCTTCATCATATTCATAAAACCTTGAAGGTTTCTAAATTCCTTCATCAACCTTCACATTTGTACTTTCTATCATCTTTCTTAGTCTCTTATTGTAACACCGGTATGCTTTGCTTTGAGTGGAGTAACCCAAGAAAATTTCTTCATCACTTCTAGCATCAAACTTGCCTAAATCTTCATCTTTTTTAATGTAACATTTGCTACCAAACACTCTAAAATACCTTATAGTAGGAGTGATGCCAAACCAAAGTTCATAAGGAGTCTTACCAGTATTGCTTCTGATTTGAACTCGATTGAGAGTATAGACTGCAGTGCTGACAACTTCTCTCCAATAGATATGAGGAACATTAGCTTCCATCATCATGGTCCTAGAAGCTTCCTGTATGGTCCAGTTCTTTCTTTCCACTACTCCATTCTGTTGTGGAGTTCTAGGAGCAGACAACTATCTCTTTATTCCATGTTTCTCACAGAACTCTATGAACTCACCAAATGTGAATTCTCCACCTCTATCAAACCTCAGACATTTCAACTTCAATCCGGTTTCATTCTCTACCATAGCCTTGAATATTTTAAATTTCTCAAAAGCTTCTGATTTCTCTTTTAGAAATGTTACCCACATCATCCGGGAATAGTCATCTATTAGCAGCATGAAGTATCTATCACCTTGAATACTCCTGGCTCTTGTCGGACCACAAAGATCAGTGTGAACTAAGTCCAATAATCCGGTAGAAGATAGTTCCTTGCTTTTGAATGTGACTCTACTCAGCTTACCCAACTGACATTCCTTGCACAAGTTGTTAATAGGTTTTACCAACTTTGGAAGATCTCTTACAGCCTGAGTATTGCTTATCTTGATGATATTATCAAAATTCACATGACACATCCTTCTATGCCATAACTAACTCTAATCAACTTGAACAAATAAGCAGCTTTTACTAGTACCAACCAAGTGGAAGATATTACCTTTAGTTTGAGCACCGGATGCAATCTCTGTTCTGGAACTTTCCAAAATTTTGCATTTTCCATCATTGAATCAGAGATCATAGCCTTTGTCCACCAGTTGTCCAACACTGAGAAGATTATGCTTCAAGCCTTCAACATACAGTACATTACCAGTTTTGTTTCTTCCATCAAAAGAAATAGTTCCTCTTCCTCTGATTCTACCAGCAGAATTATCACCAAACTTCACCACTCCTCCTTCATACCTTTCCAAATCTATGAACTTATTTTTGTCACCTGTCATATGGTGAGAGCAACCACTGTCAATGACCCAATCATCCTTTTCTTCAACTTGGGCAGCCAGAGCTCTTTCTACAACTTTATGATTGACAGATACAGAGGATATTAGTTCTTCTTCCTTGATGGCAATAAACACCCATTCATTTCCTGATTTATTTCCAGTCTCTGATTCATCATCTGTTACTCCTTCATTATCATCTTCTTCATGAACATAGTAACAATTCTTTTGGAACCTCGATCTGTTAGGACTTGGCTTTGAAAATCTTTCCGGACATCTTGAGGCAAAATGACCAATCTTATTGTAGTTAAAACACTTAAAAGGTAATTTCCTTCATACTTACTGGATCCTCTTGGCAGTCTCTTTGCAATGAAGGCTTCAAGTTGAGTAGTTTCTACTTCTTCTTCCAGGTCTTTTCTTGCTTTTTCATACCATGACAGTTTCCTTGATGAGTTCTCTCCCGGATCAAATCTTTGTTTACCTTTCACACAGGGACTGGCTTTGAATGCAGATTCAGTCTTGGGGGGATCATCTCCAAACATGGTCATTTCAAATGCAGCCAGTTTGCCAGCCAATTGGTCTCTTGTGATAGTTGTATGGGCTCTGAATTCATCAATGGTGGCAACCTTGATTTTGTAAGAGGTAGGAAGGGATCTGAGAATTTTGCCAACAATTTCATTTTCATCCAAGACTCCACCAGCATTTCTAATTCCACAAACCAGCTCATTTACTCTTGGAATAAAAGTAGTAATATTTTCATCATCTCTCATCTTCAATTTTTCAAATTTCCCTTTTAGACTCTGTAACCTTGCACATTTAACATACTGGTCTCCTTCATGCAAAAGTTTTAGTTTATTCCAAATCTCAAAAGCAGTTGGTAGGTTAATAACATTTGAGAGCTCTGAGTCAGATAATGCGCTTAGAAGAGCCTCTTTGGTCTGTAGATTGTTTTCAGCATCTATGATTTCATTTAAGGTTGTCGAACCACCCTGTGGAGGTACATACGCTTTTGTAACCATGGACCAGTATGCCATTCCCATACACTGCAAGTGACATTTCATGCAACCTTTCCAAAGAGCAAAGTTGGTTCCATCAAACTTCAGACTATCCTTCTTGTAAGATGACATCCTAGATCACCTCAAGCAGTTAAGCTCCTTTTAGAGGAACTTGGCTCTGATACCAATTGTTAGACTTAGGGCACACAACTGAGAGGGGGGTGAATTAGTTGTGCAAAACTTTCTCCAATTTACACACTTAAATCTTCTTGGTGATTAGTAGTATATTAAACATGAACATAATGCATTCAAATTGAAAGCAGAAATGCATCAACACATAAGACACCAAGATTTTGATGTGGAAAACCTGGTTAAAGGAAAAACCATGAGGTGATTAACCCAAGAATGTATTCTCTATTAAAGAATAGAAAGAACAAAATGGCACATGCCAATTAGGGCTCACTGCCCGAGCACACTACTCACAAGAGGCTCACTGCCTGCAAGAGACACACTGTCTACAAAGAAATAAGTATCACATACATGAACTGGAGAATAGCATCTTCACCATGCTTGAATCAGTTCCATTAAGCTCAATACTTCTGCTCTGTCTTTCGCTCTCTTCTTCGCTACCACACTCTCATCTCCACAAAAAACCCTTTGGAATGACTTCTCAATCCCTTATTTATATGAGGCATTGACTTAGGAGCAATCATCTAAGTCGGCAAACACCTACAAGAACATCTGCAAGATGTTTAATACATCTAGTCGGCTAGTTTCAAGAACACCAATATCTGGTGGTTATTCTTCAAATGCGAACTCTAACTTCAATGTGGACCACCAACATGAATTGAACATGATCCAAAGATCACCACAACCTTTCCTGAATCACCAAGAACATCCGCACTTCATCTGCTTACTAGAATTCTTCTCTCCTTCATCTGGAGCTTCAAGAACACAATCTGCCATCACTGTCACAAAGAGATAGGAGCTTCCAGACCTTCAAACCATGAACCAATTGAGTTGACACTTCACAAGGACTTCCTCAACACTCCCTCAAATCCGTAGAATGGGATAATGCATTTTCGGATCTCACCGGACCTATCTGTGTCACTCTGTCACCTCTGGACACCTACCGGAACCGGTTCTACTTGAGCAACCATAACTTCTTCAGATCTTCATGCAGACCTCTGAAAACTTGACTGGAGCATCTCAAGACTTATATCTACAAACCCTTTGAACTGCATCCTCTGATCCTCAACCTATTGTGGACTTTTACCTTCTTGTCATCACTGTTCTTCACTGTTCCTGATTGAGATTAATTTTCTCAATATCCTCAGCACACAGCTCGTCCAATCCTTTTCATTAATGCAACATGAGTATGTTGACATTAATGACAACACTGGTTAGGCCCATACTTGCAACACTATTGGTTGAGTAGGATGCATATAATGAGTGGTGTTCAACATACATAGAATTTATTTGAGGTTAGACATGGAAAAGGGGAGCATTATGGCATTAGAGAATGTATTACAAGAGCCTTAGCATGAGAAGAGTTAAAGCACAAAGATAGTGCAATGTTGATCGATGCAACATCCATCGTTGAATGGTGTGACTCTACAATGGATCTAGATAATGAAGGTAAGTCTATAGTTTGTAGATTTTTTTGGTTGATAGAAGAAGCTAATGTTGCAAATATGAATATTGTTGTACAGTGACAAGATCGAGTGAGTTCCACTCTTTTAGAAGCTCAAATGTAGCTTCATGGGCTATTCATTCAAGGCAGATGGTGTGATTTTTTTCATGTATAAATTTTTCTTGGAATGAGTGTGAGTCAAAATAATGGGTTGATGAATGGTGTGCTAGAACTTTAAGCCCACTTGAGACATATCAACTTCTAGGAGCACTACAAATCATGAAGATGGAATCATCATTTGACTTTGACCATATTTTAGATCTAGTTGAGCTAGGTATTACTGACGCATTACTTAATGAAAATTAATATATTTTAGATTATGATGTAGTACTTTTTGTATCATTTATTGAATTAATATTTTTTGTGTAATTTAATGTAGGGCATGTTTATGTAGTTATTGTAGATGAAGATAATTATGAAGGAATGGATTATTATTTATGTCATTTTGTTGAGGAAAAAAATAAATTAAAAACCCCTATCATAAATGGAGAAAACATTGAGTATCCTACAAGATTGGAGGTTTTTACTAGAACATGGCTTAGAAGGCATCCAATGAAGAAGTCTGATGTGTGGTTGTTCAAGGAATTTGACACACATAGGAAAATTCTTCATTATTCTAACCTTGTTGTGGCATCAAATGTTCAATTGATAAAATATGAGGGTAGACCATTGAATAAAAACTTGTGGAAATTTCACGAGTCTGATCATGAAGTAATACTTGACACCATAAAGAGTAGAATGGATCCATATGATTCATTGGATTGAATTAGTGGAATGACAAAAAGTTGTGTGATATGTACACTTTTTAAGTTTTATGATTTGATTACATTTTTCTTTTCTTTTCTTTATTTATTTCTAGTAGTGTTATTCATGTAGATTAGTAGTGCCAAACAAGATTCCACCTTCTCATGGTTGGTACTATTAGTATAGAATTATATATTCTTGAATCAAAGAGAATCTTTAATATTTAACAACAAACAAGTATATCCTCATTTCACCTTCTATATTTTTGACATTTTCTCTTACCTTAATTTCACCTTCTATATGTTTGACATTATATGTTTAGATGAGAGAGAGAGAGATGTTTGGCATGATTTGGTTATCCTCATTTCAGATTCTACATATTCAATGTGATTTTCTTATCCTCATTTTATCTTCTATGGGTCTAGAATTTACTTAGGGGGAGAGAGAGACTTAGGGAAAGAGAGCGACTTGGGGAGAAAGGAAGAGATACATAGAGAGAGAGAGAGAGAGAATTAAAGTTGTAGAAACAATGTAGGAATCAATAATGGTGCAACTTCTAGTGCTTAATTTCTTGTAGCCCATTCTCATCATAATACTAGTGACAAAGACAGGTAAAGTTGTATCACAACTAGACCTTTCCCCAAAAAGGTTAGTTTTTATGAGTCAAATGACATGTTCATCAATTAAAGAGAGAGAGATGTTTGACATGATTTGCTTGTCCTTATTTCACCTAAAATATTGTTTCCATTCTTTATATATCCTCATTTTAGCTTCTACATGTTTGAAATGATTTGGTTATTCTCATTTCATCTTCTATGGGTCTACCATATCCTTAGGGACAGAGAGAGAGAGGCTTAGGGAAAGAGAGAGACTCAGGGAGAGAGGAAGAGAGAGACATAGGGAAAGAGAGAGAGTGAGAGACATGTTTTGCATGATTAACATTTAACCTTCTATATGTTTGACATTCTTCCTTACCTTAGTTTTGCCTTCTATATGTTTAGTTGGGGGGAGAGAGAGAGTTTGGGAAAGAGTAGAAGTGAGGAAGAGAAGGTGAGAGAGAGAGAGACTTATGGAGAGTGGAAGTGAGAGAGAAAGAGTGCTAGTTAGGGAAAGAGTGGAAGTGAGGAAGAGAGGATGAGAGAGAGAATGATGTTGGCTTTCCTAGACACCAAAACCTATTTCCACCTTTCCTACACACTTCCTTCTCTTTCATCTTTTCACAACACATACCTTAGCATTCCTAGCACTTACCCTAAATTTCCCAACAACTACTCTATGTTCATTGTTAGTTTTCCTTACCTTCACCTTTCCTTCCATCCCATCCTTAGATTTTATTATCCTATCCCATGCCTTATCCCATTTCACTTGCCTCCCTTCTTGCATCCTTTCTTGATTCTTACTTTTTCTATTAGTAGTTTTCTACCCATCCCCTTGTCCTTGATAAAATTTTAGTCCTCCTAAACTTAGGGGTAAAAACAAGAAGTTGGGTCCACATATAGGAGAAGTGTCATGCAAAAAAAAATTTCTAACAGGAACGGATACCCATTTTAAAGAAAATGGGTACCCATTTAGGAACATGTACCTGTTTTGTTTTATAGAATGGGTACCCATTTTAAAACGGGCACAAGTTTCTAAAATTTTGAATTTCACACCCACGCTTTTGGTTTAGGCTTAGGAAAGGCATGGGTAGCCGACCTTGAGCCTTGGACCTACAAGTATTTGTCTAAGTATAGAATAAGAGGAAAGACTGACTTTACCTATATGGCTAATGACATTTTTTTCTAAATTTTTTTACGAAATTAAAACTCATTATAGATAATAGTGTCTAGTTTTTAAATATGTAATTTTTTTATTGGACTTGTTTTTCTATTTATTATTTAATTTATGAGCAAACTGGTCCAAAAACTTGAAATGATAGGTGTTTGTATTTTTTTAATAACTTTTAATTTTTAAAGTTTTTTGAAAAAAAAAAAAATTAGTCATCAATTTACACATCATTATTTACATAATGAAAAAAAATTATTTTATGATTAGTTTTTCTCAAATTATGTTGGTCATACACGAGGGGTTTTCAAAAACAACAATTAGGGCCAATAAAAAATTAATAAAGAAAATATTTGGAAAAAAATATACAAAAAAATATGATTATCAATCTTCACTGTACTACACATCTTTCCCCAAAAGGATTTAGAAAAATACTTTTATTTAGGTCAAATTATGTTGGTCGTATATGTGCATGGTATGGTAAAAAAACGTGACTTTTAAACAGTGGTTTTTAGAAATGCCTATTGAAAATTAATTTGTATCATCTGGGTATTAAAATAAATTACATATTACTAACTTTTTTTAAGATTCAATCTTTAAGTGCCTCAAATGTTTAGGTCAAATGTGACAAATTCTAAAAATCAGGGAAAACACTTCCACTTTTGGCCAAAAAGTGGACTTAACTTCTTGCACCGACCCTTAAACTCTTCTTGGCTTTAAGTTGATCACATCTTGGCTAGATTTTTCTTATATTCCACTTTCATTTGTTTCCTTGGCATTTATATCTCTATGATTTGGAGACTCTCATGCTCATTTATATCACTTTATCTACCACTATCTCCCCTCTACCTTATCCTCCCTCTATTACACTTATTATACTCCTTGCTTTACATCATGACATTTGTCTCACTATTCCTTCCCCACCCTGTCCTCCTCCTTCTATGAGAATTCCTACACCTATAGGCCATGATAGCATGATCATTCCATGTTCCTTACAATATTTACTCTCCCTTTGAGCCTCATCTCTTCTACTTCCTACCATGTTGTACCTCTTTCTTTTGTTTATAAGACCTCTCTTCATTCTAAAGATGACACAATTAGTCTTGAGGAACATATATTACACATGATGATTATGTTGCATGCTTTCTATATGCTATATTAGATGAGTTACATTATGATATTGATGTTGATGTTTCTCCTTATTCTTATTTTTGTACTCCTATATTAAGCCTTCCCCTCTAGACATGGAACCATTTCATTGTGATTCTACGTATGACCTCTCTTCCAAGCCACCTTTACCAACTTCCCCTTCTATACATCCTCCTCCACAAGATTATGACATATTATTCATAATCATGGTGCCTACATCATTCCTTGTGTTGTTGATATATGACTACTAGAGATTATGACATATTATTCATAATCATGGCACCTAACTACCCATTACATTTTCCTAACTTAGTGTACATAGATCCATGAGTGTTGTGGTTGTCCCTATATAGCTTCATCTATTATATTCACTCTCATCATACTTCATACCTATTCTCCTACTTAGAAACTAGCTAGCTCTATCACCTATTCATCACCTTTGACTTTTTCATGGGGAAACTCTATGATTATGTCATGAGAGGCATTACCTCATATTGCTCCCTTTTCCAATGATCATACACATTTATTCTAGAATGTTACTATCTTGAGCACTACTTTTCCCATTTATGGGGGCATCAACCTATTCCACTAGCTAGCTAGGGGCATCATCCATGTCTTGTTTTGGGCCTAACATGGCACCTTTATTTGGTGGAAATGACATATCCATTATCTAGTTATCCATTATCTTTTACCCAATTTATTTGAGCAATGATAATAATGTAACCATTGGGATAACTTCCCCCCATCCAATTCATCAACAAAACATAGAGAAAACAAGAGAAGAACAAGAACATTAGTAACACATTATAGACCAACAACACTTGATACAACAGATCATACAAGATGAATAAAGGAGACAAGAATGTCTTTGGATCATCAATGAACAAAATAAATTTTATGCTAGGGTTAGGATACTCAGAACTTGTGACCCTTCGGGTCATACAATTATTACAATAACAACAATAATCAAATGTCTCCATATGAACAATAATCAAAACACACACATAGCACAAAACCTAACCGCCATCTGTGATGTTCTAATCCCTCAAGAATGAGAGTAGAACAACCCCTGATCCTACCTCTGCTCGACTAGCTCTTGCCATGTGATCGAGAGTGACTAGGAGGTTGCCCTTAGTAAGGAAGACAATTCATGTGTCATGTTGGAGTGTGAATCACCCACACATTGTTTGGGTCACATTCTAAACAACATAGACACAAAAGAGATTGAGGAAGAACATACAGAAGTAAGGGAAGAAGAGGTAGAGACAAAAAACTTCCTATAAATAAATTAGAAGGGCCCCCACAAGAGGTCGCTACTACAACGAAGAAGCAAGAGGAGACAAAGTAAAAGAAAATTGAGTAGGAAGTAGATAAAAAAGAAAAGGGAAAACAAAAGGAAAAGGTGAAGGAAAAAGAACTATTGGATGCAAAAGTACTATTTAGGGCATTTTTCACCCCAGGCATCCTCCTCACTACCACACGAATGTACCCCATAGTACAAGTAGATAATAAAGCTATAATTGAAAAGGTTATGTTAGATTTTATCCTAGCTTCATCGTGAACATTTGCAAAGATAATTGAATATTTTCTAGGAGAATTGGTAACAATGCTTAAGTAGAAAAGGGAAGAGGTGGTGAGGATTGAAGAAGAAATAAGAAAGAAATCCCTAGACATAGTTGTAATAGAATTGCCATTAGAACAAAAGACAAAATTGAGACAATTATAGAAATATAGGAGTTGAGATCAAAGCACAAAATGGATGCACTCCTATCTCAGGAGAAGGAAGCAATATAGAAGGTAAGATAGGAAACTATAGATGCTACTAAAAATGGACTACAATACTTACTATAGAAAGAGAAGGAAGAGCAACTATAGAAAGAAAGGGAGGAATAGCAACAAAAAGAGGAGGAATAACAACATAAGGAGAAGGGAGAGTGACAACAAAAAGAGAAAGAGAAGATAGAGCAAGAAGAACAACAAAAGGTAACACAAGAAGAACATATAGAGAAAGAGGTGTCAGAACAACTATCTCCTTCACCTCCACCACCTTCCCCATCACAAGATATAACAAGGTAGATAAAATAGTTTTTGGCAAAACATAAGCAGTTGCAACCACTACCATTGACCTCAATGTTGTAATTACCAATCACAAACCTAGCACAAATCTTACCACTACAAATATTTCAACTAGGGGATATGCTACAATCCACCATAAGAGAAGAGTTTCTCAAACAAAAAATAGATATAATAGATACAACGAGGGATGTTCTAAGCAAACTACAAGTAGCATCTTTGTAGATCACAAGGGACACTTCCACCACCCTGGGATAATAGATTAAATAATTCATAGATGATATAGTACATAAGGTACAAAATCAAGAGGATGCATTTAAAAGAAGATCACTGATGCTGAGACTTTCTCTTAGCTAGGGCTTCATTCTCCACCATACCAAGCTTATCTCGAAAGTACACAAACTTTATCCTGGAGAGAGGCTTGGTGAGAATATCTGTCATCTGCTCATCAGTGATGATATACTTCAACTGGATCGCTTTCCTCAATACCATATCTCTAATATAGTGGTATTTGATCTCAACATGTTTAGTTCTGTCATGAAACACTAGATTGATAGAAAGCTTCACACAACTTTGATTATCACAATGGATGACGGTTGGCTCCAATGATTGTCCAAACAATCCTACAAGGAGCTTCCAAAGCCACACTGCTTCTCGAGTTGCCACATAAGTTGCAATATACTCAGCCTCTACGGTGCTTAGTGCTATTGAAGACTGCTTCTTGCTACACTAGGATATCATCGCAGAGCCCAAACTAAAACAATATTCGGAGTTGCTCTTCCGATCAATGACACACCCTGCCCAATCAGAATCAGTATATTCATGCAGCTCCAAATCCACATCAGAAGAATATCTCAAGCCATACCCAATTGTGCCACACAAGTATCTCAGGATATGCTTCACTGCAACTAGATGTATTTGCCTTGGTTCACACATGAACTGACTAAGTGCACTCACTGCATAGCAAATATCTGGTCTAGTATTGACTAGATACATCAATGATCTAATCAGTTGTCTGTACATAGTAGGATCCACCTGATCTGAACTAGCTGCAACCTCTTTTAACTTCATCAAATTTGTCTCCATAGGTGTAGACATGGATTTGCAATCCATCATACCAAATCTCTTCAGAATGTCAATAGTATACTGCCCTTGACTTAGAATGATCTCATCCGGCTTCTGCCATACTTCTAACCCAAGGAAGTAGTGCTTGAGACCAAGATCCTTCATTTCAAATTCAAAAGCAAGCTCCTTCTTGCATTTGATAATGAGGTGATCTTCTCCAGTAAGTATTAAATCATCAACATAGAGAACCAAGATTAATGCTTCACCATTAATTACCTTGAAGTATAGGTTTGAATCAACATCATTCTTGGAAAAGCCCAAGCTCATCAAGTATTGATCAATTCTTTCATACCAAGCACGAGGAGCCTGCTTAAATCCGTACAAAGCCTTCTTCAGCCTGCAAACATGAGACTCCTTCCCATGAACCTTAAAGCCATTAGGTTGCTCAATATATACCTCTTCCTCGATCACACCATTCAGAAATGTTGTCTTTACGTCCATCTGGTGTATCTTCCGTCCTTTAGATGCTGTAATAGCAACGATGGTCTTGACGAATGTATAACAAGCAACTGGAGCAAAGGTTTCCTCATAATCTATGCCCTCTTTCTGAGAGAATCCTCTAGCTACAAATCTAGCCTTGTATTTCTCGATGCTCCCATCAGCTGCATGCTTGATCTTGAAGAGCTACTTAGAAGATACAACAAATTTACCTTCAGGTCTACGTACGATGTCCCAAACATCATTCTTGAGAATAGATTAATACTCTTCAGCCATAGCATTTCTCCATACTTGTTGTCTTGAAGCTTCCTCAACACTGGAAGGCTCAGATTCAATCATTTGACTCATTAATGCCACATAGTCTCGAAACTTCTGCAATCTCTTACTTTCTCTAAATGTACATCTAGGAGCTACATACTTCTCAGCTTCTTGCATAGTTTGTCTAGCCCATAGAGGTCTCTTACAACCAATGACAATGTCTGTAGGCCCATCAATAGGTTCCAAAGGCTCAACTGGATCATCATCTTCTTTAGAATCAGTAGCCTTCCTCTGAATCTCAGGAGAATGGTCAACTTCCATGTCCTGAGGAGATTCTTGATCTTCATTGTCTATCTCCATATGAGTGCCCTTAGATCTCTTAAATGCAACATCTTCTTCAAATGTAACATCCCTACTGATCTCTATCAGTTTCTAACCTAGAATGTAAACTCTGTAGGCTTTTGAAGACTCATTATAGCCCACAAATATTCCCTTCTTGCCAGATGGTTCCAATTTTATTCTTTTATCTTTAGACACATGAACATACACAGGACAACCAAAGATTCTCAAATGGCTTACTTTTGGTTTTACCCCTGTGAATGCTTCTTCGGGAGTCATGTTCTCCAAAATTTGGTGAGGGCTTCTATTCTAAACATACATAGCTGTCCTAGATGCTTCAGCCCAAAAGAAGGTTTGCAGATCTTGATCATGAATCATGGCTCTAGCTGCTTCTACAATAGATTTGTTCTTCCTTTCTGCAACACTGTTTTGCTGTGGATTGTAGGGAACACAAAACTCCCTCTAAATTCCTGCCTCAACACAAAAGTTACGAAAACTTCTGGAGATGTATTCTCCTCCATTATCAAATCTTAGAACTTTGATCCTCTTCCCAGATAAGTTCTCTACCTAAGCTTTAAATTCCTTGAATCTCTCAAGTACTTCCTTAGATTCTTTAGTCTTTAAGAAATAAATCCAAGTCTTTCTAGAGTGGTCATCAATAAAAATTACATAATACAAGAAACCACTCAAAGAAACAACAGACATTGGACCACATAAATCAGAATGAATAAGACCTAGAATACATTTAGATCTACTTTCACTACTATGAAATGGACCTTTAGTATTCTTACCCAATGCGCAACCTCTGAAGGTGCCTTCATGCTCCTGGTTGAATTTAGGAAGGCCCGTGACCATCTTCTCCATGGTTGGTAGTGCTCAAAAGTGAAAGTGAGCAAGTCTTCTATGCCAAAGCTCACACAAACTTGATGAATCATGCAACAAGGCCTAAAATGGACGAGTGCAAAGTCTGTAGAGACACTCATGTCGAACTCCAATTACCCGAGCAGTCTTGATACTTGAATTCTTCGGCCATGCAAGAACTTTGCCTTTAGAGAATGCAACTTGATAGCTCTTGTCCTCCAAGGCTAAAATAGAGACAAGATTCTGCTTGATACCCGAAACAAATAGAACATCGCTCAACTCTAAGGAAATGCCAAAATCCAAGTGAAGAGAGGAGGTCCCAACACCTTTCACAGAATAACTTGCATCATCACCAATGATGACTCGAACACTAGAATCTCTTTCCACCAAATCAGATAGATGCTCTCTAAATCCAATGATGTGGCAAGAGGCACCACTATCAATCAACTAGGTGTGAATGTCGGTAGGCACATTGCTTGACAAGGCAGAATAGAATAGAAATTCACTTGTATCCTTCTGCGGGGAGATCTCACCCACGTTGGCAAATGACGCCTACTGCTTAGGTCTGGTTGGACAATCCTTAGCATAGTGACCAAACTTGTCACATCTAAAACATTGACTACGAGAGCAATCCTTCTTCTTCTTAAATACAAGAATACCATCTAATCCTTTATCTTTATTCCTCTTGAAGTACCCTTTCTTTCCTTCTTTTCCTTTCTTCTTCGAGGAATAAGTGGCAAGAACACGAATGTCTTCATTTGTAGAGTTTTGACCAATCCCTCTCGCAGCCAACCTTGATTCTTCTTGAATACAATCTGCCCTCAACCGATCATTTACTTAGGAAGTTTTGATCTCGCACTGATTCCTTGAATGAATGACTCCCAAGATGGAGGAAGACCATTAAGAGCCAACATAGTCAAATCCTTGTTATCGACAATATGCCCAATGGTAGAAAGTTGATCTCTCAACTCGGTGATCTTCATGAAGAATGTGATGACGGAATCTCCTTTCGCCATCTTGATGTGATAAAGTTGTTTCTTTAATGCAAGAGCTCGACTTGTATTGTTGATCTCATACATCTCCTCCAATGTCTTGAACATATCTCTTGTAGTTTTCAACTTGGAGATTATTGGCACAATGTGATCTTCCACGGAATCAACCAACATCTTTTTCGCCTTAATGCCATTTCTCTTCCATTGAGGCTTCTCATTCTCATTGGTTGGTTCGGGAACTTCACCCTCCACGAACTCAGCTAACTCATTTTCTTCCAAAGTGAGCATGACTCTAAACTTCCAAGATGTGAGGTTTGATGCACCCTCAAGTCTATCTTCGACCTTGAGCCTGTTCACCATCTTAACAATAGATGCAATCAAGGATGAGAATAAGATAGGAGGGTAGTGCTGCTTGAATGAATCTGATCACGATCTTTCTTATACCTGCTCTGATACCATGTTAGTTTTATAGATCAGAAATGCAAACAAGCAAAAAATACAGCATATAGAACAATGAACACAATAATTTTGCCCTGGGAAAACCCTCCTACACGAGGGAGAAAAACTCAGCAAGATATTTTCTTATAAATCAGAATAATAAGTGCAGTTTCCTCATACAATTTATGGTGACTATTTCCAATCGAGTGTGGCATTGTGTTATTGATTGATGCCTTTGAGATCTCCGATTACCATCCTTTTATATTCGTCCGCCACTATGGGATGTGCCTCTTGGAATCATTGCCACCTTTTACTCTGATTAGTTAGGATATGTTTTGGGCGCTCTTAATCATGCTTATTACATAGGCGCTACCTTTGACTTATATCTCCCGCCGCTACATAACATCAACAGGATAAACACCTATAGATAAGATATGACCACCTTTAGGAAGAAATGAATTCATCATCACTAACAAATCAGTAGCCTTAATATGATTCTAGTCCATGTAAGAATCATTACAAAAGATTTGAAAACGATCAGCAATATTGAAAGAAAAAAGGTAAGTGGGTTGTCCTCGCAAGAGCTTGTGATGCTCAATTGAACAAAATATTTGTAAACGATCAGCAATATTAGAAAAGAAAACAGGTAAGTGGATAAGAAACTTTACATCATCACGGTGACATCAGGCAGAACATTAAGTTTTACATCATCACGGGGCATCAAGCAGAACATGAATTTTTACAATCATCAGAATTTCGCATGGACCATGGGCATGGAGTCGCATATAAATACTACAACCCTCTCTGCAAGTTGCACAAACAGAAGCATACGCTGTGCACAGCAGAATCATCGTTTTGATCTTTTGAGAAGTTGAAGAAGCATTTTGACACAAAAATGAATTGGCTGCTGTCTGATTGCCGTCATAATAAGAAAGGACTTACAAAGATAGAAGGCACTGTAGTTTTGAGAAAAGCAGCATTTCTGGATGTTAAAGATTTCGGAGCGAGCGCTGTAGATAGGCTCTCTGAGCTCATGCAGAGAAAGGTGTTTTTTCAGTTGGCCAGTAGCGACAAAATAGATAATGGTAAGAAACATTATATTTATCATTGAATAGAGTTGAAAAGGAGTAGAGAGTTTCAAGCTCATAGACAATATAATAATATTTGTAGGTTATTTATTGCAGAAACAGGGCATGGTAAAGTTAGCCCCCATAAGGCTGACTTGAATTGGAACTTCCCCTCTTTGGGAACGGTTATTACGGATACAACCCACAAAATCACTTTCTATTGGCCTCCTGAGTATGGCACCCCTGGAGCTATTCTTGTCACAAACAAGCATGTTCGAGAGTTTTTTCTCAAGCATGTTTCCATCCATGTCCCTGATCAATGGGATATTAAATTTCTCTGTAACTCTTGGGTTTATCCTTCATGGATGGCTAGAGTCTGTTCCAACTTCCTTGCTGAACGAGTCTTCTTTGCAAATAATGTATAATACATGGATCCATATAATACTATTTCACTAAAAAAAGAGGAAATTTTTTCCATTTAGAAAAGATGTGATGAAATATGGTGTGTGTGCAGAGCTATCTTCCGGAGGAAACAAGCACAGGGCTGGTGCAGTGGAGGAAAGTAGGGCTAAGGAGATTGAAGGGAGATGGCACAGGCAAGAGGGAGCCATGGGATCGAGTTTATGACTACGATGTTTACAATGATTTGGGTGACCCCGACAACGACAAGAAGCTTCAGAGGACAACTCTCGGCAGATCTTTGGAATTCCCATACCCTCGGAGATGTAGAACCGGTCGAGATCGCACCAGAACTAGTGAATAACTTAGTATTTTTGTTGTACTAACCATCACATCTCTGAGAATTGATCTTGTAGACTAACTGCTATTTTGGATTTAGGTAAAAGTGCTGGTTTGGAAAGTTCACTAACACTTACAAGTTTTGGTGTAACAACAAACCTACAATTTTGTTAACAGCCAAATATATAATGCAGGGAAGAAAGAGATACATTTACAACACTATATATTTAACTGACTCAAGTTACTCTTGATTGCAGATCATGCTTTTGAGGCTCGAAAGCTAACTTGCATCTTGCCAGAATCCTTCTCACCAGGCTTCTATATTTAACTGACTCAAGTTACTCTTTGTTGCAGATCATGCTTTTGAAACTCGAAAGCTAACTTGCATCTTGCCAGAATCCTTCTCACCAGGCTTCTATATTCCACCGGATGAAAAGTTTCCTCATGCCAGTCTTTCTGACTTTCGAGCCCATTTCTTCAAAGCTTTCTCTAAAAAGTTCATTAGCGATCTTGCTTCAAATTTGAATGTGCTTAAAAAACACTTTGGCGATTTGAAGGAGGTTAAACGGCTCTACAGCAACGGACTTTCATTGCCAACTGATATTACAGTTAGTTTAGCCAAAGAAGTTGTTCCCTTTCAGATGATAAAAAGGATTTTGGATACAGAGGACCAAGCGATCCTAAAGTTTCCAAAACCTAATATAATCAGCAGTAAGGTTAAATTCATACTTAATATCAAACCATAACACTCCATTACAAGTTGGGTCACAAAATACAGTTGGAGTAGGCTTTCCTTGATAGTATTATGAATATGATATGTGATACAGGGGATGATAATGCGTGGAGGAAAGACGAAGAGTTTGCTCGTCAAACACTCTCAGGAGTCAATCCCATGATGATACAACGTTTGCAAGTAAGTATATATATTTTATATTTTGGCTTGTGCATGAGGGTTATTTTTAGAGAATGTCTTCATGGGGCTTAGCTTGCCACTGCTCAATATTTTTAAGAGATATTTGTGGAGCTACTGACCTCATGAATATTTATTTTTTGTTAATTTTAAGCAGTTATGTTGATTTGCAGTTTTTACTATATAAAAAAATAAATTATCTTAATTATTTTAATTTAGAAGAAAATAAAAAAAGAAGAGGGAAGAAAATATATGCAGCCACATGGCATATTTTTCATTATGCAGTGGCTGCTTATTTCTAGCTCCCTTTTTTCCCACAGCTTATTTGCAATTCCTAAACAGTAGTTGCTCCACAAAAATAAGGAAAGATTCTGTATTATCCCTTTCTCAAAATTGTAAATTTTCATGGGGCTACTCCAACTTTTTAAATTTAAGCAGAAAAATAAGTTAAGCAGCAGCATGGGGACATGGGGTTAAACATCATCCATTTCAACAGTCAAAAGTTAATTTTGACCAATAAAAATAGAACAAATATTTACTACTTTTTGTTGTGAATGAGGTGTAAAATTACTATTGACTGTTTAATCATTGAAATGGATGATATTTAAGTAAAGTGGTGCAGACGAGAATTGGTAAGCTGTAGTCAGTGGGAACTGTTTCATTTTTCTAACATTTGGTTTTACTGACTTGAGGGAGGTTTCACTGTGACAGAGGTTCCCCCTATTTAGCAATTTGAATGCACAAATTTATGGTCCACAGGAGAGTTCCATCACTGCTCAACATTTACATCCATACTTAGATGGCATCTCGGTGGAAGAGGTATTTTTTTCAAATCTTTTGATTCTTTGAATGATATCATATTTGTGTTTTTCACCCTGGGCATGTTCTCAGGCTATTAAACTAAAGAGGCTCTTTATATTGGACTACCATGATGCTTACATGCCCTACGTGGAGCGCATTAACAGTCTTCCTACAAGCAAAGTCTATGCAACCCGCACCATCTTCTTTCTTCTTTCTGATGGAACTCTAAGGCCTATTGCTATCGAGTTGTGTTTGCCTCCCACATCTGTGGGACTTGGTGAGAGACGCGTCTTCACTCCTGATTATAATGGAGAAGATAAGGGATGGTTGTGGCAGTTGGCCAAAGCTCATGTAAGATCCAATGATTCTAGTTATCACCAGATAGTCAGTCACTGGTAAGTAATTACCCCCACAACAACTCTATGAAAGCAACATCTTATAATCCAATCGTTAATCTTGTGAGGTCCATTTCATGGTTGCAGGCTCAGAACACATGCAGTGGTAGAGCCATTTATTATTGCCACTCACAGAAATCTGAGTAAACTGCATCCCCTTCACAAGTTACTTGTCCCTCACTTTCGCAACACCATGGACATCAATCGTGCAGCTCGCCAAAGCTTGATAAACGCAGAGGGTATCATCGAGAGATGTTTCAGCCCAGGCAAATTCGTAATGGAAATTTCTTCCAAGATATACATGGGGTGGAGATTCAATGAGCAAGGCCTACCAGCTGATCTGCTTAAAAGGTACATATGGTTCTAACTCTTCGTAGCAAATTAAATTAAAATATGGGCAAAAATTGCTAAATGCGGCCATACAGCCATCACATTTACGCCCTATAGCAATCACATATTCTTGCAGCTTTTTATTCCCTTAGAAGTCAGGGCAACCGATGACAGCTAGATTTAATTTCAATAGCTTTAATTTCTCACTTCTCTTTAATTTCAATAGATTTAATTTATCATTTTTTTAATGGAAGAATTGGGTTTTTAGTCTGGACCAAGGCCAGGGAGATCCTTCGGGGATCTCCCTGGGATCTCTTCCCACGGCTTTATCGCCACAGACCACTTCTAGGGGGTCCCAGTCCCCAAGACATTATTGCTAAGTTCAAATCTTCGAACTCGTTGGTCCAGCAAAGGCCCACAGCTTGCAAGCACGACAGCCCAGCGAAGGCACAAGGCCTGCGAGCTCTTTGGCCCAACGGGAGTTTGAACATTGGTGACTGCCACAACAACCGTGCGACTTGACCACGGAACCACGCTTTGATATATCATTTTAAAAACTTGTCTGATTTTTCCATTTTTATCAATGTACATTCCAATTAAACATTTTAAAGACGCAATGTTTAATGGATGTATTTGTTTATGCTTATACATGGTGTGTAGAGGTATGGCTGTACCAGATCCACCAAATGAAGCGAATGGACTGAAGCTTGTGATTGAAGACTACCCATATGCAGTCGATGGGCTTGAAATATGGGATGCCTTGAAATCTTGGGTTTCCGATTACACATCACTGTAATACAGAAATGACCAAACTGTAGAGAGTGATGAAGAAGTTCAAGCATGGTGGAAAGAGATAATAGAAGTTCGGCACGGAGACAAGAAGCATGACAAGGAAGGATGGTACAAGATGAACACACTGAATGATCTGAAGGAGAGCATTACCACCATCATCTGGCTTGCCTCTGCTCACCATGCTGCTGTGAATTTCGGGCAGTACGGATATGCTGGATTCATGCCCAATCATCCCAGTACTACCCGAAAGCTTGTTCCCCACAGAGGATCGCATCAATACACCAAATTCCTCAAAGACCCAGAAGCATATTTTCTCAAAACTCTTACAGACCCTGTGGCAACCACCACCACCATGGCTGTACTGGAAATTTTATCCAAGCATTCTACAGACGAGATTTACTTAGGCCAGGGTTCCACCTCAGATTGGGTTGATGATCCTCGAGTTGAGAAAGCCTTTCAGCAATTTCACGGGAAGCTGTTGGACATCGAGGGGAAGATTATGGCGAGAAACGACAACCCAAACTTGAAAAACCGATGTGGCGCTGCAAAGCTTCCTTACACACTCTTATTTCCGAGCACTTCCGATGAAACCAAAACCGGTGGGCTCACCTTTACAGGAATTCCTACTAGCGTTTCCATATGAGCGAGAATAACTATGCAATACCACCTCAACATCTACTTGTTTGTAAGCGTGCTCTTATATTGTGTACTATGTAGTATCTATCTGATATCTACTGTATATTGTGTACTACGAAGTATCTACCTCAATATATACTTGCTTGTTTGGTGTGCTCTTATATTGTGGAAAAACACGCATGATAGGAAGAGCGTCCCCTTCTCTCTCTCTAAAATAAAAGTTCTTTTATAATTAATTAAAAAGAATTGTAAACTCTCATGTTTGAAGACCAAGAAGAAGAGGGTATTCTTACTAGTTGGGAACCGATTGATGATGGTTCCACCCCTTTATGATTGTGACCCTCCCTATGGTATAGCTCTTGCCATCTAGTGGCTTTGTTGTTGTTTGTGCTTGGCCCCATTTGACTTTATTTTGTGCTCTTGTCTTGTTGTTTGGGCTTGGCCTCTCTTAGACTTTGAGGGTGAGCCTTCAACCACCGCTCCTTTTTTTGTGAATAGTGTAATTTGTCTTTTTAGTATATAAAAAGTAATAAAGCTATTATTCATTAAAAAAAGGCAAGAGTAAAGCAAATACACAAAGATTAAAATAAAAATAGAGATAAAAGTGTATACTTTATTGTTATTGTTTTTATTATTTGTTTTATGTACATTTTGTGTGGATATTTTGAGGTACTTGGTCTTTCAATCTTTTGTCAAGTATTATTAACTTTAAAATAGGGGTTTAATTAAGGAGAATGAGCCTCACTTAGGCAATCTCCTCAAAAGTGTTTGTAAACACCTCTAATTCTTCACTTTAGATCTAGATATTAGAAGGCAAGGTGAACTAATTATTGGGCAATAGAACATGAGAGGTCAATTTCACATGTAGGTGGTCAAATCTATGGATAGAAGGTTGATTTTGTGGAAATGAGATTTATTTTGCGACATGAATGAAATGAGTGGAAAATGATGAAGAGGTCATGGAGATTTTCTTTTACTTTAAATACTAGCCACCTTTTACACTATTTCTAGCATTCTATTAGAAAAGAGATAAAAATTGTTTACTCAATGAAATAAATAAGAGTAACACAAATATCTATTTATGAAATATTATTAGATTATTTGCTCCTTTCAATAGAATACTAAAGTGTCCAACCCAAATTAGATTATTTTCCTAGATTAAGTTATGAACTATGACTTAGCTTTTGAAACTTGGGAAATTGAAAGTGAGATTATGCTCAATGAATTAAGTGTTAAAGGGAAAAGGTTCTATGCTCAATGTGTTCATATCTTTTCTATGTTTTGGCTAACACACAGAGAGTATGGCCTGGTTTAAGGACTGCAACTACCTTCATTGATGAAACACAAGTGTATGATTACTACCCTCAGTTACAAGAAAAGACTGGTAACAAATATTACAGAAGGGTTAGTGATGCCTTCTTAATGTTTAATGTGAGGAGAATATATGGTAATCCTAAGGTCATAATTTCCACAGAGGCAACAAATCTCATTGTCCAATTTGGAAGCTACTTCATTCAATTTGATAGATTTACTTATATAAGTATTGGGGGTTTTGAGCAATCTCCCTACAAACTTCCTAGATATGTCACAGACTACATTATATTCCTGGAAGTCTATAGGCAAATCTCTCAGGCCAGCAAGAGGTATCAAGATTACAAGAAGAAAAGATATTATTTTCCATTGCAGTTGACTCATTACACCTGCAACAAGCATGAAGATGCAAGGCATGTTGACAAGATTCTTTCTAAGTTTAATTTTCATCTGCATGTTGCAAGACCACACTTTGAGCAAAAATTTTTGAAGGATAATATGTATCCACCTTTGTTGCATGAACATCGCCCTCACCTTGATGATTATTAAGAGGATTACATGGATGAACACGAGGTTAGAAGGAGGGATTGGATGAGGTTAACAATTGACCAGATGAGGACTTTCAATCTTGGATGGGACCATCCAAATATCATGGATGATTATTCTGATTTAATAGATGAAGGCTATTATGTAGAAAGCTCCAAGGCCCTTCCTAGATTGAGATGGTCCAAGAAAGAAATCACATATGGGTCAGCCCACAATAATGGGTTACACTTTTTGGCCAAACTTGACATTGAAATCAATATTTTGAACTAAATCTTCATGTTCTGACACCTATAGCCGTTAAACCATTAGGAATTTGAAAATGATGCGAACTAGTGATTTGTGAGATTTTGTTTGTAGATTATATATATATAAAATTGGAGTTAAATTGTAATTTTTTTTGCATCTCCTTTGATAACTAGTTTTTAATAGTAAACAACATTTTTTTAAAGTGATGTGTATTCTATAGCACATAACTTTTTTTTACAAAGGATAAAATTCTGATTCTTTTTAATTTAGATTGGTAACACCGACATATAGTGTATAAATTTGGTTTCATAATATTTTGTGGAATATATATTTTTAATTAAGTTTTGAAGTCAAACCAATTATAATTTAGACATAGGCATATTCCGTAAAACATAATTTTTTCTGTATGTATCAAAATTCATTTTTTTTTTCTTTTGTTGAAACAAGGACATCAATATGTAGTGCATAGATATTTTTTAGAATTTTTTCAGTAATTTACTAATTTTCCATGTGTGTAGAATAGAGAACTTGATGTTCGGTGAAAAACATACATTCACAAGAAATAAAAAATAAATATAATAATCAAATTAAATATATTTAAAATTATATTTTTTGGAAAACTTATAATAAGGACTACATACTTACAAAGCATAAATTTTAAATGAATTCATTTGATCCCTCAAAAGATAAATCAAAATTATTTTTTTATCAGCATTTTGATAGGTGTAGAGGAGACTCCATTATAGATATGGTTTAAAACTAGCGGGGTTCTATCCAAGGGGGTTTGAATCTAAGGGGGTTTGATCAAACCCTCTTCAATTAAAATCCATTAAATGAAACCTTTCATGGCTTAAATCATTATATTTTTTTTTAAAATGTGATTTTAGCAAAAATCAGGATGCCCCAAAAAGTGTAACCCATTATTGTGGTAGCACCCATATATCTTTGTTAGATCCTCATTTGCATTAGATAAGAGTACAAGGTGACTGAAATCTAAAATGCTTGATCATACTACAGGTTCCTCTTCTCCAAAGGGGAAAATAATGACTAAACAAAAAAACATTGTGGGACTTATTTCTCAAGGTTCACCTACCAAAGGTCTTTCTGTTAAAGATAGATTTGTTTCAAAAGATGGAAATGGTGGAGAGGATAATCTAGACAAGACTGGTAAGACGAAAGGGCAATGTGAGGGTGATAGTAATCATCTAAACAAGAAGCTTGAAATCAAAAGATCCCTAAAACCTTATGTTGAAGGTGTAGTGAACCAAGAATAGATACAGTCAAATCAAGGTCACAAGTTGGCTCCTTCCCCAACACCTCAGGGTAATATTTCTCCATCAAGAAAATAGACACCCCCACCTAATGTGCGTAATGTAGGATCTTCCCCATCTCCCCCTCCACAATAGAAAGGAGATATTCCACATGTAGACACCTAAAAATGGTCACGACCAACTTTATCCACTCACGCATTCAACCCTAATCCACCTACATCACTTCGTCCAATCTGATTATTAATTAAATAATTATTAATTATTTAATTAATTTATTCTGCACCTTCATCATGTCATAAAAAATCAATTCTTCTACTATAGCTTGGAAATTAAATATTTTTTACCATAGTTCATCCCAAAATTAAATAAATTATCATATTTATTTAATTCCCTATTTTGTACACTTTTGATTACTTTTTGTAATCATAATTATTTTCTTCTAATCCATGTGCACATGAATTAATTTTAATTAGTTCATCATTACAAACCCCCATGTTTCTAGAAGTCCACTTGTCATCTAACGTACACACATGTACATGACAAGTGGTACTTTGGAAGCATCGGCAAATCTGCTAAATTGAGTACATTTGTCCTCTTTCTTTCACCCCACTCCATGTGCCACTATTCTTCTCAATTTAAAATTCCATGTGGCACTATTTGAACACTATTCTTTTAATTTTAAATTCCACTTGTCCTCTCCATGGAATTTAAAATTCCTCACAAAGTCCAAGCCTTACCTTTTCATAAATGAGTCCATACATGTCATACACCTACTCAATCTTGACCATCCATCCATTCAAACTTGCATTCTCATCCATTGATCATCCATTGAATCTTAGGGCAATTTTCTCATCCAATTCAAACATGTCATTTGTCCAATTTTCCTTGCTTGAGGATCCTCAAGCAATCTCCACCATTGATCCTAGCCCTCCAATTCCATCTCCAAAAATCTATAAATTGAGGCCTCCACCTCCCATTTAGAACTAGTCATTTTATGCAAGAAAACTCTACCAATTTGAGTGCTCAACATATAGAATTAGTTCAATTCTAGCATTTCATATCTTAGGGCATATCACGACTAATAGACTCATTTAGGGTGCAATTAGATAGTTAGTTTGTTAGTAGTTTAGCCCAATCTTGAGGTCCCTTGGACTTGAGATTAGGTGTATTTTAGGTGTAATTTACATCTGTTTTAGGTTTCATCTTCATAGGTAGATATTTTGGCACGCCCGGTGGGACCCCCACCACCTTTTCTCTAACAAACTTACATGTTTTGTGTTTTTTTTTTGTGACAGGTCAGATCAACACCTAATTTCTGTGCATCAGCACCTATCTGGCACTTCAGCACCCATCCCTACAGATCAGCGTTCATCCAAAGACAAGGTAAAATCACTCATTTCTTATGATTTTTAAATCAAATTCAATATTTTATGTCTCCATGATATTTTAAATGATGTTTTACTGACTTTTTGGCCACCTTAGCTCTCTGTTTTGTAGAAAAAATCAATTTTGCAAGGGGGAGGTGCTGTCTGTTTTGAATCAACGCCTAGTCCTCTATATCAGCGCCCAGTCCCATAGATTGGCGCCTAGTCCTGAATTGAGTTTTTTGACTATCTTTTGGTTTTGCAGCCTCATTCAACTATCAAGGAGCTCATATCAAACTATTAACATGTTTATTGCAAGGATTTGCTAAGTTAAAACATGTTATTTTGATTCATTTTATATGAATTTGTTTGCTCAATCTTAGACATAACTCATGTGGTTAAAAAAAATACAACATGCATCATAACTCATTTGGTTTAAAAAGAACACAACTTGCATCCTCACTCATTGGTTTAAAATGAACAACTTGCATCTTCACTCATCTTGGTTAAAATGAACAACAACTTGCATCTTCACTCATCTTGGTTAAAACAAACAACAACTTGCATTTTCACTCATCTAAACAAGAAAATTTATAACTTTGTGTGAAGTGTTTTGTAGTTTTGTTAGTGTTGTGAAAGTGTATGCTCTTCCCTCACACCATTTGGTGATCTTGGGAATCAAAAATTTCTCACAACACTTGCATAAATCACCTCCAACATAATCTAAGAGCTAAAAATGAATCTTGTTTAGTGTGACCCAAGCCTAAAAATACATATGCTCTCCCCTCGCATCTTCGTATGAATTTGGGGATCAAAAGTATTTTTACACTTGTGTTGCTTTTGTTGAACCTTTATAGGGCCTGCCACCCCGCTTCGAAAGGTGGGAACGACCCAAGCGGCAACAAGCTAAAGTCAAGCTCTTTCGAGCCGCTATATAAAATAATGTGTTTGTGAAGAAAGTTGCAAGCAACAAGTGCTATTGTGTCATACCGATGAATGTTTCCCCCAAAACCCTATAGAGCGTAACCTCTGCAGGGTGGGAAGCCTCCTTATCGGAGAAAATTGCCGCATGTATGGCCACCTGGATGAATGCACTTACTACAAACCATTGTTTTAGTAGCCCAAATCCCTCTATTCTTTGCCGCAAAAGGTGGGACCTTTGAAGCCACCCTGTTTCTCGTGGTTCTTAGTAGAGATAGCAGGGACAATCCTAAGGTTTGGTGGGGGGATGAGCCTTGGGAAACCCAAAACTTGGTATGCATGAGAAGTGAGTGTCGTGGAGGGGAGCCAATGCTACCAAGATCTTAGAGCTATCCACTTTGAATAGGCACGACTAGGGGATCCAACAAATATTGTCCTATCCTCGCCTTAGGTTGTGCATGATTGTTTAATTTCACAACAAAACCTTTGGACATTATATGCACTTGTTTGAAATGTTTGTATCACTTGCCAAAGAAAAATATCATGGACATAACCCAAACATTTGAAAAAACAAACCATTGAAACTTTAGAACACCTCAAATACATCTTTAAACCTCCAATGCCCAAAACATCACATCCCAAGCCCAAAATTTGCATAAAACCATCACTGTCCTATATCAGCACCCAAACCTCTGCATCAACGCCCAAACCTCCACATCAGTGCTCAATCCTCTACATCAGTTCCCAGACCTCCAAATCAGCGTCCAAACCTCTGCATTAGCACCCAAACCTCCCAATCAACACCCAATCCACTTCATCAGCATCCAAACCTCTACATCAGTGCCCAAACCTCCAAATCAGTGCCCAATCTACTTCATCAGTGCCCAACACTCTGTGTCAGCGCCTAATTCTCTGAATCAGCTCCCAGTCATCTACATTAGTGTCAATTGACAAAATAATTAGAAAACTCAAGACTTTGTCCTTTAAGGTATTGACAATCCTCGTCCCACGTCATCCATCGACATTTCATGCCACCTCATCCATATCTTCATCCATTTGTCCTTCTTAGCTTGTGATCCAATCCTAATCATCGATCATCATCATTGTCCTCATCCTCATCAATTTATAGGTTATCCAAGACACCCATCATTAATTAAGATTAGTCTAGCATCATCCTTGTAATAATCAATATCGGTCCATAATCCACCCTTAGTCAAATCTTTGATTGACCATCCACTATCATCTCTAATTGATCCCACCATCCCTAATCAATCTCTATCAATCCAAATAATCAATCAATATCCTCCTCATCACCCTCATCCTCATCCTCAAATTGAACTAATTCTCATCCCCATCCATAATCAATCCTTCTCCAAATCCATCAAATCAATCCAAACCACATCCAAATCCTAAGGAAAAAACCCTAGATCAATCATCAACTCCCCTTGGATAAGTTGGCATAGGAATCTTGGCAACTCCTAAGTTAGTGGATTCCAATAAATCTCAATTTTTCTTAGTGTGTCTTGTCTACCCCAAGTAAAATAATCCTATTGTCCTCTTGCTTAGGCTCTTTGTCTACCCTAAGTATATAGGATAATCATCGGCCTTTAATCATCTTGATTTAGATTTTGGACTTATCACTCATCATCAGTACCTCATCATCCAAATCTGACCCAAATTCACTTTTTATGCCTCCCGTCATGTGATCACAAGCTAAGAAAATGGACGCCTGTTATCAACCCTTCTCTCCTAGTGGCTCTACCATGAGCAACATGGAGGAATATGTCAACCAACCCAAAATGGGTGAAGCATCCACTCATCCTCATCAAACTTATTCCCCCACCTTTGTCGAGTTCCTTAACGAAAAGATGTTACATGACAAGTTTGACCAATTCATTAACAACTATAAGGATGAATTTCTTCAACGTCTCATTGAACATGGTGCACGCCTTCCATATTCATATGACCATGACAAGATCAAAACCATCTTTCATGATAAAACACCAACAACCATCCGTGATCAACCATGGGGACGTGTCCCTAATCCTAACGAACCCATCTACGATAATCCTTGGGCTAGTTTTACTTCCAACACCGCCTCTGTTCACACCTTGGGAAAAAACATGAGGGCCAGAAATGTTTCACAACCACAAGCATCTAATCCTCCCGTCAGGTTACCTTATGACATGCTACCTTCTGATGTACCCATTTCTGGGATACCTTCTAATGTCACCATCACCACCATACCAGTTCCACCAAACAATCAACAAGAAGCCACCACAATTGTACCGCAACCTCTCCCTCCACTAAACATTCCACCAAGGTTGATCATCACACAAATAGTAGCACCACCCATGACTCAAACACCCATTGCGAATCCACTCAATCGACCACAAAACCCATTGACAAACTATGAATCCAACTCACACATATCAATCTTCCAAGCATCAACCCCACCATGAGTCATTAATGCAACCTCCTTACGACATCCAACAACAACCACATCCCCAAACTCAACAAGTCATCCTGCAACAACAAGCATATGGGTCCCATGTTTACACAAGCCATAGGCCTAACCCCACGTGTTCAACATCAACAATATGTCCAACCTTGAACTCAACAAATCATCCCACAACAACAAACACACAGCTCTTACATCTACACACAAACCACAGGTCTTCCACCTCACTCACAACAACAATATATCCACTCCCAACAACAACAACAATACGTCCACCCTCAATACTTACAATCGTCAATGCAACAACCTCCACTCCACCAAGTACCACAACCACCTCTTGCTAACCCTTTCGACAAAGAATGGAAAGAGATGAAAAATGCCCTTAAAATCATCCAACTAGGGACCCAAAATAAACACTATAAGTTTGAAGACTTATGTCCCTACCTGTTCGACAGAAACATTGCCATCACACCTTTTCCTCAACACTTTGAAATGCCAAAATTTGATAAATACAAAGGAAAAGGAGACCCTCGTGACCACATCAAGGAGTTTTTCATGGCATGCCAAGAAGTCACCTATGATGACCAATTCCTCCATATTTTTCCACGAAGCCTAGGAGGACAAGCCCTAGAATGGTTCATGCACTTACCTTATGGCTCCATGTCCAATTTCACTGATCTTTCGAAGAAATTTGTTTCCCACTTCTCATACAATGTAGAACATGAGATCACTATGCTCGACCTTTGCATCACCAAACAACGAAGTGGTGAGAATTTCGCTACTTATCTACAAAGATGGAGAGCCCTTGCTAGTAGGCTACCTTGGACAACCCCCGAAAAACAACTCATCCATATTTTCATCCAAAACCTCAACCAAGAAATGGCCTTCCATTTACAAGTACATTGTGCATCAACCTTCGAAAAAATTATAGAAAAAAGGGGTCACTATCGAAAAAGCCCTTATTGCAAAGGGTCTAGTCAAAATCTACAATAAGAATGACAATGACAAAACCTCGAACAACAAACCTAAATTTTGGGCTAAAAACAAGAACACCATAGGAGATGGTGCTACCGATTCCAAGTACATCCAAATCACTTCTCCTAAACCAAAAGAGACAAACATAGTCCAAAATGTTTCTAACAATGTATCGGTCCTGCCTGCTCCTCCAAAGAGAAATCCTCCTAAAAATCCAAAGTGCAAATATACCCCCTTGGGTGAGCCACTCGAGGTTGTATTCCAAAAGCTACTCTGTACTGACATGGTTGAGTTCCCCATAACAAAAACATTTGAAAAAAACAAACCTAAGCCCATGTGGTACAAAGAGAATGAATATTGTGACTACCACCGCATCAAGGGCCACACCACAAACAAATGCATGAAATTGAAAAACTATGTCCAAGACCTCGTTGAACATGGTAGAATCCAAATGGAAGACCACGATAATACATCACCCAATGATGGCTTAGGTGTCTATCAAGACCCTCTTCCCTACCATAACAATAACCAAACCACATCCAAACCATCTTCCTCCAACACTAATCCTAACAACCAAGCCAACGACATCAACTACAAAAATGTTCTGCCTCCCTACGATAATATAGTGGGTAGAATTGATTTCGATCCTACTCATGTCATCACCATCAAAGTTAAAAATACTACCCCCGAATGTGTTGTTACCACCTGCCGTGGGTGTATAACTGTGAAGGAACCATCCCCATCCTCCACTACCACCACTTCCCAATACAACTTCCTTGACCATCTTGGAAAGACTCCCACTCAAATCTCCATCTTGGAACTCCTTAGGACATCCGTCATACACCTAGAAATACTTAACAAGGCTCTCCAAGAGTCCCATGTTCCTACCAACATACCTCCCGCCCAATTCCAAAACCTTGTCACTCAATTATCATCATTCTATCATCTCACCTTTAGTCATGCTGACATGCCACCCATTGACCTCGCACATAATAAATCCCTTCATATCGAAGTCTAAATCACCAACCATAGAGTCAAGAGGGTCCTCTTGGATAATGGATCTGACTTGAACATATGTACATTAAACTTCATAAAACTCCTAGGGTATTCAACGGCTGACTTGGAATCTTTGGTTATCTCCATCAAGGCATACGACAACACAGAGAGAGAATCTGAAGGCACTATATGCCTCCCTATCAAGGTGGGTCCACTCACCATGACTACTCTATGTCACATGATTAATCTTGACCTTCCATGTAATCTCCTCCTAGGCCGACCATGGTTGCATGCCATGCAAGCTGTTCCCTCCACCTACCACCAATGCCTCAAGTTCCCTCATAATAGTGTGGAAGTCACTATCCCCACCGATCAACAACCTTTTGAATACTGCAAGGCCTTAGAGGTTGTCTATGATCGACAATTCATTGTCCGAGTACCTATGGGGATCATGTCAAAGATCCCTCATCCACTCCATCCACATCGTCATTCACGTTGCAAGTCACCATCAAACAATCACAAGCTTCCACTTCATCTTCCACCCGTACACCCCAAAAGGTCAAGATCATAGATAAAGGGTGTGGTGAGTATGAACTTAACAATGCCTTCCACATGGGACAGTTACCCCTGCTCCTATGGCCATCATCTTCTGAAGAAGGAGAAAGAACAACAGTACAGGATCAATGATAAAATTCCCTTTGTACTAGTACAGGTCTCTAGAGAAGAAGAAGCCGAAGAAACAGCTCTAAGTGATTGGCTATATCATGATGAAACTACCCCAATACCTGTCAATCTAGAATACTTTAAAGAAAAATATCATGTACCATTTCAAATTTGTACCAAAATGCCTTACCGTGGAACAGGACTTGGTGCCGACGAACAAGGTGTTACAGAGCCCATACCGGTTGATCCTACGTCTCCCAAGAAATATGCTCAATACTTTAGTTTAGGATATGATCCACCGACTGTGACAATTCATGGACCCGCTAAAACCTCGGTATAAGTAATGGAATCCTCTTCTAGTGTTGAAAACATCACGCCGAGTGTCATCATAGCTTCATGTGAAGATCTGGAGCTTTCTTGCATCTTCCCCGACAATGCCATCTTTGTTATTGACCTTCCCCTCGTTCATCCCGAACTCATTGCTTGGGATTGTCAAGGACCCCCACCTCTCGATGTATTTCCTAATGATGAGGGTCTCTCAGCATTTATAGAACTTCGTGACACCTCATAATATGACATATGCTTGCACACTGATGCCTATTTTGGGGAAGAAGAGATCCTTAGTCTAAAAAAATAAAAATCAAAAAATAGAAAATCATCTCCTAGTGAAAACCTCTCTAAGGCACTAGAAGATGAGGATCTCAATCTTCCCCCTATACCAACTCACTAGCAAGAGCATTCTAACATTCTGATTGAAGGCACACAATAAATTAACCTTGGCATGCAAGAATCACCTAAGCTCACACATCTAGCAGAAAGTCTTGGTACAAAAGAAAAATCCAACATCTCCACAGTGCTTCATGAAACACATGATGTGTTCACTTGGTCCTATGCTGACATGCCAGGATTGGATCCATCTTTGGTTGCTCACCATGATCTTGTGGTACATCTTGATGCAAAACTTGTTAAGCAGAAGCTCTGTAAGATGCACCCGCAAGTTGCCTTGCTCATCAAAGGAGCTATAGAAATTGTTAGATGTTGGATTTATCCACCCTATTGATTATCTAGAATGGGTCTCCAATATTGTCCCAATTGCTAAGAAACCTGGGGGCATCCATTGTTGTATAGACTTTTGAGACCTTAACAAAGCATGTCTGAAAGATGATTTTCCACTTCCCAACATTGACATGATTGTAGATCTCACAACAGGACATGGGATCCTTTCCCTTATGGATGGCTTCTCTGGATATAATCAAATTAAAATTGCCCCTAAAGATCAACATAAAATAGCTTTTACTTGTCCTTGGGGCACATACTGTTGGCAAGTCATGCCCTTTGGTCTAAAGAACGCGGGGACAACCTCTCAACGTGCAATGACTACTATCTTCCATGACATGATACATACAATAATGGAAGACTATGTAGATGATCTCCTAGGGAAATCTAGAACTAGGGAAGAGCACCCTAAGATCTTGCGGTAGATCTTTGCATGACTCAGAGAATACAAGCTTCGCCTCAATCCCAAGAAATGTGTCTTCGGCATAACATCAGGTAAACTCTTGGGGTTCATTATCTCCCATAGAGGCATCGAAGTAGATCTTACTAAGGTCATGGCCATAACAGAAATGCCTCCTCCAAAGACAGTCAAACAGCTCTGAAGCCTCCAAGGCAAACTACAGGCTATACGAAGGTTCATTGCTCAACTTGCAGACAAGTGCCATCCTTTTGCCCATTTACTTCACAAAAATGCACACTTTAGATGGGATCAGAATTGTCAGTAGGCATTTGACCACATCAAGGAGTATCTTGCTTCATCACCAGTCCTAATGGCACCTATCCTTGGAGAGCCCCTGTTATTATACATATCAGCAACTTTAGTAGCACTGGAAGCACTCTTAGTACAATAGGATGATACTAGCCATGAGAGAGCTATATACTACATCAACAGGACTTTACTTGGATCTAAGCTTAACTACACCCCCATGGAACATGCGTGTCTAGCTGTCATTTTCTTCTCTCAAAAGTTACGACACTACATGCTAAGTCATTCTATCAAGCTCATATCTAAGGTTGACCCATTTAAATACCTCCTTTCTAGGACTGCACTCATAGGAAGAATGGCAAAATGGGTCATGTTGTTGAGCGAATTTGATATTGAGTATATTGATAGGAAAGCAATCAAAGGACAAGTTGTAGCAGATCAGTTGGCCGAAGCACCCCTCACCGATTATCAGTCGCTATCCATTGACTTTCCAGATGAGTCCATTCTAACTGTGACATAACCTACACATTGGAAGCTATACTTTGATGGATCCCTCACTAATCATGGTTCAGGGGCAGGAATACTATTGGTGACCCCGCAAGGTGACTACATCCCCAAAGCTTACAGACTTGCTTTCCCCTATACAAACAATGTAGCCAAATATGAAGCTCTGATAATTGGTCTCAAAACAACCGTGCAATGGAATATCTCACAACTAGAGGTCTATGGAGACTCTTAGTTGATCATCAAACAAGTGAATGATGAGTTTACCACAAAGGATGATAATCTAGTGCTCTATAAGCAAATGGTTGATGAATACAAATTGTTATTCACCTACATATAGTTTGAGCAGGTACCGCGCCTTCACAACAAAGTAGCTGATGCCATGGCTACTATCGGTTCCCTTCTAGAGATGCCTCATGATAGCTATCAATGTGAGTTTCTTGTGGAACAACTCTTAATGCCAGCATACATGTCACTAAGTCAGAATTCATTTGTGAGATTGTTGGTCCAAAAAATCCCTGGTACCATGACATTTACACCTACCTCCAACATCACACTTTCCCTCTCGAATCCACCCACAAACAACAAAGATCACTCATTCACCAAGCCGCTCGCTACACTATTCTTGCTAACACCCTCTATTGTTGAAGCTATGATGGCACTCTCCTTCGATCCTTAAACACGAAAGAAGCTTCCCTTGCCTTACATGAGGTCCACGCAGGTATCTGCAGAGCACACACAGGTGGAGTTGTCCTAGCTAAGAAGATCTTGCATACTAGATATTACTGGCCTACAATGGAACATGATGCATATGAGTACATGAAAAAGTACAAGCCCTGTCAGCAGTATGGAGATCTCATTCACTCTCCTTCTTAGGCATTGCAACCTATTACTACACCATGGCCTTTCTCTCAGTGGGCCCTAGATCTCATTAGCAAAATCCACCCATCCTCTTCTGACAGACACAAATTTATTATCACCGCCACTGAATATTTCACTAAGTGGATCAAAGCCATCCCTCTCACTTTCACTACTGGCAACCAAATCGCCAAGTTCATCCTCTACCATATCATCTGTCATTATGGTATCCCATCCGCCATTGTCACTGATAATGGTAAATCCTTCAAAAACCATGATGTTCAGGACCTTTGCGAATAATTCCACATTCAACATCATTGGTCCACTCCATATTACCCACAAGGTAACAAACAGGCTGATGCAACTAATAAAACCCTACTTAAAATCCTCAAAAAAGTTATTAATGAAACTGGCCATGATTGGCACCTCCATATCCATCTCACCCTCTGGGCCTATCACACTAGTATCCGCACACCTATAGCAGCTACACCATATTCCCTTGTCTTTAGAGTTGAAGCCATCCTGCCAATCGAGATCGAATTGCCCTCCTTGTGCATCTCCTTGCGTACTGTCATCACTGATGAAGCATATCATGTTGCACGCCTCTAAGAACTTGAGCTATTGGATGAACGGTGCCTCAACACCCTTAATCACCTCCAAGCATACCAAAATCAGCTTCACAGATCCTATAACAAGAAGATCCATGCTAGGGAGTTTAAAGTAGGAGATCTGGTCCTGAAAGAAAATCAAAGGAATCTATCTGAGTGAGAAAAGAAAGGGAAATTTGAGCCTAATTCGCTGGGACCCTACATTGTCACTGCAAAATATGGCTCTGGAGCATATCACCTCTCCATCCTCGAAGGAGAACTTGAAGAGTCTATGAACATCATCCACTTGAAACGGTTCCATAGTTAGTTCGTTGAATACCCCATGTCAAAAATACAAAAAAAATATATATATATATATAAAATTTTTTTAAAAAAATAATAATAAAGAGAAATAATCCATCCTATGGTGAAAACCACTCCTTGTGGTGCCTTGGATAAGTACCATGATGAAAACCTACTTGTAGGCATCATGTGTAGGTTCAATCTAGATCCATTGTTCAAACCATCTTCTCATCTTTATCTGCACTATCCACTCCACATATCCCCTCGTTTGAGCTTCAGAATAAACCCATCATATGAGCTTCCATTGTCCACCATTCCCAAGAGATCTCTCATCTCCCAATTACTTAATTTCCATCTTTCCCCATCACCATTGCATCAGTCACTTGATCCTCCTATTCATCCATAACCTTGGTCCCTTTAATGTTTTTGCACCAACATCATTCCCGACCTATCGTAGTTTTTACACCATGCTACCCATCAACCAATTGACATCCACATCCACTAAACCATATCTCATCATTCTACATGAACCAACCCCTATCCTTATATCATCAAGTCTCCCAGAACTACATATCATCTCAACCCGCATTGTAATGTGCCTTGATCACGTGGATATACGGTATGTAGGCAGTCTAGAATACAAAGGAAGTATCCAGTACGTAGGTACATACGATGCACCCATCCAACCCATTTGGATGGTCCCACTTTTTTGAGCTTGTTGATTACACTTGACCTACGATCAATATACTTGCTGGGCATTTCATCAAAGCATAACACTCTCACGAAAAATCTTTCACCAACATATGGGTTTTTCCATAACTAGCAACACGTATCACTCCACCTATCCTTAGTTTAGTCCATCATCGATTCTTATCCTAGGATGCATCTTTCCTACAATGGGTAAAATCATCAATCCTCTATCCATCCTTTGGCAAGAGATACAATGGTTGTGTGTTTTGGGTTAGTCAATCTTTTGGTCTTTGATTTTTATCTTATGCATCATTCTTGGACTATGTCAAAATTGCCTTGATCTCATTATATCATGGCAAGTGGCGAACAATCCAGAATGGGGCATGGTCATTGCTTTTGTATGCCATGCTTGTGGGAGGTTCTCATTACTCCGTATTAGTATTCATACCTTGTGGATCATAGGGTCGGTTCTAGCATATCGTTCCCCTTCTGCATCTAAGGTTCTTCATACCTTTGGTGCATTAAGAACTTATGCTATGAGTCTCCCTCCCTCATCTAGACAAGGTTGTATTATTATGGGCATGTATGGATTCATCCTATTGTTTGCAGTGTCCAGTCCTATGCATGGATGCCTTGCCACCTTGGTTCCACATACCTTCATGCATAACATTCCATGCTATATCAACAGTAGCACTCAATTTTATTATCATTGGCAGAATATCTTAATATGACATTGTTCCTTGCACTTGTATCCACCCTCGTCACCCCACCCCTCTCCTGTTAGCTCAAGATTCATTAGCACTTACAATCACATTCCCCCTATTTTCTACCATCCACTCATTTCTGATCATTTTGTGACCATTTTCAGGGTTCTATTGGTGTGTTATGATCACCTATCATCTTGCATCACAAACATGTTAGTAGCCCATCCTACATCACAAATACGTTAGTATGTATTCGCATATCATCATATATCATATGCACACATTGGCCTTATACATAAATCCATCTATCCTCACACATATATACATATGCTCCATCCTGCATTCAACCACATGTCAAATCATAACATCTCACATCTCAAACATCATAAACATATACATAACAAACTAACACCACAACTATGACCACACCCCCTCCTATGACCTCGCATCCTGAAGTGAGCATAACCCCCCCCCGCCTGCTCGCCCTCTCCCTTCTCCGATCCACCTTGCCCGTTACCCCTCCCCTCACCCTGAGAAACCATTCCCCCCACCCCCCCAACCTTTTGCCACCCGCGCTATAAAAAAAAAATTAAACAATTAATCAAAACATCCAAAAAATAAAAAATTAATCAAAAAATTAAAAAATTGCTCCAAAAAAAAAAAAAATTTAATCAAAAAATATAAAAAATAAAAAATTAATCAAAAAATATAAAAAATAAAAAATTAATCAAAAAATATAAAAAATAAAAAATAAAAAACTGCTCAAAAAATTTTAAAAAATAAATTAAAAAAAATCACAAATAAAAAATCAAAAATCAAATATCAAATATTAACAAATCAAACATTAAAAATCAAAAATAAAAAATCACAAAGGTAGAAAAAAAACAAACAAAACAAACTGGCGCCCACTGGGCGCTAGAACCTACCCCAACACCCATTGGGTGCTACCACCTACCCAAATGCCGATTGGGCGCTACCCCTACTCCCTACCTCCTCCCCTCCCCTCCTCTCCCCCTAACTCCCCTACCCTTCCTACACCCCCGTCCCCTCTTCCTCCTGACTCTCCCCCTCCCCTCCCCTCTCGTCCGCTCCTGTCTACCCCTTCCCATCCGCTCCCCTCCCCCCGTCCCTTTGATCCCCGTCCCACTTCCTCCACTCCCAATGCCTATTAGGCACCCCCGCTTCCCTACAACCCATTGGGCGCCAATACATGCCCCCCGCCAAAAATTTAAAATCCCCTAAATAAAAACAATACAATCACAATTAAAAAATCAAAAACAAATAAATAAAATAAATAAAAACCAATCTAATAAAAATTAAAAAATCAAAAATAAATAAATAAAAATAAAAAATCATTAACATAAATAAATAAAAGCAATCACATACAAATTTCAAAATCTCAAACAAATAAACAAACATAAATAAATCCTATCCATAGTACTAATCACATAATCAACACTTTAAATAAATAAATAAAATAAAAATATAAAAAAATTTCAAAAAAAACATAAAAAAGTTTCAAAAAACTTCAAAAAACATAAAATTTTTTTAAACAATTCAAAAAAATTCAAAAAACATAAAATTTTTTCAAAAAAGATAATAAAATTTTCCAAAACTTTTCAAAAGATAAACACCCACCCATTCATTCATTTTGTGCGCTAATCCACTATTTTCTGCCCTATGCCCTCAAAACACGCGCCATTCCCCCCACCCGCACCTGCTCCCGCTCCGCTCGGTGCTCGTCTTGGTCGATGGGTGTGTTTCCCTAGTCATCACCTTAAACATTCAAATCCATTCATTCATTCCTACTCATCCTATCCTAATCACCTCCCCTAATCACATCATCCTTGTCTAATCACATTCTTATCATATCTTCATCATCCCTAATCATTACATTTTCACCCTAATCATATCCTAGTCGTCATTCCCCACCATTCAACCACATCATACTCATGTCCTAATCATCATATCCTAATCATTCCACCTCGTCCTAATCATATCCCAATCATCATCCTTCACCATTACACCTCATCCTAATCACCCCCCTTTTTCATTCCTAATCATTTCACCCTAGTCATCCATATCAAACCCTAATCACCTCCTTCATCTCATCATCATCATCTCAATCATCCAAATCATCTAATTTACTTACTACACATGTAATCATCTTCATTCATAATCCAATCAACTTCTTTCCACTCCATCCAAATCCTCTAATCTCATCATTTCACATCATCATCATCATTCATACTCCAATCACTTTCATCCTAATCATTCCCAATCGCAATACAACACAACCATAGCAAAATTCAAATGTGTCAAGGCCACCCACTGCATACCCAATTTCATTCCTCATCATGACATTACATTATCCTTCTACCCTCGACATCAATAGAGGTTCTTAAACATAGTCTTAAACAAAAAGGGAAACTGTCGAAGCTTGACTGTATCACAAGTACCAATCTAGACCAAGAGACCTTGATATCCTTTTTCAAATCAATTACAACTTGGGCTTAATACCTCAAGGCTAGTTTAATTCCATCCTCCCAAGTGAATTTTGAACTTCATGGGTTCACTTTAATCAATCATCCTTCCAAGTGAAGTCTGAAACTCACGGCTTCACCTTAATCCATCATTTCATTCACAACTCCAGGTCTTGATAAATCTAATTTATACTTTGACAAGGTCATTAGTAGACAAGAGTACCCTCTTGGAGCTAGACTTTTTGAAGACTATTATCACTCACCTCTATCATTGTCTGGGCCTCATCACCTTGCATGGACATCCTGATAGGGAGAAAACCTACTCAGGCATACAAACAGGTGGAAAACCCTTGAAGCTCACAAAATAGCCACTTGAGAGTCCATCCGCAAGACCTTTGAATTCTCTCTCCGAAACATACATATTATTGCCTATCGGCAAGACAATGGCTATCGGTAACCACCTTTCTCTCTTCTGCCGATGAGGTGACTCATGCCGACATATATTTCATCTGCCACACTTCCCCGTCGTCTTCCCGATTAGTGAGAACATAACTGTCGGCCACCATTCACAATCTTAAACCGATATGCCTTCTCACACTGACGACAAACACTCTATCGCCAAGACAAACAATTATCGGCTCCCTCTCCCATTCTTACACCAACACACATCTCTCCCCGACAGAACCTTTTGCTTCCACACACGCTAGAAATCTTCCCCTTCGGTGAGACATTCTACTGTCGGTGACTTCCAAACTTCTTCCGCCAATGTGCTATTCTTTCCGATGGCTAACATCCATCGCCCAGACAAGGTCTATCGCTCAGACATTCGTCTTCTCTCCCGATCGTAATTCTTATGCCGATATGCATTGCATCTAACGTCACCTTCGGCAAGACATGCCTACTGTCAGCCTAGTTTTAAATTCCTTCGCCGATGTTCGTTATCTCCCTGATGGTTAGAACCATCGGCCAGAACTATGTCTTCGGCCTAACCTGAGGCTCTTCCACCGACACTCCCTCTCACCCCGATGCCTTAGGTCAAGGCATACATCGGTGAGACTTTCACCGTCGGGCCAACCGATTTTGTTTCCTCCGATGATCAGACCTTCGCCGATATGCTTAACGCCACCTCACCGTCGGTAAGACTTCTATCTTCGGCATAACACTTACTCCTTCGGCCGATAATGCTTCTCTCACCGATGGGTTAATACACCAAACTTTGCCCCCATCGGTAAGACCTCGCTGTTCGCCATGACTACCAAATCTGCTTCCGATGACTCATATCACACCGCTGCATACTGCATACCAACTTTGTCTTCGGTAGGACTTGTTTCTTCGGCCACACTTGCTTCTTCTTCTTCCGATGGTGATACTCACACCGATGCATACAGACGCTTCTTTCTATCATCACTTCTATACCTCTCGTGAGGTTTTCTTCCTTTCCCATTTGGTTGTAACTGTCTTCACTATTACCAAATTCTGCAACTACACACACACACAGATTTCTAATCTAATACAAATCAAAATAACACAGAACAACAGAGAGGAGAACTAAAAATAGCATTGCATTCCACTGGTCTTAATCGAGGTCTCGACCAGTGGAATGAATCAAAACTCGATTGCTCTTACAAAACACTAAATTTTATTTCTCTTTCTGAGATTACACGTTTCACTATTGCTCCTCTTTTCTCTTCTTCCTCTTCTATCTGTCCTCTTCAAGCACACACGCTTATAAAGAACCTAGCCAAGGCAGTTACACTTTGGTGGAATCTGAATTGATTCAACACCTCTGCCATCCGTTACAAGACAGTTACAACTCGGACAATTACTATACTTCCTATCCGTTTACAATAGGTGCCATGTGGCTTACAATATGGGACACATTGGTCCGAATCAGAACAATTGACGCTAGGCCTTACAATAATAAAAAATGATAATAGGGGGCTTCTTGATGGTAATGGTGTGCTCCTGCACCATATCCCCATAGCATACCCGACATCCTAATCACTATTCTTGTCATTCTACATCATATCATAATCACATCCTACTCATAGCTTTGTCATTCAATATCCATTCCCTTCTCTTTCACTTTTGATTGATACATTCCCTTTTGAGAGCATACCCGTGTTTGTCCAACCCGCTTATCCTCTCGAGGGGGCATCATCATCCCACTATTATCCTTTTCCTCTATCTATTTCCTTAGCTTCTTTGAAATGATGTCACTCAACACAAATCTCATCATCTCGAACATCATCTCAAGAGGGGCAAAATGTAGACACCTGAAAATGGTCACAACCAACTTCATCCACTCACACATTTAACCCTAATCCACCCACATCACTTCGTCCAATCTGATTATTAATTAAATAATTTTTAATTATTTAATTAATTTATTCTACACCTTCATCATGTCATAAAAAATAATTCTTCTGCTATAGTTTGAAAATTAAATATTTTTTACTATAGTTCATCCCAACATTAAATAAATTATCATATTTATTTAATTCCCTATTTTGTGCACTTTTGATTACTTTTTGTAATCATTATTATTTTTTTCTAATCCATGTGCACATGAATTAATTTTAATTAGTTCATCATTACAAACCCTCATGTTTCTAGAAGTCCACTTGTCATCCAATATACACACATGTACATGACAAGTGGTACTTTGGAAGCATGGGCAAATCTTCCAAATTGAGTACATTTGTCCTCTTTCTTTCACCCCACTCCATGTGTCACTATTCATCTCAATTTAAATTTCCATGTGGCACTATTTGAACACTATTCTTCTAATTTTAAATTCCACTTGTCCTCTCCATGGAATTTAAAATTCCTCACAAAGTCCAAGCCTTACCTTTTCATAAATGAGTCCTTACATGTCATACACCTACTCAATCTTGGCCATCCATCCATTCAAACTTGCATTCTCATCCATTGATCATCCATTGAATCTTAGGGCAACTTTTTCATCCAATCGAAACATGCCATTTGTCCAATTCTCCTTGCTTGAGGATCCTCAAGCAATCTCCACCATTGATCCTCAAAATTGATCCTAGCCCTCCAATCCCATCTCCAAAAATCTATAAATTGAGGCCTCCACCTCCCATTTGGAACAAGTCATTTTATGAAAGAAAACTTTGCCAATTTGAGTACTCAACATATAGAATTAGTTCAATTCTAGCATAGTTTAGTAATAGCATTTCATATCTTAGGGCATATCACTACTAATAGACTCATTTAAGGTGCAATTAGATAGTTAGTTTGTTAGTAGTTTAGCCCAATCATGAGGTCCCTTGGACTTGAGATTGGGTGCATTTTAGGTGTAATTTGCATCCATTGTAGGTCTCATCTTCATAGGTAGATACCACATACTTCTTCTCTTGATTTTGTGCCAAAGATTGTAGTTGATTCTCAGGGTATCTTACCATCACTCATTTGGCTGAGAGATGCTATTAGAAAAAAGAGGAAATACACACGGTAGTGGATCCAGGGTTCGATGTAGTTGCCAAGTTGCTACAAATGGATTGTCCACCCAAAAAGGCTAAGAGAATGTCAAGGTTGATGGTTGATCCAATCAAGAAGCATTAGTTTATGGAAACCATTGAACCCATGGCAGAAAAGAATGAAAATGAGCTATCTGTAGATGACTTTAATGTGAGTAGAGTTGATTTGGGACCTCCTATTGTGTAAGGGACATCCATAATGCAAAGTTGTCAGTAGAGATTTTGGCTATAAGATTGGAAGGGAAAGAGAAAGAAAATGGGTTGTTGGAAGAGAAGGTGGATATCCTTACTTCATATATTAAATCCATTGTAGACACCACAACTCAACCTTTGGATGCATCAATGGACACTCCTTCCAAGGGCCCTCCCAAAGGTGTGAGCCCAGTGTGGTAGATCGAATAAGTAAGTACCAATTCTTGGGTAAAGCCACCGAAGAGTGGGTTGAGAAGTTGACGGTAGAGGGGATGCTATTGTTGCAAGTATGAGCAGTAAGTGTTGTCATTGATGTCAACACCTAAGGTCAACATCTAAGGAAGTTATTTGTATGTGTTTGAGAAGTTAGTGCATTTGTAGAATTGTTCTATCTCCCTGAACAGTGCAGTGTTTTGGTCCGCATATTCTGTAGATCGAATATCTTTGCCTATGGATTGAAAGTTATGTTAAGGGATGTCTGTAGTTGCTATGTTTCAAGTTTGAGCCTCCGGTGTGAAGATTTGAGTGAATTCAGTTCACCAGAGTAAAAACTATTTTTTTGAGTATTCAATGGTGACAGGGATAATGTATTCTGCTCCACATCTCTCCACATTTAAGTTTTATAGTTTACAGTTTTGAGATTAAGTTTGGAATGATGTTATGTTCCTTCAGTTGAAATGGTTCGTGATTTGGTGCTCCGCAAGCAATCTTTCCTTTATGATAGTGGCTGACAGTAATGTTTAAGTGTCTAGTTTGAAGAATCTTCTGGATAGAATGTTTGGGGGTTGTGTGAAAGTTCTTGGTGATTGTAACGTGCTTGTGGATGTCTCTAGATCATTTTCCTACCTTTTGATTGGTCTGCAAAGTGTAATTCAGATCGTGGATGAAGCGTATTCCTAAAGGTCTTAGTGTCAACACCAGTTTTGGCCGACTTGGTTGTTTTCACTACTTGCAATTGTGCTTTGGAGTATGTGATAGTGTGTTGTTGCGTGGGATATTGCATTTGAGTCCTAGCTAAGGTGTGGTGTGGTTTGCATTCATTCTTTTCCTTCACAAATATGTTTAGGTCTAGACCTATTCTAATGTATGTATGTATGCAGACCTTGGAGACTGCTCCAATGGTTGATGATTGTAATGCCGACCTTGATGTACATTCCAAGGTTGATGAATTGTATAAATACATGTAATGAAGTCATAAATAAGGTATGATTTTGTGATGATGCGAAGATAACAGTGTTTGTGTGAAGAAGATAGAAAAGAAGAAGAATTAGTGTGCTTCAATGGAATTGAACCTTGGCATGGTGTAGATGCTACTATCTCAGTTCACCAACTTCTGGCAGTGAGCCTCTTCTTTAGTAGTGAGCCCTTTCTTTTGCAGTGAGAATTGTAGGCAGTGAGCCTTGTTGTAAATTTTGATATATCATTTATATTGTGAGTTAATCCTCACCGTGGTTTTTCCCTCATTGGGTTTTCCACATAAAAAATCTAGTGTCTCATGTGTTGAATGTGTGAATGTGTTTAAGTTTCTGATTTCATGCTTTCATGATTAAATCATAATAACAGTGATTAAGTGGTTGATGTGTTGATATTTAAAATAAGTTAAGTATTGGTTACAACTATTTCACCCCCCCTCTCAGTTGTCTTGTGCATTTCAACAGCTATATCTCCAAGAGGTAACCCTCTTATATGCAAAAATATCTGCCAAACAAATTGAAGTACTCTCTGAGTTGAAAATTGGCCAAGAAAGAAGAAAGTGTTTTGAGCATAGCTAGAAACGGTTTGCAAGAAATGGTCAAATTAGACACCAACATTTTGGTTTCTGAGAGCGTGATTGGTAAACCTGAGGAAAATCAATCTGTGAAATGGCTCAATGTTATTGATTGGAAGCTTTTAATGGTCAAGCAATGTTTGAATGATTTGAAGAATATTATAAAAAACTATAGGTCATATTTGATGGACCTTAGGAGCTCATGTATAACCCTGGGAATGGACATCCTTGATGAAATTGAAACATACCTACTGGAGGCTGGTACTATTAAGCAGGGTTTTAAAGATTTATTGATAGAGGATTTAAAAATAAAAAACACTATTGAGGGAAACTCAATAGATTAGTTAAGCAATATGTCATCTCACCTCATGACTTTCAAGAAAGATCTTGTTGAATTTCATAGGAAGTATGAGGATCAAACAACATCCTGGTTGTGTGGAAGACTCGTTTGAATATGACCACCATACCCAATGGAAAGGCATTGGCTCCTGTGTCAAATAAATTCAAAGTCTTCAAAGACAAGATGGATGCTTCATAGGTACCTAAAGATCAGACAACAAAGGTTGATCAAGGAGAACAAGAAGACAAAGATGAACATGTTGATCAAACTGTTGAAGAAGAGGAGAAAAATGATGTTTCAACCTAGTGCTTTATTTTTTGAATTTACAAAACTTTGTAATGTGTTTAATCATGTTTGTTGGACTTTATAAAACTTTTCCTTCTTTATGTAATATTAAGAGAGAGAAATGTTGTTTTAATTGGTCATTCCAAGAAACAATTATACATTGAAGTTAGTTTATTGTTGTTCCTATATATAGAATAAGGGAAGAGATGTAAGGGTCTTTTGGCGAAATTGCTTCATGAATAAAACATAGGGGGAAAGTAAGGCATGCTTTAAAATATTTTATTTTAAAAACATTTGGGAAGGTAAGGGGGACACTATATACAAGTTGACTGATATTCTCTAAAGGGGGGTATTGTGCTCCATTTTTGCTCATAATACAAGAGAACAATGGCATTGAGTCAATTTTTCTCTATAGTGTTTGTGAATTCTTCTTATGTGGGGTTTATGGCATGGTGAGTATAGAAGATATTTCATTTTTCCTGGATGGAGTGTTGATAACTTGCCATAGTTACAAATACATACTATTGTCATTAATGTCTTCATTCTTATGTTTGAATTTGATGTTATAATGGTATATTGAATATTGGATGAATGATCATCAATCTCTTCATTCTTGTGTTTGGAGGGATCTTGGGTGGTTTTTGTATGCATGTGAAGATGAACACAAGAAATAAACTAAACTAATGTTATCCTACTTCATCCACCTCATATACATCTCAGATTGAGCATAAAGGAAAGCATAAAACATGAAATGAAACTATCTAATTCACCTCACATGCTAACCCTTGTTGTGTGGATGTGCTCCTTGGATGGTTTGATGTAGGTGGCTCCTCATATGGACATAATAACTTTATAATGCACAAAGTCTTGAAAATGCTTGGGGTGAGGATCTATTTATAGGATTTTTGGATTTTGGATGAAGGGATGAGATTGAATTTGGAGATCAAGGGTGGAGGATTCTTGAGATCTCTTAAGCAAGGAGAGCTTGCCAAGTGGCATGATGAGATTGGTGGATAGGATATGTCCTTGGATTATGGACAAATCAATGGTTGGATAGTGAGTTGGGAAAAGGGGATGGTGAGGATTGAAGGAGGATAAGAAGGACCAAAAGGACCTTGGTACAAAGGACCTTGGCCATACTTTTGTAAGAGGCCATGGCTTTGTACACATGGGGGGATGGAGAGGATTTGACTAGGATTATGTTAGGGTAATGGAATGTGCAAGTGGGGGATTAGGTAATTAATTAGGTCTAGGTCACCTAATCAAAAGTGTAGAAAATAGTGAATTAAATAAATGTAAATATTTATTTAATTCATGGGATGGGAAAAGGGAATAATAGATAAATTAAATTTATCTAATGTTTGGACTATAGAGGAGGGGAATAAATGATTAATAAATCATTTAGGCTAGGGATAAGTTATAATGAAGGTACTGATGTGGGTATAAATGAATAGCGAATAGTAAATGAATAGTGGTTTTGACAACAAAATATTGTAAAATCATGGATTGAAGGGGATTTGATCAATTACCTATCTAAACATGTGTTTATTTAGTTAATTGTGGAGAAAATATAGTTTAGGGGTGTCTAGAGATGATTAGTGATGGCTTGGAGGAGTTTGGGGATGAATTAGGGATGTTTAGGGATGACATGAAGAGTGGACAATTTTAGGTGTCTACATTTTGCCCCTCTTTGGGATGGTGTTGCAAAGCAACATCATTTCAAAGAAAGATAAAACATAGTGCTAGATAGGATTATAAGAAGGTGGTAGGATTAGGAATAAATATGCCCCAACCATTCGAAGTGAGAGTGACAAGGAGAGATGATGGTAAGGATGATGCCCCCTTGATAGGGCAGGTGGGTTTGAAGAACATAGATGTGGTTTTGAAAGGATGAAGATGGTTGGATTAGAAAGAAGAGAGTGGAATTTAAAAGACCACATGGATGGGGGGATAAGATAGGTTGGAAGTAAAGGATTGGTGGAAGGGATGATGGGGGATAAATGATAGGATAAATGATGAGATAGAAGGATGGGATGAAAGGATTAAGGAGGAAAAATGGATGGATGCAAGATGGGGAAATGGAAGAGAGTTTCAACCCAAACCTTCTGGGAAAATATGTTGGACATGAATTTTGATGAGGGATGTAGGGTGTCAATCCAAACCCTATTGGAAATAGCCTATACAGAAAATCTCTAGAGAGGCTCAAGACTGTGATGAAGTGGAAATGGATGAAAGGAATGGATGCAAGTTGATTTATCGATTCCATGAATTATGTGTTATGCTGCACTGATAAATGAGAGCCATCTTTATTTGATATGGTATTAGACGTTATGCACCAAGGTAAAAGGAACTAGGGTGACAATGTGTTACATGCATAAAAGCCAACCGATAAGGTCACAAGCAACCCTATGATGTATAGAACCATGATATGGAAGACCATGATACTGTTGTGGCAGGGAGGTTATAGGGACCATTGATAATGCAAGATAAAAAGATAATGCACATACACAAGCAAGCACACATGCACGAAATGGTACAAAGAAAAACATGATGTTGCCCCTGGTCAAGCTGAAAATCCAAAGATTGATGGATGGATGATGTTGGATTGTGTTGTTGACAACAAGAACAGCACGAGGATTGGGAACGATATATTCTGATGATGATGATGGATGATATGGATCAAAGTCTTTTAGCAAGGTTGGTAACAAGACCATGGATGTGATTGGATGATCTTGATTATGATGCTAAATTATGATGCGCATTGATAAGGATGATCTTGTGATTTTGGATGTTAGGGAGATTTGGATATTTGGGGATTTGGATTTCTGGGAGGAGAATACATTGGGTGGCATGTAGGTAGCCTTAAGCTAGATACCAATGACAAGAGAAAGATAAGTCTATTGATGAGGCATGATGGGATGATGGGGATGAAATGATAAGGGGACAATGGATAATGGATAAGAAGTATTAGTTATAAGGGGGTGATGGATAGGTGATTGGTGATAGTGGATAATAGATAGTGGAGAGAAAGTAAAAGGAAATGATGTAGGGATGAAAGCATAATGGATGGTGTGGATAGGGTAAGGAAGTGATTGGGTGATAGATGGGGGGAATAGAGTGCTTAGACTGAATTCAAGCCGTATACGAAAAATTTGGATAAATGAAAATGATAAAACAATTCAATGCATTACCTTGACCCAAATCTTCAATACCTCAGATAGATAGAATAATAGATGCATGCAAGATAAATTGATTGAGTGATTTGATATGTTGATTGCTCAATTTAGCAGCATAACATTAATATGAAGATGATAAATGGAAGATGATAGATGAAAAGACAATGGATGAAAGATTGTGGAGGGATTTTGACAGCACAAGGATACTTGAAATGTGGATGTATTAGAAAATTTGACAGAATAAGGGTACTTGAAGACTAGATTAACTGGCTTGTGAAAGGGTTGATTTATAGGCAAGGATTGATTTGAATGGATGGCTAAGATTGAAAGGCTAAATGAATGATGTGGATGGCTAGGATTGATTAGTTATTCCCACTCTTCAAGGAGTTGTAGTCATGTGACAAGTGTAAGGAGGAGAATAAAGTTCATGTGTGATCGTGTACACAAAAACTTTTATTTAATAAAATTAGGTCTTATTAGTTGTACATGTGAAGGATATTAAATGAAAGTTGTACTACCACACATGATTCAATTGAGACGTGGACAAGTGTTGCAATGTGGTGAAAGGTGAGGACCTAATTCAAATATTTTATTTGAATTAGTTGGGAATTAGTTGGAAAATTAATTAAATAAATAAGATTTATTTAATTAATTGAAAAGTGGGATAAGGATGGGATTAAGATGGGATTTTAATTAAATAAATAAAATTTATTTAATTAATTGGGTAATGGGATAAGTGGAATTAGGAGTGGGATTAGGACAAAATGGTACATGATGTCTCTAGTAATGTATTTGACTAGGTGTTGCAAGACATGGACAAATTTGGGTGTCTACATTTTGCCCCTCTTTGAGATGATGTTTGAGATGATGAGATTTATGTCGAGTAACATCATTTCAAAGAAGCTAAGGTATGGATAGAAGAAAATGGATGATGATGGAAAGTTAAGATGATGATGTCCCCTTGAGAGGATAGGTGGGTTGGACAAACATGGGTAGGCTCTTGAAATGAATGAAACGATAAAGGATGGATAAGGAGATGGAGGATGCAAGATAAGAGATGGATGAAAGAGATGAATGATACATTGTGCTGCAATGAAGTGAACAACCATAGAGTTTGATGTAGCACTAGACATTATCCACCAAGGTATAACGACCTGGGTGATGATGTGTCTTGTGCACCCAGCATAATACAACCTTGTCTAGACATATGAGGAAGAAAACTTAGAGCATTAAAGTACTAATCCATAAAAGGTATGGTATGACCTTAGATGCAAAGGATAATTCAAAAATCTATTCCAACATACACAAGATATGAATATTAGCTGGAAAGATACGGATTTGATACAAATGCAAGATAAAATGATAACACACACAAGCAATCAAGCAAACAAGCACGAATGATACAAAAAAAACAAGGTATTGCCTCTGTCAACTTATAAACCAATGATTAATTGATTGATTGATGATTATGATAGTGATGATGATATGTTTTCATTATGGGGAATGATATATCCCTAGATCAACACAAGAATGTGGGAATGATATATCCCATTGATAATGATGATGATGATGATGATGATTGATTGATTTGTTTTATGACAAGATTAGGATCAAGACCAAAGGATGTGATTGAATAATTTGTCTAGATTGATTGACTTGATTGGTATGGATGAAGGATGACTTACATTTGGATCACTTATTGGATTGATTTGATTGAATTAATGATTAGATTGATTGATGTGATAGATTTTGATGATTGGAAGATTTGATTGGATGATTGGAAGAACTTGGAGTGGTTTGATGCAGTGATTTTATTGCTTGGATTTTTGTTGGATATTCGATTCATGTCAGGTTCACCAGAAATGTATACAAAAAATTTGGATAAATGAAAATGATAAAACAATACAATGCATTACCTTGACCCAAATCTTCAATACCTTAGATAGATAGAATAATAGATGCATGCAAGATAAATTGATTGAGTGATTTGATATATTGATTGCTCAATTCAGTAGCATAACATTAAGATGAAGATGATAATGGAAGATGATAGATGAAAAGACAATGGATGAAAGATTTGTGGAGAGATTTAGATAGCATAAGGATACTTGAAATGTGGATGTATTAGAAAATTTGACAGAATAAGGGTACTTGAAGACTAGATTAAATGGCTTGTGAAAGGGTTGATTTATAGGCAAGGATTGATTTGAATGGATGGTTGAGATTGAAAGGCTAAATGAACGATGTGGATGGCTAGGATTGATTAGTTATTACCACTCTTCAAGGAGTTGTAGTCATGTGACAAGTGTAAGGAGGAGAATAAAGTTCATGTGTGATCGTGCACACAAAAACTTTTATTTAATAAAATTAGGTCTTATTAGTTGTACATGTGAAGGATATTAAATGAAATTTGTACTACCACACATGATTCAATTGAGAGGTGGACAAATGTTGCAATGTGGTGAAAGGTGAGGACCTAATTCAAATATTTTATTTGAATTAGTTGGGAATTAGTTGGAAAATTAATTAAATAAATAAGATTTATTTAATTAATTGGAAAGTGGGATAAGGATGGGATTAAGATGGGATTTTAATTAAATAAATAAAATTTAGTTAATTAATTGGCTATTGGGATAAGTGGAATTAGGAGTGGGATTAGGACAAAATGGTACATGATGTCTCTAGTAATGTATTTGACTAGGTGTTGCAAGACATGGACAAATTTGGGTGTCTACACAAGCTATCAAAATCATAGTCAAGGGGAGGATAGGATGGGGATGTGGAGATGGGGGATGATGGATTAGGAGGAAGGATAGGGGATGGAGAATAGGTAGGAGATAGCGGATGATAGATGTAGGATGGATGGATGTAATAGGTTGACCAACTAGGTAACTTGTTGGTGGTGTGAATGGATGATGGTATAAAACCACCAAAGGGACTAGGGGATGAGATATGGGAGATAGGGGGTGGTGGATAGAGGATAGAGGAGATGTGGATATAGGGAGTGCAAAGGTGATCTCTAAGGACTACATCTCTTAGGAAGAGGATGCCCCACTTGAGATGTGTCATGCATGACTGGGTGTTATGATGGTGTGGATGGATGGATATTATATGATATGCTTGGAAGGAAGGTAGGTTAAGGTGTGTCCAAGGCATGTCTTACATATATTTCCCATGTCCTTAGTAGGATCACAAGAGGGGAAGGGGGATGAAAGGATGACGATAGGATAGGATGGGAGGTATGGAGAGGAAACAACAAGATAAGTGGATAGGGTGTTGGAGTACAGACAACACTAAGAGGGGGTGAATCAGTGTTGTAGAAAAAAACAATTCATTTACTTCTTTTCAAACTTGAAAATAAAAAGTAATGATTCTGACAATGTACTTTACCAAAGTACGAAATCAAATACTAAACAACAAATAAGACTAAATGTTCAAGCATGAAAGACAAATGGATCACACATCAATTGAGACCATGACACAATAAATTTCATGAGTGGAAAACCCTCAAGGGGAAGAAAAACCACTCAGAAATGCCTCACTAGCTTAACCAAAAACCTCACTAGTTACAAGTATAGGAGCACCCACTCCTAATCAGATATTGAAGAACCCACTCCAATCACTCAAGGCCTCACTAACCACTTACTTTATAAGCACCTACTTCAAGGAGCACCAACCCCTAATGTTTTACTGACCAAGCAAGCCTCATTGGCTTTACAAAATGCCTCACTGGCAATCAGGTGAACATATGAAAGATGACTCAATTCAGGGGCTTGCACTGATTCTCTACAATGCACCAAATGACAATCATTATACAAATAGAATAATTCAGTGTCTCTTGCATGACATATTGGATTCCTCTGCATCCTACTTCATCACCCTGTATCTTCTTTTGACTCCAATCAATATACCCTTCATTTAAAACCTTCCAAACCACACATATACATTATCGCCTTTCATTGATTGCATAGAGAAAAATATAATCTTAGTGTACTCTGAAAACATGTTGCAAAAATTGTTTACAAAGATCTCCATGTGAAGACTGGAAATGTTCTTCTACTTTCACTATGTCGAAACCTTTGTTATTCTCCACAATTTTCTCCAATATGCATATGTATGGAAAGGCATTTATCTTAGCTTTCAATCTGACCAGATCACTTTTTATCATTCATCACACATAGCAAGATCTTAATTTTTCTGGCCCCTCTGCATATAAATAGACTGTTACAAAAGCAGTTGTAACCACCACTTAGGTGTTCCCCGTCAATCTTAATCAAGGAAGGTGAACCGTTGGCATTTGAAACACTTTTAAATTGCAACCACCTGATCTTCATTTCATGCTCACATATCTTTAAATCTTCACCTTCCATTTTGAATTGGCGCTCAATGGAAGAAGTTGGACCAGTAAGAACCGGTGTCATAAGATGAAAGGGCCAGTTAACTTATGAAAGTTATACCCTTCATTATGTAGACTTTAAGTTATAACCTGTAAATACCGGTCACCAAGCTAATGAAACAAAAAGTAAATAGCTTCAATGATGGCTTAGGAAGGGTATGACTTAGGTTTAAAAAGACATGATACACATTAGGGTTTAAAAGTCTTCATAAAGTTTTAGGATTTATAACATGGATAGGAACCCTAGATAAAAGGAAAACCCACAGTCTATAATCTGAGGCAAAAGAAAAAGGTTTTTCTTAGAATAGGAAGAAGACTATGAACCACAAGAGAGTTCTAAAACATTAGGAATCTAGGGTTTTCAACTCAAGGAATGTGGAGACAAGTTTTAAACTCTTGTACATTTTAAAGGTCCAGCTTATGAACTAAGAGACAATCTCAATGTGTTTCAACAAGTATGAAAGCATGAACATCAAGACAGAACAAACTTCATTACAACTCATGATGACATAATGACAACAACCTGAAGCACATGACATATACACACAAGATCTTCTTCCTATTTCAATGCAATGACCCAACTTCCTTAATTATGTACTCTACCAAGTAACCTCTTGATAATATGCTCACCACTAACCTCCTTATTTATAAAATCAACTCACTTGAAGTATAATGACAAGCAACTTCCCATGAAGCATGCAAACATAAATAATAAGCATATCACATCTTAAGATATGTGATTCTTTATGACCTTTGATGATCTTGTTCCTTTGAAGCATGAACAAGGTTCCATGCATTCAACAACATCTAATAACAAAAACATGATAAATCATGACATCAATATCATAAGATCATCATTGGCATCATTCTCAGGCTCAAATGGCAATAATGATTCTTTAGTCTCTACCCTTAACAAACATGCTTTTAACCAACACCCTTTCACTTTAACATCCTGATCTTGACAATTTGTTTTTCCCTTATTAGGCATGATATGAACTACAACATGAGCATGGTGAACACCAAGAGCATGAACCATTACACCAATGATCAACTTCCACAAATATGAACACCAAGAGCATGAGTATCCATCCTGATCAATAGGAGCATATCTTAGAAGCATATCTTAGAAGCATATCTTACCACATTTGCATATATTACCACACTGAGCCCTTTGACATCAATGACAAAACACAACATAGGGATAGTGAAGGGGATTAATGGATAAGTAGATGGGAACATATAGAATGATAGGATGGGGAAATGATAGGCTAGGCAAGATTTTCCCCCATGTGTAGGGTGCAAATGGAGGAGGGACTACGCATGATGCCCACAAGGGGTTTTAATCATGGTACTTTCCCAAGGTGCCACAAGGAGTGGTTTTCACCATTGGATGGCTTTATTTCTCTTTACTTTTGTGATTTTTTTGATTTTTTTCCTTTTTTTATTTTTTATTTTTTAATTTTTCTATTTTTTGATTTTTTTGCTTTTGAGATTTGGATGGGATGGATGGATTTGGATAGAGGAAGTGATTTGGAGGGGCATTGGGACTCAAGTATCTGTTTCCATAGCAAGGTAATAGCATCCCATGTTGGAGAGATGTCGCATGTGGACCATGTCAAATGTAAGGATGCACATTTATGTTGGTAGATGGAGAATAGTGGATTATGGATGGATGACGATAGTGGATGGATGGATTATGTGAAAGCATGGACCATATGGAAATGATAGGGAAGATATGCGAGAGAGGGGATGTATGATGGAGGGATGAAGACACGTGGGAATGATGTGGTGGTGAGGGGAACCAAGACCAATGGTTGCACACACCGTACTGGATTTTGAAGCTTTTGATTTGGAGGGGGAGTGGGGAGTAATGGGGATTTTGGATTCATGATGGATTTGTAGGATCAGGATGGGGGACTTTGGGATTGCCGATTTAGGAATTTAGAGACCCAAAAGGACTTGGGATTTTTATGATTTTTTTATGGGGAGTAGGTTTTTGGGATTTGGGGATGGAGTGGGATGTGGATGCTCCACTTGGATTTGTTTCTTTTTCCTTGGGGACCCACACTATTTTCATTTTTCCTTTTGGAGGTGTGGGATTATGTAGCCTTTTAGATGGATTGTTCTTGGATATTATGTTTCAATGCCTTATAACATGATACTCTTTAGGCTTTTGCAGATTTTGTGCTTTATGTGAGGCAACATCCAAATTATTATTTTTAAATCCCATGGGGTGTTTGATAGCTTCATGTTTGGACAATGTGTGATTTCCTTGATCTTGATTAGGAATTTTGGGGGATCCAAATTTATGGATGGGGATATTAAGGATGGGGGGATAAGGGGATTTGAGGATGGGGATATTAGGAGTTATGAGTGGTGAAGGAAGTGTGGACTTAGGGAGGTGTATGGTCACATACTTTTTAGATTGATGGATGGCATAAGATGGAGGAGGCGGGATGGAGGCATATGATTTGGAGGTGCGATGAGATGCACCAGGTCTGGGTTTGGAGGAAGTGGATTTGGGAGGTGCATGGGTGGTACAAACATGTTTGGGTTGTTTTCCTTGGGATGTATAACTAAGGCCATGTGCGCGTGGATGGATTTTGACATGGATGGGCTCCAAAATGTCATTTTCATGAAGTCTTAATCCTTTACCAGGTGTGTACATGAAGATGGAAGCCAAAAAGTGGCCACCCCACTTTTTAGTGTTAGGAAACCATAACACAATCACATTTTTGACTACTAAATAAAGTACAAAAACATAGTCCCGTGGCCTCACTTTCTCACTCTCATTTTCCTATTGCATCCAAAACATGACTAGGATTTTAATGCGAATGCATGTTGAGAGAGTTGAAGGAGAAGACCATCAAACACAATACGACATCACCAATCCCGCCATGGACAAGGGCAACAAATTTTGGCAACTGAAGAAGATAGGGTTTATCAATTTTCTTCATTTCAAAATAAAATGAATTTATTTTTCATTGTTTTAATTGAATTTTTCATTTCAAATTTTTAGTTAATGAATCATTGCAAAACCCCAATCTAGATCTTGAAATTCCTACTGAAGAGCAACCTCAAAACCCTCAAACTTCACCTTCATGTCCTCACCCTCCATGTGAAATTCAACAAAATTATTTAGGGAAAATCAAAGAAAACAAAAAAAATAGCTTCAATCCTTAGTTGAAACATTGAAAAATTTGAATACAAGCAACAATCATAGGAGAACCCTTGCCACTTCAATAGAGTTGGTTATTTCTCATATTGACTCAGTTAGAAAGAATATCACCGATTGGAAGGACTATAAGGAGGAGTGTCAACAATTCTATGTCAATAAATTATCACACAAACAAGTCAAAGATAAGAAAATTTTGAATCGATCCTAAAACAAAACAATCATTACATGGGAGTTGTAAATGATTTGTAATCCATTGGTGTGTGCATCCAACAATATCCCAAAACTTTAGGTATAGATGGTACATGGTTTTTGATGACATCCCTTTTAATAATAATGAAGTCCCCCAATATTTTTTAGGAAACTCTATTGTGAGTTCATCCTCAATGACATCCCAAACTACTTTGACATCCAAGAGTTCTAGGGTAGAGGTGGTGGCTTTGCACAAGATAGAGAGGGTGCACATCATGTCCAAGACCATCCACCGAGACCCATTATGAGGCGACAACATGTCTCACTCCCTTCGACTTTGAAAGAGAGTGTTGAGGTGGAGACACTGCATTCCCTAAGTTCCCTCACCAAACTTTAGCATAGAACAACAATAATCTTTCCCAATCTAGAGAGGTTGAGAGCAGTAGGCATCATCAGTCCCCCCATCTTTTCCGGTCATGTGGGGCATTGTGTGATGTTGGGACCCAGGATGCTATCCAGGATGGAGACATTATAGGGTGTTAGGATGATGCGACATGGGGGCAGAAGTAGGTGATGGACACATCCATATTGGATGATATTGTTCTCACAGATGACCTCTTACAACATATGTTTGGTATTGACTCTCAAGTAATTTTTTACAAGGTTCTACAATTTAATATATTTGTATTTGAAATCTCTAATTAATTTTATGAATAGATATTATAAGTCAAAATTAATGTATGTAATTGTCCACACTATGAAATTCCAGGGTCAAAGTATTCATCCTATGTCTATTAACCATCCAATGTAGGCTTATGAGAGGAGGTCTAGTCAATAGGTACGTAATTTATCACAAGATCGTAAATATAGTACATGTAAACTTTTTGTCATATCTCAATGGTAATCTTATTTAGTTACAATTTGATGATGAATATGTTGATTTTAGAGCATAACCATCAGGATGATTTCCTTGGTCCCCAGGCAAAGGCACTGTCACTGAGGTAAATTTTACCATTTCTAATCATTATGCATTTAAATAATGTTATGTATCTATTTTGGTCAAATAACCTTGAACTCTATTTTTAGATGTTGAATATGAAGACTCCTCATATTTGTTAGTTAGTGGAGGTGAGCATTGCTATATTTGTTTTGTTTACAAATCCTGTGACTAAGATATGAGCTAGTAACATGTAAATGTCATTTTGTATTTCTTGTTTTATCTCACGTCATTTAATGTAAATAAATGATCTTCATGTTTACTCAATTTTGCTTCTTCATGCTTCTCATAGGAGGTCACAACTCCAACTCGTCCAGCTACAGATGAAGAGAGACAAAAATGATTGAGAGGAATCACTAGCTAGTGGTAAGTGATTGATTACATATGACATGTTATATATTTCATGTTTTTTATGTTAATGTGGATATTGTTTGATTGTATTAACAGGTGGAGCTTCAAAAATACCTATCGAGGAGGTCTAGTCGATGAGAGAGAGAGAGGATGAGCCATTGACTGATTCTCCATCTTCATGGCCAAACAAGGTTCGTCAATTATTTGATAGCAGTCCATAGGAAATTTAATTTTGGGACATTTTGTTGTATGCCTAGATATGGCTTTGTAAACATACTTTTGTATTTTACCAATGTATATCGTTGTATATGCCTATATGGCTTTGTTTGTAAATGCCTATATGGATTTATATATATATACTATATGTTATTTTCATGACATTATGTATATGAAATTTTACATTATATATAATATGATGATCAACTATGGTTACAAGATAGATATTATATCATTCTTAAAAGTTATGATATTGTGTACATGTTCTTCAATGTTTCCATGAAATGATATTATGTTCAATTATAATTCAATATATGTGTCAAGTATGGTTTGATTAATTCAAATATTTTGATAGCATCCTTGTAAAATAAATTTTGTGCATATCTTGTAATCATTGCATTCTATGAGACTGCATTTCTTTGAGACATCATGTCAAACAATTTACGTTCCTTGTCTATGCTTCCACTCTTTGCATACATGTCTACAAGGACAACTAGAAATAGAACATGTGACAAAATATTTATATCCTTTATGCTTTGATGGTTCTCCACACCCTATTTTGAAGATCCTATTTTGGCATAGGCAAGGAGGATGTTGGATAAGGTTGTGGAATTTGGCTTGACACCCACCAATTGCATATGCTTGAAAGTTTCTTTAAAGCCTTATCAAAAAATCCATTTTGTGCATATCTTGCAATCATTACATTCCATGAGACAACATTTCTTTGAGGCATCATGTCAAACAATTCATGTGCATTGTCTATGCTTCCACACAAGTTGCATACATGTCTACAAGGGCAGTTGCAAATATAACATCTAACAAAATTCCTATATCCTCTATTCTTTGATGGTTGTCCATACCTTGTTCGAAAGATCCAAATTTGGCATAGGTAGGGAGGATGCTTGCAAAGGTTATGGAATTTGGTTTTACATGTTCCAATTGTGTTTTCTTGAAAGTTTCTAAAGCCTTTCCAAAAAATCCATTTTATACATATCTTGCAATCATTGCATTCCATGAGATGGCATCTCTTTGAGATGTCATGCCAAATTGTTCACATGCCTTGTCTATGCTTCCACACTTTGCATACATGTCTACAAAGGCAACTGCAAATACATCTAACAAAATTCCTATATCCTTTATGCTTTGATGGTTCTCCATACCCTGTTTCGAAGATTCCATTTTGGCATAGGCAAGGAGGATGCTTGCAAAGGTTATGGAATTTGGTTTTACATGTGCCAATTGCATTTGCTTGAAAGTTTCTAAATCCTTTTCAAAAAATCCATTTTGTGTATATCTTGCAATCATTGCATTCCATGAGACAACATTTCTTTGAGGCATCATGTCAAATAGTTCACGTGCATTGTCTATGCTTCCACACAAGTTGCATACATGTCTACAAGGGTAGTTGCAAATACAACATCTAACAAAATTCCTATATCCTTTATTCTTTGATGGATGTCCATACCCTATTCCAAAGATCCTAATTTGGCACAGGAAAGGAGGATGCTTGCAAAGGTTATGTAATTTGGTTTTACACATGCCAATTGCATTTTCTTGAAAGTTTCTAAAGCCTTTTCAAAAAATCCATTTTGTGCATATCTTGCAATCATTGCATTCCATGAGATGGCATATCTTTGAGGTGTCATGCCAAACTGCTCACATGCCTCGTCTATGCTTCCACACTTTCCATACATGTCTACAAGGACAACTACAAATACAACATCTGACAAAATTCCTATATCCTTTATGCTTTGATGACTATCCATACCCTATTCTGAAGATCCCATTTTGGCATAGGCAAGGAGGATGCTGGATAAGGTTGTGTAATTTGGATTTACACCTGCCAATTGCATTTCCTTGAAAGTTTCTTTGAAGTCTTATCAAAATATTCATTTTGTGCATATCGTGCAATCATTGTATTCCATGAGACAACATTTCCCCTATTTCCCTGATGTTTATGTCAGCTTTTGTTAGAGTTATAACATTCCTTAATTTGTGATGTGCATAACATGCTATAATTGTACATGCTTACAACAAGTGATTCATGCTACAATGAAGCACAACATGATGAAATAAGAAGATGCATATTTACAACACTTAAGAATATGCAGTAGTGTTGCTCATGTCATCAATACATGTTATATCGCTTACTTTCTCATGCAAATGGATAAACTATGTTTCATCTTCACATACATGGCTTACAACATGTGACAATAAACCACTACAAGTTGTATATGTGCTTAACAACAAGTATACATGTGATACAACACCCCAAAATATGTATTGAATTAGGTGAATGGTTCTTTTATTAGTGGCGGTGTTCATTTTGAACATAAAATAATAATGGTTATTTTATACAAATTATTCATAGAACTTGTAATTTGCAATCTTGTTCTTTATACCTATTTCTTTTGTAATTTGAAACAAAAGATGGAATTATTACCTGGACATTATATGCACCTACATTAATGACCAATGTACTTTAACACATAGGGAGAGAGACATAGGGAGAACACCGTTGATGAAAACCAAGGTCTTTGCTTATGAAAAAGACATCTTGTTGCTGCTACAATCTTAGGACTATCACAATTTTGCATGCCTTTGACAGTGATAATGAGGGTTTTGGATGCTCAACAAGGTTACCCTCCACTCATGACACCCTCATAGTATCCTCATAATGATTTCATTGATGATCTAATGACTAAATCAATAGAATAACTTCATGGGTTCATTATAAAAAAGGCAAGCCCATGATGTAATACTAAAGACAAGAACCCTTGCAACCATAGGTAATATCCCTACACACAACCATTAATCAAATATGCATGGAAGACCATGAAACCACAGTGTAAGTCTAAAAAAGATGAAATTTAATTCATTTTTAAACTTCTATCATAGCTACAATAGTCAAAACAATAGCAGATTCTTCCATTTTTTCCAAAAATCATCATAAAAGGTGAGTTTCAACCAGACTCGTAACACGTAAAGTTTGGTCTCAGAGATTGATGCAGAGGGTTAAGTAAACAAACCTATGGATCAACAAGAACAAATTCAATATAGGGTACTCAACAGTCTTCAAAAGATTTCAAATTATCTTTCTAGGCTCAAACCCTTAACAATGTCCTAATTGGGTTCATGGAAACAACACTCATTATTTGACTTCTTGGACTTCTTGCACATTTAAGACACTCCAAAGGGTATTCTCAACTCCTTACTTTGCTATGGTAAACTCAAGAAATAAGTTTCTTGCTTAAAGCCTCAAAGAAACCTAAGGTTTTGGCAATCTTTTTGACAGTGAGAACACACAGAGTCCGTCATAACTCACACATACAATGGATTGATCAATGTTACTTTGATGGGCACTTGACCAAAAAAATAATGAATATTTCCTCTAAGTTTCATCAATTTTCAATGGTGCAAACAAAAGTTATGAATTTTTTAACCTCGTTGGAAACCCTAGTTCTGAATAGGGTTGTTAATAGCATTTTGGCCATATCTTACTCAAAAGGACATGAAATTAAAACAAACTACTTGAATTTAAATATGCATACAAACCAATATCATTCCATCCATTCATAGACCTAGAATTGGTCCGTACAAAACTGTACAAGATTAATGTCTCACTATTTTTGTAAAAATTATCAAAAATTGCAGAGTATTTTTGCTCTAATTTGCTCCAAACATCATAAAATTTATTGAAACCAAAAGCATTAGACTCTAAAAAAAAATTCCATATTCCCATGCACATTTAGACTTGCCACTATTTCGTATGAGGCCGTACAAGGATGTTATTTAACTATTTTTATAGAAAAACTGTCATAAACTTGACAAAAACAGGGTATTTCATGAAATCATGCTCCCACAAATTATTGGAGCATGTATTCTCATTGATTAAACTTGAATGAACTACAAAAAACTGTTACCAATCGAGCATATGTCTTTTCCTTCAAAAACCCTAATGTCATAATGTTCTTTTTTGCACTTAAACTTGCAAAATATGCACTTTTTACCACCTAGAACTAACAAAAACATGAACAAAGACCCTACATGGTCTCCCATGGTCTTCTAAGACATTATTAGACTCAACAAACCAAAACCTATAGCTAAGGAACAAAGCCCAATCTTTTACAAGCCAAAAAACACCTAGAAAATTCAAATTTGCATTTTGGCAGGAAAATCCAAAATTCAAATTTCTAGTCCAATCTACAACACCTAGGCCATTGGACATGATCCCAATGGACACCCTAAGACATATAGACACACAACTAGACCTTTTAACATAAAAATGACCTTAAAAACATCCAAAATGACCTTAAAAACATGATATGAGTGATGCTACTGCATCAAAGATTTAGCAATATTATCATGGTCTTGAGGAGGTTTGTTACCTTCTAGTATAAGTTGTAGAGGGATTGAATCATTTAGCATTAGTTATAGGTTTGAATTGTCACCCTTGGATTAAGAACCCTAGTTTGACAACCATTTCATGTGATTTTTTAAGTACGTTCTTTAAGGTGTATTTCGCCATTATGTTTTGTCTACTTAAACACTAGATACATGTGCTTACAATATTATATTTTTTTGTTTAGATGATGTTATCTATCCTATTATTACATTTTTCTTGTGATAACATGACCATATCGTTTAAATTTTTCTTGTTCTAACATGGATTGGAATGGGTTCATCATCTTCAAGATTGTTTGAACCTTTTATTAATTCCCTAGAACACATTAGATCAAGTGAGAACACCATATCAACCTAAGGAGAGTAGAGGAAACACCTAAAATGGAGATTACAACATAAATTTTAGTTTAGTTTCATCTACCAAAAAGGTTCTAGGACTGAATTTTTGCATTCAATATGTCCTGGGGTGAAATAGATGATGCCAACATGTCTAGGTGGACAGGTAAATTCTAGGGGAGGTGTCTCTTTGGTGGTGATGCCTCCTAGCCATTCTCGGCTACATTGGATGGAGATAGTCTCTTAAGAGTCCTAAGACAAAAAAAGTGTCAAACTTTGGACTGGTTGTTCTGTCAAATCGTGACACCTAGGAACATCTTCTTTGCATGTATAGGTTGATGTCAGGTCCTCCTAAAAATACCTACCTCATTTTTTAAAATCAATTTCATTTACCTATGGTGGCAAGGAACACATTTTTCCAAAATGCTTAAGTTCTATGTAGTGGAAAGGTGCTAGGAGTGAAATTTTACATTCCCACCTTGTGGGGCTAAATGGACTGAACCAACACATTAGGGTGTATAGGTAAATGCTAGGGGAGGTCTTTTTTCATGCACCAAGTGCCCCAAACATTCCAGACTATAGGCTACCGAAAAAGTCACCTAAGATCTTTGAGAGCAAAAAACTCCCAAACTTTGACTCAACAGTTCTCAGAATTTGTAGCACTTGGAAATGTTTCATTTGGACCTATAGGTGCATGTGGGGTCTTTCCACAATAACTGTAGTTATGTTTGGGCAACATTGATGTCAAAAAGTGGATTGGTGTTGATGAGTTGTGATGACAGGAGGAGTTGATGAGTTGCCTTGTGATGAGTTGTTGATGAATTGCTTTTGAGTTGCTTTGGAGAGAAGTTGAGTTGTCTTGTTGATTGTTTGTCATCATATGCCAACAAGATGTTTAGAGGTGTTGTTGCTTTGAGTTGTTGAGTTGGTTCATCATGCCATAACTGGTTCATGAGATCATATTAATATTGAGTTATGGTGTTGATGTCTGGTTCATGTCTCAAGATCATCCTTCAAGGTGTTCATGACTCAAGATCATCCTTCAAGGTGTTCATGTCTCAAGATCTTCATTTATACATAAGATGCTTCATAATAGGATTTCTTGAACATAACAAGAGGTTGTAATTAGATTTGTGTTTCATGATGTCTTTGACAGAGTTGATATAGTTGTGCATATGTTTCATAGAGTTGATGTTTGATGTTCATGTTCATTATGCCATGTTCACCATCATCTTCTTCATTTATGGTTTGTCCATGTTTGAATTGCTATTGGGGGTTTTCAAGTGCTAGTTGCCTCAAATTCTTCATGCCTACTATCTCTACTTAGAGTATTTGGTGTTCTTGAGTCCTTATTGTGTGAAAGGAGTCTTCAAGGTTTCAAGTTTATCTAGTTCCATGGTTAATATGATTAACATTCATAAAACCCTAAAATTCCTAAGATATATGATTGGGTTGACTAATTTTGCAAGGCTTGCTCTTATGTTTCTCAGTCTCTTTATACCTCTATTAAAGCTTTGTCATGTCTCTATTCTTGTTTTGGATTGTCTCTTCTATCTAGGGTTCCTATGTGTGAAGGTATTTAATAAACCCTAAAAACCCTATTGTTTATTTAAGCCTAATGTAAATCATACTAAACCATCATAAGCTAGGTTACCTTTTTCTTTATTTTAATGGTGACTTGTGTTTGTAGGTTGCCTAGTAACTTGAGTTACCACCTAGAGGGTTTCAGCCCATCAATTGACCCGCCCCCTCTCCTTGGGAGCCTAGTCTAGATGGTTGTGCATTTAAGAATTAAGTATCAAACTTCAATCAAACGTTGTAATTTGAAGTTTGGAGACTATAGATGTTGAAATCAACAGTTGACATTTGAATTTGTTAAGAACCCTAACGGCTTTCCATCTACACTAAAGATTGATGGTTGGTTCCAAGTATTCTCTGCAAATAGTTTTATAATTGTATTTGGAAGTCACTCTTTTGGTCCGAGAAGACTCTGCAATATATATATATATATATAATATGCCTTCACCATGACTTGGAGTTTTTCTTTGAGAGTTTGGATGGGAGATTCGACAGATATATTTTATTGATATAATGCTTTCTAATCAGAGCATTTTTAGTGTGTCTATAGACTAGCAAACAAGACAACAGAGACCTTGATATTCATATATTGTGCATAACATTAACAAGGCTTCATGTTGATATTTTTTTAAAATGAAGATTTAAGACAGTGTTGAATATCTTTACATTGTGCAGAGACATAAGGGATTTTTATGTGCATTGATGTAATAGGATGCTTTGAAGTCTTATATGTAACATGGGTGTTTTTGTTTAAGGAAGATTAGTATGTTAAGGGGTGAGTGTCGTAGTTTAGTGGATTGGGATTGTTGAAGTATGTTTTTACTATTTTTTTATAGAGAAGATAACATGTTTTGAAATGGTGCAAATCTGATTTCCTTGAATCACAACTTGCACATTTATTGTCCTTGTTTGTAGTCATATTGTGTATAAGGAGTTTGGAGATTGGTGTCTCTTACATTTGGCGAGAGTAATTGAATCAGGTGTTTGAGGTTGGTGCCTCTTTGTGGTTGATGTTTTGAGGTGATATTGTGCTGAGCAGGTGTGCACTGTGTTGCAAGTATGGGCCTAACCGGTGTTGTCATTGATGTCAACATACTCTTGTTTTATTAATGATAAGGATTGGATGAGCTGTGTGTTGAGGATATGGAGAAAATTAGTCCTAATTAGGAACATACAAGAACAGTGAAGACAATGAGGTAAAGATCCCAGTTAAGATAAAAGTTAGAGGATACGCTTCAAAGGGTTTGTAGATATGTGTCTTGAGATGATCCAGTAAAGATTTTAGAGGTCCACATAAAGATCTGAAGAAGTTATGGCCACTTAAGTAAAACTAGTTTTGGTAGGTGTTCAGAGGTGACAGAGTGATACAGATAGGTCCAGTGAGATCCGGAAATGGAATATCTTGTTTTGCAGATTTGATGGAGTGTTTAGGAAGTCCATGTGAAGTGACAACTCAATTGTTTCATGATCTGGAGGTCTACAAGCATCTATTCCAATATGACAGTGATGACAGACTATGTTCTTAAGGTTTCGGATGAAGGAGAGAAGGATTTTAGTAAGAAGATGTAGTGTGGATGTTCTTGGTGATTTAGGCAAGTTTGTGGAGGTCTTTGGATCGTGTCCAGTTCGTGTTGGTGGTCCGCATGGGAGTTTGAGCTCTCAATTGAAGAATAACTTCCGGATGATGGTGTTCTTAAGTCTACCCAACCGGATGAGTTACACATCCTGCGGATGATCTGGAAGGTGTCCTATGAAGAATGGTGTGTTCCCAAAGAAAAATTGAAGTCTCAGATCTGTGTAGCCGATAGTGTGTTGATCCACATGAAGTCTTTTTGTAATAAGTCATGTTGTATTTATGTACTTGCTTTGTAATGTATGCCGACTTGGATGATAATTCCTAAGTCGATGTCTTGTATAAATAAAGAGTTGTAAAGTCATTTCAAAGTGTGTCTTGTGGAGATGAGAGTGTGGTAGAGAAGAGAGGAGCAAAAGGTAGAGCAGAAGTATTGGGCTTAAATGGAACTGACTCAAACATGGTGAAGATGCTATTCTTCAGTTCAAGTATGTAATACTTATTATTCTATAGACAATGTGTCTCCTGTAGGCAGTGAGCCTCTTGTGAGCAGTGTGCTTAGGTAGTGAGCCCTAATTGGCATGTGCCATTTTGTTCTTTCTATTCTTCTAACAGAGAATACAATCTTGGGTTAATCACCCCGTGGTTTTTCCCTTAACCGAGTTTTCCACGTCAAAATCTTGATGTCTTGTGTTAATGTGTTTCAGCTCTTGGTTTAATGCATTATATTTCTATGATTGATTTATTATTATGCTACTGAATTATAAAGTGGATTTAAGTGTTTAATTGGAAGAAAGTTTTGGACAACTGATTCACCCCCCCTCTCAGTTGTCTTCCTGAAATCTAACAATTGGTATCAGAGCTAAGTTCCTTTAAAAGAGCTTAACCACTTAAGGAGATCCAGGATGTCGTCCTACAAGAAGGATAGTTTGAGCTTTGATGGAACCAATTTCACCCTCTGGAAAAGTCACATGGAATGTCACTTGCAATGTATGGGAATGCAGTATTGGATCATGGCTTCAAAGAAGTATACTCCTCTACAGAATGGTCTAAGAACCATATATGAAATCAGAGATGCTCAAAACAATCTACAAACTAAAGAAGCTCTTCTAAGTGCCTTGTCTGATTCAGAACTGACAAATGTTGTTGACCTACAAACGGCTTTTGAGATTTGGGAAAAACTGGAACTTCTGCATGAAGGAGACAAGTATGTTAAATGTGCCAAGCTACAAATTCTGAAAGGAAAATTTGAAAATATGAAGATGAGAGAAGATGAAAATATCACTACATTTATGCCAAGAGTAAATGAGCTTGTTTGTGAAATTATATGTGCTGGTGGAGTCTTGGATGAAGATGAGATTGTTGGCAAAGTTCTCAGATCCCTTCCTGATTCTTACAAGTACAAGGTTGTTGCTATTGAAGAATTCAGATCTATTTCAGATATCACAAGAGATCAATTGGTTGGTAAATTGGCTGCATTTGAATTGACTGAGTTTGGAGATGCCCCCCCAAGACTGAATCTGCATTCAAAGCTAGTGCCTCTATCAAAAGGAAAACAAAAGTTTGATCCGGGAGAGAACTCCTCAAAGAAACTATCATGGTATGAGAAAGAAAGAAAAGACCTGGAAGAAGATGAAGCAGAAGCTGCTCAACTTGAAGCCCTTATTGAAAAAAGGCTACCAAGAGGATCCGATAAGTATGAAGGGAAATTGCCTTTTAAATGTTTTAACTACAATAAGATTGGTCATTTTGCCTCAAGGTGTCCAGAAAGATTTTCAAGGCCAAATCCTAATAGATCAAGGTTCCAGAAGAACTGTTACTATGTTCATGAAGATGATGATAATGGAGTAACAGATGATGAATCAAAGACAGGAAACAAATCTAGAAGTGACTGGGTGTTTATTGCCATCAAGGAAGAAGATCTAATGCCCTCTGAATCTGTCAATCATAAAATTGTAGAAAGAGCTCTGGCTGCCCAAGTTGAGGAAAAGGATGATTGGGTCATTGACAATGGATGCTCTCACCATATGACAGGTGACAAAAATAAATTCATAGATTTGGAAAGGTATGAAGGAGGAGTGGTAAAATTTAGTGATAATTCTGCTGGCAGAATCAAGGGTAGAGGAACTATTTCTTTTGATTGAAAGAACAAAACCAGTAATGTACTGTATGTTCAAGGCCTAAAGCACAATCTTCTCAGTGTTGGACAGTTGGTGGACAAAGGCTATGATCTCTGATTCAAAAATGGAAAATGCAAGATCTTTGAAAGTTCCAGAATAGAGATTGCATCTGGTACTCAAACTAAAGGTAACATCTTCCACTTGGTTGGTATTGGTAAGAGTTGCTTATTTGTTCAAATTGATCAAAGTTGGTTGTGGCATAGGAGAATGTGTCATGTGAATTTTGATAATATCATCAAGATAAACAACACTCAGGCTGTAAGAGATCTTCCAAGATTGGTAAAACCTACCAATAGTTTGTACAAGGAATGACAGTTGGGTAAACAAAGCAGAGTCTCATTCAAAAGCAAGGAACAATCTTCTACCAGATTATTGGACTTAGTTCATATTGATCTATGTGGTCTGGCAAGAATTAGGAGTGTACAAGGTGATAGATACTTCATGTTATTAATTGATGACCATTCCTGGATGATGTGGGTAACTTTTCTAAAAGAGAAATTAGAAGCTCTTGAGAAATTCAAAATATTCAAAGCTATGGTAGAGAATGAAACTGGATTAAAATTAAAATGTCTGAGGTCTGATAGAGGAGGAGAATTCACATCTGGTGAGTTCATAGAATTCTGTGAGAAACATGGAATAAAAAGATAGTTGTCTGCTCCTAGGACTCCACAACAGAATGGAGTAGTGGAGAGAAAGAACCAGACCATCCAAGAAGCATCTAGAACCATGATTATGGAAGCAAATGTTCCTCAGATCTGTTGGAGAGAAGTTGTAAGCACTGCAATGTATACTCTCAATTGAGTACAAATCAGAAGCAATACCGGTAAGACTCCTTATGAACTTTGGTTTGGCATCACTCCCATTGTGATGTATTTTAGAGTCTTTGGTAGAAAATGTTACATTAAAAGAGATGAAGATCTCAGAAAATTTGATGCTAGAAGTTATGAAGGAATATTCTTGGGTTATTCTACTCAAAGCAAAGCATACCAGTGTTATAACAAGAGATTAAGGGAGATTGTTGAAAGTACAAATGTGAAGGTTGATGAAGGTGTTGAAAAACCCTCAAAATTTTATGAATATGATGAAGATGATCAAAATGATATTTTTGTTCAACAAGTCCAAGCTCCCTCTAAAATTTAGATTCAAACTGATCCGGTAAATCAGGAAGAAGAGTTAAGTTTGAATGAGCTTGTTCAAGAATCAGAAGTGCAAGAAACTCCCAAAGTTCCCAGGTATGTAAGACTGAATCACTCTAAAGATCAGATCATAGGAGATAAAAGAAAAGGTATGCAAACAAGAAGGATTGCTCAAGATTCAGAAGAGTATTGTTTGATTTCAAAGATTGAACCTAAGACAGTGAATGAAGCTTGCAATGATGATTCTCCCAAGGCTGATCAGAAAAAGTACAGGTCAATGACTGGAGGATTGTTGTATCTCACTCAAACTAGACCTAACATTATGAATGTTGTTGGTCTTGTTGCTAGATTCCAAGCTAATCATAGAGAATCTCATGTCATGGCAATCAAAAGAATTTTTAGCTATCTGAAAGGGACAGTTGAGTATGGGTTGTGGTATCCTAGAGATCATAATTTCTCTCTTCATGCATATACTGATGCGGATTGGGCAGGAGATGTGGATGATCGGAAGAGTACCTGTGGTGGAGCATTCTTTTTGGGGAAGAGATTGGTTTCTTGCTGAGCAAGAAACAAGAGGCAATATCTCTGTCCACTACAGAAACAAAATATATTGCAGCAGCAGGTAGTTGCACTCAAGTTTTGTGGATGAAGCAAATGTTAAGAGACATGAGAGTGGAGTATGAGGAACCTATCACAATCTTCTGTGATAATTCAAGTGCAATAAACATATCAAAGAATCTGGTGTTGCATTCAAAGACTAAACATATATCCATCAAGTTTCACTTTTTGAGAGAACAAGTGAACAAGAATGAAGTCAGATTGGAGTTTGTGCCTTCCAAGGATCAAATTGCAGATATCTTTACCAAACCTCTACCTAAGGACTCTTTTGAGTATCTCAGGGAGAAGTTAGGGGTTATTACCCCTCCGGTGATGAACTAAGGTGCACTGATGTGCATCAGTCCGGTGGATATCACAGTCATATCTTATGGTTTAGATTGATGTTTGGGAGGCTGCTACTCACGGGGAGTAGCTGATATGGTTCTAAAGTAATGTAAGTATGTGCCATTTGCCATTGATGTCAAAGGGGAGAGAAGACATGTGAAAAAGAAGTAGTTTCTGATCAAAGGGGGAGCAGTAAAGGAAGAGAAGTCATGTGAGTGGTTGTTGATAGGGGGAGTTGTGACAATATGGAGAAGTTCTTGTCTTGATGGTTAAAACAGTTTTTCACATCATATGTTTCCATCAATGACAAATGGGGAGATTGTTTCAAGTATGGGCCTAACCAGTGTTGTCATTGATGTCAACATACTCCTATTGCATTAATGATAAGGATTGGATGAGCTGTGTGTTGAGGATATTGAGAAAATTAGTCCTAATCAGGAACATAGAAGAACAGTGAAGACAGTGAGGTAAAGATCCCAGTTAAGATAAAAGTTAGAGGATGCACTTCAAAGGGTTTGTAGATATGTGTCTTGAGATGATCCAGTAAAGAGTTTAGAGGTCCGCATAAAGATCTAAAGAAGTTATGGCCACTTAAGTAAAACTAGTTCTGGCAGGTGTTAAGAGGTGATCGAGTGATACAGATAGGTCTGGTGAGATCTAGAAATGAAATATCCTATTCTGTGGATTTGGTGGAGTGTTTAGGAAGTCCATGTGAAGTGACAACTTAATTGGTTCATGATCTGGAGGTCCGCAAGCATCTATTCCAAAATGACAGTACAGACTATGTTCTTAAGGTTCTAGATGAAGGAGAGAAGGATTTCAGTAAGAAGATGTAGTGTGGATGTTCTTGGTGATTCAGGCAAGCTTGTGGAGGTCTTTGGATCGTGTCCAATTTGTGTTGGTGGTCCGCATGGGAGTTTGAGCTCACAATTGAAGAATAACTTCTAGATGATGGTGTTCTTCTTAAGTCTAGCCAACCGGATGAGTTACACATCCTGCAGATGATCTGGAAGGTGTCCTATGAAGAATAGCGTGTTCCCAAAGAAAGATTGAAGTCTCAGATCTGTGTAGCCAATAGTGTGTTGATCTGCATGAAGTCTTTTTGTAATAAGTCATGTTGTATTTATGTACTTTCTTTGTAATGTATGCCAACTTGGATGATAATTCCTAAGTCAATGTCTTGTATAAATAAAGAGTTGTAAAGTCATTTCAAAGTGTGTCTTATGGAGATGAGAGTGTGGTAGATAAGAGATGAGAGAAAGGCAGAGTAGAAGTATTGGGCTTAAATGGAACTGACTCAAGCATGGTGAAGATGCTATTCTTCAGTTCAAGTATGTAATACTTATTATTCTATAGACAGTGTGTCTCCTATAGGTAGTGAGCCTCTTGTGAGCAGTGTGCTTAGGTAGTGAACCCTAATTGGCATGTGCCATTTTGTTCTTTCTATTCTTCTAACAGAGAATACAATCTTGGGTTAATCACCTCGTGGTTTTTCCCTTAACCAGGTTTTCCACGTCAAAATCTTGGTGTCTTGTGTGTTAATGTGTTTCAGCTCTTGGTTTAATGCATTATGTTTCCATGATTGATTTATTATTATGCTGTTGAATTATAAAGTGGATTTAAGTGTTTAATTGGAAGAAAGTTTTGGACAACTGATTCACCCCCCTCTCAGTTGTCTTTCCGAAATCTAACACACTATACCTGAGAGTTTGAAGATTTGTAAACAGTGCTAGGTGTCCTTTGTACCTTGTAGTTGGTGCTACAAAAACAATTGTAATATTTTCTTTCTTTAGAGGCTGGATTTGGATAGTAGATCCAAGCAACATTTCTCCCATGGTTTTTACCTCAGGGTTTCCACATAAATCTTGGTGTTATTTGTGGATGTTTTACTTGATGTGCTCTTATATTCTTCCTTGTGAAAAGTTTTTAAAGATGATTGTATAAGGTTTTTGTATATCATTGATTCACCCCCCTCTTAGTGATAGTGAGTATTCCAGCAATTGATATTAGAGTAGGGTTCCTTACAGGAGTCTAACTGACTAGGGTAGATACTGAAGTGGAATACAACGGTAAAAAGTAGGAGGAACAAGGAAAGAAGAAATGCCAAGCCTCATACTAATCAAAAGGTACTATCTTTACCAAATGAAAATGATGATATAGAATCAGTTGATAGAAGTTGCTCTCAAGTTGAATCAGGTACAAAACTAGAGGACATCTTTGTGTTTGAAGAAGGTGAAGTCCAATCTGATCCAAAAGAAGATGAAGGAGTGGATCTTGAGAAAGAACTATTCTTTGCCTACAATGTAATTGAAAAATTGAAAGAGAAAAATTCTAGGTTAAGGATACAAGTTGTAGAATCTGATAAACTTATTGCAAATCTGAAATTGTAGTTGGAAGAGGCCAAAAGAATATTAGATGTGACAAAATCTGACCTTGAAGTGAAAAAAATGGAATGTTTGAAATTAGAGGCAGAAATAGTCAATCTAAGGAAATATTTTGAAGGTCTCAAGGTTCAGTTTGAGAAAAAATAGAAGTTTGAGGACATCACTAATAGATTATATGAGATGTTGGGCAAATAAAAGTGTCATAATGATACTATAGGCCTAAGATATGGAGAAGGACATACTTCTAAAGTTAGAAAGGCACCTAGGAAGAAGATAGATTCGAGTTATTATGTTGCTTCTCTTGAAGATGAAGGAAGAAGGACAAACAAGTCCACAAGATCTTCACCTACCAGGCCAAAGAAAACTATAAGGTACAATTACTCATTGTTCCATGGTTACTGTTATTCATGCTTTGAGTTTGGTCATAAAGCAAGTGAATGTTGGAAACATGCAAGAAACCATGGATGGAATAGGGACTCTTATAGCTTGTCAAATCAAGTCCAGTGCTATAAATGTAATCAACTAGGTCATATTGCAAGGTTTTGTAGTTTTCAAGAAAGAATTGGTGCTCCTGATTTTTCAAGAAGGCATGTTTATTTTGCCCCTTTAGTTGAGAATAATATTACTTGCTTTAAGTGTCATAATATTGGGCATAAGGTACAACATTGTAGGAGTAATTTGAAGAAATCATCAACAAGCAACAAGAAGATATATAGCCTGATCAAGCAAAAGAAGGTAGAACCTAAGAAGGTTTGGAGGAGAAAACATGAGCAAGAGAGGGAAGGACTTGTGCATAATGCACAAGAAACATCACTAATTTCATAAAGTGAACCATGAAGTCAGGGGGAGATGCTCAATGCTTCATTTTTTATCCCCAAGGAGAAAATCAGAAGGTTGGAGCAGACAAGAAGTAAGTTGAAAAGTGATTGTTGAATACTGAGAGGGGGGTCAATCAGTGTTTTTAAATTTAAACAATTAAACCAAATGCCAACTTTAATAATCAGAAAGCAAAGTAACCATAGAAATACAAGCCACATAAGCATGACACACAGACACCAGATTTTTATGTAGAAAACCCAAGAAAGGGAAAAACCACGGAGAGGATTAGCTCTCAATATATATTGCAATCTTTTACAAATGGTGATGTTTAAGCTTGGTCACTCCACGGGCTTGGAACATGCTAGCTCGCTGCCATGAATTACAACTAGGTCTAGTAGGCTCACTACCTCAACCCTAAACCTAGAAATATTACAACGAAGGCTATTAAAATCCTAATGGTTGCTTATAGCTAGGCTCACTACCAAATACAACTAAAATTATATAAGAAATATGAATATTATAACAACATCTATCAATATGCTAGGGTGCAATCATTTAGCAACTGAATACTGAATCCTGAGCCTTCATCATTATTGATCTTCTTTCTCTACTCTGCTATTCTAATCCTCACATCAATCACATTCACCACACACACTCTTCAACCAAAATTCTGCATCATGATTTAAACCATAATTAGGTTGGCATCCAAAATGTGAAACGTGTACATTGAAGGTTGTAGCTTGTTGGCTCAGTCCAATGCACTATATGCTATGTGGACTCAAATAACATTTGAATTGTATTCATATATGTTGACCTCAACTATTTAACAACTTAGGATTAAGTTCTAAACAATAGAACTTACCATATACAATTTAGACTTATCATATCACCCTCTGACTCAGACTGCCACTAATACAGTTCATCTTTCAGACTACAACTTTTACTATGGACCATAGGGCTTTCTCAAGATCATACCAAAGACTCCTCAGACATCACCAATCATACCTTCAAAATTGCAGAGAAAAATATTCTTTAGCGGTAATATGTGGACCATCAGATCTCAAACTTTGTCACAGTCAAACTGTCAAACACTGTAGCGGTACTTAGCAGCTTGTAACTATCTTTCTGGTGGACTTCAAATCTTACAACTCTAGATTTAGACACTTCATATAAGTGTTTACAACAACTCAAAACCACATAACAAAACATGCAGTTGCAGAGGAATGCAGACCATTTTACTTTGCACTGTACATTGTCCCTATCTTACTTCTATTCATCTAGACTTAGACATTTTCTTCAAATGACTTCTAGAGGAAGTCATGACCTGAACACTAGAATATATCATCATCAAGTAGCTATAAGTCATCATACCTGAACTACATTTGCCAGTCTTCATCTATGGAGGCATACTGATCCACTTTCTATCTCTTACTCTGAATATTGTCCATACTTAGCTAATTTGACTAGATCTTCTCTGCTCCAACCTTGCTCCTTTTCTTGTTGACATAAATGACAACACTCAATTATCCAACATAGCAGTGTCTCTTGCCAATAATCTCCCCCTTTGGCACTGATGACAACACTTAGTGAAAAATGTTTGACTGCCTTGACTGCTCCCCCTTTCTATATACTCTCTATATTTCTTCTCCCCCTAAGATGTTTGCCCATTTTTCACTGATCTTTTTCTCCCCATTTGACATCAATGGCAAAGGTGTAGGTTCTGGAGTCAAAAATTGTCAAAACTACAAAATTTACTATACTTTGCCGCATATGTACATGTACAATTTTCAACTTTATCTTACATGTACTGGAGGATGTCATTGAAAATGTTCTTTATTTGGGCTAGCTTACCATCCCATCTTTTCTTGGCATTGTCCAAAATTTGAATATGACGACTGAATAGAAAAACTACAGTCTCTACCTTATGAAGATCAAAGGGTGTGTCGGATTGTGAAGCTACTTGTGCTTCAACTGCTAGATTAAACATGGAATCTAACTTAGGACAGATTATTCTTCTTAGCTAACACATTTTATTTCTGATTTTATCCCTCTCACTTATTAGATTGTTCAAGTCATCATGAAGGTTGATGACTTGACTTTCCTTGGTGCTAACTAATTCTATCACTAGATCATATGCCTTAGAAGTGTTCACCAGTTTCTGTTCCAACTCCTTGATTTTTTCTTCTATTTTCTTTGTGACTTCTAGCCAAAATAAACAAAATTTGTATATATCACCAGCTTCTTTAATGGCACTTTGAATGCTTTTTATTCTATTATCTAGCTGGGATTTGTCATTTGCTATCATTTCCTTTAACTCATTCAGTCTTTTCTCATTAAACTCTTGTTTAACTTTTATTTCTGTAGATTTATCAAAGGATTCAAAATGTTTACTTACAGAGTTTATAAGTCCTTTGAGTTGAATTTCTGATGACAAGGTATCTTTCTGGTATGTTAGCATTAGCTTTTCCAAAATGCTAGATGCCTCACCAATGAGCTCGCTATCCTCTATGTGAGACTTCAACATTTCTTCTCTTGCTTTTGCCTGTGCAATTAAGGCCAATCTGAATTTTTGTATGGGGGACATTGTGTCCAAGTTTGTTGGACCATGTATGGTGCAGGGCACCTAAGAGCATTTTGATGCATTTTGAGAAGTTATGTTTTTTTTTTGTAATAAGGCTTTTAGCCATTGTTGTTTGGTCCATTTTGTATGGTCAAGAGGTTTGGGGTGACTATATAAACCTCAAATCCTTCTTAGTCCAGTTGGACCCTAGTTATGCCACTTAGGCCTAGTAGGTCTAATGTTGATTTTTTGTTTGTTTTTGAGTCTAATTGGAAATTTTTGTGTTTTGGCATGTTTTAGAGGGAATGGTGGTTGGTTAGATTCCATTGGACAAGTTGAACCAATCAACCTCTTTGTGTTATTGCAAAATGTCATAGTGACCAATGTTGTCAATGTTGTCAAATGACACATTTGGTCGGTTGCAACCCATTTTTGGAAGTTGCATCGGTTTGGACAGTTGAAAACCAACTTAGGTTGAGTCATATTGCTGTCCTCTCACCCCAAAACAGAGAAAGAGATTTTGTATGCAATTTTGGGCACAAAAATCAAGAATTTGACTATTTTTTGAAGAAAATGTGTTGCTGTATGGACTGTACAGATTTTCCAAGAGTGCAAATGTACTTTTTATGAAACTAGAGTGAGTCTGGGTTTGAATACAACTAGTTTGAGGTCTTGAAGTGGTCGGGATCAAAAGTTATTGATTTTTCTTTCAAAACAGGTCTAGAAACCCTATTTTCTAGGGCAGCCATAGAAATTCGGCCCTAGAATGCATTCCCACTAGTGAAAATTCACAAAAACTGGTGAAATGTAGGCTAGAGATATATACTATAAGATTCCAAAAGATTTTTGTCGGAAAATGCAGTCTTCTATTTTTAAGGTGATGCCCTAGGTCAAGTATTTCATTGTATTTGGCCAATTTCATACTATTTTAGGTTGTAGATGATAGAATCCTGTTAGGGTGAGCAAATAAATGATGGATTTGTGTTGTAGGGACATGGTAGAAGTATTCCAAATTCCTACCCCTAACCTATGCACCCAATTTAGAGCACTGGCTTTGTAACCTAGCCTAAATTGATCAATTAGGCCTAGAAGACCAAATGAGTGTTCTGGATTGCTGGAGTAGAGTTGGGACAGGAAACTTGGGAGTTTGATAGGGTTCCATAGAGTGTATTTAAAACCATCATTTTCTTGCCTGGTCATATGGGATTTTGTCAAGTTTTGTTGAGAAAACCTAGTTTGGAGGGCTAGTAGCCTTACTAGTCAAGGTATAGGTTGAAGAGTTTTGGGAAGTTAGAGATCAAACCAATTGCATAGAAGGTGTTTGTTGATCTGTCCTAAGGTGTTGGAGAAGCCTAGAAGGTGGAGCCATCACTAGGATACCAAATCCTTCATACACCCTTGAATGTGCCTTTGGTTGCTTGGTTGAAGCCTGTTTGAAGTGGGTGAGTGGGCAAAGGACAGTAGAGGAAACTCTTGTGTGTTGCTTCCCTTGTGCCACTCTGCATCAATGTAGAAACTCAAGCTCATCCAAAACTTGTTTCTCTTTCTCTGCAAGTTCTTTAACCAACTCTACAGTGTCTCTTGATGTAGTAGAGATTTCTTCTTTTAGGCTCTGCTCCAGATTATCTAGATCCATGCCTTACTGGAATCCTCCTTCTATTCCAGTGAGAGGTTTTCCTTATCCTATTCCTCCTCAGTCTTCTCTTTGTTAGTTTTGTCATCTGCTTGATATCTTGGAGAGGATCTTGCTTTAGTGTCAGTGGCAGATCCTCCTTTCTCCTCAGTTACTTTGACAACTTCATCTATTTTCTGCTCAAGATTTTCTTCTAGAGCAAATGTATCATTTCCAGCATATGTTTCTTGACAATCATAGATGGTAGGTATATTATATTTCTTAAGTATCTCCAGAATGATCTCCTCAGTCTCCTTGACCACTTTATCAATTTCTCCTAACATTAGTGCATTCATTCTTTTCTTTGATCTGAACTCATTGTTGAGTGCTTTGGAGATCTTGGCCTTTTCTCCGAGAGTGATCTCCAGACATAATTTTATCAATGTATGTTCTCTGAGTTTAATGTCCTTAGCCATAGCAGCTTCCTTTCTGGCTGACAGTATACTACCCAAGGTATCTGGGAGATCACCAATGATCTCAATGAAGGCTCTATTGTATATGTTCAGATACTTTACAATAGCTTCTTCTAAGACCCTCTTATTTGCATAATAGTAATCATCATAGAATTGGGCCATTGGTTCCAGATTTCCATCTATTGTAACTGCCTTTAGAACATCTTCTAGCTTTATAGTGGCTTTTTCAGTCTATGGTTCATCCTTCCTTTTCCTTTTCTTGGGTTTATCCCTTCTGGAGAGCTTCTCCTTGCTGCTTCTGGAGGCTTTAGTAGCCTCAACTTTCATCTTTTTCACTTCTTCATTAGACTCTATCTCTTCTTCTTCAATTTTTCCTATACTGTCATACTTCCTTCTACCTTTCATTTTCTGTCTCTTTGAGCCTTTGTTAGTGGATTGTTGAAATTAGGCCAGACAACTGAGAGGTGGGGGGGTGAATCAGTTCTCCCACAAAATTAACCTTTTTCTCTTTTTGATCTTCTTTCACAACCTACAAACAAATTAATGATGTAAACATTAAAGCATAAAACAATAACACATGAGCAGAAACATAATTAACACAATTGACACCAAGATTTTTAACGTGGAAACCCGGTTAAGGGAAAACCATGGTGGGTGTTAACCCACAAGATTCATACCCTATTAAAAGTACTTGAAAATGGGAAGGCACTTGCCTTCTGCTGCACTGCCTAGAGTTCACTACTCAAAAGAGGCTCACTGCCTATAGAATTTATGTTTGATACAGAAGGAATTAACTGAGAAATAGCATCTTCTTCATGCCTGGTTTAGTCTCATTAGATGCTCATAAAACTTCTGCTCTTCTCCAAATAATTCTTCACTATCACTTCATCCTTTGCTTTTCTTGTTCCTTTGCTCCTCCTCTTCTCTGCTCTGCCTCTGATCCTTTCATAGGATTTGATTATTTTGCAGAAGAATGATTTTCAACAAATCAACTACATGCCTTTATATGCTTCATCAACCTTGGAATACACATCAAGGTCGGCACTACAAGTGTCTGACTTAATGCAAATCACTAAGATGTTAGTCAAACATAACTGGGACTCAAATCTTCCTTGATCAACATGCCACACTCCATAGAAATGCTCTTAGATCATCAACACGCTAGAATCATTTGGTAGGCCAAGACTGGGAAGAACGGAAACACCAAGAAGAAAATATTCAACAACGAGCTTGGTCTTCAATGTGGACCTCCAACACAACAAGCACACAATCCAGAGACCTCCACAAGCACATTGAATTTAACAAAGACATCCACACTCCTCTAAATTATCAGAATCACTTGCATCTTCTCTCAGAACCTCAAGAACATTGTCTGCCATGACTGTCACACTAGAAAGATTGCTTGCGGACCTCTAAACCATGAACCACTTGAGTTGATGATACACACTGACTTCCAAAACATGCCTCTAGAACCACAAATCATAATATTTCAATGTGGAGCAATCCGAACCAATTTATTGTCACTCTGTCTCTTTTGAACACAGCAAAACCCAATTCTACTCAGGTGGCCATAGCTTCTTCAAATCTTCATGTGGACCTCTCAAAACTTAACTGGAGCTTCTTCAAACAATCCTCTACATAGCCATATGGTTTGCATACATTGATCTTCATTAATTTTCTCATTATCCTCAACATTCCAGTCTTCTAAACAGGCAACAAAATGGGATACAATTGACACTAATGGCAACAAGGATATGTTGACATCAATGACAACACCGATTAGGCACATATTTGCAACAATCTCCCCGTTTGTCATTGATGACAACATATGATGTGAAAAACTAATTCAACCATCAAGACAAGGACTTCTGCTCCTTTCTCTTATCACTTCTGTAACTGCTTTATTCACTGCTCCCCCTTTCATCAACAACTAGTTTTTCACATGACTTCTCTCCCCCTTTGACATCAATGACAAAGGGCACATATTTGCAATATTTTCTTCCCCTTTTTGTTACAGACTGATCTCAAAATTTGCATACTGACTACTTCCCTTGAGTAGTATCTCCTTAACATCAATCTGGATCACAAGAAATGACTATGAATCCCACCAGACTAATGCATCCTAGTGCATCTTAGTTCTGATTAGGAGGGGTAATAATCTCTAACTTCTCTCTGAGATACTCAGAAGTATCCTTGGGTAGAGTCTTGGTGAAAATATCTGCAATCTAATCCTTTGAAGAAACAAACTCCAATATGACTTCATTCTCATTAAACTTCTCTCTCAAAAAGTGAAACTTGATTGATATGTGTTTTTTCTTTGAATGCAAAACCGGATTCTTTGAGATGCTTATTGCACTTAAATTATCACAAAACATTGTGGCAGGATCCTCAAACACAATTCTAATATCCTTCAGCATTTGCTTCATCCACATAACTTGAGTACAAGTGTTTGTTGTTTCTATATATTCTGCCTCTACTTTAGTGATGCAGGAGCATCCATGGCAAATTAGCAACCTTGCATCACCAAAAATATTTTAATTTCTATTTGTTTGTTTTCAATAAGGTTTACGGGCTTGGGAAATAATATTTTAATTTGCAACAAATATAATTTCCTTGGACATATTGGTAAATGTATTTTTTGTGAAAAAAAATGCCTCGATAATTTGTAAATGCCTCAAATAGTGGAGAATATCTTACCTATGCAAAGGCATTAAATTCTATTTTAAGTGGGGTTGATTCTATCATAAGTGGGGCTGCCAAGAATCATGGAATTAATGGAACTTATTATTATAATTGTCATAGTGTAAGGAATCTTGTAAGTGGTCTTTATGGCCCAGGTTAGTGGACCTAACTCCCAGAATTTTATTTTATTAATTCCAAAATTTGTAACTCTAAGATGGGGGGTCGTAATTATGAGACCTAGTCTTGGTAAAACAAGTATAACTTTCTCATATATTATCAAAATTAAGAAATTAAACATGTTCTAGAAAGATGGGAAGGAGAGACACGAAACCTAGAAATTGTTTTAGTAAATTCTAAAAAAATGAGGGTGCAGTGAAAGGAATAAGTGACAGGTTTTTATTGGAGCAGGGAGAAGAAAATAGAGGAGAGACCCAGATATTGGGAAATGAGTCAAGGATGCTAAAAATTTATTTGTTGCAGGTGTTGCATGTATGATTCTAGGAAGCTCAGAAGCTTCATATTGATGTAATGAAATTTCTTATTGAAATAAAATAAGTGTTGCATATTTCTCTTCCATTTGCTGTTGTTTCACTTCATTTGTAGCCTTCTTGTATAGGATTTTGTGGTGGTATTTGTTGCAAATTTGAAAGGGATCAGTATCTCCCTCTACATCAATTGGTATTAGAGCAAGAGGGTATCATGGCCTATTAAGAAGATTATTCAAAGGAGATGACAAGTTTGGACAAAGAGGAATACTACTTTGTATATGAAAGTCCTAAGCAATTAATAACTATGATGGAGGAATTAGAAGATGTTATTCATCAAAGGAAACCCTTGGAGGACAAGGTTGAAGTAGAGTGCATGGTGTAAGGAAGCAAGGAGGAGATCTCAAGGTCTCAATATTTTATTTCTAATATTTCATTGGATTATGTATGTGCAGGTTATAAAGAACAAGAAGAAGTGCCTACAATGTATGAAGATGATGGTGAAGAAGATGTTGCCAAAACACTTAAGGAAATTATTTCCTTTTTAGATGAATATGCTGTTAGTGAAGACATAGATGATATTACTGAGGCATATACACAAGAAATGGAATTTTGGAGCCTAGAAGCTGAGAGAATGTTGAATAAGAGATGGTATAAGAAAAAGAAGAGGAAGAAGGACCCAGGGATAGTTGTAAAGATGAAGGACAAGTTGCAGAAGAATTAGAGGACCAAGAAGAAAGAGTTGACTTGCATTCAAGAGGACTTGAATTTTCTTTTCTCCAAGAGTTTGATGCAGGAGCATCCATGGCAAATTAGCAATCTTGCATCACCAAAAATATTTTAATTTCTGTTTGTTTGTTTTCAATAAGGTTTATGGGCTTGGGAAATAATAATTTAATTTGCAAAAAAATATAATTTCCTTGGACATATTGGTAAATGTAATTTTTGTCAAAAAAAATGCCTCGATAATTTGTAAATGCCTCAAATAGTAGAGAATATCTTTCCTAGGCAAACACATTAAATTCTATTTTAAGTGGGGTTGATTCTATCATAAGTGGGGCTGCCAAGAATCGTGGAATTAATGGCAATTATTATTGTAATTTTCATAGTGTAAGGAATCTTGTAAGTGGTCTTTATGGCCCAGGTTGGTGGACCTAACTCCCAGAATTTTGTTTTATTAATTCCAAAATTTGTAACTCCAAGATGGGGGGTCGTAATTATGAGACCTAGTCTTGGTAAAATGAGAATAAATTTCTCATATATTATCAAAATTAAAAAATTAAACATGTTCTAGAAAGATGGGAAGGAGAGACATGAAACCCAGAAATTGTTTTAGCAAATTCTAAAAAATGAGGGTGCGATGAAAGGAATAACAAACATGTTTTTATTGGAGTTGGGAGAAGAAAATAGAGGAGAGACACAGATGTTGGGAAATAAGTCAAGGATGCTGAAATTTTATTTGTTGTAGGTGTTGCATGTATGATTCTAGGAATCTCAGAAGCTTCATGTTGATGTAATGAAATTTCTTATTGAAATAAAATAAGTGTTGCAGATTTCTCTTCCATTTTCTGTTGTTTCACTTCATTTGTAGCCTTCTTGCATAGGATTTTGTGTTGGTATTGTTGATAACTGAGAGGGGGGGTGAATCAGTTATCCTAATAATTTCTTTCTTCTGAACTTTCTTATTAATCAATGCAGCATTAAATCAAACAAACAAACATTACTATGAAATGAAAAACACATGACAGTATTTTTGACGTGGAAACCCTGTTAAGGGAGAAAACCATGGGGTGATTAACCCAAAGATTATTCTCTGTTAGAAGAATAAGGAATTACAAAATGGCACTTGCCAATTAGGGCTCACTGCTCAAGCACACTGCTCACAAAGAGGCTCACTACCTATAAGGAGACACACTGTCTACAAAAGAATGTCATACAATACTTGAACTGACTGGAAGCATCCACATATGCTGGAGTTTAGTTCCGGTTAGGCTCAGTAGACTGATCTGCTGCACTTCATCTTTCCTCTTCTCTTTATTCTGCTTTCCTTTCACATACCAAATCTTTCTTACTGCTTATCTCTACTCTGCTCCTTTTCACATATCCAACTCCCCTTTTCATTTTACACACTCACAACTAAATCCATCCTATATATATATCCGCACTAGTGATTTCATTATCTTTCTAGTCGGCACCTGGAACAGTCTATCTTCTCACAAACTCTGTTCTATCAGCTGAATCCTTGCACATCAAGTAATGCGGATCAAGCATATACTTGTAGAAATCATTAATCATGTCGGCCAAACATAATTCACATCTTCATAACCTTTACCACTATCAGAAACACATCCGGAAAGCATTCTAATGTTCTGTCAGTCAGTTCTTCCTCTGTTCACACTGTCACTCAGGAATCTGGTACTCAACTGTTCATATCTTTTTCCTTGTCCATCACCGGAGGCTAAATCCTTGGAATCTATTACTCAAGGTAGTCCTCTTGACTTTCCCAAATCCGCACTTCACCAAGATACTTCCTTTGAGAGATCCGGACCTGTCTGTCGGACCTTGCCATATGCTCTGTTCTTGTTTACCGAACCTCAACAATCTTCATTCTGACTTCCGGTAGAGACACACTATGTCCTGCGGATGTGTGGGATGAACTTTGTTGCCATCAATGACAACAAACATAAATCCATATAGTGTCTCTTGCCAACAATCTCCCCCTTTGCCATTGATGGCAGTACTTAGTGAAAAACGACTAAGTGTTTACACTAAGCTCCCCCTTGGCTGATGCTCTGTCTTTATATACATTTTCTGGAGCTCCCCCTTAGTTGGATTCCTTATTTTTCACTGCTCCTGACTCCCCCTTTGACATCAATGACAAAGGGTAGGGTCCACACACCAAAATTTTAAAATTTTTTACTATACTTAGCCGCATAAACATATGGCATACTTACATATACTTAAGTATGTCTACAAAAGTTGTCTTCAACTGTACAACTTCTGTCGCCCAACTCTGTTTCATCCTATCCAAAATTGAGATATGCCCACTCAATAGGAATGCAAATGCATCTGCCCTTTTTAGATCTGTCGGATCATTTGTCTGGGCTGTGATTTGAGCTTCTGTTATAGCCTCATGCATGGCCTCTAGCTTAGGGACAATTAACCCCCTGAGCTCACTCAACCTGCTTATCTATTTTTCTTTTCCTTCTCCAATTTCTTGATTTCACTCAAGACTGCTATAGTCTGACATTCTTGATTTGTTATAGAGGAAGAAAGAGGATCAAAACTTTGAGACAAGCTTAGTAGTGTGTCCTCTTGCTCTTTTATTTTCTTCTCAATATCCACTGTTACCTTGGACCAGGAGATACAAAATTTGTATATTTCACCGCCATCCTTAAGAGCATTTTCTAAGCTCTTTATTCCAATGTTCATGTTTCTCCTATCATTAATGATCAAACCCTGTACCTCGGAGAACCTTTTATCCAAAAACTCCTTCCGGACCTTTTCTTCAGCTAATTTTTCTAGAGAATCAAAATATGTACTAACACTGCTGACTAAGGTTTTGAGATTACCGGAAGAGGAGGCTGTGGGATCTTTCTGGACCGATGGCATAATCTTTTTGAGCACTTCAGAAGCAGCTTCTATCAACTCACAGTCTTCCACATGAGACTTTAGGAGTTTTTCATCTGCCTTAGCATTTGCAAATGAAGCTATCTTCATTGTCTATACCGGAGAGAGGGAATCAAAATTGAATGGACCTTGTAGAAGCTCCGGTTCATCAATCTCTATTGTTTCTTTGCTCAGAAATTTTTGAACAGTTTGTGCAGTGTCTCTTGCTAGAGACAGATGTTTCTTCTCTTCTACAGTCTTGGAGCTGTCCTTTGGAGTTTTCTCTCCTTCTACATTCTTACCACTATCAGTTGTGGTTTTCTCTATTGGAGTCTTCTCTTTCTCTGCCCTTGGTACTGTCAACTTCTTTTTTTTTCACTCTTGCTTCTTTCTCCTGTATAGTGTCTTCTCCTTTGGATCCGGAGACTGTAGGGGAAATCCGAGGAGAAATGTTGGTTTGTTCAGGGCCCATCTCTTCTGTTGCTTTCTCAGAAGTTTCTTCTGCAACACTTGTGGATGAGGGATCAGTACCCAAGTCCTCTACAACAGGAAGATTAAACCTTTTGAAGGCCTTCCGGAGGATCTCTTCTGCATCCATGGCCACTTTGTCAGTCTCACCAAGCATGAGTTGATTCATCCTTGCTTTACTCCTTAACTCATCTTTGCAGTCTTTGAATATTATGTTCATTGTCTTGAGATCCATTTGAGGATATAGCTGAATAGCTATCTGTTCCCGGATCTCAAGATCTTTTGCCAGGGCATTGTTCTTTCTTATTTCTAACTCCTTTTCTAGGCTTTTAGGAATTAGAGATATAATCTCAATGAAAGCCTTATTATATATGTTCAGATACCTGATTGTGGCTTCCTGCAGGATCTTTTGGTCAGCCTCATTGTAGTCATCATAGAATTCGGCCATTGGTTGAAGGTTTCCATCCATAGTGACTGATTTGATTACACTCTCTAGAGACAGGGTGGGCTTTTCAACAAATTCCTCTGCCTTTTCTTCCTTGTCTTGGCCTGTGGAGGGTTTTCCAGATCCTTTCTTCTTCTGCTTCTTTATTTCCTTTACCCCCTCATCTGATTCAGTTTCCTCTTCATCTTTCTTACTTGTATAAGCCCTCGTGGCTTTTATTTTAGATCTTTTCTCTCCTTTACCAGATGTCTGACCTTCCAGTTTTGATGTTTTTGAGCTTTTGGTTGTGACAGGTGTAGATCCTTTTGATAATCTGGTCCGGGTTGAGATTTCCACTGGAGTACTTTTCTTGCTTTTCTTTTCTGCCTCTTTCTTCTCTTCCTCAGCCTTTCACCTCTTTTCCTAGTTGGCATCAAGTGCCTCCTTTGGGATGCCTAGGCCTTGAGCAATATGTTCTACTTCTTTTCTTACCTTCCTTTTTATCTCAGGTTCTCTGAGTTCCACATGGATCTTCACACTCAGCTCCTCAAAGGTTCCAAACCTTTCTACCTTTGGATCTTTGGGCTGACTAAGCATGTGTTGAACATGCAGTTCCACAATCTGTTCATCAATCTCATACCCCATGGGCATGATCCAGACTGTCCTTGGCTCTACTACCTCCATTAGGCACTGATCAGTATCAACCATAAAGCAGACTGAGTCTTTGTATTTTTCAACAATAGATTGGGGAATTCTTTCTCTTGCTTGCATCATGCTCTGGAAGTTTTTGAAGTATCCCCACAGGGCTATATTTCTTGCTTTGGCATCCCCAAGTCCATGTAAATAATCTCTGATTTGGACTGCTACAGGTTTGTCATTCTGCCATACCCATCCACTTGATCCGAGCAGCTCATTCATGAAGTAGAAAAATAGACATAATATAAGTGTACCATACTTGAAAGAATTCTTTTTGTCCTTTTTGATCTTTTGTATATTTTCCATTAATTGGCTTTAAAGAAGTTCACAAAGATCATAATCTACATTCTTCCTCAGCATCTCATAGGCAGTATATACTGTAGTTCTGGATACAGAATTCTCCCTACTGGAGTGATAAATCTTGTATCCTATTATCATAGATGCAAACTTGATATCCGGATTAGAAATATCTTCAATGGTTATTGCCCTCTTATCAAATTTTGATCCGGTGGCCTCAGTTACAATGTTATTTTTGACAGATTTGAGGATAGGTATCCCTCCAGAAGAGTATAGACCAGTTACTGCCCTAATTGCCTCTTTTGTGATCTTGCAGGGTCTATCCAACCATAGGAAGTTGTCATGCATTCTACTTAATACGTACCCGACCCATTCATCTTCTTCAAAGTAGGGGAAATGAATGAATTGATCAAAATGTTTCTTCTGGATACCCTTATACTCTGGTTTAAGCTCAAAATCATTGTCTATCAGTTGTTTGTGATAGAAATATCTCAATTTGAATTCCCCAAATTCCTTAATACTTGCATGTATGTAAACCCTAATGTCTTCTGTGTGTAAAACACCATGTGGAACACTAGAGAATGCTCCTAAGGGATCTACCTCCAATGACTTGTATGGGTGTTTCTTAAATTCAGGTTGGGGCCTATCTGAGATCTTTACTATATTCGGAGTAGCCATTTTTCAAAAGATTTACAGTGAGATATCGAAAACAGAAAATACCTTATGCGCCTTCGGTTACACGGAGTGGTTGGATTGATTTCTGTATGTAATGACTTCTGCAAGTGATCTTTGGTGAACTTGATGAATTTTGTTGCAGAGCTCCACTTTTCGCTTCTTCTTGAGTGCAGAATGAACAAATGATTTATGAGAAATCCATTATATTGCTCCGCAAACCCTAATATCTGATTGAAATAAATGCTCGACCTACATTATTTCAGTTTGCCTTATTCGAATGACTTGAAGAACTGGATCAGTCCTGATCTATGAACATCATGCGAATCTTCCAACCATGAACAAATCAAGATGACACATCACAAGAACATCCCAAACACTCTATCCAATCCGCAGAATAAGACAATACACTTCCGGATCTCTCCGGACCTTTTTGTAATCCTTTGTCATTCCGGAGCATCTCCTGGAATAGGTTCTACTTGATCGATCACAACTTCTTCATATCTTCATGCGGACCTCTGAAATCTTAGCTGGATCATCTCAAGACTCATATCTACAAACCCTTTACTCCGCATCTTGTGCCAGGTCCGGCACCACTTGATTGGCTGGGGGAACAGGGTTTCTTTGTGTCTCCCCCTGAGCCAGAGCTCACCTTTTAATTTCCGGAAGGAATATTAGCACCAGAGTCTGGTGCGGATCTAACTTCTACATTCTCTGAACTTTTCTTTACCCAAATCTTGTTCATCTCATTCCTAACTTCATCCGCATTCATTTTTTGTTTACCCTTGTCTTGATTCTGATTATATACCAGACCTCTTTTGTCCTGATTCTTACTTCTGCAGACTTTTGCATTATGACCGGACCTATTACAGATTTGGCAGATAACATTTCTTTGCATATTTAACTGATGGCCTCTTGATCTGCATTGATTAGCCATATGACCTACTCTATTGCATGCAAAGCATCTACCAATGAATGATTTGTTCATTTGCATATTTCTGCATTCATGAGACTTGTGTCCATACCTTTTGCAGTTAAAGCATTGTCCGGAGAAGGATGGATTTGTCTGATTCATTCTCTTTTTGCACTGATTAGCTTTGTGACCAAAGTGATTGCAGCTATGGCAATATCCATTGAAGGATGGATATCTTTGAGCATTGGGCTGTCTTACCAGAGGTCTTCTAGGCCTGTTCCTTGGATTTTCTAATCCAAAATTCTTCTGACCAGATCCGGAGCTTTCTCCTTTCTCATATCCCAAACCACACTTGTCATCTGCCCTTTTTTGACTTCCAAGAAGAACTTCAAGTTGAGCAGAACTTATCTTGAATTTCTCTTTATATTCATTTACTGTTTGAAGATCCCTTTTGAGAGAGATAATTTGATCCTCAAGTTTTTCTTCATTATTTTTAGCATCTTCAAGATTAGATTCAAGATGTCTGATAATCCTATCCATTTGGTGGCAATCTTATGATTTCTCTTTGAGAGATTGTCTTAGATTGTCTTCAATTTTTCTTTTCTCTTCAATCTCTTGGGTAAACTTTATAACTCCTGATTCCATTTCATATCTTACCATAATGACTACTTTTGATAACTTTTCACATAACTTGGTTTTCTCAGTCAGCTCTTCATTTGTATTACTTTCTTCACTTTGTCTTGCTAATTGCTGGAGCAGCTCCTTTCTCTTTTTCATAGAGAGACTTAATTTGTCTTTTAGTTCTCTCATGAATTCATCAGCTTGTTTGAGTCTTTCCTTTAATTCATTGACTTCAGAGTTTGACTGTTCAAGATCCTCAAGGGCAGTCTTGAGTTGCTCCCTTAAACCATATGCATCCATTTGAACTCCCAGATCTTCCTCAAGTTGTTAGGCTCTATTAGGAGGAACTTAGCTCTGATACCAATTGTTGATAACTGAGAGGGGGGGTGAATCAGTTATCCTAATAATTTCTTTCTTCTAAACTTTCTTATTAGTCAATGCAACATTAAATCAAACAAACAAACATTACTATGAAATGAAAAACACATGACACAATATTTTTGACGTGGAAACCCTGTTAAGGGAGAAAACCATGGGGTGATTAACCCAAAGATTATTCTCTATTAGAAGAATAAGGAATTACAAAATGGCACTTGCCAATTAGGGCTCACTGCCCGAGCACACTGCTCACAAAGAGGCTCACTGCCTACAAGGAGACACACTGTCTACAAAAGAATGTCATACAATACTTGAACTGACTGAAAGCATCCACATATGCTGGAGTTCAGTTCCAATTAGGCTTAGTACACTGATTTGCTGCACTTCATCTTTCCTCTTCTCTTTATTCTGCTTTCCTTTCACATACCGAATCTTTCTTACTGCTTATCTCTACTCTGCTCCTTTTCACATATCCAACTCCCTTTTTCATTTTACACACTCACAACTGAATCCATCCTATATATATATCTGCACTAGTGATTTCATTATCTTTCTAGTCGACACCCAGAATAGTCTATCTTCTCACAAACTCTGTTCTGTCGGCTGAATCCTTGCACATCAAGTAATGCGGATCAAGCATATACTTGTAGAAATCATTAATCATGTCGGCCAAACATAATTGATGTCTTCATAACCTTTACCACTATCAGAAACACATCCAGAAAGCAATCTGATGTTTTGTCAGTCAGTTCTTCCTCTGTTCACACTGTCACTCAGGAATCTGGTACTCAACTATTCATATCTTTTTCCTTGTCCATCACCGGAGGCTAAATCCTTGGAATCTATTACTTAAGGTAGTCCTCTTGACTTTCCCAAATCCGCACTTCACCAAGATACTTCCTTTGAGAGATCCGGACCTAATCAGACCTTACCGTATTCTCTATTCTTGTTTACCGGACCTCAACAATCTTCATTCTGACTTCCGGTAGAGACACACTATGTCCTGCGGATGTGTGGGATGAACTTTGTTGCCATCAATGACAACAAACATAAATCCATATAGTGTCTCTTGCCAACAGGTATTTGTTGCAGATTTGAAAGGGATTAGTAGCTCCCTCTGCATCATTTAGATAGGGATATTGCCTCCTACTTTTTGCTCAACCAAGAAACCAATCTACTTCCCAAGAAGAATGTACCACCACTAGTACTTTTCTATCATCCACATCTCCTGCCCAATCAACATTTGTATATGCATGAAGAGTGAAGTCATTATCCTTTGGATACCATAAGCCATAATCAAGTGTCCCTTTGACATATTTAAAAATTCTCTTGACTGCTACAACATGGGATTCTCTAGGATCATCTTGAAATCTAGCAACAAGTCCAATTGCATTCATGATATCAGGTCTGGTCTGAGTCAGATAGAGCAGTTCTCTAATCATTGATCTATACCTTTTCTTATTTGCCTTAAGGGAGTCATCATTTTTACTCAGCTTACATCTGGTTACCATGGGTGTACCCACCGGGTTTGAATCTTCCATTCCAAACTTTTTCAAAAATTCTCTTACATACTTAGATTGAGATATGAAGATACCTTTATCTGACTGAATGATTTGCAAACCTAAGAAGAAATTCATTTCACCAAACATGGACATCTCAAACTCACTCTGCATCTGATCAGCAAATGTTTTGCACATACTCTCATTTCCACCAAAAATGATATCATTAACAAATACCTTAACAATCAGAATGCCCTCATGATCAATCTTGAAGTAAAGATTACTGTCAGTAGTGCCTTTGCTATATCCTAGCTTTAGTAGATACATATCTAATCTTGCATACCAGGCTCTTGGGACTTGTTTGAGTCCATACAATGCTTTCCTCAACCTGTAGACCATATCTCTTTGATCAGACAACTGAAATCCTTCTGGTTGCTCAATGTAGAATTCTTCTTCCAATTCTCCATTCAACATCCATCTGATAGACCTTGAAATCTTTATAAGCAAGAAATGAAAGAAATAATATGACTGCCTCTATTCTTTCCATCGGAGAAAAAGTTTCTTCAAAATCAATTCCTTCCACTTGAGAATATCCTTTCCATACCAGCTGTTGTGCCTCACACACACGCCCCATTTCAAAAATAGGGACCCCCTCTTTCAAATTTGGTCTAGAATGTCAAATGAAAAATTTTCACCTCCCGAGTAGTCAAGTGATCAAAATACGCTTTTTCTGTATTAGAATGATGATGTTGAAAATCATTTCAAAGACTTGCTAAGTCAAAATCTTTGTATTTCTTCCAATGGCTCTGAATAGTCCTTATGCACTAAAACTGGCCCTAACCGACCTTTGCGCTAAAACCGCTTGCAACTAACCTTGGCACTAAAATGCATTTCATCTGACCTTAGTGCTACTTTTCACATGCTTCGACCTTGTGCTATAATGCTTGATCACTGACTAAGTCAGAGGGCGGTGAAATCCCCGGCAGTCTGAGGAACCTAAAACCTCTGCAAAGTGCATACAACTGAACCAATCGATGCAACGCTGAAAACTTTGTCTACTGACCAAGTCCATCACAAGCCAAACCCCCACCAAGTTAGAAGTGACCAAAAGTCATGCAAACCCTCAAACTCTGCCGAATATTCCAACTAACACTGCGTACACCTTGCATTTATGACGATCAGACATGAGGAATAAAAGGGAAATTTTGCCGTTTCAAAGCTCATTTCGCATTTGATAAATATTTTAAGAGCTTTTTGATGACTGTCTTGAAGAGATTTTCAACCACAGCCCATGGGTTTGACCAGACGACCTCCTGCCCATCTGCAAAACTTCAACTTTTCACTCACACAAACTAGGTAGGAGGCCGTTCCTACAGTTAATGTTTACTACATTTTTCTTTGAAAGCACGATATGGATTAAAATTCACCAGTTAGGGTTTCGTATCTGATTTGTTTGTTTCTTTATAAACCCCAGTTTTAGAACCTATGGAGAAATGCATCCTTTAGGTCCATTTGGAATTCTTCCTATAAGCAAAATGAAATAGAATTTGTCAAAACCCTAGCAAATAGGTGAACTTGAACGATTATTCTTGTGTCAAAAATTAATCTGATCGACTCTCGAAAACTCGTAACCAATCTAGTTAGTCAGCGGCCTTAGAATCCCATGCAAGGATTTATGATGCATTCAGTGCTAAAAACTAAACCTTCCAACCTCATGATATTTATTTCTTTGAATGATTTAGTCAGAAGATTGTTTAAGTCCTAGGTGAACCTAAGTCTTACTTTGCGCCAAAATCTGGTCTATTTGACCTTACGCTTAAAAACTGCCTTTCCGACTTTGGTTGGATGCATCAAAAATTCCTACAAGTCAGTGACATCCAAATCCCACTTAGGTTTGATAAGGCAAAATCCCACGCAAGTATAGTGAAAGTTGCCTTAGTTGTCTTGCACTAAAAACCCAACCGACTAACTAAATGACAAACAACTTGAGGTCGGTAACCTCTAAAATCTGTGCAAGTCGGTTGACCTTGAAACCCACAAAATATTGAAAACACATAAACACTGAAAGAACAAGTGGTCAGATGGACCCGTTTTCCCCACTGAGGTTGAAAGACCTCAAAAGTCACGCTTTCCTATTTACAGGCTGGTTGACCCTAAAATTAGCACAAATAATGAAAAATGATTGTTTTTAAGGAATTTTCAAAAGGAGAAATGTCTAATGGGATGTGATAATGACTACAAGTGATGAATGTTAATGTTTTACATACTTTAAATAAGATCTTGCAGTTTTGAAATATTTAGTGCATGTATTTATGTTGAATTGAATTAAAGATAGGTTATAAAATGGATGTAATTATAGTAAATATCAAATTCTTATCTTTCAAAAGAGCATGTTAGTGACTTAGCAGGTTCACTATAACTTCAATGGTTGAAAGTATGTTGACCTATTTGATAATGAGTAACTTGAACTTAGGAATTGGAGAAAATCTCTCAACGTATCAGGCTTATAAGTTCTAGTCATGCAGGTTAGATGATTGCACGAGCCCAAATCATGAGGTACGAATTCAAAGGCATTCCCCCAGAGACAAAGACTCATATTGGATGGAGCGATGTAGGAGACACTGACCTGGGACATATAGACCTAGATGACTTTAGATTAAGAACCTTTGGCCCAAGTCCAACACCCAAGGCAAAGAATGTAAAAGATAGTGGGATAGCACAAGCTGTTGCCTTCCCCACATCTATTCAATGTGTAGAGCTGATAGTAACATGTGCAGATAGGTATGATCTCATGACAAGAACAATCTAAACCACTAATGCGGATATCCTGTCTGATTTAAGTCCACCTTCCTTGGCTGAAATATTTGACATCCCATGGCATACAGTAATGACTATTCCAGACAAGACAACATCAGAGGCTACATATAAGAAGGATGAAGGAGGATGTAAAAAGCACATGAATGAAAATTGGGCAAAAGGTAAAAGGTTTGCCCTAATCAAATTCCCTCAAATACTGTATACAAGTGACTTCCATGATGAAATAGGGGATTTGATAACTTTCCTCAGTAGAATTTATGGATTACCTATGGCATCTACTTTTGAAGGATGGATGTTTGTCATAGTTGAAGAGATACTGAAAGGGACTAAGTTCCACTGGTCCCAAATCCTCAGTGATAACATTCATGAATCCTTTAGCAACTTCAAAGAGAAAAGATTCTTTAGATGGGCATCCTATGTTGTCTATGCACTAGCAAGAAAAAATCACTATGCTGGATTGTCCAAAATAGAAGAAGTTGGGAATGATGAGGAGACCCAAGTAAAAGTATATGAGTGTTATCCTCAGCTTACCTCATCTCAATCTTTGATGCATTTAAAAAGGGTGAACGATGCTTTCACGATGTATATAGCCAGATTGTTGCAAGGTAACACAGCCCTGAGGATCTCCACATAAGCCATGAATGAAGCAACTAAATATGGAAGGTGGTACATCCAATTCAAAAAGTTCACATATCTAAGGGTGCAAGGTTTCGCTGGGATTGCTTACAGACTTCCCAGATATCCCGATAATAAAATAATGCTCCTAGAATTGACTAGGCAATTGATCCCTTGTGTTGAGAAACTTAAGCACTTGCACAGAACTAATGTATAGTTTCCCGTCAGGTTTGGTAAAGGGAATTATGCATGTCCTTCATTGGCATCAGCTAAACATTCTGACAAGGAACTTCAACTTCTCAATCTCCACTACTATAATACAAGGGATCACTTTGATCCAAATAAAGTGATGGAGAAGTTTGTAAGCAAAAAGTTGTTTCATAAAATGCATATAGAGGACTTTTGGGCCAATTGCATAGATGATTACGAAGTAATGAAGAAGGCTCATTCCAGATTATCTCTGGCCTTCATAAGGAAGTTCCACATCATTGTAGTACCAGATCAGTTGGAGGATGACGAGAATGTCATGGTAAGAGGAGCTTGGGAAGCTCAATACCATCAACCAATCCCTCTGCCAAATTGGGCCAATGCAGAGGAGAGTTCTCTAGACATTATAATGAAAGAACCAATTAGACTGAGCAAGGCATGGGTGAGAGGCCAGATAGCTACTTTGGAGGGACAAGGAGTGCAGCTTACATACACAACACTAGAATCAGATAGAGAATCTGGAGGAGAAGAAGATAAACTAATAAACATAACTGATGAGGCAAAACCTTCCCAAAAGTAGAAGTCTGATAGCAAAGAACATACACTGTTGGCAGAAAAGGCTAAGAAAGTTAAGAAACCTTCTGTGAAGCCTCCTAAGAAAGGCCAACCTCCTTCTGCTAGAACAAGAGCCTCTAAGAAAAGAGATATGCCAAGTGGTCCTGGAGAAGGCTCCAAAACCAAGAAAGTCAAAGTAAAGAAGGTTAGTGAAGATGGTACTTCTACTCAGGATGACACAGGTTTGCCAACCTCCTCATCTCTTGCTACTCTGAGTGTAAGTACAGCTGCCTCTAATTCTATAGCTGCTATTGTTGTTTCTACCTCCATTACTTCTACTACTACTATACTTGATTCGTCTATGACATTAGCTGCTATTGTTGAAGAAGCTATCCCTACTACTACTCCACTTGCCGCAACTATTTCAACTATTTCTTGCTCATTGGCAGTGTCTTCCAATGCTCCTAGCAGTCCTATTTCATCCATTATTGCCACCTCATGTTCCTCTACCACCACCACACCTTTACCTTCCATTTCTTCCACTCAATTACCTACTTCCACAACTTTACCTCCCATTTCTTTAATTCTTTCACCTTCTCTTCCTTTACCCTCACTGTCTATTTCTTCACCCATCATCATTTCCACCGTTTTGCCAACTTCTCCCATCTCACTAACTTTAGGGTCTGCTATGCTGGCTAATTTGACATAAACAAACTTGCCTACACTGTCTATGTCCTCTGTCATTCCTATTTCTCAGATCCCGATGGATTCAACCTCCTTAGCCATACTTCTGCTACCCGGAATTAACAAAGTATGTGTAGAGTTGGGTCTACAAGAGCCAGAAACATAAATCTTGCTTGAATAAGAGAAAGATGCATTTGTTAAGGCAAGTAATGAAATTCCAAATGAACCTCTGGCTGAAGCAGTTAACATTGAAGTCATTGATATATCTGACAGTCCACTGGAGAAAGGTCAGACAGAGGAGGTCTTCAAATCAGTTCAAGAAAATGTGATGATAAACTGGAGAAATCTGGCCGATGAAGGAGATAAGGAAATGGATAAAGATAAAGAATCAGGGCAAGAGCAGGGATCACTTCAAGAGCCCACTAAAAATGATGGTGAGAAAGCCACTGAACTAAGTAAGTCCTCAGCACTTGAGTGGCTACAAAATAGAGTGGCATACCCCAAGCCACAAGTTGAAATAAGGCAACTAGATTTAAGCACAATCCTGTCACAGGCTCAAAGGCCAAAGAAATAGAAGAAAGCAAAAGTACAATCAAGAATTTATAAAGATGAGACAGGATCTAGAATTGTAGAAATAGCTGTCCCACATGCCAATACAAATAGAGAGCAAGTCAGAGCTGAGGACTATGTCATCTCAATGGTTGATCGAGGACCAGCCACCCATGCTGAAAGAGTTGATGAGTTTAAGGGATCTATCACCTCAATCCTAGAACAACTGGATAAGGATGAGCTATCAAAGAAAGAATTGAAACAGCAAAATGAAGAGCTTTGAACTTGCCTCCAATTCCTAATCAACTCAGTTGATGTAGGAGGAGATATAAGGATAGTGCCTACTTTCCTGTCTACAGATGAAATGGCAAAACTTGGTGAGGTAAGAGGCAAGTCACAAGGGACTGAAAACTGGTTAATTAGAGTATTTGAGAAGGGCTGTGAAACTATTGATGCTTCTGCCTAGGCACATAAGAAGTTGGTTTAGCTTCATTAGAAATGGAAGGATCTGCACGAAGAGTGTTATTCTTTTGATGAATATTACTCCCACATGTTCCCTCGAATAATAAGCATTAGAGATTTACCATCTTAGACTTTAGTAGTTGAGAAATTTCTAGCTGGAGACAAGTTGTCTAAGGCTATCGAATGGTATCAACAACTGCATTTGAGAAAATAAACTTTTGAAAACATAAAAGAGGCCTATAACCCAGCAGATGAAGAGCTTCAGTCACTCATATATGATATTAATGATTCTTTGAAGGATTTCCTGGAAGAGGCTTATAATGACTATGCACCTTATGATGTCAGAAAAAGCAAAGGCAAATTACACAAGGTCATTTTTTAGAGTACTGAGCTAGCTATGGAGGATAGATTGGACAAGGTTAGTGATCTCAGAGCTGAATTTAAGGCTATCCACAAGGCTTGGACAGAAATAGAAAAGATATACAGCAGATTCAGTTAGGAGCTAGAGATGTTTGAGTATCGGGTCAATCATCTGAAGAATCCAAATCCCTTGGAGATCAATCCCGCACTCGAGGCATGGCTCAACTACCGCAACAAGCTAGCAGAAGAAGACAAAATTAATTTGGATGAAGAATCTTGATATTTTTGGAATATTCTGGAATGTAATCCTATAATTATTGTAAATTGTTATATTTGGGACAACATGTGACTCTATTTTGTCTCTTTTATGCTTTAAAAATGATCTTTTCTATTAATATATTGAGTTGGGTAGTAAAAATGACCAGATTCAATGTATCTGGAGGCTATTTTTTGTCTTTTTCATAAAAGACAAAATGTAATTCAGGATTTGATATGAGTTGTTACAAGTGCATTTATTGATGTAATCTAGACCGTCGGTGTTGAGTTAATCTCCACTATTCATTGAAAAACTCGGTGTTCCACTTTCCTATATAAAGGGCTACCATTTCCACTATTTGTAAGAGAGAATTTGATGTCGAATTAATGACATCCTACCATTTGAAGTAATACAAAGCAAGTTTCTGTAGTGTTTCTAATAATTTGTGTGTTGTGTTTCTTATTTAATTTTCATGGTTCGCTTCTTGTTCTCATGTAATTAGTTAGTTATGCTTTTATAATGTTCATGGTTTGCTGTAGTATCTAATGAATACTCTAAGTCCATACTTTTAGTTATTTGCTGATGGTAAATAGCTGTACAAAGTTAGTCTGGGCTGATTATTATGCTAAAATTCAATTGCATTTCACTAGTTAAATTGTGCCACTTATTAGGTATTTAACAAATGAATGTAATTTAAAAATCTATCGATTTCCATTGAAGATAGCGTCATTTTCTGCAGTGCTGTAACATTAGTTTTTTCAGTTTGGTAACTCAAAAAATTGGTTAAATTTTAGAGTATTTGTCTACTTCAAGTAACCCGTACATTATGAATGTCACTTAGGATTTCTCTAAAACCCTAACCTCTTTTGCATTTTCGTTGGAAACCATCGTTAGATTATAAATTTCAGTAGCATATTACATTGTCTTATCAGCTAAAAGTCATAAAGGGTTTATATGTATTTGCTGTCCCAACTCAAGAATTTGTAGATTGCATATAAGACCCCTTGTAGGCACAGCTAGAACATACTAACTGAGAGATTCCAAGCAAGCTAAGACCTAGTTGTATTATCCTTGGAGTAGTCTTACCTAGGGTAGGATACTTTTCAAGAGAGATGTGAAACCAGCAATCACACCTACATTGTTGTGTGCTAAAACACTCATCAACAGAATTGGCGCTAGAAGGAGGGCCAAGAAAGAACTATTTCCCTCTATTAAAAATCAGCAAGTATGGGGACTAGACAAAGACATACTAGATCCAGCTCAGCTAGAGAGGAGCTACTATCTTTGACAAAATTTAGGTGCACAAGAAGGGATCAAGGGATACCAAGGGCACCAAGAGCTCAGTCAGCCCCAAGAAACATCGCTGCACCACTAGTCATCGCCTTTTTAACAGAAAATAACCAATCCCCTTTCTAGTTCAATGATTATCATGACATGCCAAAGTACCCAGACAAGTTCTATTTAAAATTTAGGGTTAATGATCCAGACATAACCGCAGATGAGCACATTAAAATCTTTGAGGGTAACATGTTTATGCTGCAAGTACAGTACGAGAATGTGATATGCTAGTTGTTCTCTTATTCTTTACATGATGAAGCATATTATTGGTTTGCTAACCTCCCTGCAACATCCATAAACTCATGGAGGGGTTTAAAAGGTGTTTTTCTGGATAGGTTTTGAATGCCCACTACCCCAGCTGATCTCTACTGGTCTTTTGTGGAAATATGTCGAGGTGAAGGCGAGATGATAAGTTCTTTCAACAATAGATTTCAAAAAGCTGTTAGTCATTTGCAAGATCCCTACACTGTAGGGCAAGTTGCAGCCTTGCCTATTTACTATGCGGCCCTAGACAAACTTACATCCATGTTCACAAGGAGAGCTAACCCCATTCCTACTACTTTAGCTCAAGCATATTCTGCAAATGTCAATGTAAGTACCCAACTAGGACAAACAACCACTGGTCCGCTAAATCATATGGGACCCATAGCCATGCACAATCAAATACCTATGATTAATCAAGCCTTAGCCAACCATACTCCTGTAATGAACCTGATCCCTAACCCAGCTGCAACACAAGATTTAGTAATCTATCCAGGCAACCCAGTAGCTAAAATGCCTCCTGCACAAATGCCTTTCCTGCAATCTTCAAAGCCAGCTAAGGTAAAAGAGGATAGAGATGATATCAGAGAATTGGTCGAGCAGATGAAGAAGCTCACTACATAAGTTACCCACCTCAAGAACCAAAATGTCTATTTGTAGTAAAGAGGGCAGAATCAACAATATTTTCATAATCAAAATTAGTCACAATACCAAAATCAGAACTTTCAACAGTGGTCAAACCAATCTTGGAACACGAGACCCAACAATGGTAGAGTGCCTTCCCCTCTGGAAAATTAGAACAATGATACCAGACCTCCTGGTTGCATGATGCTAGCTGAAGTAACCTTGTCTACCTAGTGTAGACTGCATAACACAAATGCTCATTCAGAATTAGAATGCCCAGAATTCCAGATCGCATCTAGTATCTTCCAGATGGAGATTCAGAATGCTTATCAATAGTATAATAAAACCCCTTACAATCTGAGAAGTAGTAAAACTAAAGGTCCTTTTACCACCTCCATTCCTCCAAATAGCTATCAGATTCCACTAGACCCAAAAACCTCGAAAAACCCTGAGCCTCTAAAAGTCACACATCAGCCAGTGTATCAAGGGACTGCTACTGAGAGCTCTCAATGGTCTAACATAGTAAAAATGGGGCAGTATGTTGTTGAAGAACTCAGCAAGATGAAGGTTAGTCTTTCTGTTTATGAGTTACTTAAAATACGTGAGGTTAGGACATCTTTCTTTCAAGATATGGGTGCTGGGATCAAAATTAGCTGTACACAGAAAGAAACTACTAACAAGGATAACATTGATAAAGGAAAGGAAAGAGTGCATGTGACTGATGTTGAGTAAAATATGACATTGTATAAAGACAAGAGGGAGAGTCCTCCTTTCCTCTTAACACTCAGGATATTCAATAGAAACCTCCACAACTGTTTAGTAGATTCTGGTGCTTCTACGAATGTAATGCCATTATCAGTTTGTAAAATGCTCGGTCTTACTCTGGCCGAGTCTTCCTGGAAAGTGATGCAACTAGATAAGACTGAGGTGAATGTAGTAGGTGAGTTGAATAGGATACCGATGCAATTAGCTTTAGATCCAAGGATACAACAATACATAGACATCCAAGTGGTAGATATCTTGGGTCAATATGGTATGCTATTAAGTAGGGACTAGTCTAGAACTTTGAATGGTTACATGGCCACAAACTTTTCCCATATGTGGCTGACATGAAAGAGATTGGCAAATCAGATACGTATTGAAAGAGAACCAAAGATGAAACATATGATTACAGAGTACAACCAGCCCAACGAGATTTTGTTTTTAGAAGTTGATTTGGCAGTTTATCTTCCTCATGTTAGTTAGACAGAGGAAATCCTTATGCTAAGTTGCCATAGATTCCCAGATCCTCCACTCACAGAAAAACCAAAAAGTGCAGAAGCATATGTTCAATCAGATTCTGGAAACTCCTCAGAAGAAGATGAACCAGGATATTCGAAGGATTTCATGATTTCATGGCCAGATTTGTAAAGGATCAAACTGCTGTTGGGAAGTAGATTCAGATGGAGGACTTATTACTTCCAAATTGGTGCCGCAGACATGATGCATCGCATTCTGAGTTTACATGCTAGCTTTGTCAAGAAGCAGTAGAACAAGTGCAGAGACAACTAAAAATTTCCATTGTCTCGAAAAAGGCACCAGTGGTTGAAAAGAAGGAAGAACCTCAGCCTCAGCCTGATAAGAAGAAATCAATAAAATAGAATGACAGCAACAAAGACTATCGCTTATGGACTTTAAGGTTTGATGGATCAAGATGCAGACAAGGATTCGGGGTAGGTGTTGAGCTAATCAGTCCTACTGGGAGTTCATATCTGACATCACATAGGCTACAATTTCCATGCACAAACAACGTAACTAAGTATGAAGCATTGGTACAAGGATTGTTGCTGGTACTCTAGAAGAAAGTCAGAATCCTTCAAGTATTCAGTGATTTTGAATTGGTGGTTAACCAAGTAAGGAAGCAGTATTCATGCAATGATAAGAGGTTGAATAAGTATAGAAATACAGTCTGGGATTTGGTAGAATACTTTGATGGTTTTAATATTCAACTAATTCTGAGAAGGTAGAACCATGTCGTAGATGCTTTGGCCCAAACAACAAGTACATTAGAGTTGACATCCATGGCAGGGTTGAAGAAATTCTCTGTTGAATTTGTTGCCACCCCATCGGTACCAGATAATGTCACAAATTTTCAAGTCTTTGAGGACAACCAACACATAATTAATTTTCTTACCTCATCTAATGTTTTCACTGCTCAAATAATAGATGAAGAAGAGATGGAACCTACCGAAATGGATTTAGAAGGGGTACTAAATATGAAAACAAATACAATTCCACAGGGAATGGTAGAGCTAGAAAGATTGTTCGATTCAGATAAGTTTGGAACCTAGAGGAAAGAAGGAGAATCCCCAGGTGGGAAGTGTGACCCATTTAATTTGGGAACCAAAGAAGACGTTAAGAATGTATTCATTGGGAAGGCTAGTACTGAAGAAGAAAAGATAGGCATCATGCATGCATTAAGAGATTACCATGAGGTAATAGCATGGAGCTACGAAGAGCTCAAGACATACGATACATTGATCATCACACACACCATCCTGATGAAGCCATGAGAGAATCTGTTCAGACAAAGACAACAACCAGTGAATGCCCTATTAGAACCCTTGATTTTCAAAGAAGTACAAAAATTGTTATCAGCAAGAATAATATTCCCTGTTAGGCATTCTACTTGGGTGACAAATCTAGTTCCCATCTGGAAGAAAAATGACGAAATCAGACTGTGTGTTGACTTCCAAAATTTGAATCAGGCATCTGAGAAGGATAATTACCCACTTCCATTATTGGATGAAGTATTACAGATTGTTAATGGATCCTAGATGATGTCCTTCTTGGATGGGTATTCAGGATATAACCAGGTGATGGTAGACTACGAAGATAGATTGAAGACATCCTTCACATGCAAATGGGGCATTTATGCATATCGTCGAATGTCATTTGGTCTAATAAATGTTGGTGCCACCTTTCAATGAGCAATGGACATTGCTTTCAAGGGACTAGTTGGAAAGTGTATCATTATCTACATGGATGACCTCACGGTGTTCTCAAAGAGGCAAGAAGATCATGTGGCAGATTTAAGGAAAGTGTTACAACGATGCAGAGATTATGGTATATCACTCAATCCCAAGAAATGTATCTTTGGAGTGGCTGAAGGGAAGTTTCTGGGACATGTGATATTTGAACAAGATATATCTATCAAACTAGACCAAATCCAAGCAATACTCAAAATACCTCCCCCAGCCAACAAAAAGGAACTCAAATCATATTTTGGTAAGATCAACTTTGTACGTACGTTCATTACAGGTTTTGCTGAGATAGTTCAACCCCTTAATACCATGCTAAAGACATCCACCAAAATGGATTGGACTCTGGAGGCTAAGGCGGCCTTCACAGAAATTAAACAAGCCATAGCTAATGTGCCTATTTTGGTAAGTCCAGATTACACTTTGCCATTTCAGATTTAGTCATTTGCCTCTGAACATACTTGCGCTGCAATGTTAAAATAGAAAAGATCAGTTGATGATGAAAGGCCCATCACTTTCATGAGTACTTCATTAAAAGACATAGAGTTGAGATATCCAAATGTGGAAAAGCAAGCCTACGCATTGGTGAAGGCAGTCAAGAAGTTTCGTCACTACATCCTAAGGAGTCAAGTGACTGCTATAGTCCTAGATGCAGCAGTTAAAGCACTATTGATGCAAAGTGAATTAGGAGAAAGGAGAGGGAAATGGGTCACCATCCTGCAAGAGTTCAATATAGATATTCAGCCCATGAAATTGGTGAGAGGTCAGGCACTGACCAGAACCATGGTTGAGGTAGGGCTAGGTTTAGTATCTCAACAATACCTATTAGAAGATGTTTCAAAAGATGAATGGTATGGAGATATCATATTTTATCTGCTCAATCAATGTTGCCCACCACAACTAAATTTGGTTCAAAGAAGAGCACTCAGGCTGAAGAGTAACAACTATATGATAAAAGGATTAGTTCTTTACAAGAAAAATCATGAGGGGATCTATCTGAGATGTCTGGACAAGTTAGAGGCGGATCAGGTGTTAACTAGTTTTCATGAGAAATTTGGAACAGGTCACGGATCAGCTCACTTAACTGCTAGTCAGATTCTTTGTGTTGGATATTATTGGCCTACCTTGTTCAGGGATGCACACTCACATGTAAGAGCTTGTCATATCTGTCAGATTGCTGCACATAGAGAGTGACATGCTGCCATGCCCTTACAACTAGTGGTGGAGGTACAACCATTTTCTTAGTGGGGCCTCAACTTTACTAGTATGGTTAATCCACCCTCTTCTACAAGCCACATGTATATTCTGACCACTACTGACTATTGCACCTGATGATTTGAGGCAATAACTTGTAAATAATGCACCACAAAGGTAGTTATTAAATTTGTTGAAAAGCATAATATCACTAGGTTTGGATGTCCATTTTCTTTGGTTTGTGATAATGGTCCCGCCTTCCCATCATTGCACTTTTCTAATTGGGCATTTGATTATGGACTCACCCTGAAGTTCTCATCTAATTACTATCCATAAGGGAATAGGGTAGCTGAATCAATGAACAAAAAATTACTTGAAGTCATTAATAAATTGTTAGACAAAAACCCTAGGGATTGGCACGCTTAGCTTAAATTTGCCTTGTGGGATGATAGAATCCGACACAAAGCTGCCTTGGGTACATTGCCCTATCACCTAGTTTATGGGATTGAGCCCATCTTTCCCATTCATTTGAGGATTCCCGTACTACAATTCATGCAAGACTACCTTGAAACTGATGACCAATTGTCTTCCCAGTTAGCCCAGTTGCTGCACCTTGAAGAGAAACATGACGCCGCCATAGAAAACTTTGCTAAACATTAGGGTGTAGTGAAATGATGGTTCCACAAGAGAGCCAAAATCAAAACCTTCCGCATTTCCAATTTGGTTTTATATTGGGATAAAGCCCATGAGAAGAAAGGAGAACATGGTAAGTTTGATAAACTTTGGTTAGGTCCATATCAGATCTATGAGATCCTTGGAGACAACACGTATCGACTCAAGAGCCTTACTAGTGAGGAGCTCCCATTGCCTATCAATGGCCAGTTCCTAAAGTACTACTTCCAGGCCTGAGAGGTAGTCATGCCTCATCCTAGTGTACATAGTTATGTTGTTTGTTTGCTTTGGTTAGAGTAGGTTGCTGTTAGATTAGGTTTGCTTTCCCACTTTCATTTTTTGTAGTCGTTAGGTGTTTGCTTAGATTAGTTGTCCTTTTACTTTTTCTTTTGTTCATTGCACTTGCTCTTGCGTAGGGTCCCTGTTTCTAGAAGTTGGTGGCAGTTATGCGAACTTGCAAATGCTTCTTGGTTGGGTAGATAATCTAGAGTCTTTCTTTGAGAAGCCAAGGTTCTGCTTAAGTCTCGTCGTGGGCTCCGCTGTTATGCTAAGGAGTATGATGTCTATTCATGGAAAATGAGTCATTAGTTGGTATGCCTAAAGTATTTTCTAACCATATATCTCTCACACTCTAAATGACCCTGAAGTAGTTGAGCAAATCTGAGTGATCTTGTGTTGAGTGAAAGGGTTGGATTCCTATTCTACCACATGCACTATTAATCCATAAGAGAGGGCAAGTGACACTAAGTGTTGCTAGCTTATATTGGGTAAAAATAAAAGGTGTTTTTCAACACCAGACCCATTACAGTACATCAGAGAAGAGAACTATCAATTGAAAATTCTCATAAAAATATCGTTTAGAAATTGTTATCATCAATTACCATTGCATCAGAAATACTATAGAAAAATCTGTTATTTACTTCCCTCAAGGCTCATGATATCTCAACATTCGAGCATTTCTTGATGGTAGAATGATTCCAACTTTGTAGCTTACCTCAAAGGATCTTAGATGAACTTAGTTTCTAAGGGATGGGAATGAATGCAATTGCACACACTCATGTTTTTAGGATGTGGATGGTTGCACTAGTCAGTCATCTTGCATTCTTTGATAGGATATCATGCTTTTTTGTTTAGTATATGGGAAACATAGAGATTCTGGATTTGAACTAAAAGTTTATCTTCGAAAATCTCAGGAGCATTTCCCAGCAGAGTCGACATTTTTTTGTACCTCGCACACACGCCCCATTTCAAAAATAGGGATCCCCTTCTTTCAAATTTGGTCTAGAATGTCAAATGAATTTTTTTCACCTCCTGTGTAGTCAAGTGATCAAAATGTACTTTTCCTATATTAGAATGATGATGTTGAAAATCATTTCAAAGACCTGCTAAGTCAAAATCTTTGTATTTCTTCTAGTGGCTCTGAATAGTCCTTTTGCACTAAAACTGGCCCTAACCGACCTTTGCGCTAAAACCACTTGCACCTGACCTTGGCACTAAAATGCCTTTCATCTGACCTTAGCGTTACTTTTCACATGCTCCGACCTTGCGCTATAATGTTTGATCACTGACTAAGTCAGAGGGTGGTGAAATCCCTGCTAGTCTAAGCAACCTAAAACCTCCGCAAAGTGCATACAACTAAACCAATCAATGTAGCGCCGAAAACATTGTCTATTGACCAAGTCCATCATGCCTCAAACCCCCTGACAAGTCAGAAGTGACTGAAATTCGTGCAAACCCTCAAACTCTGCCGAATATTTTGACTAACACTGCGTACACATTTATGACAATCGGACATGAGGAATAAAAGGGAAATTTCACCATTTCAAAGCTCATTTCACATTTGATAAACATTTGAAGAGCTTTTTGATGACTGTCTTGAAGTGATTTTCAAGCACAGCCCATGGGTTCGACTAGATGACCTCCTGCATATCTGTAAAACTTCAACTTTTCACTCACACAAATGAGGTAGGAGGCCATTCCTACAGTTAGTATTTACTGTATTTTTCTTCAAAAGCACAATATGGATTAAAATTCACCAGTTAGGGTTTCGTATCTGATTTGTTTATTTCTTTATAAACCCTAGTTTTAGAACCTGTGGAGAAATGCATCCTTTAGGTCCTTTTGGAATTCTTCCTATAAGAAAAATGAAATAGAATTTGTCAAAACCCTAGCAAATAGGTGAACTTGAACGATTATTCTTGCGTCTAAAATTCATCTGATCGACTCTTGAAAACTCGTAACCAATCTAGTTAGTTGGCGGCCTCAAAATCTCGTGCTAGGATTTATGGTGCATTCAGTACTAAAAACTAAACCTTCCGACCTCACGATATTTCTTTCTTTGAATGATTTAGCCAGAAGATTGTTTAAGTCCTGGGCGAACCTAAGTCTTACTTTGCGCCAAAATCTGGTCTATTTGACCTTGCGCTTAAAAACCACCTTTCTGACTTTGGTTAGATGCATAAGAAATTCCCACAAGTCGGTGACGTCCAAATCCTGTGCAAGTCCGACAAGGCCAAATCTCGTGCAAGTATAGTGAAAGTTGCCTTAGTTGTCTTGCATTGAAAACCCAACCGACTAACTGAATGACGAACAACTTGAGGTCGGTAACCTCTAAAATCTGTGCAGGTCGGTTGACCTTGAATCTCGCAAAATATTGAAAACACATAAACACTGAAAGAACAAGTGGTTAGATGGACCCGTTTTCCCCACTGAGGTTGAAAGACCTCAAAAGTCGCGCTTTCCTATTTACAGGCCGGTTGACCCTGAAATTAGCACAAATGATGAAAAATGACTATTTTTAAGGAATTTTCAAAAGGAGAAATGTCTGATGGGATGTGATAATGACTACAAGTGATGAATGTTAATGTTTTACATGCTTTAAATAAGATCTTGTAGTTTTGAAATGTTTAGTGCATGTATTTATGTTGAATTGAATTAAAGATAGGTTATAAAATGGATGTAATTATGGTAAATATCAAATTCTTGTCTTTCAAAAGAGCATGTTAGTGACTTAGTAGGTTCACTATAACTTCAATGGTTGAAAGTATGTTGACCTATTTGATAATGAGTAAATTGAACTTAGGAATTAGTGAAAATCTCTCAAGGTATCAGGATTATAAGGTCTAGTCTTGCAGATTAGATGACTGCACAAGCCCAAATCATGAGGTACAAATTCAAAGGCATTCCCACAGAGACAAAGATCCATACTAGATGGAGTGATGTAGGAGACACTGACCTAGGTCATATAGACCTAGATGACTTTAGATTAAGAACATTTGGCCCAAGTTCAACACCCAAGGCAAAGAAAGTAAAAGATAGTGGGATAGCACAAGCTACTGCCTTCCCCACATCTATTCAGTGTGCAGAGCTGATAGTAACATGTACAGATAGGTATGATGTCATGTAAAGAACAATCCAAACCACCAATGGGGATATCCTAGCTGATTTAAGTCCACCTTCCTTTGCTGAAGCTTTTGACATCCCATGGCACATAGTAATGACTATTCTAGACAAGGCAGCATCAGAGGCCACATATAAGAAGGATGAAGGAGGATGCAGAAAGCACATGAATGAAAATTAGGCAAAAGATAAAAGGTCTGCCCTGAGCAAATTCCCTCAAATACTATATAGAAGTAACTTCCATGATGAAATAGGGGATTTGGTAACCTTCCTTAGTAGAATTTATGAATTACCTACGGCATCTACTTTTGAAGGATGGATGTTTGTTATAGTTGAAGAGATACTGAAAGGGACTAAGTTCCACTAGTCCCAAATCCTCAGTGATAACATTCATGAATCCTTTAGCAACTTCAAAGAGAAAAGATTCTTTAGATGGACATCCTATGTTGTCTATGCACTGGCAAGAAGAAATCACTATGTTGGATTGTCCAAAATAGGAGAAGTTGGGAATGATGAGCAGACCTAAGTAAAAGTATATGAGTGTTATCCTTAGCTTACCTCATCTCAATCTTTGATGCATTTCAAAATGGTGAATGATGCTTTCATGATGTATATAGCTAGATTGCTACAAGTTAACATAGCCCTAAGGATCTCCACCGAAGCCATGAATGAAGTAACTAAATATGGAAGGTGGTACATCCAATTCAAAAAGTTTACATAACTAAGGATGCAAGGTTTCACTAGGATTGCTTACAGACTTCCCAAATATCCTGATGATAAAACAATGCTCCTAGAATTGACTAGGCAATTGATCCCTTTTGCTAAGAAACTTAAGCACTTGCACAAAACTAATGTACAATTTGCCATCAAGTTTGGTAAAGGGAATTATGCATGTCCTTCACTGGCATTAGTTGAACATTCTGACAAGGAACTTCAGTTTCTTAATCTCCACTACTATAATACAAGGGATCAATTTGATCCAAGTAAAGTGATGGAGAAGTTTGTAAGAAAAAAGTTGTTTCATAAAATGCATATAAAGGACTTTTAGGCCAATTGCATGGACAATTACGAAGTAATGAAGAAGGCTCATTCCATATTATCTCTAGCCTTCATAAGGAAGTTCCACATCATTGCAGTACCAAATCAATTGGAGGATGATGAGAATGTCATGGTAAGAGGAGCTTGGGAAGCTCAATACCATCAACCAATCCCTCTGCCAGATTGGGCCAATGCAGAGGAGAGTTCTCTAGACATTATAATGAAAGAACTAATTAGAATGAGCAAGGCATGGGTGAGAGGCCAAATAGCTACTTTGGAGGGAGAAGGAGTGCATCTTACATACACAGTACTAGAATCAGATAGAGAATATGGAGGAGAAGAAGATAAACTAATAAACATAACCGATGAGGCAGAACCTTCCCAAAAGTAGAAGTCTGACAGTGAAGAACATACACCGTTGGCAGAAAAGGCTAAGAAAGTTAAGAAACCTTCTGCGAAGCCTCCTAAGAAAGACCAGCCTCCTTCTTCTAGAACAAGAGCCTCCAAGAAAAGACATATGCCAAGTGGTCCTAGAGAAGGCTCCAAAACTAAGAAAGTCAAAGTAAAGAAGGTCAGTGAAGATGGTACTTCTGCTCAGGATGACACAAGTTTGCCAACCTCCTCATCTCCTGCTACTCCGAGTGTAAGTACAGCCACCTCCACTTCTATAGTTGTTGTTGTTGCTTCTACCTCCATTACTTCTACTACTTCTGCACCTGCTTCACCTATGACATCAGCAGCTATTGTTCAAGAAGCTACCCCTGCTGCTACTACACCTGCCACAATTATTTCAACTATTTCTTTGTCATTGGCAGTGTCTTCCAATGCCCCTAGCAATCCTATTTCATTTATTATTGCCACCTCATGTTCCTCTACCACCACCACACCTTTACCTTCCATTTCTTCCACTCAATTACCTACTTCCACAGCTTTACCTCCCATTTCTTCAATTCTTTCACCTTTTCTTCCTTTACCCTCACTGTCTATTTCTTCACCCATCATCATTTCCACCATTTTGCCAACTTCTCCCATCTCGCCAACTTTAGGGTCTGATATGCTGGCTAATTTGACACAAACAAAATTCAAATGTAAAGCTTCTGGAATCACTGTGTCTTGCTTTTTTTACGTCAACATTTTGGATCATACCCAATGATCCATCATCAGGACAAACAAAATAGCATGCACTGTCTATGTCCTCTGCCATTCCCATTTCTCAGATACCCGCAGATTCAACCTCCTTAGCCATACCTCTGCTGCCCTGAATTGACCAAGTATGTGCAGAGTTGGGTCTGCAAGAGCTAGAAATAGAAATCTTGCCTGCATTAGAGAAAGATGCATTTGTTGAGGCAAGTAATGAAATTCCAAATGAACCTCTGGTTGAAGTAGTTAACGTTGAAGTCATTGATATATCTGACAGTCCACTGGAGAAAGGTCAAACAGAGGAGGTCTTCAAATTAGCTCAAGAAAATGTGATGATAAATTGGAGAAATCTAGTCGATGAAGGAGATAAGGAAATGGATAAAGATAAAGAATCAGGGCAAGAGCAGGGATCACTTGAAGAGCCCACCAAAATTGATGGTGAGAATGCCACTAAACTAAGTAAGTCCTCAGCACATGAGTGGCTGCAAAATAGAGTGGCATACCCCAAGCCACAAGTGGAAATAATGCAACTAGATTTAAGCACAATCTTGTCATAGACTCAAATGCCAAAGAAATAAAAGAAAGCAAAAGTACAATCAAGAATTTATAAAGATGAGACATGATCTAGAATTGCAGAAATAAATGTCCCACCAGCCATTTCAAATAGAGGCCAAGTCAAAGTTGAGGACTATGTCATATCAATGATTGATCTAGGACCAGCCACCCATGCTCAAAGAGTTGAAGAGTTTAAAGGATCTATCACCTTGATCCTAGAACAATTCGATAAGGATGAGCTGTCAAAGAAAGAATTGAAACAACAAAATGAAGAGCTCGGGACCTACCTCCAATTCCTAATCAAAACAGTTGATGCAAGAGGAGATATAAAGATAGTGCCTACTTTCCTATCTATAGATGAAATGGAAAACTTGGTGAGGTAAGAGCCAAGTCACAAGGGACTAAAAACTAGTTAATCAAAGTATTCAAGAAGGGCTATGAAACTATTGATGCTTCTGCCCAGGCGAATAAGAAGTTGGTTCAGCTTCATGAGAAATGGAAGGATCTACGCAAAGAGTGTGATTCTTTTGATGAATATTATTCCCATATGTTGCCTTTGTTGGCAAGAGACACTGTGTGGCTTCATGATTGTTGTCATTGATGGCAACAAAGTTTATCCCACACATCTGCAGCACATAATATGTCTATACTAAAAGTCAGATTGAAGAGTGTTTTGGTCCAGTGAACAAGAATAGAGCATGCAGCAAGGTCTGACAATCAGGTCCAGATCTCTTAGAGGATGCATCTTAGAAAAGTGCAGACTTGGGGAAGTCAAGAGGGGCACCATGACTACTACATTCTAGAGATTGAGCCTCCAATGATGAAAGAGTGAAAAGAGATGAGCATCTAAGTGTTGGGTTCTTTACAGGCAGCGCAGACTGAGGAAGAACCAACTGGCAGAGCATCAAACCTTAATTCGGATGAGAAATTGATGGTGATAGAGCTTTGTGAGGGATCATTCTTAGTTGGCCAATATGATTGATGACTTCTATATCTATGTCCTTGATACGCATCACATAGTAAGCTTGGATTCAGCCAAGAGATCAGTGTTTTGGGAAAATCTTGAGTATTCTGGATGCCGACTAGAAAGATGTTGAGATCCTTGATGTGGATATATATACCAGATGGATTTTGGTATGAGGGTGTGTGTGTGGTTTGATAGTGTGCGAAGAAAGGTGGAGAAAAGGGTGGAAGCAGTAATACAAGTCCAGTATGTGACAAAACAACAACACTAAAGTAGAGAAAGAATGAAGTGCAGTAGATCAGTTTATTGAGCCTATCCATAACTGAACCTAAGCATATGTGGATGCCTTTGATCAGTTCAAACACCTAGTTACTTTCTATATTCCTTGTAGACAGTAAGTCTCTTGTAGGTAGTGAGCCTCTTGTGAGCAGTGTACTTGGGCAGTGAGCCCTAATTGGCAAGTGCCATTTTGTACTTCTTATTCTTCTAATAGAGAATACAATCTTGGGTTAGTCACCCCATGGTTTTTCCCTTAACAGGGTTTTCCACGTCAAAATCATTATGTTATGTGTGTTGAATTTATTTTTTCTCTCATGGTTATGTATGCTTATATGTTTTGATGTTGCACTAATTGTTAAAGAAGAACAAAAAGTTAAAATATTTAAGATAACTAATTCACCCCCCCTCTCAGTTATCTACCTTGTTTCCAAATGTTGTTAAGATCATTGACAGGCTGCACCCTAAGTTCAAGAAACATCCTTACAAATCCCTAGAAGTTGATCCCCTAGGTGCATTCTCTAGCATTCCGCATGGGGTTCTGCATGTAGAAGATGTTAGAGTATACATTCACGCCAACATTAAGGAATTTGGGGAATCCAAGCTGATGGATATCTATCACAAGGAATTAATAGATGAACATTTGAAATTAAACCCCAATACAAGGCCATTCGGGATAAGCATTTTGGACATTGCATCCATTTCCCCTATTTTGGAGAAGATGAATGGGTTTGGTATGTTATGAGCATAATGCATGACAACTTCATGTGGTTGATGAGGCCATTTAAGATCACAAAAGATTCCATTAGGGCGGTAACTGGATTGCACTCATCCGGTGGGTTGCCTACTCTTAAATCAGTCAAAAACTAAACTATAAGTGAGGCTACCAGATCAAAATTTGACAAGAAGGCAATGACAATAAAAGACATCATAGATCCGGATATCAAATTTGCCTCTATGATAATTGGTTACAAAATCTATCACTCCAGCAGGGAGAATTCAGTATCCGGAACTGCTATATATACTGCATATGAAATGCTAAGGAAAAATGTTAACTATGATTTTTGCGAGCTTCTCTTGAACCAACTATTAGAGAATTTACAGAAAATAAAGAAGGATAAGAAGAATTCATTTAAGTACGGTGGCTTGGTACTATGTCTATTCTTCTACTATGTGAATGAGCTACCTAGAACTAGTGGCTGGATATGGCAAAATGACAGACCTGTTGCCATACAAATCAGAGATTATATGTATGGGCTTGGTGATGCCAAGGCTCAAAGCACAGCTCTCTGGAGATATTTCAAGAATTTCCAAGGTATGATGCATGCCAGAGAAAGAATTCCTTAGACATTAGTTGAAAAATATAAAGATACAGTGTGTTTTATGGTAGACACTGATCAATGCCTAATGGAGGTAGTAGAGCTTAGAATAGTCTGGATTATGTCAATGGGCTATGAAGTAGATGAGAAAATCCTGGAGCTGCATGTCCAACACTTGCTAAGCCAACCTAAGGACCCTAAGGCAGAAAGGTTTGGAACCTTTCAAGAGTTGAGTGTAAAAATTCATGTTGAATTGAGATAGCCTGAGATAAAAAGAAAGGTGAGAAGGGAAGTAGAAGAAGTTGCCAAGAGATATGGGATATCAAAGGAGGCAGTTGATGCTAATAGAGAGAAAATAGAAAGAGCAGAGAAAGAGAGACAAGAAGCAAAAAAAGAAAGTGATCCGGTGCAAGCCTCCTCTTAGACCAGATCCTCCAAGAGCTCTACACCTGCCACCTCTAAGAGCCAAAAAGCCTCAAAACAGGAAGCCAAGACATCCGGAAAGGGAGAGAAGAGAACAAAGACAAAGGCCACAAGGTCATACATAAGTCAAAAGGATGATGAAGAGACAAAGACTGATGAGGAGGTCAAGAAAATGAAGAAGAAGAAGAAAACATTCGGTGAATCCTCTATTAGTCAAAATAAGGAAGAAAAGGTAGAAGAATTAGTTGAAAGGCCTACTCTGTACATTGATGATGTCATCAAATCAGTCACTATGGATGGGAACCTACAACCAATGACTAAATTTTATGATGAATATAGTGAAGCTGACCAAAAGATCTTGCAAGATGCTACAATCAGATATCTAAACATCTATAATAAAGCATTCATTGAAATCATATCTCTAATTCCCAAAAGCCTAGAGAAGGAACTTGAAATGAGAAAGGAAAATGCTAAGGCAGAATAGATAGCTATTCAGCTCTATCCTTCCATCACTCCAAAACAAATGAACATGATCTTCATGGATTGCAAGGATGAGTTCCGGAGCAAAGCCAGAATGAACAAGCTTATGCTCAGAGAGACTGATCAGGTGGTAAAAGAGACTGAAGACATCCTCTGGAATGCATATAAAAGATTCAATCTTCCTACTATAGAGGACTTAAGTGATGAACCTTATGCCATGGATGTCGAAGGATTAAGTGCATCAAAGGAAGATTCTATCAAGAAAATTGCAGAAGAGTCAAAGGAGATAAGTGAGGAGAAGACTAAGGACTTGGATTCCTCTGTTCTGGAAGAGGAAGTCCATGAAGAAGTAAACATCTCTCTTTCGGATCCCCCAACAGACTCCAAAACTAAAGGAGAAGCAAGCAAAGAGGAGAAAGCAAGTGAAGAAGAGGAGAACAAGGGAAGAGAAGAAGAACAAACATAGATCTCTAATGACAGCTCAGAGGCTGCAAAAGGAAAGAAGTCTCTGGCAAGAGACACTGTAGACATCCAAAATTGTCCCAACTATGTCCATGTCCTACAACACCTTGTTAAAACATTATCCTAAACATTATAAGCCATTTTTATCCTAAATCCCACTCTTAATCCCATTTATCCATTAGCTAATTAATTAAATAAATTTTTATTTATTTAATTAATTTCACATGCATAATCCCATTTATCCTATCCTCATCCCAATTAATTAAATAAATTTTATTTATTTAATTAATTTCCACATCATATCTTATCTCATTCTATTCAACTTCTCAATTAATTAAATAAATTTTATTTATTTAATTAATTTCCAACTCATATCCCAACTAATTCAAATATTTTATTTGAATTAAGTCCTCATCTTTTATCACATTCCAACACTTGTTCAGTCAATCATGTGTTGTAATACAACTTTCATTCATATCTTTCACATGCACAACTAATGGGACCTAATTTTAGTATTTATCTACACAAGCACACCTAAGCTTTATCTTCCCTTGCCACATGTCAATTGACTACAATTTCTTAATGTGCAAGGAAACCTAACTTAATACTATCCATCCATTTCATCTAAAGCCCTAATTGATCCTAGCCATCTATTTGAATTAAGTCTTTCCTATAAATCAAACCCCTCACAAGCCATTAGCAATGCATTTAGCCTTAAACACCCTTATTCTGTCAAATTTTCTTTGATGTATTGATCCTCAAGTATCCACATGCTGTTGAAATATCATTAGAGCCTTTGCATCTTTCATCTATCATTCATTCTAGCATCTTCATCTTAATGTTATGCTGCAGAAGTGAGCACCCAACATTCTTCCAACAATAATCCTTCAAAATCTTGCATGCTCATGCGAGGTAGAGAAGAGCAATGGAGATAAATCAAGCATAGCGTGGAGATCGGTTTGCAATTACATTTGTTATTTTGATTTCAATGTTGTCTTGTGCTTCATTGTGCATTGCTAGGGTTTTTATTATTGCTGTTTATTCATTTGCCCTGATTTGCAATTTTACCCTAACTACATTTGGCACGCCCGGTGGGACTCACCCTCTTTTTGTAGGTTTATGCACTTTGATTTGTAGGTTGAAGATATTTTATATTGCTGATTTTTTTTATTTAGGACCAGATCTGTTGCAGAGAGTTTTTTGTTTTACACAGATCTTGCAAAAAAGAGATCTTAGATTCGTTGGAAAGAGGACTTCGAGAGCTTTCCGAAAAGTGGTTACATTAAAGATTTGGCTCAGTATTCAAAGAGTTATGACGATTTGAAGTTGACCCTACGATTCTAATTTTTTAGAAATTTTTGACGCGCGACTTTTTGCTGATTTTTTTTTAATTTATGAACAGATCTGTTGCAGAGGGTTTTTTGTTTTACACAGGTCCTGGAAAAAAGAGATCTTAGATTCGTTGGAAAGAGGACTTTGAGAGCTTTCCGAAAAGTGGTTACATTAAAGATTTGGCTCAGTATTCAAAGAGTTATGATGATTTGAAGTTGACTCTGCGATTCTAATTTTTCAGAAATTTTTGATGCACAACTTTTTGCTGATTTTTTTAAATTTATGAACAGATATGTTGCAGAGGGTTTTTTGTTTTACACAGGTCCTAGAAAAAATAGATTTTAGATTCGTTGGAAAGAGAACTTCGAGAGATTTCCAAAAAGTGGTTACATTAAAGATTTGGCTCAGTATTCAAAGAATTATGACGATTTGAAGTTGACCTTGCGATTCTAATTTTTTAGAAATTTTTGACGCGCGACTTTTAAAAAAAAAATCATATCTTCCAATCTAGCTAACCAAATCACATTTTGTTTTTTGCAGGTGGTTAGAAATATTTAAATCTATTTTTCTATATCATTATTTTTCAAATCTATGGTACAAATGGATTTTTTGTCAAAAAAATAATTATTTTCAAACCCTAGTTTATGATAATAGCTTCTTCTATGCAAGTTTACTTGTTTTTTTTTAGAATTGGTGACTTGTAAGAGCATCTAAGGAGCTGGAGCAGCATTGGTATCAACATCTACAGCAAATTGGAAAGTGATTGTATCAGGTGCACTCATTCTAATCTTTCATCTCTTAATCTTGTTTGATCACACATTTGGACTTTGGGATTAAAATGAACATTGTTTGCTATCACATATCGAAAGTGGGCATAAAATGAACTATTATCTTCCAGCTCATTTGGATTTGGGTTTAAAAAGAATGAGTGCTTGAATTGTCTTCCTCACATTTCAATTTTCTAAAGGAGAAATTAACAACTGCGAGTGTGAATCAAGTGACAGTTCACTTGGTTTGCTTTTGTCATACCCTTCTTAGGAGGCCTGCTTGGAGACACACCACTCCAAGGGACGACTTCAATCGAGGCTGAATCGAAAGACACCCTCATTGGGAATTGGAATCTTGTCACTCTTGGCTAAGCCCCAAAGAACTTTATACCTTTGGGAAGTGAAGGTGAAGGGTGGGTTACCCCTTTCTCCTGGCTGTGTGGCAGGATTTCACTTTCAATTCCTTAGTCAACCTTGTGCAATCTAGCCTAAGACCTAATTGACCATACCCACTTGACTACATATTAGGCTTGTTGATGTGTCTTCCATGTGTGCTTGCATAATCATCATATTTTATTTTCAAAGTCAACAATTGCTTATGTGTCTTGCGTGAGTGATTCATGTGTGTATATGCATAATCATTTGTTTGAACATTGCCAAATCAAGCTATAAACACCAAACACATAAACAATTCATCCTACCTTTCATCCACATCACCCAATTTTGTCATTCCACATCATATCCTAATCATACCCAAATCAATTTTATTCTAAACATATCCTAGTCATATCCATACCCATTCCAAATCATCTCCACATCATCATCAACCTATTCCTAGTCAACACTTGTCAAGATGGTTGTAATCATTCAAGGGGGTTATCCCTCTAATCATGAGACAAATCATAAGCCTAAGGTAACAATTCAAGGGGGCTATCCCTTGAATCATGAGACAAATCCCAAGCCTAAGGTGACAATTCAAGGGGGTTATCCCTCTAATCATGAGACAAATCACAAGCCTAAGGTAACAATTCAAGGGGGCTATCCCTCGAATCATGAGACAAATCCCAAGCCTAAGGTGACAATTCAAGGGGGTTATCCCTCGAATCATGAGACAAATCCCAAACCTAAGGTGACAATTCAAGGGGGTTATCCTTATAATCACAAGACAAGACCTAAGCCTATAATCACAATTCAAGGAGGCTACCCCTCTAATTCAAACAATGAAATAAAACCAAAGCCCAAGATCACAATTAGAGGAGCCCCTCTTCCTAATCCAAATCATGAAGACAATGCAAGACCTAAGGTCACAATTAGAGGAGCCCCTCTTCCTAATCCAAATCATGAGAAGAAACCAATCATAATTAAAGGTGGCTATCTTCCTAGCCCAAATCATGAGAAGAAACCAATCATAATTAAAGGTGGTTATCCTCCTAATCCAAATCATGAAAGCGAACCAAAGCCCAAGATCACAATTAAAGGAGCCTCTCCTCCTAAGACCAAGTTTATACTTCAAGGAGGATATATCTTTATTGATGAGGATGGGACAAGTCTAAAACCCAATCCATCCACACATCAAATCAATTTCACATCAACTTATCCCACTTCATACCAATCTAATCCATCCACACATCAAATCAATTCTACATCAACTTATCCCACTTCATCTCAACCAAATTCATCCACATGTCATATCAGCCCTTTATCAACCTATCACAACCCTTATCCATATCAATCCATATCACAACAATCATTATCCTATGCAACCCCTCCATCATCATCACATCAACACATTTACCAACATCAACAACAAATCATATCACAATAAGAAGTCCAAACACCATCCCAACCTCAACAAATTCCACCATCAACCTATGAACATCCACCTCAAGCTTATCCAATCCTTCATGCTAACATTCCAATGCACTACCAAGCCCATCCACAAAGCAATCAAGTGATATTACAAGAACAACATCCAAGTCCCAATGACTCTTTGTACATAAATCAAGTAAGTCCAAGTACACCTTTTCAACAAGACCATCAAGCACCATTGATAGATCTAAATCCACCTTTCCAACAAGAATCATATCCAAATCCCAATGGCCCCTTGTACATAAATCAAATGAGTCCAAGTTATCCTATGCAAGACTTAATTACCTTTGACAAGGGAGATACCGATCTAGAGTGGCCTTCATCATCTAATCACCCACCAACACATGAGCCAACTAATCCTATCCCAACACCACCATGTGATCCTACTCCTAGTCCACTGGTCCACCAACCTTCCAAATTACCAAGCCCTTCATTACCTTCATCACCATGTCATTCTAATCCTTCACCAAAGGATGCGGCTAAGATAATTTTACAAAGAATGCTTGAAGCAAAACTCATTGAACTTCTTGAAGTCAAACCATGTGAAGAAAGTCCATATGATGAACATGATTATTGTGCATACCATAGGACCAAAGGCCATAATACAAATCAATGCCCAATATTTGTCTCAATTGTTTGCAAGGTGTACCTACCTACAATAAGAAATCATGCCACATCATCCCAATCCCATGTGTCACATCCATTTAGCCCACATCCTAATCCATCAAACTCGATTATCCTTCCATCTAATCAAGATCCTAGTCCTACGCTTACAATATCATCCTCTACTATTATCATCCATCCATTATATTTCCCATCCACTCATACCCTTGCGAAGGATGTGATCCATTGGCTACTAGCTAGGAATGAACTACCTCCATGTCAAACACCCATTCATGAACCTACCAAAGAACTTCCAAAGGTCATGTTCAATCATATAATCCCATCATATGGTCCACCTATCCTTGAGCCTATCCAAGAGCCCTCCATTAACATATCTAGCCCTTCAAGCCCATCATGTGAGATACAAGCCATCAAGCCTATTCAAGAGTCATCATGTTCTCATGTTGTTGACCAAGAGCCTATCCAAGAGCCTTCCACTTCCATTCAAGCAACTCGAGAGGTATGTCAAAGGTTTAATCCTAAGCATGTGGAAACATTAAGCCCTAGTCCAACTCAAGATCAAAACACTTTTATGCAACCCATCCATAACATGTATCTTTTCCATGATCAAGATGATAGCCATAATGATGCATCTATCCACGAGCCACTTGATCCTATCCATCTCCCGACAACCATTCATGAGCAAGCTATCCAAATTCAACCTATCCATAACATTTACCTTCTCCATGATCAAGATGATACTTATGAAGAAGCTATCCATGAGCACCTTGATCCTATCTATAATCCTATATCTATCCATGAGCAAGATATCCAAATTGCTCCTAGTCATTTGCCATCCAGCCCTATCCATAATGAGCAAACATCCACTTGTCATGATGAGACACTTGTCCCCCAAGTAAGCATAAAAGATCAAACAAATAGCTTGGATCTTAGTGAACACAATGCTAATCAAGATCCTAATGATCCTCCTTCTACATCAACCATTGATTCCACTTCAAGTCCACCATCATGTCCTATTGGTCTATCCACCCTTATACATGAGTGTTCTTCCTTAGGACAACAACGACCTTTATCCACTTCAGTTTCTCCATCCAATAAAGAGCTCAAGTCTAGTTCTCAAAACACATCTAGTCCTATAGTCAATCGCATCCTCCGAAACATGAACTACAAAGGCAAAGGTCTAGGCCATCATGAACAAGGTATTTCAGAGTCAAACCATGTCAAAGTTCCTCCATGCTCATATGGCCTTGGATACACACCCCAAGGTAAACAAGGCCAAGATGTTTGTAATCCCTCCATGCATCCTAAACCTACCACTTTCCATCACACCCCCCATCATGTTCCCAAAACATATGTAGCCATTCCATCTCCATCATCTTATAAATGTCAAAAGCATGTGACTATACATCTTCCGCCATCCACTTTGCCTCCACTTTTACCAACTCCAAATATCCCTCTATCCACCTTGCCACCATTGCTTCCAACACCTAACATACCTATAATTCATAAGTATCCTTACATCCCTAATCATGACCAACAAAAGCACACATCGTTTAAGCATAAAGCTTCCAATCATTCCATCCCCTCCACCCACCCCATGGGATTCAAAAGCAAAACTTTTAATGCCTCTACCTATAAAGATAACAATCCTACCAAAAATCCTAAAGGTCTTCATACCTTAGGACAAAGAATCAAACTCAAAGCAAAGTTCATCAAAACAGCCATCTAAACTTTTACCTCCAAATGCAAAGCCCAAAAGCAAAATGGTTTGGGTTCCTAAGCAAATAGCTAGCAAGTCAAATGAGGCATCCTCATCCACATCTCAAGAATCCCAACCACCTATATCCATCCAAAAGCCTACTTCCATCCAAAACTTTCATTCCCTTCAAAAATCCCACAAGCCAAACAAAAGCACTAAAAGTTCTAAATCTATGTGGGTTCCTAAATCATTTCATCAACCATCTCCTAAGAAAACAACCCCATTGCTTCCTACACCACCATCCAATCAAAAGCTTCAATGTTTACCATGGTGTGTGCAACCTTTGGTCATGGTTCCCTTCCACTCCGCAGCACCTCCACACAACTACATCTCCCCATCTTCCATCTATTATCCTACATATCTCCCCCATGCTATCCCTATGGTCCATGCTTTTACATAAGCCTTTCATCCATCTTCATTCCATAAGCCTATATAAATCCACACCATAAGCCACTAGCCTACCCTACCATGATCCACATCATAATCCATTATCTACCTAATCCATGTCCCATCCATGCAATCCCTTATCAACATCTATGAGCATAACAACATGGTCCATGCAATGACATCCATATCCAACGAGACTAACAACATCCATCGAACTAGACACTTGAGTCCCTCCTATCCATTACCATGGTGAAAACCTGGGAAACAGGCGTCATGTGTAATTGTCAACCCATCTAAAAGCAAAAAAAGGAAAAAAGAAAAAAAAAAATCAAAATAATAAAGAGAAATCCCTTCATCCAACGGTGAAAACCTGGTAAACAGGCGCCTTGGATAAGTACCATGATGAAAACCTGGCAAATAGGCATCATGTGTAAGTTGATCTTCTATGTCACTTACACTTGAGGGCACATTGTCTCATCCAACCTATCCATTTCCAAACTATCCATCCCATTATATCATACCAACCTATCTTATCCTATCTTGCCATCCTACCATCCTTAGCCATTACATAAACATGCCTATCCTATTGAACCCATTTATCCATCCTTCACCTTTTGATTTTGAAGAAGACATAGGGGCAAAATATTGAAACATGTTTGGATATTTCTTGACATAGCTTCTTTCCAAACCAAGTCCTATCCATTGACCATTCATCCATCCCATTCAAACCAATCTATCATGTCATCCCTTGGTCATGAACTTTGTCATGTGAAGAATCCTGAGCATTACCACCTCGAATGGGGGCATGTTCTTCCTATGCAACATAGCCTTTGGAGATCACATCCTAACTCCCTTATGATCCATCCACTATGGCATATCCTTATCACAAGCTGTCCATCTTATAGCTTATCCACATCTATTTATCATGAGCTTTCTACTATAGCCTACCTATCCATTTATCATGAGGCAAGCATCCATCCCTTATATGGCTTATCCTCTCTTCCATTCCATCCAACTCTCATGAACCTTCCATCCCATCCATCTCTCATGAGCCTGTTGCAAGTATGAGGTGAGCCAGTGTTGTCATTGATGTCAACATACTCATACTGCATTGACAAGAAGGATTTGATGAGCTTTGTGCTGAGGATATTGAGAAAATTAGCCTCAGTCAGGAACAGTGAAGAACAGTGATGAGAAGAAGGTAAAATTACTGTATAGGATGAGAACCGGAGGATGCGGATTAAAGGGTTAGTAGATATGAGTCTTGAGATGCTACAGTTAAGATTTCAGAGGTCCGCATGAAGATCTGAAGGAGTTATGGCTGCCGGTATAGAACCGGGTCCGGCAAGTATCCGGAGGTGACAGAGGATCACAAAAAGGTCCGGTGAGGTCCGGAATTGTATTATCATAATCTGCGGATTGGAAGGAGTGTTTGAGATGTCCTCTTGATGTGTCATCCTGATTTTTGTGTGATTTGGAGGTCCGGAAGTACCTCTTGCATTATGACAGTGGCGACAGATTGTGTTCTTGAAGTTCCGGATGAGGAAGACAAGAGATCCCAGTAAGCAGAGGAAGTGCGGATGTATCCGGACATTCAGATAGGCTTGTGAAGGTTCTTGGATCATGTTTAGGTTGTGTTGTTGGTCCGCATTGATGGTAGAGCCCGGAATTAAAGTTATTCTTCCGGATGAAGTTATTGCTCTGTTTAGACGACCGGATGAGTTGTTCATCCTGCGAATGTTCTTGTGATGGCCGACCGGATGTGTTATTCATCTTGCGGATACTCCTATGGTTGTTTGCCGACTTAGATGTTTGTTCCTAAGTTGATGTCTTGTATAAATAACGGTTTGTGAGTTCATTTCAAGGTGTGGTATGTGGATGAGTATGATATAGCGAAGAAAGGTGCGAAAGGCAGAGCAGAGATTGTTGGGCTTAATTGGAACTGATCCGGACATGGTAGAGATGTCATTCTCCAGTTCAAGACTGTGATTTTTATCACTTTGTAGACAGTGTGTCTCCTTGTAGGCAGTGGGCCTCTTTGTGAGCAGTGTGCTCGGGCAGTGAGCCCTTATTGGCATGTGCTATTCATTTTTCTTTATTCTTCTAACAGAGAATAATTCTTGGGTTAATCACCCCGTGGTTTTTCCCTCAACCGGGTTTTCCACGTCAAAATCTTGGTGTTCAATGTGTTGATGCTTATCTGCTCTTATGTTTATATATTATGCTTCCATGAATGATTATTTGATATGCTGCTAACTAACAACAGAGAATAAAGTGTTTGAAATAGAACAAGTTCTATACAACTGATTCACCCCCCCCCTCTCAGTTGTATGCCCTAGATCCAACAATTGGTATCAGAGCTAAGTTCCTCTGATAGGAGCTTAACCGCTTGAGGTGATCCAGGATGTCGTCATACAAAAAGGATAGTCCGAAGTTCGATGGAACCAACTTCACTCTCTGGAAAGGTCGCATGAAGTGTCATTTGGAATGTATGGGAAAAGCATACTTGGCTATGATTTCAAAACCATATATACCCCCACAAGGTGGTCCGACAACTCCAGATGAAACCACAGAAGCTGAAAACAATCTGCGGACCAAGGAAGCTCTTCTAAGCGCATTGAATGACTCAGATCTCTCGAATGTCATTGACCTACCAACTGCATATGAGATCCTAACTAAACTGGAACTTCTGTATGAAGGGGATGAGTTTGTCAAAAGTGCAAGGTTGCAAAGTCTGAAAGGGAAATTTGAAAGATTGAAAATGAGAGATGATGAAAACATTACTACCTTTATGCCAAGAGTAAATGAGCTGGTATGTGGAATCAGAAATGCTGGTGGAACTCTAGATGAAAATGAGATTGTCTGCAAAATCCTAAGATCCCTTCCTGCTGCCTACAAAATCAAAGTTGCTGCCATTGATGAATTCAGAGCCCACACAACTGTCACAAGAGAACAACTGGCTGGCAAACTAGCTGCATTTGAAATGACCGAGTTTGGAGATGATCCACCCAAGACTGAATCTGCTTTTAAAGCCAGTGCCTATGTGAAAGGCAAACAGAGATTTGATCCGGGTGAAAACTCATCAAGGAAAATGTCATGGTATGATCAAGCAAGAAGAGACATGGAAGAAGAAGAAGCAGAAACAGCTCAACTTGAAGCCCTCATTGCAAAGAGACTGCCCAGAGGATCCGGTAAGTATGAAGGAAAACTACCTTTTAAGTGTTTCAACTGCAATAAGATTGGTCATTTTGCCTCAAGATGTCCGGAGAGATCTGCAAGATCTAATACTCATAGACAAAGGTTTCAAAAGAATTGCTATTATGTTCATGAAGAAGATGACAATGAAGGAGTAACAGATGATGAATCAGATCCAGGAAGCAAATCCGGAAATGAGTGGGTGTTTATAGCCATCAAGGAAGAAGATTCCTTGCTCTCTGAATCTGTCAATCACAAAGTTGTTGAAAAAGCCTTGGCTGCTCAAGTGGAAGAAAAGGATGATTGGGTTATTGACAGTGGATGTTCTCACCATATGACTAGTGACAAGAATAAGTTCTTAGACTTGGAAAGATATGAAGGAGGAATGGTAAAGTTTGGTGACAATTCTGCTGGCAGAATCAGAGGTAGGGGAACTATTTCCTTTGATGGTAAGAGCAAAACAGGTAATGTACTGTATGTTGAAGGATTGAAGCACAATCTTCTCAGTGTTGGTCAGTTAGTGGACAAAGGCTATGATCTCCGGTTCAAGAATGGAAAATGCAGAATCTTTACAAGCTCCGGAACTGAAATTGCATCCGGCACTCAGACAAGAGGTAACATCTTTCATCTGGTTGGTTCAAATAAAAGTTGTTTGTTTGTTCAAATTGATCAGAGTTGGTTATGGCATAGAAGAATGTGTCATGTAAATTTTGATAACATCATCAAGATAAGCAATACTCAGGCTGTGAGAGATCTTCCAAAATTGATAAAACCTACAAATAGTGTGTGTAAAGAATGTCAGTTAGGCAAACAAAGCAGAGTCTCTTTTAAAAGCAAAGATCAGTCTTCTACCGGATTGTTGGAATTAGTACATACTGATCTATGTGGTCCGACAAGAATCAAGAGTCTGCAAGGTGATAGATATTTCATGTTGTTAATTGATGATCATTCCCGGATGATGTGGGTTACCTTTCTAAAAGAAAAATCAGAAGCCTTTGAGAAGTTCAAAATCTTCAAAGCTATGGTGGAGAATCAAACCGGATTGAAACTAAAGTGTCTAAGGTCTGATAGAGGTGGTGAATTTACATCTGGTGAATTCATTGACTTTTGTGAGAAACAGGGTATAAGGAGACAGTTGTCTGCTCCTAAGACTCCACAGCAGAATGGAGTAGTTGAGAGAAAGAACCGGACCATCCAGGAAGCTGCTAGGACAATGATGTTGGAAGCAAATGTTCCTCAAATGTTTTGGAAAGAAGCTATCAGCACTGCAGTCTACACACTCAATCGAGTTCAAATTAGAAACAACACCGGTAAGACCCCCTATGAACTCTGGTTTGGCATCACTCCTACTGTGAAATATTTCAGAGTATTTGGTAGCAAGTGCTATATTAAAAGAGATGAAGATCTAGGAAAGTTTGATGCTAGAAGTGATGAAGGAATTTTCTTGGGATACTCCACTCAAAGCAAAGCATACCGGTGTTACAATAAGAGATTGAGGAAGATGATAGAAAGCACCAATGTAAAGGTTGATGAAGGAATTGAGAAGCCTTCAAGATTTTATGAGTTTGATGAAGATGATCAAGACAGTGTTCAAGGACCTCAATCCTCTCCGGTGAGACAGAGTCAGCCTGATCCGGTAAATCAGGAAGAAGAGATAGGTTTGAATGAGCCTGATCAAGAAACAGTAGTGCTGGATACTCCCAAAATTCCAAGGTATGTAAGACTGAATCACTCTGAAGATCAGATCATAGGTGACAGAAGAAAAGGTGTACAAACTAGAAGGAATATTGCTCAAGATCAGAATGAATGTTGTCTGATTTCAAAGATTGAACCTAAAACAATAAATGAAGCCTGCAATGATGAAAACTGGACCAAAGCAATGGAAGATGAACTGATGCAAATTGAGAAAAATCATACTTGGGATCTTGTTCCCAGACCTAGAGACAGGAATGTAATTGGAACCAAGTGGGTTTTCCGGAACAAACTAAATGAAGCTGGTGAAGTAATCAGAAACAAAGCTAGATTGGTCTGCAAAGGCTACTCTCAAATAGAAGGAATTGACTTTGAAGAGACTTTTGCTCCGGTGGCAAGAATTGAAGCAGTCAGATTACTTCTTGCATTTGCTGCCTTCAAAGACTTCAAGTTATATCAGATGGATGTCAAGTCTGCCTTCCTAAATGGTGATCTGGAAGAAGAAGTTTACATTGAACAACCGGATGGATTTCAATTGTCTGATAATAATGATATGGTCTGCAAGTTGAAGAAAGCTTTGTATGGATTGAAGCAAGCCCCAAGAGCATGGTATGAAAGGTTGGATAAGCATCTTGTGCAGATTGGATTCAACAAAGGTACTGCTGACAGCAACTTATATTTCAAAATTGATCATGAAAACATTCTGATTGTTGAAGTGTTTGTGGATGATATCATTTTTGGAGGAAGAGATAGTATGTGTAAAACTTTTGCAAATCAGATGAAAAGTGAGTTTGAAATGTCTATGCTTGGTGAAATGAATTTCTTCTTGGGTCTGCAAATTACTCAAACAAAAGAAGGGATCTTCATTTCTCAGACCAAATATGTGAAAGAATTGTTAAAGAAATTTGGTATGGAGGACTCAAAGCCTATGAACACTCCTATGGCAACCGGATGTAAGTTAAGCAAAGATGATGATTCTCCAAAGGCAGATCAGACAAAGTATAGATCAATGATTGGTGGATTGTTGTATCTCACTCAAACTAGACCAGATATAATGCAAGCTGTTGGTCTTGTGGCAAGATTCCAGGTTGATCCTAGAGAATCTCATGTTATGGCAATCAAAAGAATTTTTAGATACTTGAAAGGGACAGTTGAGTATGGTCTATGGTATCCTAGAGATCCGGATTTCTCTCTTCATGCTTACACAGATGCAGATTGGGCAGGAGATGTGGATGACCGGAAGAGCACTAGTGGTGGAGCATTCTTTTTGGGGAAGAGATTGGTTTCTTGGCTAAGCAAGAAACAAGATGCAATATCTCTGTCTACAACTGAAGCAGAATACATTGCAGCAGCAGGTAGTTGTACTCAAATCTTATGGATGAAGCAGATGCTAAGAGACATCAAAGTTGAATATGAGGAGCCTATTACAATTTTCTGTGATAATTCAAGTGCAATTAATATTTCCAAGAATCCGGTATTGCATTCTAAGACTAAGCACATATCTATCAAATTTCACTTTTTGAGAGAACAAGTAAACAAGGAAGAAGTCAGATTGGAGTATGTTCCCTCCAAGGATCAGATTGCAGATATCTTTACAAAACCTCTTCCCAAGGACTCTTTTGAATATCTCCGGGAGAAGTTAGGGGTCATGGCCCCTCCGGTGATGAACTAAGATGCACTGATGTGCATCAGTCCGGTGGCTATCACAGTCATATCTTGTGATCCAGACTAATGGGGAGCTGCAACTAAGGGGGAGCAGCTGGTATTATTCTGATGCATGAGAGTTGCAAGTATGAGCCCTTTGGCATTGATGTCAAAGGGGGAGAGAAGACATGTGAAAAACAAGTGGTTGATAGGGGGAGCTGTGACAGAAAAGAGAAGTTCTTGTCTTGATGGTTTTTCACATCATATGTTGCCATCAATGACAAAGGGGGAGATTGTTGCAAGTATGAGGTGAGCCAGTGTTGTCATTGATGTCAACATACTCATACTGCATTGACAAGAAGGATTTGATGAGCTTTGTGCTGAGGATATTGAGAAAATTAGCCTCAGTCAGGAACAGTGAAGAACAGTGATGAGAAGAAGGTAAAATTACTGTATAGGATGAGAACCGGAGGATGCGGATTAAAGGGTTAGTAGATATGAGTCTTGAGATGCTACAGTTAAGATTTCAGAGGTCCGCATGAAGATCTGAAGGAGTTATGGCTGCCGGTATAGAACCGGGTCCGGCAAGTATCCGGAGGTGACAGAGGATCACAAAAAGGTCCGGTGAGGTCCGGAATTGTATTATCATAATCTGCGGATTGGAAGGAGTGTTTGAGATGTCCTCTTGATGTGTCATCCTGATTTGTGTGTGATTTGGAGGTCCGGAAGTACCTCTTGCATTATGACAGTGGCGACAGACTGTGTTCTTGAAGTTCCGGATGAGGAAGACAAGAGATCCCAGTAAGCAGAGGAAGTGCAGATGTATCCGGACATTCAGACAGGCTTGTGAAGGTTCTTGGATCATGTTTAGGTTGTGTTGTTGGTCCGCATTGATGGTAGAGCCCGGAATTAAAGTTATTCTTCCGGATGAAGTTATTGCTCTGTTTAGACGACCGGATGAGTTGTTCATCCTGCGAATGTTCTTGTGATGGCCGACCGGATGTGTTATTCATCTTGCGGATACTCCTATGGTTGTTTGCCGACTTAGATGTTTGTTCCTAAGTTGATGTCTTGTATAAATAACGGTTTGTGAGTTCATTTCAAGGTGTGGTATGTGGATGAGTATGATATAGCGAAGAAAGGTGCGAAAGGCAGAGCAGAGATTGTTGGGCTTAATTGGAACTGATCCGGACATGGTAGAGATGTCATTCTCCAGTTCAAGACTGTGATTTTTATCACTTTGTAGACAGTGTGTCTCCTTGTAGGCAGTGGGCCTCTTTGTGAGCAGTGTGCTCGGGCAGTGAGCCCTTATTGGCATGTGCCATTCATTTTTCTTTATTCTTCTAACAGAGAATAATTCTTGGGTTAATCACCCCGTGGTTTTTCCCTCAACCGGGTTTTCCACGTCAAAATCTTGGTGTTCAATGTGTTGATGCTTATCTGCTCTTATGTTTATATATTATGCTTCCATGAATGATTATTTGATATGCTGCTAACTAACAACAGAGAATAAAGTGTTTGAAATAGAACAAGTTCTATACAACTGATTCACCCCCCCCTCTCAGTTGTATGCCCTAGATCCAACAGAGCCTTCCATCCCATTTACTATCATCCATCCTTTTATTTATCCAATCCCATTCATCCATCCTTTGCACCTAGACTTGGTTTTCCCTTGTCATTGGTATCAAGCACAAAGGCTACCTAAATTGTAAATCCATCAGCATTTTCCAAAACATTTCAAACAAAACTCCAAAAACAAAAAAAATCAAATATTCTCAAAAATTCCAAAAAAATCAAAATATGTAAAAAAAATCCAAAAAAATAAAATATCCAACAAAAAATCCAAGCACTAAATCCAACACAAAAAACTCCATCAACATTCAATCAAAATCAAATCATCATCATCAATTCTTCTTATCAATAACATTCATTCATCTATTTCAATCAATCACTTCTTCCAATCATATCAATCAAATCAATCTAAGCAATGATCTCAAAATCTAAGTCACATTAATCCATATCAAGCAAGCTAATCAATCAAGGAACATTATCCAATCAAATCAACAAGTTTTTGATCCTAATCTTGTCATGAGCCCAATCAATCATCATCAATGGGATATAGCGTTCCCACATCCTTGTGTTGCTCTAGGGATATAGCTTTCCCTGCAATGATAACACTATCTATCATTATCAATCAAACAATCAATTATTGGTTTATGACTTGACAAGGGCAATACCTTGTTTGTTTCATATCCTTTGAGCACACTGAGAACACTTGCTTATGCTTAGATTGAGTGGACACTCTAATCATCACACCATCACTATCATCATCAAAATAATCAACCCAACAACAACAAACATCACAACCAAAGCACATCAAGCCAACTATCAAAACAAATCCTATCAATCATCAGCATCAACACCAAAGCACATCAAGCCAACCATCAAAATAAATCCAACTACTTCAACAAATCAAAAGCAGCTCAATCCACCACAAATCATCCATCCTTCATCAAATCAATCTAATCAACATTTCACCATCTTCCAACCATTCCAAGCAATGATCCAAATGCAAGTCAATCCTTAATCCATACCAATCAAGCTAATCAATCAAGCCAAGTTATCCAAACACAATCAATGGTCTTGATCCTAGCCTTGTTGTAAGCCAAATCAATCAATCAATCAACCAACCAACCAACTCAGCAAACAACCTTGTGTTGATCTAGGGATATAGCTTTCCCCGCAATGACAACACTCTCAACTATCATCAATCAACAACCAATCAATGGTTTATAGCTTGACAGGGGCAATACCTTGTTTGTTTTTGAATCATTTGTGCATGCTTGCTTGCTTGCTTATGTGTGTTATCATTTTATCTTGCATTTGCATCATATCGGTATCAATCCAGCTAATATTCATATCTTGTATCTAGACAAGGTTGTATTATGCTGGGGCACGAGACACAACGTCACCCTAGTTCTTATACTTTGGTGCATAACGTCTAGTGCTATATCAAACATCATGGTTGCTCACCTCCATTGCAGCATAACACATCATCCATTTCTTCTATCCATTCCCTTTATCTTTCTTTTGCAGCCAAGCTATTTCATTTCGAGAGCATACCCGTGTTTGTCCAACCCACCTATCCTCTCGAGGGGGCATCACCAACCTATCCAATCAGTCATCATCATGCATCATCATCCTATCTTTCCATCACTATCTCCATTTCATCCCATATCCTTTTCCTCTATCCATACCTTAACTTCTTTGAAATGATGTTACTCGACATAAATCTCATCATCTCGAACATCATCTCAAAGAGGGGCAAAATGTAGACATCCAAAATTGTCCCAACTTTGTCCATGTCCTACAACACCTTGTTAAAACATTATCCTAAACATTATAAGCCATTTTTGTCCTAAATCCCACTCTTAATCCCATTTATCCATTAGCTAATTAATTAAATAAATTTTATTTATTTAATTAATTTCACATGCATAATCCCATTTATCCTATCCTCATCCCAATTAATTAAATAAATTTTATTTATTTAATTAATTTCCACATCATATCTTATCTCATCCTATTCAACTTCTCAATTAATTAAATAAATTTTATTTATTTAATTAATTTCCAACTCATATCCCAACTAATTCAAATATTTTATTTGAATTAAGTCCTCATCTTTTATCACATTCCAACACTTGTTCAGTTAATCATGTGTTGTAATACAACTTTCATTCATATCTTTCACATGCACAACTAATGGGACCTAATTTTAGTATTTATCTACACAAGCACACCTAAGCTTCATCTTCCCTTGCCACATGTCAATTGACTACAATTTCTTAATGTGCAAGGAAACCTAACTTAATCCTATCCATCTATTTCATCTAAAGCCCTAATTGATTCTAGCCATCCATTTGAATTAAGCCTTTCCTATAAATCAAACCCCTCACAAGCCATTAGCAATGCATTTAGCTTTAAACACCCTTATTCTGTCAAATTTTCTTTGATGCATTGATCCTCAAGTATCCACATGCTGTTGAAATATCATTAGAACCTTTGCATTCTTCATCTATCATTCATTCTAGCATCTTCATCTTAATGTTATGCTGCAGAAGTGAGCACCCAACATTCTTCCAACAATAATCCTTCAAAATCTTGCATGCTCATGCGAGGTGGAGAAGAGCAATGGAGATAAATCGAACATAGCGTGGAGATCGGTTTGCATTTACATTTGTTATTTTGATTTTCATGTTGTCTTGTGCTTCATTGTGCATTGCTAGGGTTTTTATCATTGCTGTTTATTCATTTGCCCTGATTTGCAATTTTACCCTAACTACAGACACTATAGAAGTAGTGAAGAATTTCTTGACCAAGGAATTAATGGAGATAGATGAAGTAGAACTATTTCATGGACCACTCAATTTTAACTCTCTCTCTCTAGTCCAGACAACGAAGGTAGCATCTTTTGCTCAAGCTAAAGCAAAAGAAAAGCTTCTGAAGTCTCACATGGAAGATTGTCAGCTAATAGAGATTGCATCTGGTGTGCTAGAGAAAATCATGCCATCCTTTCAAAAGGATCTTTTGGCCTCCTCATCCAGTAATATAAAATCTCGTGTTAATTCTATTAGCACACATTTTGATTCTTTGGAGAAATCAGCAGAAGAGAAAATCTGGAAAGAGTTTTTGGGTAAGAGATTCTCTGAAGTACAAGGGCTCATAGAAAATGATAGGAGAAATCTGAATATTGGAATAAAGAGCCTAGAAAATGCTCTTAAAGATGGCAAATAATTATACGAATTGTGACAACAAACATTGCAAAGAAGGTGGAAGAACAAGAGGGTAAACTATCAAGTTTATCTCAGAATTTTGATCCTCTCACCTCATCTATAATGAATCAAGAATGCCAGGCTATTGCCACAATAAATGAGATAAAAAGGCTTGAGAAGGAGAAGAAGAATAGAATAAGTAGAATGAGTGAACTAAGAGGGATAATTATCCCTAAGTTAGAGGCAATGCATGAGGCCCTAACTGATGCTCAGACTACACCCCAGACCAGTGATCTGGTAGACTTAAAAAGGGAAGAAGTTTTTGCATTTTGTTGAGTGGCCACATTTTAATTTTGGACAGGATGAAGCAAAGTTGGGCAACAAAATTTGTCCAGTTGAAAACCACTTTTGCAAACATACTTAGGTATATGTAAGTATAACTTGTATATATACTTATGCGGCTGTGTATAGGTTACTTTTTGAAAATTTTGGTATGTGACTTCCACCCTTTGCCATTGATGTCAAAGGGGGAATGAGGAATAGTGAAAAATGTGGGATCTAGCTAAGGGGGAGCTCCGATAAAAGTGTACACAAGACATAGTATCAGCCAAGGGGGAGTGTGCTATGACACTTAGTCATTTTTCACTAACTGTTGCCATCAATTCCAAAGGGGGAGATTGTTGGCAAGAGACACTGTGTGGGTTCATGATTGTTGTCATTGATGGCAATAAAGTTTATCTGACACATCCACAACACATCATATATCTATACCGAAAGTCAGATTGAAGAGTGTTTTAGTCCAGTGAACAAGAAGAGAGCATGCAACAAGATCCAACAATCAGGTCCAGATCTCTCAGAGGATGCATGTTAGAAAAGTGTGGACTTGGGGAAGTCAAGAGGGTCAGCATGACTACTACATTCTAGAGATTGAGCCTCTGGTGATGAAAGAGTGAAAAAAGATGAGCATCTAAGTGTTGGCTTCCTGACAAGTAGAGCAGACTGAGGAAGAACGAACCAGCAGAGCATCAGACCTTAATCCGGATGAGAAATTGATGGTGATAAAGCTTTGTGAGGGATCATTGTTGGTTGGCCGACATGATTAATGACTTCTATATCTATGTCCTTAATACACATCACATAGTAAGCTTGGATTCAGCCGACAGATTAGTGTTTTGAGAAAATCTTGAGTATTCCAGATGCTAACTAGAAAGATGTTGAGATCCTTGATGTGGATATCTATACCAGATGGATTTTGGTGTGTGTGTGGTGTAATAGTGTGTGAAGAAAGGAAGAGAAAAAGGTGGAAGAAGTAATACAAGTCCGGTATGTGACAAAACAGTAGCACTAAAGTAGAGAAAGAATGAAGTGCAGTAGATCAGTTTATTGAGCCTATCTGGAACTGAACCTTAGCATATGTGGATTTCTCTAATTAGTTTAAACACCTGGTTACTTTCTATATTCCTTGTAGACAGTGAGTCTCTTGTAGGCAGTGAGCCTCTTGTGAGCAGTGTGCTCGGGTAGTGAGCCCTAATTGGCAAGTGCCATTTTGTACTTCTTATTCTTCTAACAGAGAATACAATCTTGGGTTAGTCACCCTATGGTTTTTCCCTTAACAGGGTTTTCCATGTCAAAATCATTGTGTTATGTGTGTTAAATTTATTTCTGCTCTCATGGTTATGTATGCTTATATGTTTTGATGTTGCACTAATTGTTAAAGAAGAACAGAAAGTTAAAATATTTAAGATAACTGATTCACCCCCCTCTCAGTTATCTACCTTGTTTCCAACACCCTTGAATAAAGAGCATTAGAGATTTGCCATCTCAGATTTTAGTAGTTGAAAGTATTCTAACTAGAGACAAGTTGTCTAAGGCCATTGAATGGTAACAAGAACTGCATTTGAGAAAAAAAACTTTTGAAAACATAAAAGAGGCTTATAAGCCAGCAGATGAAGAGCTTCGATCAATCATATATGATATTAATGATTCTTTGAAGGATTGACTGGAAGAGGCTTATAATGACTATGCACCTTATGATGTCAAAAAAAGTAAAGGCAAATTACACAAGGTCATTTTTGAGAGTACTGAGCAAGCTATGGAGGACAGATTGGACAAGGGTAGTGATCTCAGAGCTGAATTTAAGGAATTCCACAAGGCTGGGGCAGAAATAAAAAAGATATACAGTAGATTCAGTCAGGAGCTAGAGATGTTCGAGTATCGGGTCAATCATCTGAAGAATCTAGATCCCTTAGAGATCAATCCCGCACTTGAAGCATGGCTCAACTACCACAACAAGCTAGCAGAAGAAGACAAAATTAATTTGGATGAAGAATCTTGATATTTTTTGAATATTCTAGAATGTAATCCGTCATTATTGTAAATCGCTATATTTGGGATAGCATGTGACTCTATTTTTTCTCTTTTATGCTTTAGAAATGACTTTTCTATTAATATATTGAGTTGGGTAGTCAAAATGACCAAATTCAATGTATTTGGGGGCTGTTTTTCATCTTTTTCATAAAAGACAAAATGTAATTTAGAATATGATATGAGCTGTTGTAGGTGCATTTATTGATGTAATTTGAACTGTTGGTGTTGATTTATTCTCCACCGTTCATTGAAAAACTCGGTATGCCACTTTCCTATATAAAGGGCTGCCATTTCCACTATTTGTAAGAGAGAATTTGATGCCAAATTGTTGACATTCTACCATTTGAAGTAATACAAAGCAAGTTTCTATAATGTTTCTAAGAATTTGTGTGTTATGTTTCTTATTTGGTTTTCATGGTTCACTTATTTCTCTCCTGTAATTAGTTAGTTGTGCTTTTATAATGTTCATGGTTTGCTGTAGTATCTGATGAATAGCCTAAGTCCATACTTTTAGTTATTTGCTAATGGTAAATAGCTGTGCAAAGTTAGTCTGGGCTGATTATTATGCTAAAGTTCAATTGCATTTCACTAGTTAAATTGCGCCACTTATTAGGTATTTAACAAATGAATGTAATCTGAAAATTTGTCGATTTCTATTGAAGATAGCATCATTTTCTGCAGTGCTGTAACATCAGTTTTTTTAGTTTGGTAACTCGGAAAATTGGTTAAATTTTAGAGTATTTGTCTAATTCAAGTAACCCGTACATTGTGAATGTCACTTAGGATTTCTCTAAAACCCTAACCTCTTTTGCATTTTCTTTGGAAAACATCATTAGATTAGAAATTTTAGTAGCATATTACATTGTCTTATCAGCTGAAAGTCATAAAGGGTTTATATGTATTCGCTGTCCCAACTCAAGAATCTGTAGATTGCATGTAAGACCCCTTGTAGGCACAACTAGAACATACCAACTGAGAGATTCCAAGAAAGCTAAGACCTAGCTATATTATCCTTGGAGTAGTCTTACTTAGGGTAGGATACTTTTCAAGAGAGGTGTGAAACCAACAATCACACCTAGGTTGTTGCGTGCTAAAACACTCATCAACACCAGCCTTGCTTTGTTTCTTACAACTTTACCATCTTCATTTAGTTTATTCCAGAATACCCATTTAGTTGCAATCACATTTTTGCCTGCAGGTCTAGGGACAAGATCCCAAGTGTGATTCTTTTCAATTTGCATTAATTCTTCTTCCATGGCTTTCACCCAGTTTTCATCATTACAAGCTTCACTTACTGAATTTGGTTCAATCTTTGAAATCAAACAAATCTCCTCTTGATCTTCAACAATTCTTTTCCTAGTTCGAACACCTTTATATCTATCTCCTATGATCTGTTATTCAGGATGATTTAGTCTTACATACCTAGGAGTTTTTGGATTTATTTAAACCTCTATTCCTTGAGCTTGTTCTTCAACATCTGTACTAAGCTCTTGAGTCACTGGATTTTCCAGATCAATCTAAATCTGAGTCTGGATTTGAACTTATCTTCCTTGACTTTGAATTTCATCTTGATCATCTGATTCATATCCACAAGACCTGAAATGTCCTTCTTTGCTCTCATCAACTCTAACATTTGCACTTTCGACAATCTTTTTCAATCTTTTGTTAAAGCACTGGTATGCCTTGCTTTGAGTAGAGTAACCCAGAAATATCCCTTCATCACTTCTTGCTTCAAACTTGCCTAGATCCTCATCTCTTTTGATATAGCACTTACTACCAAAAAATCTGAAGCATCTCATAGTAAGGGGATGACCAAACCATAGTTCATAAGGGGTCTTACTAGAATTGCCTTTGATCTACACCCGGTTGAGAGTGTAGACAACAGTACTCACAACGTCTCTCCAATAGACTTGTGGAACATTTGCTTCCATCATCATGGTCTTGGAAGCTTCTTGAATGGTCTGGTTCTTTCTTTCCACGACTCCATTTTGTTGGGGAGTCCTAGGAGCAGATAACTGTCTTTTATTCCATGCTTTTCACAGAATGTATCAAACTCACCGGAGGTAAACTCTCCACCTCTGTCGGATCTTAGACACTTTATTTTTTCACCAATCTCATTTTCCACCATAACCTTGAACACCTTGAACTTGTCAAGAGCTTCTGATTTTTCTTTCAAAAAGGTTACCCACATCATCCGGGAGGAATCATCAATCAACAACACAAAATATCTGTCTCCTTGCACACTCCTAATTCTAGCAAGGCCACATAGATCAGTATGCACAAGTTCAAGCCATCCATTTGAAAATTATTCTTTACTCTTGAATGAAATTTTATTTTGTTTACCAAATTGACATTCTCTACACATGCTATCACCAGGTTTCACAAGTTTTGGAAGATCTCTCATAGCATGAGTAGAACTTATCTTGACAATGTTATCAAAATTCACATGGCACATTCTCTTATGCCATAACCAACTCTAATCTATCTAAGAATCAAAAAACTTTTTCCAGAACTACTTAAATGAAAGATGTTACCTCTAGTCTGAGTACCAGATGCAATTTTAGTTTTAAAGCTTTCCAAGATTCTACATTTTCTATCCTTGAATCAGAGATTATAACCCTTGTCAACCAACTGTCTAACACTAAGAAGATTATGCTTCAATTCTTCCACATACAGAACATCATTAGTGTTATTCTTACCATCAAAAGAGATGGATCCTCTACCACAGATTCTACTAGCTAAATTGTCTCCAAATTTCACAATTCCACCTTCATATTTTTCAAAGCTTACAAAATTACTTTTATCACTAGTCATATGATGAGAACATCCACTGTTAATTACCCATTCATCTTTTTCTACAATCTGAGAAGCCAAGACACTTTCCACATTTGCACAGCTAGCAGATTCAGTAGGCACCGAATCTTCTTCTTTGATAGTAATGAATACCCAATCATTTTTAGTGGAACCTCCATGATCAGATTCATCATCTGTGACTCCTTCTTCACTAGCTTCTTGGACATAGTAGCATTTCTTCTGAACTCTAGTTCTGTTAGGGTTTGGCCTTGAACGCCTCTTCAAACACCTTGAGGCAAAATGACCAATCTTATTACAAGAAAAACATTTGAATGGAAACTTTCCTTCATACTTACTGGATCCTCTTGGCAATCTTTTGGAAAAAAGGATTTCAATTTCATCAAACTTAGTTTCATCACCTTCAAGATCCTTCCTTGTCCTGTCAAATCTATTAGATCTTCTGGAAGAGCTTTCACCTAGATCATATTTTTGTTTTCCATGAATACTAGCTTTAAATGTAGATTCAGACTTAGGAAGAGAATCACCAAACTCACTCATTTCAAATGCTGAAAGTTTACCAACCAACTGATCCCTTGTAACAGTTGTCACAATCCTGATTTCTTCAATGGCAGCAACTTTATGCTTATAGGCCAGAGGTAAGGATTTGAGCACTTTGGCAACAATTTCTGACTCTTCCAATTTTCCACTGGCACACCTTATACCGCTCACAAGTTCATTCACTTTTAGCATGTAGGAGGTAATATTTTCATCTTCACTCATCCTTAAGCTTTCATATCTACCCTTTAGGCTTTGTAGCTTGGCACATTTGACATGTTCATCACCTTCATGCAGTGTTTCCAACTTCTCCCAAATTTCATGCACAGTTTTCAATTCAAGTACATTTGTCATTTCTATATCAGACAAGGCACTTAACAAGGCTTCTATAGCTCGAGTGTTGTTCTCAACATCTTTGATTTCATCTGGAGTTGTAGAACCTTTTTCTGGAATCTTATATTCATTCTTAGTTATCAACCAGTAGGCATCTCCCATACATTGCAAATGACACTACATGCACATCTTCCATACAGTGTAATTTGTTTCATCAAATCTTAGACTGTCTTTCTTGTAATTTGACATTCTGGATCTCCTCAAGAGGTCAAGCTTCTTTTAGAGAAACTTGGCTCTGATACCAATTGTTGTAATTAGGCCAGACAACTGAGAGGGGGGGGTGAATTAGTTGTCCCACAAAATTAACCTTTTTCTCTTTTTGACCTTCTTTCACAACTTACAAACAGATTAATGATGTAAACATTAAACCATGAAAAAATAACACATGAGCAGAAACACAATTAACACAATTGACACCAAGATTTTTAACATGGAAACCTGGTTAAGGGAAAACCATGGTGGGAGTTAACCCACATGATTCGTACCCTATTAAAAGTATTGGAAAATGGGAAGGCACTTGCCTTCTGGCACACTTCCCAGAGCTCACTGTTCAAAAGAGGCTCACTACCTACAGAATTTATGTTTGATACAGAAGGAATTAACTGAGAAATAGCATCTTCTTCATGCCTGGTTCAGTCTCATTGAATGCTCATAAAACTTTTTCTCTTCTCCAAATACTTCTTCACTATCACTTCATCCTTTATTTTTCTTGTTCCTCTACTCCTCTTCTCTACTCTGCCTCTAAGTACTATATACCTTTTCTTCCACCTCCTTCAAGGTTCAATTCCGGTTAAGCCCAATATACTAATCTACTACACTTCATTCTTACTCTCTTAGGTGCTGTTGTCCTGTTACATTCTAGACCTGTCTTACTGCCTTCACACTGCTCTTCTACTTTTCTTCGCACCACCAAAATTACACCACACACACCTTCATATCCAAATCCATCTGGTATATATATATCCACACCAAGGATTTCATCCACTTTCTAGTCGGCATCCGGAATACTCAATATTTTCCCAAACTTTGATTAGTCAGTTGAATCTTTGCATACCAAGTAATGTGGATCAAAGAGATGCTTATAGAAGTCATCAATCATGTTGGCCAGTTATTAATGATACCTCAGGAAGCTTGATCACCATCAATATCTGATCCAGATTTAGGTTTGATGCTCTACCGGTTAGTTCTTCCTCTGTCTATTCTGCCAAACAGAAACCCAACACTCAAGTGCTCATGTCTCTTCACTCTTCCATCACCGGAGGCTCAATCCCTAGAATCTGCCAGTCAATGTACTCCTATTGACTTCCCCAAATTTGTACTTTATTGAGATACTTACTTTGAGAGATCCGGACCTAACTGTCGGACCCTACTGCATGCTCTATTCTTGCTTACCAGACCACAACACTTCTTCAATCTGACTTTTCGTCTAGGCACACCATGTTCTACGGATGGGTGGGATGAACTTTGTTGCCATCAATGACAACACTCATGAAGCCATATAGTGTCTCTTTCCAACATGAAGTGCTTCCCGAAAGAAACTATCTTCAACTCTATTCTATCATATCAACTACCTGCCTTCATAATGCATCTAAGAGATATATATTTATCATTCTCCAACTCAAATAATCCTCTACGTCAGCCTTAAGAGGTCTCAAACTCCAATGTATGATGAAGCATGTAGAAAACATGTAGGTCAGCCTACAGCTCTTAGTAATGCTCCACAAATGAATGAAACTTGATGCAGTTCTCAACAAATGTCTTGTTGACCTATTTTTCCTCTGCCTAGAGTTAAATAATTCACCTTGTATTTTCCTTGAAAATCCTTTAGAAAACAACCCTACAAGGATTAAATCCTTCAAATATTTATGCTATTCCTTGTCAAAAAAATCCCAAAAATCTCACCTTGAGAATCTTTGTAGAAAACCTAGAAAAACCCAGAAATCTTTTGTCTTCAAGTGCTTTCCATCGCAGAGATTTCTCAATTTTATACTTAGTATTTGTATATGCAATTTTGAATGTATGTTTGCATGTACATTCGCAATTGTATATTCAAATGTACAATTGCACATACAAAGGCTTTTGTACATCGGTGGGATACAAGGAAAATATACAAAGGGTCACATACAAGGAAGAGATGCAAAGGCTTTTGCATATCGACGACATACAAAGGTGATTGTATGTCCGATATACAAGAAGAAATATACAAGTGAACAAGTGCAAAGTGGACACGGTTAAGATAGTTAATTGTATTTGTAAGAAAGGTGGAGTCCACGCATTGTATATTTCTTTGTATGTTCCCAACATGTAATCAAAACATGCAAAGGAAAAAATGTACAGGGCCGACATGCATTTGGTGGGGCCTGCAGACATACAAAGTAGAATGCACATCGAGCGCATGCAAAGAAAATGTGCAAGGGAAAAGGATACAAATGGCGGGGCCCACCAGTTGCATATACAGGTGTGATTGTATGTTCTCACATACATAGGAACATACATTCTTAATGTGCATCGCCCGGACCCAAAAGGGTATGCAATGTAGTTGATAAAGACTTGGGTCTGATTGAATGTATGTTTTTTGCTTGTATATTGCATTTGTATAATGCGATATGCAAGTCGATATACATGGCGAACATACAAAGTGAACATGGAAACTGGACCCATTTTAAAAGTCAATTTTGGCAAATTCAAGGGTGAAGTCTACGGCTTGTATATTAGGGTCATTGTATATTGCGATATACCAAAGAAATATATAAAGGGAAATATGCAAGGCGGACTTGATTGGGGAATCAGATACAACGGATAGTCATTTTTGGGTCTATGACTTGTATGTATGTTTTGGCTTGTATATGCCAATATGTGAAAGAAAAGATATAAAGGCTGGACCTGATGTCAAATTCAAGCTTGCTTCATAATATTTTGAGTTCCATATGGTTTATACATTTGCGATTGTATGTTTGTATATATAATGCAACATGCAAAGAAAAGATGCAAGGAGGAAGATGCAGTTTTTCAGTGATGCTTCTCAGACCAGCTCAGAGATGAATTAGGTGGTGCCACATGTTAGGGGCATACATGCAAAAGTTGATACAAAAGTAAAAAGGCCCGCAATTGTATGTTGTAATTATATCTTTACACATTGTACATTTACACATACATTTGCACATACAAGGAAAAACATACAAAGCGCTATGCATATACAAAGGCAGTTTCAGTGGACGTTTCAGTGACCATTTTGGGCATATGTAGATATTTCTTGCATTCATTGCTACACAAAGAGGAAGCAGCTCACATTCAATGATTAGGAAATATCTCTCCACCACCTTGTTTCAGATGCTTCATACATTCATGGTTGAAGATAGACACGGAAGTAGCTTGCATTCAATGCCCAAATATCTTCCACTGTTTCAGGGGTGCAGATTGATGATGCAGCAGCTTGCTTTGAAGACTTAGAATATCTTCCATCTGCCCCTGTTCTAGATATTTCCACAACATAACTGATGCAGGTGGACGTCCCTTCAGGAGATAATTTTTCTAATACAGCTCATGGAGCAATTTTTGTAACCGACCTAGGTTAGTTTGGATGCTATATATACATTGTAATAAGGTGTAAAGAAGGTTGGAAATTTTTTGGCATTTAGATTTTTCTGTTTCCAAATAGAGCTTTCTGCTACTGTAACTATGCCTTCCCATTAAATATATGCAAGTTATTTTGCCTCTTTTACTAAGTTTTCATTTAGTGTGAATCTGCATATGATTTCCTGTGAACATATTATTCCTTTCAATCGTCTTGTTTCTCACCTCTGCTAGGATCAGTTGAATCTATGTATGTCTACTTGATGTATTTGGTTATGCTGTGCAGTTTTTCAGTACTGTGAAAGTTTCTTTTAATCAGTCTAGTGCATCACCCTTATTTTTAGTTTTCCTATTTTCATCTTTCATTCAAAAGGATTCCTTCTCCCTTTTCCTCTAAAGATTTAGTAGTTTTAGGTGATATCCAGTCAAGGAAGCTAGCCTTCTCCAGAGGTCTAATCTCATTTCGCAAGGTCCCACACTTCGAGATCATTCCCATGTTACTCCAGATTGCTAAAGTTTTACAACACTAGCAAGGGTGCAAATCTGGGTGATAACAACTTTGGCACACCTGGTGGGATAGAGAGTTAGACAACAATCAAATACTATCTTTTATTGCTAGCTTTGATGTGCAGCCAGCAATTTTTAGACCTGTAAGAGGTTAAAACCTGTATATCTGGCGACTCATACTGAGGAAGGACAAGTAGATCAGTGTTGTTGTTACATTTTATGAGAAAGATTCAAACTCAGAGTTTGAGTTCATTTGATTACTTGCAGATGTCACCACCTAGAAGATAGGGGAGAGCTATAGTAAGGACTCCAATTTCTAAAAGAGTACAATCAACTCCTCCAAGTTTCAGACCCGTAACACCTGTAGTCCTTGTATCAACTCAGGCAATCCTACCTCTAGCCATTCAAATAGCAAGGAATCAGCTATTTGTGGCTTTTGATGGGGGCATCCCATTGAATTTGATAGTGCATGACGTTATACCCATGGAAGCTTTGAAGAGTCTGCCCTATTTCATAGGGGAGAATCAAACTACCCCTATTGAGCACATTAGAGACGTAGCTTCTCTATGCGGTGTTCATCATGTAACCCAAGAGAATGGAGCCATTAGGCTTCTATCTGCCTCTTTCAAGGGAAAAGCATTACAATGGTTTAGGAGTTTACCAATGTAGACCATTACAATCTGGGATGATCTAGGTGATAAGTTAAACAAGCAATTTCAAGATAAATCGGACAACTTGTCATTGGTTGAACAGATGACTACAATAAAGAGATCTCCCAAGGAGCAAATGATGGATTTCAAATTTAGATTCCAGAAGACATGGGGCAAAATTCCTATCACAGTAAGGCCTCCATCAGAATATGCATTCTTGTATTTTTTGAAAGCTTTAAATAGTGATATTTCAGTGATGATACAATCATTAGGAGGTACTAGTTTACCTGATGCATATGAAATAGCTATTAGAGCAGAGAATAACCTGATTTAGGCTGGAAAAATAGCACCTAGACCACCAGTACCCATCTTTCCTGAGATTTAAGCTTCAATGCCATTGCCAATCCTATATTTTGCTCCTTTACCTACTACTGCAACATTACCAAGTGCTGCCAATTCTGAAAATGCTGCTCCTAGCTCATCACAAGAGTTGAAAGAAATTAAAAATAGCCAACAGAAAATAGAGAGCATCCTGCAAACTTTTGGAAATGAGTTAGTAAACATCAAAAAGCAGCAGTCCCAGAACAGATAGCACTATCAGCAACCCAGTCAAGGGCAAAATCAGCCTTATCAAGGGAAAAACCAACCAAATCAAGCTAACAGGCCACCTTATCAAAGCAATTACCAGGGTACCAGGTAGAATGTGAGCCAGAGGCCTTTCCAGCCTTACAATCCAGTACCCATTAATGCAGTAAGGGACCTTGTCCCTGTTCAGAATGACCTTGTAGCTAAGTATGAATGGTGTTTTCCATGCAATCAGCCACACAGTCAGGTAGCTTGTTCAAATGGAGTGATCAATCAGGCTCTGATGGTGCAGAATGTTGTAGTCTCATAGCCAAACACACCTAATGATGGGGCTATGTAGCAACAAGAGTAACCTCAAAATGATTTTGCCTTCATAAATTGGTAAGAAGGTGAATTCTGTGGTGTAAACAACGACAATACTCCAATTGCAGCAAATACAAGAGCCAAGAAGAGGGGTTATGAGGTAGATCAAGCAGCAAATCAAGGAAAAGGACATGCAGATGCTTCTACATCCCATGTTCCCCACATTTTACAAAGGAATACTTCAGCAACATCAAGGGAACAACCTCATTTGCAGGCTGATATTACTGCTGCAAAAGCATATCAGAAGGTACATGTCACTCCACCTTTCAATATTATTGAAAATATGAAGAAGATGTATGCGACAATGTCTATGTGCGATTCTTTAGCCATCCCAAGCCAAAAAGACATATTGTAATCTACCTTGTCTGATTTGAAGATGCCCAATGATACAACTATTGACCCAACTAGGGTAGTCCTTACCAATTCACCTTAGGACAACAGCAAACAGCTAAACAAAAGTGCCAAACCACTTCTATTTTATGTGTCTTTAATAATTGGAGACAAGTTGGTGCATAACTGCATGGTAGATAGTGGTGCAAGTAGTTCTGTGATGCCAAAGCAGATTGCAGATCAATTAGGGTTGAAATACCAGCCCCTTGAGAAAGGCGTGCTCTAGCTAGATGGCATAGCTATTAATATTGTAGGTGTGATGAAAGACTTAGGTCTCACTCTGCACACTTGCCCAAATGTTTCCATTTTCCAGGTGGTGTTCATCATAGATTTGCCTCCATATTTTGCTGTGTTTGTCAAGAGAATTCACAGCCAAGATAGGAGGATATTTATCCTCAGACTGGTCCCACATGTTTTTTAGGACCAGATATGGCACAAAAGTAACCCTGAAATATGAATTGCTTTCAAATCATCACATAGAGCCTTACACACCAAGTGTTGTTAATGCAAATTGCATTATTTCTGAGGATCCTAAACTTGTTGTTGCTCAAGAACTACAAGCTAAAAGTATACCAGAAGTGCTATTAAGGGAGTGGGCCTCGAAAAATGTTGTTGATGATCTTGAGGGACACATCCAAGAAACCGGTATGGGAGTTTACATACTGCATGAGCCTGAAACAACAATTCCAAGCCTGATAAAGGATCCAGAACAACAGATAGAGAAGGAAGAAGTATGGAAAATGTACTTTGATGGCTCTAGGAATAGGAGTGGATCTGGTGGCGGTGCAATGCTTGTGTCTCCACAAGGTGAAAAATATTATTCTTCTTTCTGATTTGCCTTTTCATGTACAAATAACACTGTTGAGTATGAGGGCTTGATCCAAGGTTTGCAGTGGGAAAGAAAGAGGAAAATTGACTATTTACAGGCCTTTGGCGACAGTGAACTCATTGTAAATCAGGTGAGAGGGCTGCATGTTATAAAAAATGATGTTTTGAAATGCTACAAGCACAGGGTATGGGATTTAATTGAAGAGTTTGATGCTTTCAATCTGATCTCTATTCCAAGAAGTTAGAACTATCATGCAGATAGGTTAGCTACAATTGGGGCTTAGTTTGACATCCCCAGTGATATTCAAAGAGAAAAGGTCCAGCCTCATGTGAAAATAGTTGATAGGCCCTCTATCCTTGACAATAATATTCATTGGCAGGTTTTTGAGAGTTATGAGTAGATATTGCGTTTCCTGTTAGAGGAGGATGAGTTTTCTATGATGAATCAGGATAAACTCAAACAACAATATGAGGATATTCAAGTTATTTAGTTAAGGACAAACAAACTGCCCAAAGGATTGGTAACCTTGGAATCCATTTTTGGGACTGATGATCAGCTAAAGAAGAGTAAACTAGCATGCAGGTCAAAAAGGAACATTATGAGGAGCTAGAAATTTTCAAGGGTAGGCTTCTCAAAACTGGTAAAATCTGTTCACCTGAGGATAGAAGAGCTTTTATTCCTCTTTGTCAAGAGTTTGAAGATGTGTTTGCTTGGGATTATTCAGACCTAAAGGGGTTTGACCCTCATATTGCCCAGCATACCATAGAGTTAGAACCAGGTACAAAACCTATGAGGCAGAAGCAAAGACCTCTAAATCCAAAGCTTGAGCCTCTAATGATTAAAGAACTAACCAAACTGATTAGAGGAAAAATCATTTTTCCAATCAAGCATACTTCTTGGGTCTCCAACCTTGTCCCTGTGAGGAAAAAGAATGGGGATATTAGGCTGTGTCGACTTCAGAGACCTCAATAGAGTCTCCCTAAAAGACCATTACCTGCTTCCCTCAATGGACCAAATTCTGTAAGTAGTGGTTGGTTCAGAAAGATTCTCCTTACTTGATGGATATTCTGGCTATAATCAAGTGTTAGTCAAGGAGGAAGATCAATTTAAAACTACTTTCACCACCAAATGGGGCACCATGGCCTATAAGAGGATGCCTTTTGGTCTCTCACATGCTAGCTCTACTTTTTAGAGAGATATGGCTTTTAAGGGTTTGCTGTATAAATTGGTGCTTGTGTACCTAGACGACATCACAGTTTTCTCTAAGAATGCATCTGAGCATTTGTCCCACTTGAGGCAGGTATTTGAGAGATGCAAAGAGTTTGGGATATCTCTCAATCCCAAGAAATGCATTTTTGCTGTGCATGAAGGCAAGTTGTTAGGGCACGTTGTGTCAAAGGAGGGAATTACCATTGATGCAGAAAGAGTAAGGGCTATTTTGGAGTTGCCTTTACCCAGTCACAAGAAGGGACTACAAAGTTTTATTAGCAGGATTAATTTTCTGCGAAGATTTATACCCAACATTGCAAATCTATTGAAAACTTTGACGTCTATGTTGAAGAAGAGTATAATTTTTAGTTGGCCAAAGAGGCCAAACTTAGCTTTGAGTCCATAAAAGAGGCATTATCGGCTACACCAACTCTGGTAAATCCTAATTTCTCCAAAGATTTTGTCTTGTATGCTTATGGCGGTCTAGATACAATCTTTGTGATTTTGGTACAGCAGCAGAGTGATGGCTTTGAACAGCTAATCACTTTTTTTAGTCAGGGGCTGGAGGAGTATGAGCAGAGATATAGATTCATTCAAAAACATGTCCTTGTAGTGGTAAGGAGCCTCAAGAAGTTTCGGCATCTTGTTTCTAATAACAAGATACATTTGATGGTTTCTCACCCTAGTGTGAAGGAGTTCCTGTTAGGTAAGGACATGAATGAGAAAAGGGCTAGTTAGATCACCAAAGTCATGGAATATGACATGGATATCAAGATAACCAAGCTTTTTAGAGGCAGAGGACTCAGTGAACAACTTGCTACCATTTCTAAGAATGAAATAGAAAAATAGGAGGATGTGCTTCTGACCATTGAAGATGCACATCAAGATGATACAGCAGCAGTGGGCACAAGTTGGGTTAATAACATGACTCAATTTTTGCAAACTGGCAAATGTCCAATAGGTTTAGATAGAACTAAGAGAAGGTATTTTAGATTGCAATCTGTTCCATATGTTTTAATGCATGGCATCCTTTTTAGAAAGGATTTTAATGGTGTATTATTAAGATGCATTGATAATGATCAGACCGACAAGGTGCTACATGAGTTTCATGATGGAATAGCAAGGGGTCATTTTGCCCCGAAGACTACTGCTTGAAAAATAATGAGAGCTGGATATTACTGGCCCAGCTTATTCAAGGATGCCCATGCATGGGCTAGAAAATCTGTAAGATGTGCCATTTTTATAGGCAAATGAAGGCTGCCAGCTTTACCTCTACAGCCAATTCAAGTGGAATAACCCTTCATGAGATGGGGCATTGATTTTATAGGTCCCATTAACCCACCATCAAGTGCAGGCCACAGGTGGATACTTACAACTACAAACTATTTCACAAGGTGGACTGAAGCAGTGGTTCTGAAAGAATCCAATGAAAATACTGTTTTGAATTTTTACCAAGATTTTATATCCAGATTTGGGGTGCTTGAGTTAATTATCTCAGACAATGCTTTAGCCTTTGTTGGATTAAAGATAATTGACTGGGCTGTTAGGAATGGGATCTATTTAAATACTTCATCAAGTTATTACGCACAGGGTAATGGTTTGGCTGAATCTACAAATAAGAGCCTCATAAGGATTGTTAAAAGATCAATGGAAGACAACCAGAGGACTTGGCACACTAATCTAAAATATGCCTTATGGGCAGACAAAATAACTCCCAAGAGATCTATTGGTAACTCCCCATATATGTTAGTTTATGGGAAAGAGGTAAGATTGCCTATATCTATGGAGCTGCCAGCACTTGATATCATGAATCAGCTGGAGATGTTTGAAGAAAAGGATCCCATGGCTGTCAGATATGCTCAGCTTATGGAGCTTGAAGAAATCAGAGATAGTGCTATGAAAACTATGGAGTATCATCAGCTTTAGACCAAAAACAATTTTGATCACAAGGCCACTCCCAGAATCTTTAGGGAGGGTCAGATGGTGCTCAAATGGGATGAGTTGAAAAGTAGACTAGGAAAGCACTCCAAGTTTGACAACATGTGGAGTGGCCCATTTCTCATTATTGAATGCAAGGAGCACAATGCATTTCAGTTATCAAATATGGATGGACAAAATCTGCCTATCCCAGTCAATGGGATACACCTAAAGAGGTGTTTTGAGGTATGACTTACCTTGTAAAGCAGTAGATTAGCTTTCTTGCTTTCAATAAGTGTTGCTGCACAATAGTTTAGATCCCTTTTTTGTTTTCCCTAAGTGTTGTCTAGCATAGTTGGAGGGGTTGCCTTCAGCATTTTTTGTCTTGGTTTGATCTTCCAAGTGTTCTTCACTACTAATATGCTGAGTTGCTAAAGTCAGAATTGTTTGTCAAGATATTTTCTTAGTCTCCGTATGACTCCATGCCCAATGGATGCTTAAGGCCATTGGTCTAATTGTTTAGCAGGTAAACATCCCATAGAAGTCACCAAATTGTTGACCTATTTTTCCTCTGCCCAGAGTTAAATAATTCACCTTGTATTTTCCTTGAAAATCCTTTAGAAAATGACCCTACAAGGCTTAAATCCTTCAAATATTTATGCTATAACTTGTCAAAAAATCCCAAAAATCTCACCTTGAGAATCTTTGCAGAAAACCCAGAAAAACCCAGAAATCTTGTCTTTAAGTGCTTTCCATCGCAGAGATTTCTCAATTTTATACTTAGTATTTGTATATGCAATTTTGAATGTATGTTTGCATGTACATTTGCAATTGTATGTTCAAATGTACAATCGCACATACAAAGGCTTTTGTACATCGGTAGGATACAAGGAAAATATACAAAGGGTCACATACAAGGAAGAGATGCAAAGGCTTTTGCATATCGGTGACATACAAAGGCGATTGTATGTCTGATATACAAGAAGAAATATACAAGTGAACAAGTGCAAAGTGGATGCGACAAAGATAGTTAATTTCATTTGTAAGAAAGGTGGAGTCCGCACATTGTATATTTCTTTGTATGTTCCCAACATACAATCAAAACATGCAAAGGAAAAATGTATAGGGCTGACATACATTTGGTGGGACCCGCGGACATATAAAGCACAATGCACATCGGGTGCATGCAAAGAAAATGTGCAAGGGAAAAGGATACAAATGGTGGGGCCCACCAATTGCATATACAGATGTGTTGTATGTTCGTACATACACAGGAACATACATTCTTAATGTGCATGGCCAGGTCCCGAAAGAGTATGCAATGTAGTTGATAAAGACTTGGGTCTGATTGAATGTGTGTTTTTTGCTTGTATATTGCATTTGTATAATGTGATATGCAAGCCGATATACATGGCAAACATAGAAAGTGAACATACAAAGCGAACATGCAAACCAAACCCATTTTAAAAGTCAATTTTGGTAAATTCAAGGGTGAAGTCCGCGGCTTGTATATTAAGTTCATTGTATATTGTGATATACAAAAGAAATATACAAAGGGAAATATGCAAGGTAGACTTGACTAGGGAATCAGATACAACGAATAGTTATTTTTGGGTCCGCAACTTGTATTTTTGTTTTGGCTTGTATATGCTGATATGCGAAAGAAAAGATACAAAGGTTGGACCCGATGTCAAATTCAATCTTGCTTCATAATCTTTTAAGTTCCATATGGTTTGTACATTTCTGATTGTATGTTTGTATATACAATGCAAGATGCAAAGAAAAGATGCAAGGAGGAAGATGCAGTTTTTTAGCGATGCTTCTCAGACCAGCTCAGTGACGAATCAGGCGGTGCCACATGTCAGGGGCATACATGCAAAGGTTGATACAAAAGTAAAAAGGCCCGCGATTGTATGTTGCAATTATATCTTTACACATTGTACATTTACACATACATTTGCACATACAAGGCAAAACATACAAAGCGCTATGCATATACAAAGGTAGTTTCAGTGGATGTTTCAGCGACCATTTTGGGTAGATACAAATATTTCTTGCATTCATTGCTGCACAAAGAGGAAGCAGCTCGCATTCAATGATTAGAAAATATCTCTCCAACACCTTGTTTCAGATGCTTCATACATTCATGGTTGAAGATAGACACGGAAGCTGCTCGCATTCAATGCCCAAATATCTTCCACCATTTCAGGGGTGTAGATTGATGATGTAGTAGCTTGCATTGAAGACTCAGAATATGTACCATTTGCCCCTATTCCAGATATTTCCACACCATAACTGATGCAGGTGGACGTCCCTTCAGGAGATATTTTTCTGATACAGCTCATGGAGTGATTTTTGTAACTGACCTAGGTTAGTTTGGATGCTATATATACATTGTAATAGGATGTAAAGAAGGTTGGAAATTTTTTGGCATTTAGGCTTTTCTGTTTTTGAACAGAGCTTTCTGCTACTGTAACTATGCCTTCCCATTAAATATATGCAAGTTTTTTTTCCTCTTTTATTGAGTTTTAGTTTAGTGTGAATCTGTATATGATTGTCTTTGAACATATTGTTCCTTTCAATCATCTTGTTTCTCACCTCTGCTAGGATCAGTTGAATCTGTTATTGTATTTGGTTATGTTGTGCAGTTTTTCAATACTGTGAAAGTTTCTTTAAATCAGTCTGGTGCATCACCCTTATTTTTAGTTTTCCTATTTTCATCTTTCATTCAAAAGCATTCCTTCTCCCTTTTCCTCTAAAGATTTAGTTGTTTTAGGTGATATCCAGTCAAGGAAGCCGGCCTTCTCCAGAGGTCTAATCTCATTTCGTAAGGTCCACCACTTCAAGATCATTCCCATGTTACTCCAGACTGCTGAAGTTTTACAACAGTAGCAAGGGTGCAAATTTGGGTGATAATAGGTCTATCTAGTCCCATATTACCTTGTGTGATGTTTCATTTGGCTCCATGAGTCATGGAAGTGCTCCACAAACCTTGTATGCTTGTGTTAATGGATGAATGCTCTGTTCTATGAAAGCTAATAATTTTTTGATAGTGATATCTCTTTGCAGATGAATCTAAATCTCATGAAATCTAAGTATGATGTAGCTGACATGGCATAGAAAATAAATCCTACTTAGCGAGCTTTGAAATGAAGATGTGGTAGAAAATGTTGAAACTGCAAATGATTGAACCGCAACAGAAATGAAAGAAAAGAAAAGAAAGTGAATATTTTTGGTTGATGCAAGATTGCTTTTCAACCTGGGATGCTCCTGCATCAAAATAGCTATAATAATGATAGCATAGACCAATTTAGAGGCTACAGAGAAGGCATAGGCCATGGAAGAAATCAAAGAAGAATTGTAGTAAGTTAGGACATTTTGCTAATGAATGTTGGGCTGAAAAGAAGACACAATGTTCATTTTGTAATAGCACAGAGCATGACCTATTTTCTTGTGAGAGAGAAAACAATACTTTTGGAATGCACAACCATAGTCTAAGAGTGATGAGTTACAAAACCTAAACAATGAAAAAGGAGCAAGGATCATAAGAAGAATACCAAAAGATCAAGGAGAAAAAACTTGTCGGAAGAACAACAAAGAAGAGACAAACATATCTTCAACTAAATCCATAGAAGAAGAAGAGTACTACTGGATAAGCATGCCAAAACATACTGAAAAGGAGAGAAGGAAAAGGAAGGAGAAAGTCGTGGTCCTAACAAGACAAGGAACCAATATCGGAAGGCATTATATCATTGAGACAGAGGAGGAAGATAGTGATGAGGATGAAGAATTTGTTCCTTCAAAGAAACAACATGAAGAAGTTGTGAAGGAGGCTAAACAAACAATAAGGAAGAAGCAAGAAAAGAATAAGCAATACAAGCAATATTTCACTGAAGGGGAAGTGGATGGTCTCAAGTAGTTAGCCCAATTGACATAGCAACACAGATTGATTGACAAACTAAAGCAATTCTCTCAGTACACTGGAACAAGGAACAAGGTTAGAAAGGTCAACTATGGAGGATGGGAAGGACAAATAGAGAATGGAAGACAAAACAATTGATGGTGGATGTTCACATCAATCACAAAAAGGTCCAGAATGTCATGATAGATTTGGGAGTAAATGTCAACATGATAACAAAGAAGTTGTGGGAATAGTTATGAAGACCTAAGCTGTTAGAAACCACTTACAACATAATCTTGGTGGATGGATCTAATATGCAAACAATGGGAACATGGAAGTAAGCAAAAGTTAATCTAATGGGGATCAAACATGTCTTAGATTTCATTGTGGTAGCCATGAAGGATCAAAGACGAGATTTCAATGCACTTTTGGGCTTGAGATGGTTTGTAGATGAAAATAGTGTCATAGACTCCCAAAAAGAAGAGCTATCATTTTCCAATGAGAATAAAGTTGTCAATATCCCTTTGGGATCATCAATGGAGGAAGCATATATAGAAGAAATCAATCAAGATGAGTACAGTGACAAGGATGCAAAGAATCTCTATACAATTACAAATTTTGATGCAGTGGAGACAATAGAAGAGCCTAATTCTGAGGGTGAAGTGGAAATAGAGGATGATCACTATAGTACACATAGTGAGGAGGTTTTAGAAGATTGGATGAGAGAAGAACCAAAACTGAAAACAAGGAAAATTCTTGGTTGCCGGAGGACATTCACGATCAGGACAAACGAAGAAGACATACCATAATCCTCTGCACTTCATTAGAATTCACCAGACATTACCTACAACACATTCAAAGAGGATAAGGAAAATATGGAGCAAAGATCCCAATGGGTAAGTCACATTTTGAAAGCAATTTCACATATCAAGTTGCCTAGGTTTTCAGGCATGTAGGACCTACTTAAATACCTAGAAAAAATGGAGACAATATTTTTAGAGGAGATAAGATTATAGGTTGCACAACACACATTAGTATGCAATGTTGCAAATTGCTAGAACACACACAAAGACACAATTGACCGTTGGTTAGCATTCAAGATATTCATCAAGACAAGATATTTTTTAGAGGAAGGAGAATATGACATAACATCTACGTATTCAGGTCAGATCTTCCCACAAGAACATTTGTCCATGTGTATAATGGTATGGAAAGGTAGAAATGAATATAATGAGGTATTGTATTCCCACTTATTTTATTGAACACTATCACCAATTGCACAGACATGGTATATTAATAAAAAATAGACGCAAGAAACTAGATACTGGGAAGAGTTGCAAAAATACTTCATTCATACTTTTTCATTCTTTGATCCAAACAAAAACATACACACAACACTTATTAGAATCTAGGAGATCACCTTTCAACAAGATACGGAAGAAGAGAAAGCCAAACCAGAATAGAGCCTATTACCAACAAAAATATAAGGCATTTGGAAGTTCATAGAATGGATGAATAAAGAATCATATTTGGAGAAACAGAAATGCTACAGAACATCACAATGGGAAGAAGAAGATAAAGAACTTGAAATAAAAGTAAAGCAAGGTGAAAGAGAGCTAGCGGAATCAACAGACATCAAGGAAAATTACTACAACAAGCCCATCTGTCTAAGGGAAGAAAACAGTGCCAAAGAAGGAGAGCCAAATCTCTTGCAAGTATGGGCCTAACCAGTGTTGTCATTGATGTCAACATACTCTTGTTGCATTGATGTCAAGGATTGGATGAGTTATGTGCTGAGGATATTGAGAAAATTAGTCCTATCAGAAACAGAGAAGAACAGTGAAGATAGTGAAGCTCTATGAAGTGAAGATCCCAACTAAGATGAAGATAAGAAGATGTGCATCAAAGGGCTTGTAGATATGTGTCTAAAGGTGATCTAGTAAAGATTTGAGAGGTCTACATGAAGATTTGAAGAAGTTATGGCCATACGAGTAAAATTAGTTTTGATAGATGTTCATAGGTGATAGAGTGAAACAAATAGGTCCAGTGAGATCCAGAAATGCAATATCTTGTTCTATGGATTTGGTGGAGTGTTTAGGAAGTCAATGAGAATTGACAACTCAATTGGTTCATGGTCTAGAGGTCTGCAAGTATCTATTTTAATATGACAGTGATGACATACTTTGATCTTAAGATTCTGGATGAAGAAGAGAATGAGTTTAGTTATCAGAAGTGGTGTGGATGTTCTTGGTGAATCAGACAAGCTTGTGGGAATCTCTAGATTGTGTTCAGTTTGTGTTGGTGGTCCTCATTGAAGATTGAGCTCTTCAATTGAAGATTGAGCTCATAATTGAAGAATTACTTCCGGATGATGATGTTCTTGCTCATCTTGGCCAACTAGATGATTTACACATCTTGCAAATGATCTTGAAGATGTTCTGTGAAGAATGGCATGTTCCTCAAAGAAGATTGAAGTCCTAGATATGTGTGAGTGATAGAGTGGTGATTCGCATGAAGTCTTTTGTAATAAATTAAGATTGTATTTGTGTATTTTCTTTGTAATAAAATAAAGTGTGCCAACTTTGATGATTATCCCAAAGTCGATGTCTTGTATAAATAAGAGTTGTGAAGTCATTTCAATAGTATCAGGGAGATGATGAGAGTGTGGTAGAGAGGAGAAGAATGAAAAGAAGAGCAGAAGTATTGAGCTTAAATGGAACTGACTCAAGCATGATGAAGATGCTATTCTTTAGTTCAAGTATGTAATACTTATTATTTTGCAGACAGTGTGTCTCCTATAGGCAATGGGCCTCTTGTGAGCAGTGTGCTTGGGCAGTGAGCCCTAATTGGCATGTGCCATTTTTTTCCTTTTATTATTTTAACAGAGAATATAATCTTGGGTTAGTCACCCCATGGTTTTTCCCTTAACTGGGTTTTCCACGTTAAAATCTTGGTGTCATATGTGTTAATGTGTTTCTGCTCTTAAATTATTGCATTGTGTTTCCATGATTGATTTATTATTATGCTGCTGAATTACAAGAAGGATTTAAGTGGTTAATGAAAGGAAAGTTTTGTGAGAACTGATTCACCCCCCCTCTCATTTGTCTGTCTTGAAACTAACAATTGGTATCAGAGCTAAGTTCCTCTAGAAGAAGCCTAACCTCTTGAGGAGATCCAAAATGTCGACCTACAAGAAGGACAATCCAAGGTTTGATAGTTCAAACTTCACTGCTTGGAAAAGCCACATGGAATGTCACATACAATTCATGGGATATCAGTATTGGAACATAACCTCAATTAAATATGTTCCCCCAACAAATGGTCCTACAACTCTAAATGAAATAAGAGATGCAAAGAATAATCTTCGAGCTAAAGAAGCCCTACTGAGTGCCTTGTCTGATTCAAAGATGACAAATGTTATGGGTTTGAAGACTGCCTATGAAATTTGGACAAAGCTTGAAAATCTATATGAAGGAGACAAATATCTTAAGTGTGCCAAGCTACAAAGTCTGAAAGGAAAGTTTGAAAACTTAAAGATGAGTGAAGATGAGACTATCACTTCTTACATGACAAAAGTAAATGAGCTTGTTTGTGGCATCAGATGTGCTAGTGGAGTCCTGGATAAAGATGAAATTGTTGCTAAAGTTCTCAGATTCTTACCTCCTGCTTATAAACACAAAGTTGCTGCTATTGAGGAAATAAGATCCTTAACAACTATCACAAGAGATAAATTGGTTGGTAAGATATCTGCATTTGAGTTAATTGAGTTTGGTGATGCACTTCCCAAGACTGAATATGCATTCAAAGCTAGTGCCTCTACAAAAGGCAAACATAGATATGATCCAACAGAAAGTTCCTTGAGAAAATCATCTTGGTATGAGAAAGAAAGAAAAGATCTGGAAGAGGATGAATTAGAAGCTAAACAACTTGAGGCCCTCATTGCAAAGAGACTGCCAAGAGGATCTGGTAAGTATGAAGGAAAATTGCCTTTCAAATATTTTAACTGCAACAAGATTGGTCATTTTGCCTCAAGGTGTCTGGAAAGATTTTCTAGGCCAAACCCTAATAGATCAAGATTTCAAAAGAAGTGTTACTATGTTCATGAAGATGATGATGATGAAGGAGTAACATATGATGAATCAGAGACAGGAAACAAATCTGGAAGTGACTGGGTGTTTATTGCCATCAAGGAGAAGATCCAATGTCCTCTAAATCTGTCAATCATAAAATGATAGAAAGAGCTCTAGCTGCCCAAGTTGAAGAAAAGGATGATTGGGTCATTGACAGTGGATGCTCCCACCATATGACAGGTGACAAAAATAAGTTTATAGATTTGGAAAGATATGAAGGAGAGTTGTAAAATTTGGTGATAATTCTGCTGGTAGAATTAGAGGTAGATGAACTATTTCTTTTAATGGAAAGAACAAAACCAGTGATGTGTTGTATGTTGAAGGTCTGAAGCACAATCTTCTCAATGTTGGATAGTTGGTGGACAAAGGCTATGATCTCCAATTCAAAAATGGAAAATGTAAGATCTTTGAAAGTTTTGGAGCAAAGATTGCATCCGGTACTCAAACAAAAGGTAACATCTTCCACTTGGTTGGTACTGGAAAAAGTTGTTTATTTGTTCAAATTAATCAGAGTTGGTTGTGGCATAGGAGAATGTGTCATGTGAATTTTGATAATATCATCAAGATAAGCAACACTCAGGCTGTAAGAGATCTTCCAAGGCTAGTGAAACCTACTAATAGTTTGTGCAAAGAATGTCAGTTGGGTAAGCAGAGAAGAGTCACATTCAAAAGTAAGGAACAATCTTCTATCAGATTGTTGGACATAGTACATACTGATCTATGTAGACCGACAAGAATCAGGAGTTTGCAAGGTGATAGATACTTCATGTTATTAATTTATGACCACTCCCGGATGATGTGGGTGACTTTTCTGAAAGAAAAATTTGAGGCTCTTAAGAAATTCAAAATATTCAAATCTATGGTAGAGAATAAAATTGGATTAAACATAAAATGTCTCAAGTCTAATAGAGGTGGAGAATTCACATCCGGAGAGTTCATAGAATTCTGTGAGAAACATGGGATAAAAAGATAGTTATCTGCTTCAAGAACTGCACAACATAATGGAGTAGTGGAGAGAAAGAACTGGACCATCCAGGAAGCATCTAGAACCATGATGATGGAAGAAAATGTTCCTCAAATCTACTGGAGAGAAGTTGTAAGCATTGTTGTCTATACTCTTAATTGAGTACAAATCAAAAACAATACTGGTAAGACCCCTTATGAGCTCTGGTTTGGCATCACTCCCACTATGAATTATTTTAGAGTCTTTGGTAGCAAATGTTACATTAAAAGAGATGAAGACCTTGGAAAATTTGATGCTAGAAGTGATGAAGGAATTTTCTTGGGTTATTCTACTCAAAGCAAAGCATACTGGTGTTATAACAAGAGATTGAGAAAGATTATAGAAAGTACAAATGTCAAGGTTGATGAAGGTATTGAAAAACCCTTAAGGTTTTATGAATATGAAGAAGATGATCAGAATAATGTTTTGGTCCAAGAAGTTCAAGATCCTTCTGAAATTTAGATCCAGAATGATTTGGAGAATCAGGAAGAAGAGATAAGTTTGAATGAACCTGTCCAAGAAATAGAAGTGCAAGAAATTCCCAAAACTTTCAGGTATGTAAGACTGCAGCACTCTAAAGATCAGATCATAGGTGATAAAAGCAAAGGTGTCCAAACAAGAAGAAAGATTGCTCAAGACTCAAAAAAGTATTGTCTGATTTCAAAAATTGAACCAAAAATAGTAAGTGAAGCATGTAATGATGAAAGATGGACTAAAGCAATGAAGGAAGAGTTGATGCAGATTAAGAAAAATCACACTTGGGATCTTGTTCCCAGACCTAGAAACAAAAATGTGATTAGAACCAAATGAGTCTTCTAGAATAAACTGAATGAAGATGGTGAAGTAGTCAGAAACAAAGCCAGATTGGTCTGCAAGGGTTATTCCCAAGTAGAAGGAGTTGATTTTGAAGAAACTTTTGCTCCAGTGGCAAGAATTGAAGCAGTCAGATTATTTCTTGCCTTTGCTACCTTCAAGGATTTCAAAATATATCAGATGGATGTCAATTCTGCCTTCTTGAATGGTGACTTGGAAGAAGAAGTATACATTGAGCAACTAGATGGATTTCAATTGTCTAATCATGGTGATATGGTCTGCAAGTTGAAGAAAGAACTGTATGGACTCAAACAAGCCCCAAGAGCCTAGTATGAAAGACTGGATAAGCATGTTTTGAAGATTGGTTTCAACAAAGGTACTGCTAATAGTAACTTGTACTTCAAGATTGAACATGAAAATATCTTGATTGTTGAAGTATTTGTTGATGATATTATTTTTGGAAGAAGAGATAGTATGTGCAAGACTTTTGCAAATCAAATGAAAAGTGAATTTGAGATGTCTATGTTTGGGGAAATGAATTTCTTCTTGGGTCTACAAATCACTCAAACAAAGAAAGGAATCTTCATATCTCAGACCAAATATGTGAAAGAATTGTTGAAGAAATCTGGGATGGAAGACTCAAAACCAATGAATACTCCCATGGCAATCAGATGTAAACTAAGGAAAGATGACTCTCCTAAGGCTGATCAGAAAAAGTATAGGTCAATGATTGGAGGACTACTGTATCTTACTCAAACTAGACCTGACATTATGAATGTTGTTGGTCTTGTTGCCAGATTCCAAGTAGATCCTAGGGAATCTCATGTCATGGCAATCAAGAGAATTTTTAGATATCTAAAGGGAACAGTTGAGTATGGTTTATGGTATCCTAGGGATCATGATTTCTCTCTTCATGCAGATTGAGCAAGAGATGTGGATGACTGGAAGAGTACTAGTGGTGGTGCATTCTTTTTAGGGAAAAGATTGGTTTCTTGGCTAAGCAAGAAAAAAGAGGCAATATCTTTGTTTACTGTAGAAGCAGAGTATATTGCAGCAGCAGGTAGTTGCACTCAAGTATTATGGATGAAGCAAATGCTAAGAGACATCAGAGTGGAGTGTGAGGAACCTATCACAATCTTCTGTGATAACTCAAGTGCAATAAACATTTCAAAGAATCCAGTATTACATTCAAAGACAAAACATATATCCATCAAGTTTCACTTTTTGAGAGAGCAGATGAACAAGAATGAAGTCAAATTGGAGTTTGTACCCTCCAAGGATCAGATTGCAGACATTTTTATTAAACCTCTACCTAAGGACTCTTTTGAGTATCTCAGGGAGAAGTTAGGGGTTATTACCCCTCTGGTTTAGAATTAAGGTGTACTGATGTGCATCAGTCTAGAGGATCTCATAGTCATATCTTGTGGTCCAGATTGATGTTAGGAAGCTGCTACTCAGGGGGAATAGCCTGTATGATTTAGAAGATTGATGCAAGTATGTGCCCTTTGCCATTGATGTCAAAGGGGGAGAGAAGACATGTGAAAAATAAAAAGTGGTTGTTGATCAAAGGGGGAGTAGTAAAGGAAGAGAAGACATGGGAATGGTTGTTGTTGATAGGGGGAGCTATGTCAGTCAGTAAGGAGAAATTCTTGTCTTGATGGTTAAAACAGTTTTTCACATCATATGTTGCCATCAATGACAAAGGGGGAGATTGTTGCAAGTATGGGCCTAACTGGTGTTGTCATTGATGTCAACATACTCTTGTTGCATTCATGTCAAGGATTGGATGAATTGTGTGCTGAGGATATTGAGAAAATTAGTCCTATCAGAAACAGAGAAGAACAATGAAGATAATGAAGCTCTATGAAGTGAAGATCCCAGCTAAGATGAAGATCAGAAGATGCGCATCAAAGGGTTCATGGTTTGGAGGTTTGCAAGCATCTATTTTAATATGACAGTGATGATAGACTGTGTTGTTAAGATTTTGGATGAAGAAGAGAATGAGTTCAATTTTTAGAAGTGTTGTGGATGTTCTTGGTGAACCAGATAAGCTTGTGGGGATCTCTAGATTGTGTCCAGTTTGTGTTGGTGGTCTGCATTGAAGATTGAGCTTGTAATTGAAGAATTACTTCCAGATGATGATTTTCTTCCTCATCTTGGGCGACCGGATGATTTACACATCTTGCAGATGATCTTGAAGATGTTCTGTGAAGGATGGGGTGTTCCTCAAAGAAGATTGAAGTCCCAGCTATGTGTGGCCAACAGAGTGGTGATTCGCATGAAGTCTTTTGTAATAATTCAAGATTGTATTTGTGTATTTGCTCTGTAATAAAATAAAGTGTGCCAACTTTGATGATTATCTGAAAGTTGATGTCTTGTATAAATAAGAGTTGTGAAGTCATTTCAATAGTATCGGGGAGATGATGAGAGTGTGGTAGAGAGGAGAAGAGTGAAAAGCAGAGAAGAAGTATTGAGATTAAATGGAACTAACTCAAGCATGGTGAAGATGCTATTCTTCAGTTCAAGTATGTAATACTTATTATTTTGTAGACGTGTCTCATGTAGGCAGTGGGCCTCTTGTGAGAAATGTGCTCAGGCAGTGAGCCCTAATTGGCATGAGCCATTTTTTTCCTTTTATTCTTTTAACAGAGAATACAATCTTGGGTTAGTTACCCCATGGTTTTTCCCTTAACCAGGTTTTCCACGTTAAAATCTTGGTGTCATATGTGTTAATGTGTTTATGCTCTTACATTATTGTATTGTGTTTCCATGATTGATTTATTATTATGCTGTTAAATTACAAGAAGGATTTAAGTGGTTAATGAAAGGAAAGTTTTGTGACAACTAATTCACCCCCCCACTCTCAGTTGTCTGTCTTGAAACTAACAAAAGCTAGCCAAGATAGGAGACTATTGGGATGAGAAGGAAGTGGCACAAGTGTTGGAATTAGGTCAGACAACTGAGGGGGGGTTAATCATTTGTCTGAAATCTTTAACACATGCAGCAGTTAATTCTTCTTTAGCACTTAAAAAAGATTAATGATGTAAACATTAAAGCATGAATCAACAACACATGAGCAGAAACAAATAAACACACTTGACACCAAGATTTTTGACATGGAAACCTGGTTAAGGGAAAACCATGGTGGGGGTTAACACACAAGATTCATACCTTGTTAAAAGTACTTGAAAGAAATGAGAAGGCACTTTCCTTCAGGCGCACTGCCCAGAGCTCACTACTCAAAGAGGCTCACTGCCTACAATAATTTATATTTAATATAGAAAGATTTAACTGAGAAATAACATTTTAATCATGCCTGGTTTAGTCTCATTGAAAGCTCACAAAAATTTCTTCTCTAATCCAAACACTCATTCACTATCTCTTTATCCTTTTCTACTCTTATTCTTCTACTTCTTCTCTTTTCTGCTCTGCCTCTGATCCTTTCTTAGAATTTTATTATTTTCGCACAAGTATAACTTTCAAAAATTCATCAACAATTATTTATACGCTTCATCAACCTTGGAATGAACATCAAGGTTGGCTTGACTTAACGCGGATCTCTATATTGTTGGCCAAACATAGCTGAGACTTGAATCCTCTTCCAACAACATGCTACACTTTAGAGAATTGCTCTTAGATCCTGCAACATGCTTGAATCATCCGATCAGCCAAGACTAGAAAGAACAACAATGCCAAGAAAGAAATCTTCACCAACGAGCTCAATCTTAAATGTGGACCTCCAACATAGCAGTCACATGATCTAGAGACCTCCACAAGCACATTGAATTCAACAAAAAACATCCTCACTCCTCTAAATCATCAGAATCACTTGCATCTTCATCTAGAACCTCAAGAACACTGTCTACCATGACTCTCACACTAGAAAGATTGCTTGCGGACCTCCAAACCATGAACCACTTGAGTTGATGATACACAATGACTTCCCAAACATGCCTCTAGATCTGTAGATCATAATATTTCAATGTGGAGGAATTTAGACCAATTTACTGTCACTCTGTCTCTTCTGAGCACAACAAAACCCAGTTCTACTCAGATGGCTATAGCTTTTTCAAATCTTCATGTGGACCTCTCAAATCTTAATTAGAGCTACTTCAGACAATCCTCTACATAGCTATATGGTTCGCATATATTGATTTTCATTAATTTTCTCAATATCCTCAACATTCCAGTCTTCTAAACAGGCAATAAAATAGGATACAGTTGACACCAATGGCAACAAGGATATGTTGACATCAATGACAACACTGATTAGGTACATATTTGCAACAATCTACCCCTTTTTCATTGATGGCAACATTTGATGTGAAAAATTGATTCAACCATCAAGACAAGAACTTCTCCCCTTTCGCTTATCACTTCTGCAACTACTTTCTTCATTGCCCCCCCTTTCATCAGCAACTAGTTTTTCACATGACTTCTCTCCCCCTTTGACATCAATGGAAAAGGGCACATATTTGTAATCTTTTTTTTTTTTTGTTTTAGACTGATCTCCAAAATTTGCATACTAACTACTCCCCCTGAGTAGTATCTTCTGAACATCAATCCAGATCACAAGATATGACTTTGAGTTCCACCGGACTGATGCACACTAGTGCATCTTAGTTCTGAATAGGAGGGGTAATAACCCATAGCTTCTCTCTGAGATAGTCAAAAGTATCCTTAGGTAGAGGCTTGGTGAATATATTCGCAATCTAATCCTTTGAAGAAACAAACTCCATTTTGACTTCATTCTCACTTACTTTCTCTCTCAAGAAATGAAACTTGATGGATATGTGCTTAGTCTTTGAATGCAACATCAGATTCTTTGAGATGTTTATTGCACTTGAATTGTCACAAGAAATTGTAACAGGTTCTTCAAACATAATTCTGATATCCTTCAACATTTGCTTCATCCACAAGACTTGAGTACAATTGCTTGCTGTTGCTATATACTCTACCTCTGCAGTAGACAGAGATATTGCCTCTTGCTTTTTGCTTGTCCAAGAGACCAATCTCTTTCCCAAGAATAATGCACCACCACTAGTACTTTTCCTGTCATCCACATCTCCTACCCAATCAGCATCTGTGTATGCATGAAGAGTGAAGTTATTATCCTTTGGATACCATAAGCCATAATTAAGTGTCCCTTTGAGATATCTAAAAATTCTCTTGACTCTAGAACATGGGATTATCTAGGATCAGCTTGAAATCTAGCAACAAGTCCAACTGCATTCATGATATCAAGTTTGGTTTGAGTCAGATAGAGTAGTCCTCCAATCATTAATCTATAGCTTTTCTAATTTGCCTTAGGGGAGTCATCAACTTTGCTCAACTTGCATCCGGTTACCATGGGTGTACCCACTGGCTTTGAATCTTCCATTCCAAAATTTTTCAACAATTCTCTCACATACTTAGATTGAGATATGAAGATACCTTTATCTAACTGAGTGATTTGCAGACCTAAGAAGAAATTTATTTCTCCAAACATTGACATCTCAAATTCACTTTGCATATTATCAGCAAATGTTTTGCACATACTCTCATTTCCACCAAAAATGATATCATCAATAAATACTTCAATAATCAAGATGTGTTCATGGTCAATTTTGATATAAAGATTATTGTCTGTTGTACCTTTGTTAAAACCCAATTTTAGTAGATACTTATCTATTCTTGCATACCAAGCTCTTGGGGCTTGTTTGAGTCCATACAATGCTTTTCTCAATATACAATCCATATCTCTTTGATCAGACAACTGAAATCCTTCTGGTTGCTCAATGTAGACTTCTTCATCCAATTCTCCATTTAGGAATGTTGACTTGACATCCATCTGATAAACCTTGAAATCTTTAAAAGCAACAAATACAAGAAATAATCTGACTGCTTCTATTCTTGCCACTGGAGCAAAAGTTTCTTCAAAATCAATTCCTTCCACTCGAGAATATCCTTTACATACCAACCTTGCTTTGTTTCTTACAACGTCACCATTTTCATTTAGTTTATTCCAGAAGACCCATTTAGTTCCAATCACATTTTATCCTCAGGTCAAGAAACAAGATCCTAAGTGTGATTCTTTTCAATTTGCATTAATTCTTCTTCCATTGCTTTTACCCAGTTTTCATCATTGTAGGCTTCACTTACTGATTTTGATTCAATCTTTGAAATCAAACAAATATCTTCTTGATCTTTAGCAATTATTCTCCTAGTTTGAACACTTTTATTTCTATCTCCTATGATCTAATCTTTAGGATGATTCATCCTTACATACCTGGGAGTTTTGGGATTTGATTGAACTTTTGTTTCTTGAGCTTGTTCCTCAACTTCTGTACTATCCTCTTGAGTCACTGGATTTTTTGGATCAATCTAGATCTAAGTCTGGGTTTGAACTTGCCTTCCTTGACTTTGACTTTCATCTTGATCATATGAGTCATATCCACAAGACTTGGAACATCCTTCTTTGCTCACATCAACTCTGACATTAGCACTTTCAACAATCTTTTTCAATCTCTTGTTAAAGCACCAGTATGCCTTGCTTTGAGTAGAGTAACCCAAAAATATTCCTTCATCACTTCTTGCATCAAACTTGCCTAGATGCTCATCTCTTTTGATATAGCATTACTACCAAAAACTTTGAGATATCTCATAGTAGGAGGATGACTAAACCATAGTTCATAAGGTGTCTTACCAGAATTGCCTTTGATCTACACCTGGTTAAGAGTGTAGACAACAATACTCACAACTTTTCTCCAATAGACTTGTGGAAGATTTGCTTGCATCATCATGGTCCTAGCAGCTTCTTGAATGGTCCAGTTCTTTCTTTCCACAACTCCATTTTGCTGAGGAGTCCTAGGAGTAGATAACTGTCTTTGTATTCCATGTTTTTCACAGAATGTATCAAACTCACCAGAGGTAAACTCTCCACCTCTATCGGATCTCAAACACTTTATCTTCACACCAATGTTATTTTCCACCATAACCTTGAACACCTTGAATTTTTCAAGATCTTCTAATTTTTCTTTTAGGAGGGTTAACCATATCATCAGGTAGTAATCATCAATCAGCAGCATAAAATATATGTCTCCTTGCACACTCCTAATTCTGACATGGCCACATAGATCAGTATGCACAAGTTCCAATAGTTCACTTGAAAATTGTTCTTTATTCTTAAATGAAGTTCTATTCCATTTACCCAATTGACATTCTCTACACATGCTATTAGGTTTCAGAAGTTTTGGAAGATCTCTCACAGCCTGAGTAGAACTTATTTTGACAATGTTATCAAAATTCACATGACACATTCTTCGATGCCATAACCAACTCTGATCAATCTGAGAAATCAAACAACTCTTACCATAACTACTTAAATGAAAGATGTTACCTCTAGTCTAAGTACCAGATGTGATTTCAGTTCCAAAGCTTTCCAAGATTCTGCATTTTCCATCCTTGAATTAGAGATCATAACCCTTGTCAACCAACTATCAAACACTGAGAAGATTGTGCTTTAGTCCTTCCACATACAGAACATTATTAGTGTTATTCTTACCATCAAAAGAGAAGGATCCTCTGCCACATATTCTACCTACTGAGTTGTCTTCAAATTTCACAATTCCACCTTCATATTTTTCAAATCTTACAAACTTACTTTTATCACTAGTCATATGATGTGAACATCCACTATCAATCACCCATTCATCCTTTTCAACAACCTAAGCAGCTAGGGCACTTTCAACATTTGCACAGCTAGTAGATTCAGTAGGCACCGAATCTTCTTCTTTGATAGCAATGAACACCCAATCACTTTCTATGGAACCTCCATGATCAGATTCATCATCTGTGACTCCTTCTTCACTGGCTTCTTAGACATAGTATCATTTCTTCTAAACTCTAGGTCTGTTAGAGTTTGGCTTTGAACCTCTGTCTGGACACCTTGAGGCAAAATGACCAATCTTATTACAAGAAGAACATTTGAATGGCAACTTTCCTTCATACTTACTGGATCCTCTTGGCAATTTTTTTGCAAAAAGGGCTTCAATTTCATTGAACTCAGTTTCATCACTTTCAAGATCCTTCCTTGTCTTGTCAAATCTGTTTGATCTTCTTGAAGAGCTTTCACCCATATCATATCTTTGTTTTCCATATATACTGGCCTTAAATGCAGATTCAGACTTAGGAAGAGAATCACCAAACTCACTCATTTCAAATATTGAATGCTTACCAACTAACTGATCCCTTGTAACAGTTGTCATAGTCTTGATCTCTTTAATGGAAACAACTTTATGTTTGAATGTTGCAGGTAAGGATCTGAGCACTTTGGTAACAATCTCTGATTCTTCCAATACTCCACCAGCATTCCTGATATTGGTCACAAGTTCATTCACTTTCTGCATGTAGGAAGTAATGTTTTCATCTTCATTCATCATCAACCTTTCGTATTTACCCTTCAGGATCTATAGCTTGGCACATTTGACATATTTGTCACCTTCATATAGATTTTCCAACTTTTTCCAGATTTCATAGGTAGTTTTCAATTCTAGAACATTTGCCAATTTTGTATCAGTCAAGGCACTCAATAATACTTCTTTAGCTCAAATATTGCATTCAGCTTCCCTGAGTTCATCTAGAGTTGTAGGGCCATTCTTCAGAATCTTATACTCTTTCTTAGTTATCAACCAAAAGGCATCACCCATACATTCCAAATGACACTGCATGCACACCTTCCAAATGGAGTAATTTTTTCCATCAAATCTCAGACTGTTCTTCTTGTAAGTCGACATCTTGGATCTCCTCAAGTGGTCAAGCTTCTTTTAGAGGAATTGGCTCTGATACCAATTGTTGGAATTAGGTCAGACAACTAAGAGGGGGGGTGAATCAGTTGTCTCAAATCTTTAACACTTGCAGTAGTTAATTCTTCTTTATCACTAAAATAGATTAATGATGTAAACATTAAAGCATGAATCAACAAGACATGCACAAAAACAAATGAACACATTTGACACCAAGATTTTTGATGTGGAAACCTAGTTAGGGGAAAACCATGGTGGGGGTTAACACATAAGATTCATACCCTGTTAAAAGTACTTGAAATAAATGAGAAGGCACTTGCCTTCGGGCACACTGCCCAGAGCTCACTACTTAAAGAGGCTCACTACCTACAGGAATTTATATTTAATACAGAAAGATTTAACTGAGAAATAGCATCTTAATCATGCCTCATGTAGTCTCATTGAAAACTCACAAAAACTTCTGCTCTACTCCAAACACTCCTTCACTATCTCTTTATCCTTTGATGCTCTTATTCTTCTGCTTCTTCTCTTTTCTACTCTGCCTCTGATCCTTTCTTAGGATTTTATCATTTTTCGCACAAGGATAACTTTCCACAATTCATCAAAAATTATTTATATGCTTCATCAACCTTGGAATGAAGATTAAGGTCAGCTTGACTTAAAGTGGATCTCTATACTTTCAGCCAAACATAGCTGAGACTTGAATCCTCTTCCAACAACATGCCATGCTCTAGAGAATTGCTCTTAGATCATCCGCAACACGCTTGAATCATCCGCTTGGCCAAGACTGGGAAGAACAACAATGCCAAGAAAGAAATCTTCACCAACGAGCTCAATCTTCAATGTGGACCTCCAACATAGTAGTCACATGATCCAAAGACCTCCACAAGCACATTGAATTCAACAAAAACATCTGCACTCCTCCAAATCATCATAATCACTTGCATCTTCATCTGGAAGCTCAAGAACAATGTCTACCATGACTGTCACACTAGAAAGATTACTTGCAGACCTCCAAACCACAAATCACTTGAGTTGATGATACACACTGACTTCCCAAACATGCCTCTAGATCCACAAATCATAATATTTCAATGCGAAGCAATCCGAACCAATTTATTGTCACTCTGTCTCTTCTGAACACAATAAAACCTAGTTATACTTAGATGGCTATAGCTTTTTCAAATCTTCATGCAGATCTCTCAAATCTTAACTGGAGCTACTTCATACAATCCTCTACATAGCTATATGGTTTGCATACATTAATTTTCATTAATTTTCTCAATATCCTCAACATTCCAGTCTTCTAAATAGGCAACAAAATAGGATATAGTTGACACCGATGGCAACAAGGATATGTTGACGTCAATGACAACACTGATTAGGAACATATTTGCAACAACAAGTACTAGAAATTTTGTTTGAGTATGAGAATTTGTTCCCTAGGAAGTTCATAGAGATGAAGGGAATCAAGGAGAAAGTGGTGCAGGAACACCTAATAGAACATTGTGGAACAAGGAGGCATCAGTGAATAAGAGAGGAGTCCATGGAGTCCATCAAGTCAAATGGAATAGTCTAAAACCAATATGACATATTGTAATGGTCAAGATGATGTAATGTTTAAATGTCCTGAGGGTCCTGGTAAGGACCCTAGGACCAAAAATAATGTAAGTTGGCCCAATAGTGCCCCTAGAGTCAAATAGAGGTGTCTAAGATCAATAATAAAGTATAATGAACCTAAGAAGATCAAACATGATGAATTAATAAGGTATAAGTGTTGCAAGTATGAGGTGAACCAGTGTTGTCATTGATGTCAACATACTCATATTGCATTGACAAGAAGGATTGGATGAGCAGTGTGCTGAGGATATTGAGAAAATTAGCCTCAGTCAGGAACAGTAAAGAACAGTGATGAGAAGAAGGCAAATGTACTCTATAGGATGCGAACCGGAGGATGCGGATTAAAGGGTTTGTAGATATGAGTCTTGAGATGCTTCAGTTAAGATTTCAAAGGTCCGCATGAAGATCTGAAGGAGTTGTGGCTGTCGGTGTAGAACCGGTTCCGGCAAGTATTCAGAGGTGACAGAGGATCACAAAAAGGTCTGGTAAGGTCCGGAACTGTATAATCCTAATCTGCGGATTGGAAGGAGTCTTTGGGATGTCCTTGTGATGTGCCATCTCGAGTTGTGTATAATTTGGAGGTCCGGAAGTACCTCCTGCATTATGACAGTGGCAACAGACAGTGTTCTTGAAGTTCCGGATAAGGAGGATAAGAGATTTCAGTAAGTAAAGGAAATGCGGACGTACCTGGTCATTTAGGTAGGCTTGTGAAGGTTCTTAGATCATGTTGAGGTTGTGTTGTTGGTCCGCATTGATAGTAGAGCCCGGAATTGAAGATATTCTTCCGGATGAAGTTCTTGCTCTGTTTAGCCGACCAGATGAGTTGTTCATCTTGCGAATATTCTTGTGGTGGCCAACCGGATGTGTTATTCATCTTGCGGATACTCTTATGGTTGTTTGCCGACTTAGATGTTTGTTCCTAAGTCGATGTCGTATAAATAACAGTTTGTGAGTTCATTTCGAAGTGTGGATTGTGTGGATGAGTGTGGCATAGCGAAGAGAAGTGCGAAAGGTAGAGCAGAGGTTTTTGGGCTTAAATGGAACTGATCCGGACATGGTAGAGATGTCATTCTCCAGTTCAAGATTGTGATTCTTATCACTTTGTAGACAGTGTGTCTCCTTGTAGGCAGTGGGCCTCTTTGTGAGCAGTGTGCTCGGGCAGTGAGCCCTAATTGGCAAGTGCCATTCTTTTTCTTATTCTTCTAACAGAGAATAATCCTCGGGTTAATCACCCCGTGGTTTTTCCCTTAACCAGGTTTTCCACGTCAAAATCTTGGTGTTCAATGTGTTGATGTTTATCTGCTCTTGTGTTTATGTATTATGCTTTCATGGATGATTAATTGATATGCTGTTAACTAACAACGAAGAATCAAGTGTTTGAAAGAACAAGAAGTTTTATACAACTGATTCACCCCCCCCTCTCAGTTGTATGCCTTAAATCCAACAATTGGTATCAGAGCCAAGTTGCTCTGAAAGAAGCTTAACCGCTTGAGGAGATCTAGGATGTCATCATACAAGAAGGATAGTCCGAAGTTCGATGGAACCAACTTCACTCTTTGGAAAGGTCGCATGAAGTGTCACTTGGAATGTATGGGAAAAGCATACTTGGCTATGGTCTCAAAACCATATGTACCTCCACAAGGTGGTCCGACAACTCTGAATGAAATCACAGATGCTGAAAATAATCTGCGGACCAAGGAAGCCCTACTAAGCGCATTGAATGATTCAGATCTCTCAAATGTTATTGACCTACCAACTGCATATGAGATCCTGACTAAACTGGAACTTTTGTATGAAGGAGATGAGTTTGTCAAAAGTGCAAGGTTGCAAAGTCTGAAAGGGAAATTTGAAAGATTGAAGATGAGAGATGATGAAAACATCACTACCTTTATGCCAAGAGTGAATGAGCTGGTATGTGGAATTAGAAATGCTGGTGGAACTCTAGATGAAAATGAGATTGTCTGCAAAATCCTAAGATCCCTTCCTGCTGCCTACAAAATCAAGGTTGCTGCCATTGATGAATTCAGAGCCCACACAACTGTCACAAGAGAACAACTGGCTGGCAAACTAGCTGCATTTGAAATGACCGAGTTTGGAGATGATCCTCCCAAGACTGAATCTGCTTTCAAAGCCAGTACCTATGTGAAAGGTAAACAGAGATTTGTTCCGGGAGAAAACTCATCAAGGAAGATGTCATGGTATGATCAAGCAAGAAGAGACATGGAAGAAGAAGAAGCAGAAACGGCTCAACTTGAATCCCTCATTGCAAAGAGACTGCCCAGAGGATCCGGTAAGTATGAAGGAAAACTACCCTTTAAGTGTTTCAACTGCAATAAGATTGGTCATTTTGCTTCAAGATGTCCGGAAAGATCTGCAAGGTCTAATACTAACAGACAAAGGTTTCAAAAGAACTGCTATTATGTTCATGAAGAAGATGACAATGAAGGAGTAACAGATGATGAATCCGAACTAGGAAGCAAATCCGGAAATGAATGGGTGTTTATTGCCATCAAGGAAGAAGATTCAATATCCTCTGAATCTGTCAATCACAAGGTTGTGGAAAGAGCTTTGGCTGCTCAAGTGGAAGAAAAGGATGATTGGGTTATTGATAGTGGGTGTTCTCACCATATGACTGGTGACAAGAATAAGTTTTTAGATTTGGAAAGGTATGAAGGAGGAATGGTAAAGTTTGGTGACAATTCTGCTGGCAGAATCAGAGGTAGGGGAACTATTTCCTTTGATGGAAAGAGCAAAACAGGTAATGTACTATATGTTGAAGGATTGAAGCACAATCTTCTCAGTGTTGGTCAGTTAGTGGACAAAGGCTATGATCTCCGGTTCAAGAATAGAAAATACAGAATCTTTACAAGCTCCGGAACTGAAATTGCATCCGGTGCTCAAACAAAAGGTTGGTTCAAACAAAAGTTGTCTGTTTGCTCAAGTTGATCAGAGTTGGTTATGGCATAGAAGAATGTGTCATGTGAATTTTGATAACATCATCAAGATAAGCAATATTCAGGCTGTAAGAGACCTTCCAAAATTGGTGAAACCTACAAATAGTTTGTGCAAAGAATGTCAGCTAGGTAAACAGAGCAGAGTCTCTTTCAAAAGCAAAGATCAGTCCTCTACCGGATTGTTGGAATTAGTACATACTGATCTCTGTGGTCTGACAAGAATCAAGAGTCTGCAAGGTGATAGATATTTCATGTTGTTAATTGATGACCATTCCCGGATGGTGTGGGTTACCTTCCTAAAAGAGAAATCAGAAGCCCTTGAAAAGTTCAAAATCTTCAAAGCTTTGGTAGAGAATCAAACCAGATTGAAACTTAAATGTCTAAGGTCTGATAGAGGTGGTGAATTTACATCTGGTGAGTTCATTGACTTTTGTGAGAAGCAGGGTATAAGGAGACAATTGTCTGCTCCTAGGACTCCACAGTAGAATGGAGTAGTTGAAAGAAAGAACCGGACCATCCAGGAAGCTGCCAGGACAATGATGTTGGAAGCAAATGTTCCTCAGATGTTCTGGAAAGAAGCTATCAGCACTGCAGTCTACACTCTAAATCGAGTTCAAATCAGAAACAATACCGGTAAGACCCCCTACGAACTCCGGTTTGGCATCACTCCTACTGTGAAATATTTCAGAGTATTTGGTAGCAAGTGTTATATCAAAAGAGATGAAGATCTAGGAAAGTTTGATGCTAGAAGTGATGAAGGAATTTTCTTGGGTTACTCCACTCAAAGCAAAGCATACCGGTGTTACAATAAGAGACTGAGGAAGATGATAGAAAGCACTAACGTGAAAGTTGATGAAGGAATTGAGAAGCCCTCAAGATTTTATGAATTTGATGAGGATGACCAAGACGGTGTTCAGATTCAAGGAACTCAATCCTCTCCGGTAAGACAGAGTCAGCCTGATCCGGTAAATCGGGAAGAAGAGATAGGTTTGAATGAGCCTGATCAAGAAGCAGCAGTGCAGGATACTCCCAAAATTCCTAGGTATGTAACTCTAAACCACTCTCAAGATCAGATCATAGGTGACAGAAGCAAAGGTGTGCAAACTAGAAGGAATGTTGCTCAAAATCAGGATGAATGTTGTCTGATTTCAAAGATTGAACCTAAAACAGTAAATGAAGCTTGCAATGATGAAAACTGGACTAAAGCAATGAAAGATGAATTAATGCAAATTGAGAAAAATCATACTTGGGATCTTGTTCCTAGACCTAGAGACAGGAATGTGATTGGAACCAAATGGGTCTTCCGGAACAAACTGAATGAAGCTGGTGAAGTTATCAGAAACAAAGCTAGATTGGTCTGCAAAGGCTACTCTCAAATAGAAGGAATTGATTTTGAAGAGACCTTTGCTCCGGTGGCAAGAATTGAAGCAGTCAGATTATTTCTTGCATTTGCTGCCTTCAAAGACTTCAAGGTATATCAGATGGATGTCAAGTCTGCTTTCCTAAATGGTGATCTGGAAGAAGAAGTTTACATTGAACAACCGGATGGATTTCAATTGTCTGATAATAATGATATGGTCTGCAAGTTGAAGAAAGCATTGTATGGACTAAAGCAAGCCCCAAGAGCATGGTATGAAAGGTTGGATAAGCATCTTGTGCAGATTGGATTCAGCAAAGGTACTGCTGACAGTAACTTATATTTCAAAATTGATCATGAAAACATTTTTATTGTTGAAGTGTTTGTAGATGATATCATTTTTGGAGGAAGAGATAGTATGTGCAAAACTTTTGCAAATCAGATGAAATGTGAGTTTGAAATGTCTATGCTTGGTGAAATGAATTTCTTCTTGGGTCTGCAAATTACTCAAACAAAGAAAGGAATCTTCATTTCTCAGACCAAATATGTGAAAGAATTGTTAAGGAAATATGGTATGGAAGATTCAAAACCAATGAACACTCCCATGGCAACCGGATGTAAGTTGAGCAAAGATGATGACTCTCCAAAGGCAGATTAGACAAAGTATAGATCAATGATTGGTGGATTGTTGTATCTCACTCAGACTAGACCAGATATAATGCAGGCTGTTGGTCTTGTGGCAAGATTCCAGGCTAATCCTAGAGAATCTCATGTTATGGCAATCAAAAGAATTTTTAGGTACCTGAAAGGAACAGTTGAGTATGGTCTATGGTACCCTAGAGTTCCGGATTTCTCTCTTCATGCTTACACAGATGTAGATTGGGCAGGAGATGTGGATGACCGGAAGAGCACTAGTGGTGGAGCATTCTTTTTGGGGAAGAGATTGGTTTCTTGGCTAAGCAAGAAACAAGATGCAATATCTCTGTCTACAACTGAAGCAGAATACATTGCAGCAGCAGGTAGTTGCACTCAAATCTTATGGATGAAGCAGATGCTAAGAGACATTAAAGTTGAATATGAGGAGCCTATCACAATTTTCTCTGATAATTCAAGTGCAATTAATATTTCTAAGAATCCGGTATTGCATTCTAAGACTAAGCACATATCTATCAAGTTTCACTTTTTGAGAGAACAAGTGAACAAGGAAGAAGTCAGATTGGAGTATGTTCCCTCAAAGGATCAGATTGCAGATATCTTTACTAAACCTCTTCCCAAGGACTCTTTTGAATATCTCCGGGAGAAGTTAGGGGTCATGGCCCCTCTGGTGATGAACTAGGATGCACTGATGTGCATCAGTCCGGTGGATATTACAGTCATATCTTGTGATCCGGATTGATGATGGGGAGCTGCAACTAAGGGGGAGCAGGTGGTATGATTCTGATGTATTAGAATTGCAAGTATGAGCCCTTTGCCATTGATGTCAAAGGGGGAGAGAAGACATGTGAAAAACAAGTGGTTGATGATCAAAGGGGGAGCAGTAAAGGAAGAGAAGACATGTGAAAAGTTGTTGTTGATAGGGGGAGCTGTGACAGAAAGGAGAAGTTCTTGTCTTGATGGTTTTTCACATCATAAGTTGCCATCAATGACAAAGGGGGAGATTGTTGCAAGTATGAGGTGAACCAGTGTTGTCATTGATGTCAACATACTCATATTGCATTGACAAGAAGGATTGGATGAGCAGTGTGCTGAGGATATTGAGAAAATTAGCCTCAGTCAGGAACAGTAAAGAACAGTGATGAGAAGAAGGCAAATGTACTGTATAGGATGCGAACCAGAGGATGCGGATTAAAGGGTTTGTAGATATGAGTCTTGAGATGCTTCAGTTAAGATTTCAGAGGTCCGCATGAAGATCTGAAGGAGTTGTGGCTGTCGGTGTAGAACCAGTTCCGGCAAGTATTCAGAGGTGACAGAGGATCACAAAAAGGTCCGGTAAGGTCCGGAACTGTATAATCCTAATCTGCGGATTGGAAGGAGTCTTTGGGATGTCCTTGTGATGTGCCATCTTGAGTTGTGTATAATTTGGAGGTCCGAAAGTACCTCTTGCATTATGACAGTGGCGACAGACAGTGTTTTTGAAGTTCCGGATAAGGAGGATAAGAGATTTCAGTAAGTAAAGGAAATGCGGACGTACCTGGTCATTCAGGTAGGCTTGTGAAGGTTCTTGGATCATGTTGAGGTTGTGTTGTTGGTCCGCATTGATAGTAGAGCCCAGAATTGAAGATATTCTTCCGGATGAAGTTCTTGCTCTGTTTAGCCGACCGGATGAGTTGTTCATCCTGCGAATGTTCTTGTGGTGGCCGACCGGATGTGTTATTCATCTTGCGGATACTCTTATGGTTGTTTGCCGACTTAGATGTTTGTTCCTAAGTCGATGTCTTGTATAAATAACGGTTTGTGAGTTCATTTCAAAGTGTGGATTGTGTGGATGAGTGTGGCATAGCGAAGAGAAGTGCGAAAGGCAGAGCAGAGGTTTTTGGGCTTAAATGGAACTGATCCGGACATGGTAGAGATGTCATTCTCCAGTTCAAGATTGTGATTCTTATCACTTTGTAGACAGTGTGTCTCCTTGTAGGCAGTGGGCCTCTTTGTGAGCAGTGTGCTCGGGCAGTGAGCCCTAATTGGCAAGTGCCATTCTTTTTCTTATTCTTCTAACAGAGAATAATCCTCGGGTTAATCACCCCGTGGTTTTTCCCTTAACCGGGTTTTCCACGTCAAAATCTTGGTGTTCAATGTGTTGATGTTTATCTGCTCTTGTGTTTATGTATTATGCTTTCATGGATGATTAATTGATATGCTGTTAACTAACAACGAAGAATCAAGTGTTTGAAAGAACAAGAAGTTTTATACAACTGATTCACCACCCCCCTCTCAGTTGTATGCCTTAAATCCAACAATAAGTTCATTAAATAAGGTAGAAATTCACTAAACCAAAGTTCAGAAATTCAAATTTCTGAATTATGCATTTAGGAGGGAAAGTCAATTTGAGTAGTTTCTTTGTGGTTAAACCAACTCCAACCAATGGGGATTGGTTAAGGAAGTTAGGATAGAACTTATGTAAGCATGCCAAGGCATTTGATGTATGGACAAGTACCTTGGAGGCCTGTTTTTGGTACGACAGACTGGGAAATAACAAAAATTTTAGTTTTCTTGCATTTTTCTTTCTTGTTTCTGTTGGGTTCTTGATTTTTGAGGTTGGAAAATGATTGAGGACCTCATATAGAAATAATAGATCACATTCCATGCTCTAAAAAGCTTTTTAGATCAGTTTTATTTCTATTCTTGTTGACTGTTACAAAGAACAACAGGTTGTTTTGTACATTTTGAGAGTTTACAATACATCTTTGGGCCTTCCCATGAATGTAAGACCTTGGTTCTCATGGGATAGGTCCTTGATAACATGTATCCTATGATTCTTTAACCTTTGCAAGGTAGGAGGAGTTTAAACTGGAAGGTGATCACCATTTGAAGTCAAAGGATTGCTTGTGGAAGAGCATTGAAATGGTGGCATCATTATAGCAGCCGGAGATCCGTCTTAACAAGGTGACCTTTTTTTATGATTGCTGTTGTTTAGTATGGTCAAGGACATGGTGTTAGACCTTTTAATGAGGTCTAGAAGTGATTGGAGGTGGGAGATCTAGCAAGCCCTAGGTTTTGAGGCCTAGAAATGAGGTTTTTGTATCTCAAACCTTAAATGTGCAAACCACCTGATAAGACCTAGAAAATCCTTGGTTTTGAACCATTTACTAAGACTTTTTTTAGATTTGAAGTGTGTGGGACAAGTTTGTCATAGGGTTCCTTTGTAAAATGGTCAATTTAGGCCTTGTTGGAAGGCAGCAGGGTGTTAGGACAGTCACATTTTGTCCAAAACAATAGGAGATGAGTTTGAGATATGTTTTAGAACTCAATAGAGGGTATCCAAATCAGTCATTTTTTTCAAGATTGTTTTGGGAAAGTTTGGAGAAAAGTACAGTTTAGTCGCTGAACAGGGCTACTAGGATTAGGCCTAGTTAAATGGAGTTGTCAATGAACCAAGCAAAATGGTGTGTAAAACCTATTGAATCTTGTTGGTTGGGGTAGGTTAAGACCCTAGAAGGCATAGGTTTTCATCTGAGAAGTTGGAACACAAATTTGAGCACCTTGGTGGAAATTAAGGCAAGAGGAAGACTAGAGAAGTCTTATTGGTGGAAGCCACAAACTATTGAAATCTTTTGTTTCTATTAAATCATCTCATAAGTCTTGACCCCTCTGCATCATATTGGTATCAGAGCAAGCAAGTAGGTCCTTGAGGGAGTGGTAGAATCTTGTGAAACAGTTAGGGTTTGTGAAAGTGTGAAGATGGCTCCTAAAAATCAAATGGCTAGAGAGAACAATGAATTGAGAGAAGCCTTAGAGGCAAGAGAAAGAGAGTTGAGGGAGAGAAGAGAACAGGATGCTGCAAGAGAAAGAGAGTTTAGACAAATGAGAAGGGAGAATACATCAATCTTGGCAAGGTTGGAAGCATTGGAGAAGAATCCTAGAAGGGATGAACAAAATGATTCAGAAGGAGATGAGGAGGTGGATGAGAACCCTCCTAAGGATGAATTGGATCCTGAAGAAAAGAAATTTGTGAGTTTACTTAAGGCAGTCCAAGGAAGTGGAACAAAGGAAAACATAGAGTTACCTATCTATCAAGGGAAGATGGATAGTGAAGAGTTATTAGGGTGGATAGATGCCCTTGAAAAAAATTTTAAGTATGAGGAGATGAGTGATGAGAAGAAGATTAAATTTGTAAAAACAAAGTTGAGAGGGACAGCACTTACATGGTGGAGTAGTGTGCAAATAGAAAGAGTGGCTAGAGGTGGAACAAGAATCACTTCTTGGGGTAGGATGAAGGATATGATGAAGGATCAATTTCTTCCATCCGATTACTCCATTCAAAAAAAGAGGATGAGGTAGAATTTGAAACAAAAGGACATGGATGTGATGTCCTATACTGAGCAATTTCATAAGCTTAGTATTAGAGGAGGATTGGAAGATGAAGAAGAAAAAGTGGCAAGATACCTTAATGGGCTTAGGTATAACTTGCAAGATGAGATTGGTTTGACTATACCAAAATCACTTGGAGAATGTTTTCAGTTAGCCATAAGGGCTGAAGAGAGGGTGAAGAGGAAGCAAGAAAGACAAGGAGGTAGTGGTAGAGGATATAGAGGTAGGGGCATACCTACTAATGAAGGACAGAGCAACAATTAGAAAGGCAAAGAGTTTTCTATAGATCAGAGAGGTGGATATAGAGGTGGAGGTAGGTTTGGATCAGGTAGAGGAGTATTCACAGGTAGATGTTATCATTGCAATGAAGTGGGACAGACATCTTTCAAATGTCTTAAGATGGATGATGCTGATAAGAGCAAGGATAGAAGAGTTCACTTGGCACAAGAGGAGGAGAAGCAACAAGACTAGGAGATATTATCATCCTCTCCAGAAATGGTTGGAGAACTTCTCATGGTGGAAAAAGGCAAAATACAGCAAGCACCATAGGTATCCATTTTTAAAACTAATTGTTTAAGCCATGGAAAAGTGTGCAAGTTGATTATAGATATAGGTTCACATGATAATTTAGTTTCCTGGGATATGGTGCACAAGTTGGGATTAAAAACATTTGATCATCCTAGTCCTTACAATGCCACTTGGGTAAGTCAAGAGCAATAAGTAAGGGTTAGTCAGAGGGCATATGTTGATTTTTCAATTGGTCCATATCAGGATTATGTTTTGTGTGATGTCATTGCAATGACATGTGGGCATGTAATCTTGGGTAGACCATGGCAACATTTAAGGAGGACAATTCATGATGGTTATACTAATAACTATTTGGTGCACAAAGATGGTAAACAGTTTAGACTAATCCCTTTACCTTGTGGAGACAAGAAGGAACATGTTACTATTTGTTTTGGAGAGAAATTGAAGTTGGATGTGTAGGTTAGATAGTAGGAACAGTTGCAGTAGAGAAAGGTTTATGACAGTCCTAAAGGATAGCAGATTTGGAACTTACATTGCATCAAGGTTGGAGACATTGATTGCCCTATAAGGGGGCAGGAAAAGGAAGGTAGACATCAGGTCTTACAGAGAAGAACAAATCGGATGGAGAAGGTAGAAGTATTGCAATAGCAGGGTCCTAGGCAAGGACACCACAACATGTTTTATTATGCTAACATTGTTTGTAAGAGCCATGCAGGTGGAAGAGGGAGAAGGATAACCCTTAGAGAGTTCATGTTTCCTATCCTAAATCAGAGGAACACTTCAAAAGGATTGCAAGAGGTTTGGAGCAGATCACATGCCTCTTGGGACAAGAGTTTTTATCATGCTGGGGAGTATGGTGCAGGAGCACCTAATAGAACATTGTGGAACAAGGAGGCATTAGTGAATAAGAGAGGAGTCCATAGAGTCCATCAAGTCAAATGGAATAGTCTAAAACCAATAATGACATATTGTAATGGTCAAAATGATGTAATGTTTAAATGTCTTGAGGGTCCTGGTAAGGACCCTAGGACCAAAAATAATGTAAGTTGGCCCAATAGTGCCCCTAGAGTCAAATAGAGGTGTCTAAGATCAATAAGAAAGTATAATGAACCTAAGAATATCAAACATGATGAATTAATATGGTATAAGTTCATTAAATAAGGTAGAAATTCACTAAACCAAAGTTCAGAAATTCAAATTTCTGAATTATGTATTTAGGAGGGAAAGTCAATTTGAGTAGTTTCTTTGTGGTTAAACCAACTCCAATAGATGGGGATTGGTTAAGGAAGTTAGGATAGAACTTATGTAAGCATGCCAAGGCATTTGATGTATGGACAAGTACCTTGGAGGCCTGTTTTTGGTACGGCAGACTGGGAAATAACAAAAATTTCAGTTTTCTTGCATTTTTCTTTCTTGTTTCTGTTGGGTTCTTGATTTTTGAGTGTTGGAAAATGATTGAGGACCTCATCTAGCAATAATAGATCACATTCCATGCTCTGAAAAGGTTTTTAGATCAGTTTTATTTCTATTCTTGTTGACTGTTACCAAGAACAGCAAGCTGTTCTGTACATTTTGAGAGTTTCCAATGCATCTTTGGGCCTTCCCATGGATGTAAGACCCTGGTTCTCATGGGATAGGTCCTTGATAACATGTATACTATGATTATTTAACCTTTGCAAGGCAGGAGGAGTTTAAACTGGAAGGTGATCACCATTTGAAGTCAAGGATTGCTTGTGGAAGAGCATTGAAATGGTGGCATCGTTATAGCAGCCGGAGATCCATCTTAACAAGGTGACTTTTTTATGATTACTATTGTTTAATATGGTCAAGGACATGGTGTTAGACCTTTGAATGAGGTCTAGAAGTGATTGGAGGTTGGAGATCTAGCAAGCCCTAGGTTTTGAGGCCTAGAAATGAGGTTTTTGTATCTCAAACCTTAAATGTGCAAACCACCTAATAAGACCTAGAAAATCCTTGGTTTTGAACCCTTTCCTAAGACTTTTTTTAGGTTTGAAGTGTGTGGGACAAGTGTGTCATAGGGTTCCTTTGTAAAATGGTCAATTTAGGCCTTGTTGGAAGGCAGTAGGGTGTTAGGACAGTCACATTTCATCCAAAACAATAGGAGATGATTTTGAGATATGTTTTAGAACTCAATAGAGGGTATCCAAATCAGTCATTTTTTTCAAGAGTGTTTTGGGAAAGTTTGGAGAAAAGTACAGTTTAGTCGCTGAATAGGGCTACTAGGATTAGGCCTAGTTAAATGGAGTTGTCAATGAACTAAGCAAAATGGTGTGTAAAACCCATTGAATCTTGTTGGTTGGGGTAGGTTAAGACCCTAGAAGGCATAGGTTTGCATCTGAGAAGTTGGAACACAAATTTGAGCACCTTGGTGGAAATTAAGGCAAGAGGAAGACTAGATAAGTCTTATTGGTGGAAGCCACAAACTATTGAAATCTTTTATTTCTATTAAATCATCTCATAAGTCCTGACACCTCTGCATTAGAAAGCTAGGACAATGAAAATTCAACTAAAGGAAGGCTACAAACCAATCAAGAAAAGGCCATACAGGATGAATCCAAACATGAAGAGAAACGTAAAAATAAAACTTGACATGATGCTAGAAATAGGGATCATAAAGCCAGTGGAGGAAGTAGAGTGGATCAGTCCAATGGTAGTACAAAATAAGAAAACAAGAGAAATCAAGATCTACAGAGACTACAAAGAATTTAACAAGGCTTGTATTCATGATCCTTTCCCTACACCATTTACAGAGGAAATCCTAGAGTCAATTGCTGGTAGGGAAATTTATTCTTTCACTGATGGGTTCTCTGGATATCACCAGGTAAAAATTAGAGAGGAGGATCAACTTAAAACAATATTTTCATCTGAATTAGGATCTTTCATGTATACTTTTATACCTTTTGGATTGAAAAATGCACCTACAGTATTCAGTAGAATCATGGCCAATGCATTCAAGGAGTTTATACATGATTTTCTAAAAGTCTATTTGTATGATTGGACTGCATTTGGATTGGTCAAAGAACACACACAAGCATTAATATTGATGGTGAACAAGTGTAGGAGTTTGCAAATTTCTCTAAACTTGAAGAAATGCACTTTTGTGGTACCATTTGGAACACTATTGGGTCATATCATATGTAAAGAAGGATTGATGGTTGATCCCCTAAAAGTTGCCATTATTCAAAACTTGCCATCACCTAAAACCACATTTGATGTCAAAACATTCTTAGGGCACACTGGTTACCACCAAAAATTGATCAAGGGATATGCATCCATTTCCACACCTAGATAGGGTACACTGGTTACACTCCCAGCTACAACAATTACAAGACCAAAGGGAACAAATCAAAGGCCAAATCAGACATCTACAGGAAGTGGTAAGCCTAAATCTAGCTTCATTGACTATCTGCACCCCCGAAACGGTGGAAGATATTTGGGCATTGAATGCGAGCTGCTTCCGTGTCTATCTTCAACCATGAATGTATGAAGCATCTGAAACAAGGCGGTGGAGAGATATTTCCTAATCAGTGAATGTGAGCTGCTTCCTCTTTGTGCAGCAATGAATGCAAGAAATATCTGCATCTGCCCAAAATGGTCACTGAAACATCCATTGAAACTGCCTTTGTATATGCATAGCACTTTGTATGTTTTTCCTTGTATGTGCAAATGTATGTGTAAATGTACAATGTGTAAAGATACAATTACAACATACAATTACGGGCCTTTTTACTTTTGTATCAACTTTTGCATGTATACCCCTGACACGTGGCACCGCCTGATTCGTCTCTGAGCTGGTCTGAGAAGCATCGCTGAAAAATTGCATCTTCCTCCTTGCATCTTTTCTTTGCATGTTGCATTGTATATACAAACATACAATCGCAAATGTATAAACCATATGGAACTCAAAAGATTATGAAGCAAGCTTGAATTTGACATCGGGTCCAGCCTTTATATCTTTTCTTTCGCATATTGGCATATACAAGCCAAAACATACATACAAGTCGCGGACCCAAAAATGACTATCCGCTGTATCTGATTCCCCAGTCAAGTCCGCCTTGCATATTTCCCTTTGTATATTTCTTTTGTATATCGCAATATACAATGACCTTAATATACAAGCCGTAGACTTCACCCTTGAATTTGCCAAAATTGACTTTTAAAACGGGTCCAGTTTCCATGTTCACTTTGTATGTTCGCCATGTATATCGGCTTGCATATCGCATTATACAAATGCAATATACAAGCAAAAAACATATATTCAATCAGACCCCAGTCTTTATCAACTACATTGCATACCCTTTCGGGTCCGGGCCATGCACATTAAGAATGTATGTTCCTGTGTATGTGCGAACATACAATCACACCTGTATGTGTAACTGGTGGGCTCCGCCGTTTGTATCCTTTTCCCTTGCACATTTTCTTTGCATGTGCCCGATGTGCATTCTACTTTGTATGTCTGCGGGCCCCACCAAATGTATGTCGGCCTTGTACATTTTTCATTTGCATGTGTTGATTGTATGTTGGGAACATACAAAGAAATATATAATGCGCGGACTCAACCTTTCTTACAAATACAATTAACTATCTTTGCCGCGTCCACTTTGCACTTGTTCACTTGTATATTTCTTCTTGTATATCAGACATACAATCACCTTTGTATGTCGTCGATATGCAAAAGCCTTTGCATCTCTTCCTTGTATGTGACCCTTTGTATATTTTCCTTGTATCCCATCGATGTACAAAAGCCTTTGTATGTGCGATTTTACATTTGAACATACAATTGCAAATGTACATGCAAACATACATTCAAAATTGCATATACAAATACTAAGTATAAAATTGAGAAATCTATGTGATGTAAAGCACTTGAAGACAAAAGATTTTTGGGTTTTTCTGGGTTTTCTACAAAGATTCTCAAAGTGAGATTTTTGGGATTTTTAAAAAAGGAATAGCATAAATATTTGAAGGATTTAAGCCTTGTAGGGTCGTTTTCTAAAGGATTTTCAAGGAAAATACAAGGTGAATTATTTAACTCTGGGTAGAGGAAAAATAGGTCAACAAGACATTTGTTGAGAACTGCATCAAGTTTCATTCATTTGTGGAGCATTACTAAGAGCTGTAGGCTGACCTACATGTTTTCTACATGCTTCATCATACATTGGAGTTTGAGACCTCTTAAGGTTGACGCAGAGGATTATTTGAGTTGGAGAATGATAAATATACATCTCTTAGATGCATTATGAAGGCAGGTAGTTGATATGATATAATAGAGTTGAAGATAGTTTCTTTCGGGAAGCACTTCATGTTGGCAAGAGACACTATATGGCTTCATGAGTGTTGTCATTGATGGCAACAAAGTTCATCCCACCCATCCACAAAACATGGTGTGCCTATACTGGAAGTCAGATTGAAGAAGTGTTGTGGTCTGGTAAGCAAGAATAGAGCATGTAGTAGGGTTCGACAGTCAGGTCCGGATCTCTCAAAGTAAGTATCTTAGTAAAATACAGATTTGGGGAAGTCAATAGGAGTACATTGACTAGCAGATTCTAGGGATTGAGCCTCCGGTGATGGAAGAGTGAAGAGACATGAGCACTTGAGTGTTGGGTTTCTATTTGGCATAATAGACAGAGGAAGAACTACCCGATAGAGCATCAGACCTAAATCTGGATCAGATATTGATGGTGATCAAGCTTCCTGAGGTATCATTCATAACTGGCTGACATGATTGATGACTTCTATAAGCATCTCTTTGATCCACATTACTTGGTATGCAAAGATTCAGCCGACTAATCAGAGTTTAGGAAAATATTGAGTATTCTGGATGCCGACTAGAAAGTGGATGAAATCCTTGGTGTGGATATATATATACCAGATGGATTTAGATATGAAGGTGTGTGTGGTGTAATTTTGGTGGTGCGAAGAAAAGCAAAAGAGTAGTGTGAAGGCAGTAAGATAGGTCTGGAATGTAACAGGACAACAGCACCTAAGAGAGTAAGAATGAAGTATAGCAGATCAGTATATTGGGCTTAATCAGAATTGAACCTCAACATATGTGGATGCTTCTCATCAGTTCAAGTATCTAGTTTCTTTGTATAAACTATTGTAGGCAGTGAGCCTCTTGTGAATAGTGTGCTTGGGCAGTGAGCCCTAATTGGCAAGTGCCATTTTGTACTATCTTATTCTTCTAACAAAGAATACAATCTTGGGTTAATCACCTTGTGGTTTTTCCCCTAACAGGGTTTTCCATGTCAAAATCATTGTGTCATGTGTATTGATGTTATTTCCATTTCATGGTTATGTTTTCTTATTTAATTTAATGCTGCACTAATTGACAAGGAAATTCATAAAGCTGAAATAATTAAGATAACTGATTCACCCCCCCTCTCAGTTATCAACAATTGGTATCAGAGCCAAGTTCCTCCAAAAAGAGCCTAATAGCTTGAGGAAGATCTGGGAACTCAAATGGATATGTATGATATGAGGGATCAACTTCAGTCTGCCCTAGATGATCTTGAACAATCAAACTCTAAAGTTAATGAATTGAAGGAAAGACTCAAATAGGCTGATGATTTCATAAATGAACTAAAAGGGAAACTGAGTATCTCTATGAAAAAAAGAAAAGATCTACTTTAGCAATTGGCAAGTCAAAGTGAAGACAATGGTACAAATGAAGATCTGAAGGAGAAAACCAAGTTATGTGAAAAGTTATCAAAAGAGGTCATTATGGTAAGACATGAAATGGAATCAGGAGTTATGAAATTCACCCAAGAAATTGAAGAGAAAAGAAAAACTGAAGATGATCTAAGACAATCTCTCAAGCAGAAGTCAGAAGACTGCCACGAAATGGATAGAATAATTAGGCATCCAGAATCTAATCTTGAAGATGCTAGAGATAATGAAGAAAAACTTGAGGATCAAATTGACACTCTTAAAAAAGATCTTCAAATAACAAATGAATACAAAGAGAAATTCAAGATAAGTTCTGCTCAACTTGAAGTTCTTCTTGAAAGCCAAAAGAGGGTAGATGACAAGCATGGCTTGGGATATGAGAAAAGTGAAAGCTTCAAATCTGGTCAGAAGAATTTTGGATTAGGAAATCCAAGGAACAGGCCTAGAAGACCTTCGGTAAGGCAACCTAATGCTTAAAGATATCCATCCTTCAATGGATACTGCCACAACTGCAATAAATTTGGTCATAAAGCTAATCAGTGTAGAAAGAGAATAAATTAGACTAATACATCCTTCTTCAGACAGTGTTTCAACTGCAAAAGGTATGGTCACAAATCTCATGAATGCAGAAATATGCAAATGAACAATTCATTCAATGGTAGATGCTTTGCATGAAATAGAATAGGACATATGGCTAATCAATGTAGATCAATAGGATATCATTCAAATATGCAAAGAAATGTTGTTTTCCACAATTGCAATAAATCCGGTCATATTGCCAAATTCTGTAGAAGCAAGAATCAGGACAAAAGGGGTTCAATACATCATAATCACAATCAAGACAAAGGAAAAGGAAAAGTGAATGCAGATGAAGTTAAAAGTGAGATGAACAAGATTTGGGTGAAGAGAAGTACAGAGAATGTAGGGGATGGATTCACACCAGAATCTGGTGCTGATATTCCTTCCAAAAATTAAAAAGTGAGCTTTGGCTCAGAGGGAGACACAAGGAAAAATATTTTCCCCCAGCTAGTTAATTGGTGCCTAAAATTGGCACATGGGAAGTTGTGGAATAAAAGGTTTCTCAGAGAAACATCTAGAGAAAGCTTGGTAAAGATATGGAAGATCCGCAGGAAGATTTGAAGAGTCTAATCTTCCAAGATTGATCCGGTTTAATAGTCATCTGGTAAAATAGGATTATCACAGTTGAATCTGGTATGATTCAAATTTGAGGCATCTTGTTCTATGGATAGATCAAGTGTTTAGGGAAAGTAAGATGATTTGTTATTAATCACCAAGGATTACTCTAAGTATATCACAGTGATCCGGAAAAAGATCTTTCTCAAAATAAGAAGAACCAGGCAACCGGAATGACTTGAGTTGTGCATTTATTGCAATATGAAATTAGGGTTTTCCCAGAAATAAAAGTGTTCATTCGCTCGTCATTTGCACATTTGCATTCAAGAAGAGGAGAAAAGGAGCTCTGCAACAATTTATCTCAAATTCTCAAAAGATCAACCGTTGAAGTTGATTCATCTAGCAAATTAATCTCGCTCATTCAACGAACCCTAGAAGCGCAAAAGGTATTTTCTGTTATTGAATATTTCTCTATAAAATCTTTTGCCGAATGTTGTAAAGATCACTAATAGGCCATGTCCAAAATTCAAGAAACATCCATATAAATCCCTAGAAGTTGATCCCCTAGGCGCCTTTTCAAGTATTCTGCATGGGGTTCTGCATGTAGAAGATGTTAGGGCATATATTCATGCGAATATTGAAGAATTTGGGGAATCTAAGCTGGTTGATATCTATCACAAGCATTTGATAGATGACTCATTTGAACTCAAAACTAAGTATAAAGCCATCCGGGACAAGCATTTTGCACAATGCATTCATTTCCCCTATTTTGTAGAAGATGAATGGGTCCGGTATGTTCTAAGTAGAATGCATGATAACTTTATATGGTTGATGAGGCCATTTAAGATAACCAAGGATGATATTAGGGTAGTAACCGGATTGCACTCATTCGATGGGATTCCTATTCTCAAATCTATCAAGAATCAAACTGTGAGTGAGGCTACCAGATCAAAATTTGACAAAAGAGGAATGACAATAGAAGACATCACTAATTTGGATATCAAGTTTGCCTCCATGATTATCAGTTATAAGATATATCACTCTAGTAGGGAAAATTCAGTACCTGGAACTCCAATTTACACTGCTTATGAAATGTTGAGGAAAAATGCAGATTATGATCTTTGTGAACTCCTTCTAAGCCAACTAATGGAAAACCTACAAAAGATCAAGAAGGACAAGAAGAACTCCTTCAAGTATGGTGGGCTGATACTATGCTTGTTCTTCTACTTCATGAATGAGCTTCTCGGATCCAGTGGCTGGGTATGGCAGAATGATAGACCAGTAGCCATCCAAATCAGAGATTATATACATGGGCTTGGTGATGCCAAGGCACATAATACAACACTCTGGGGCTATTTCAAGAATTTTTAGAGCATGATGCAAGCAAGAGAGAATTCCCCAATCTTTATTTGAAAAGTATAAAGATACAATATGCTTTATGGTAGAAACTGATCAATGTCTAATAGAGGTAGTAGATCCAAGAATAGTCTGGATCATGCCAATGGGGTATGAAGTAGATGAGAAAATTGTTGAGCTACATGTTCAACACATGCTCACTCAATCCAAGGATCCTAAAGCAGAAAAGTTTGGAACCTTTGAAGAATTAAGTGTGAAGATCCATGTGGAGCTAAGACAACCAAAAATAAAAAGAAAAGTGAGGAGGGAAGTAGAAGAGTTTGCCAAGAGGCATGGATTTTCAAAAGAGGCACTTGATGCAAATAGAGAGAAGATAGAAAGGGCAAAAAAAGAAAAAGAAAAAGTAGAGAAAGAAGGTGCTCCAGTGGAAGTCCCCTCCTAGACCAAATCCTCTAAGACCTCTACACCTACCACTACAAAAAGCTCAAAGGCATAAAAAACGGAAGCAAAATCATCCAGAAAAGGAGAGAAGAGAACCAAGAAAAAGGCAACAAGGTCTTACACAAGCCAAAAGGATGAAGAAGAGACAGAATCATATGAGGAAGTAAAGAAACTAAAGAAGAAAAGGAAAACATCCGGTGAACTTTCTACTGAAGAAGTAACAAAAGAATTTGTTGAGAAACCTACTCTGTGCATTGATGACATCATAAAATCAGTTACTGTGGATGGGAACTTTCAACCAATGGCTGAATTCTATAATGATTACAATGAAGTTGACCAAAAAATCTTGCAAGAAGCCACAGTCAGGTATCTAAATATCTACAACAAGGCTTTTATTGAAATCATATCTCTTATTCCCAAAAGCCTAGAAAAGGAATTAGAAATAAGAAAGAATAATGCTATGGCAAAGGATCTTGAGATCTGAGAACAGATAGCTATTCAGCTATATCCTTCAATCACTCCTAAGCAGAAGAATATGATCTTCAAAGATTGTAAGGATGAGTTCTGAAGCAAAGCTAGAATGAATCAGCTTATGCTCAGAGAAACTGACAAAGTAGCAAAAGAGACAGAAGAGATTCTCCAGAATGCATACAAAAGATTCAACATTCCTATTATAGAGGACTTAGGTGATAATCCCTTGGCCACAGATGTTGAAGAAGAATCTACTAAGATAGTGGTAGAAGAGGTAAAGGAGATAGGTGAACAAAAAAGTAAGGACTTAGATTCCTCTGCTCTGGAAGAGGAGGTCCATGATCAAGCAAACATCTCTCCTCCAGTTTCCCCTACAGACTCCAGATTTAAAGAAAAAGAAAGAGTACAAGAGAAGATCAATCAAGAAGCAAAAGAAAAAGAAGATGATAGTAGCAAGGCTGCAGAAGGAGAGAAAACTCTAACAGAGAAGGCCACAGATGATAGTGGTAAGGCTGTAGAAGGGGAGAAAATTTTGTCTCCGACAAGAGACACAGCAGAAGCAGTCAAAGAGTTCTTGACCAAAGAGATGATGGAATTTGATGAACCAGAACTACTTCAAGGTCCATTCAATTTTGATTCCCTCTCTCCGGTCCAAACCATGAAAGTAGCTTCCTTCACTCAAGCAAAGGCAAAAGAAAAAATGTTGAAGTCTCACATGGAAGACTGTGAGCTCATAGAAACTGCATCCAGTGTATTGGAAAAGATCATGCCATCCTTCCAAAAGGATCCTACAGCCTCCACATCTGGTAATCTAAAGTCTCTTGTAAATTTTGTTAATACACATTTTGATTTTTAGAGAAAGAATTTTTGGATAAGAGATTCTCTGAAGTACATGGTCTAATCTCAAATTACAGGAGAGTTATGGATATTGGGATACAGAGTTTAGAAAATGCTCTCAAAGATGGTGGAAATATTTATAAATTTTGTTTATCCTGGCCCGAAGTGACCAAAGATGTTGATAAGAAAGTAAAAGAGCAAGAAGATAAACTACTAAGTTTGTCTCAAAGTTTTGATCCTCTCTCATCTCCCGTAATCAATCAAGAATGTCAGACTATTGCAGTCTTGAATTTTTTAAGAAACATGAGAAGGAGAAGAAAAATAGAATAAGTAGGTTGAGTGAGCTTAGAGGGATCATTATCCCTAAGTTAGAGGCCATGCATGAGGCCCTAAGTGATGCTCAGACTACAGCCTGGACTAGTGATCTGACAGATCTAAAAAGGGTAGAAGCTTTTGCATTCTTGTTGAGTGGTCACATCACAATTTTGGATAGGATGAAGAAGAGTTGGGCGTCAGAAGTGGTACAACTAAAGACCACTTTTGCAGATATATTTCAGTATATGTAGGTAAAACATGTATATATGTTTAATGCAGCTAAGTATAGATTGTTTTTGGAAATTTTGGTGTGCGGACCACACCCTTTTCCATTGATGTCAAAGGGGGAGTGAGGAGTAGTGAAAAATTTGGAATCCAGCTAAGGGGGAGCTCCAGAAAATGTACATAAGAATAGAGCATCAGCCAAGGGGGAGTATAGTGTGACACTTAGTCATTTTTCACTAAGTGTTGCCATCAATGCCAAAGGGGGAGATTGTTGGCAAGAGACACTATATGGCTTCTTAAGTGTTGTCATTGATGGCAACAAAGTTCATCCCACCCATCCGCAGAACATGGTGTGCCTATACCAGAAGTCAGATTGAAGAAGTGTTGTGGTTTGGTAAGCAAGAACAGAGCATGCAGCAGGGTCCGATGGTCAGGTCTGGATCTCTCAAAGGAAGTATCTCAGTAAAGTGTGGATTTGGGGAAGTCAATAGGAGTACATTAACTAGTAGATTCTAGGGATTGAGCCTCTGGTGATGGAAGAGTGAAGAGACATGAGCACTTGAGTGTTGGGTTTCTGTTTGGTAGAATAGACAGAGGAAGAACTAACCGATAGAGCATCAGACCTAAATCTGGATCAGATATTGATGGTGATCAAGCTTCCTGAGGTATCATTCATAACTAGCTAACATGATTGATGACTTCTATAAGCATCTCTTTGATCTGCATTACTTGGTATGCAAAGATTCAGCCGACTAATCAGAGTTTGGGAAAATATTGAGTATTCCGGATGCCGACTTGAAAGTGGATGAAATCCTTGGTGTGGATATATATATATATATATATATATATATATATATATATATATATACCAGATGGATTTAGATATGAAGGTGTGTGTGGTGTAATTTTGGTGGTGTGAAGAAAAGCAGAAGAGAAATGTGAAGTAAGATAGGTCTAGAATGTAACAGGACAACACCTAAGAGAGTAAGAATGAAGTGTAGCAAATCAGTATATTGGGCTTAACCGCAACTAAACCTCAGCATATGTGGATGCTTCTCATCAGTTCAAGTATCTAGTTTCCTTGGATAAACTATTATAGGCAGTGAGCCTCTTGTGAGCAGTGTGCTCGGGCAATGAGCCCTAATTGGCAAGTGCCATTTTGTACTATCTTATTCTTCTAATAGAGAATACAATCTTGGGTTAATCACCCCGTGGTTTTTCCCCTAACAGGGTTTTCCATGTCAAAATCATTGTGTCGTGTGTATTGATGTTATTTCCATTTCATGGTTATGTTTACTTATTTAATTTAAGGCTGCACTAATTGACAAGGAAATTCAGAAAGCTGAAATAATTAAGATAACTGATTCATCCCTCCTCTAAGTTATCAACACTTCAGTGCCATATCTTTCATATATGTTGTAACCTGAAGAGCAGGCTTGTGAGCCCTTCGATTGTAGCCTGCATGTTGCTTGTGTATAAGAATTGTAATTGATTGATATATTGAGCACATAAACCTTCCATTGCATCCTATTCTTGTGTTGATTCCATTGTGTTTTACTCTAGTTGCATGGTTGGACAGTCCCTTCTTAGGACCCTCCATCTATGACTACACCAAGTGGTATCAGAGTGACGTTTGCGAATTCTTTGGAAGTGAAGGAATTCTAGAAGATCTTTTGGTGAATAGATAGTCGACCTAAAGAAGTCTACTTGTGTTTTTCAATAGAGCACCGATTGTGAGGCAGTTGTAGCCCTATAGTCAAATCGCTAGATTAAGGAAGTTGCACCAGATCCTAGGAAGAGATGTCACCGAGGAGGATGCCTGTTATGGCCAATGTTGCTGGAAGAATGGAAGAAATGATAAAAATGATGAGGACAATGAAAGTTAGATTGGATACTGTAGAAGAAGATAGAAGAAGAGGACTAAACCCTAGGCATGAGGAAGAAAGTGATGATGAAGAATTTTAATTAGCCAACCAAAATGAAGAAACCCTAGAAGAAGAAGAATCAGATTAGGTAAAGATGTTGAAGGCTATTTCTAATATAGGTAACAGGCCTAGAATGGAAGTATCAAACTATACCAGAAATTTGAATCCTAAGAAATTGATTGACTGGATAAATGACCTGGAGGAATACTTCAAATATGAGGAAATTGAAGATCTAGAGAGAGTAAGATTTGCAAAAACTAAGTTGAAAGGACATGTTGCTATTTGGTGGAAAGAAGTTCAATTGGAAAGAAACATGAGAGGAAAAGAAAAAATTATAAAATGGGATAGGATGGTGACAAAGTGGAAGAATCAGTTCATACTTGTTGACTATGAGTTGGAATTGTTGAAGAGATTGCAAAACTTAAGGCAAAAGGAGAAATCTATGAAGGAGTACACTGACAAATTTCATAAGATGATTATCAAGACTGGACATAGTGAGGCAAGCAAGGAGAAAGTGGCATGGTACATAAATGGATTGAGGATGAACATTCAAGAAGAACTAAGTTTGGGAAGGATGACAAAAATAGAAGAAGCATATTAGTTTGCATTGAAAGTTGAAGAAAAGTTGGATAAGAGGCATGAACAAAGATAGAGAGGTAGAGGAGGAAAATTTCAAAGAGGTAGAACACATTCCGGAGGAGAAAGACCTTATGCAGAGCAAAACAAGGAGAATAGCCCATATCGCAAAGAAGAAAAGGACAATAATTCATACTATAGAGGGAGAGATGATAGAAACTTCTTCCACAATAGCAGAGGAAGTCATAATTCTTACCGCAATGAGTGATACAAAAGAGATGAAAGAGGATTTGACAAGAGATCGTTTAAAGGAACCCGTTTTAAGTGTGGAGGTGAAGGACATAGAGCATTTGAATGTCATCAAGGGAGCACTAGCAAGAGGATAGAGAATAGTGCAAGAGTAGCATATGTAGAGGAAGAACCAATTGGATCACCTAGTTCAATAGGAAAGCTAGAGAAAGGAGAGTCATTGGTCATGAGGAGAGCTTTATTTCAAGCAGAAACAACTGAGGAGCCACTGTAAAGGAAATTTTTTTTCCAGACAAGATGCAAATCAGGAGGTAAATGTTGTAAGGTTATCATTGACAGTGGTAGTACAATTAATTTGGTTTCAGAGTAGATAGTGACGAAGTTGAATCTAGAGAGATTGAAACATTCAAAGCCCTACAAAATAGCATGGATTCAATATAAGTGCAAGCTATTGGTAAGCGAACAATGTTTGGTGAAATTTCATATAGGATCTTATTGAAGATGAGGAAATCAAACAAAGGAGATAAAACAAACAAAATGCATTAAACACAATGTTATACCTTGAAATCTCCTTTCTCCTTTATAAGGTGGAGACTGTTGCACCCAAACACTCTAGCTTTACCCAAGTGTTGAAATAGTGGAATGTGGATTGGTCCTTGTTCTTCAACACAATGTGATGAGGATTTGGCTATGGATTGATAAAAGATTGGATAGAAATGAGGATGAGAGATGGTTTGGCTAGGGAGATTTTGGCATTATGATGGCATGATGGACAGATTCTAGAGGAGTTTTGGCATGGATTTGACGCAAGAAGTTCTACAAATGGCTTAGACAAAGGCTCTATTTATAGGTTTATGGTAAAAGGATGGAGGGTGAGGATTGCAAGTTTAGATCAATGGCTAGGAATGCTTGAGGATTAGGGTTTGGATTGGAGTTGTAGTCTTGTGACAAGTGTCACAAGAGGATTAGATAACAAAGATCAAAGGCTAAGATTTGGTCAATAAGATTGGATGGCTCCCATTTTTTTGTGAATTTTAAATTCACACGGGGAAGGGTGATGAGAATTAAAATGAATTAAAAATTCATTTTGGGGGAAGAGTTGGATATGACAAGTTAGATGTGAATTAAAAATTCATTTTATGGGGGAGTGTTGAATTAAAAATTCAACTTTATGTGGAAGTGTGAAGGTCAAGGACATATGTACACTTATGGGTTCTTACATTTGTAAGGAAGATGCGACCTTTTTGAATAATAAAAAAATATTTTTATTCAAAGTGTGTGGGACGATGGGTTAAGCAAGGTTTGATCATATTAATTAAGTGTTTAACTTAAAAGGTTGTAGAAAATTAGTAGATGGGTTAATGGAGGGTTAAAATTAATTAAATAATGATTTATTTAATTAATTTAGGTCTAGGGGTCATGTAGGTTTAGATAGCTAATTAAATAATTGTTATTTAATCAACTAGGCTAGGTTTAGGTTGATTAATACGACAGATTAATTAGATAAGCATAATTTATCTAATTAATTAGGTTTAGGAGAAGGAGAAATTAACTAAATAAATATTGAGAATATTTATTTAATCAATGAGGATATAGTTATAAGGTATAGTGATAAATTAGATGAATTAATTGATCACAAATGATGGATAAATGGCTAAGGGTAGATGATTAGGGATAAATTAATTAAATAAAATGAATTTATTTAATTAATTGGAAGGGATAGTTAGTGATGTGAAGATGTCAAAGGGTGCTTGAAGGGTTAAGACATTTTTAGGTGTCTACATTTGTCCCTCTTTGAAATGGTGTTGTGACTAAGTAACACTATTTCAAAGAAGTTTAAAATATAGAATTGCATTGGATAGAAAAATATTTTGGCTTAGAAGGATAGGGTAAGGTTTAGGGATGATTGGTGAGGGTGATGCCCCCTCGAGAGGATAGGTGGGTTGTAAGAACATGGTTGTGCTCTCTAAATGGAATGAATTGGTTGAAGTGGTTGGAGGATAAGGAGTGAGATGAAAGAGTGATGATTTAGGTAGACTAGTTGATGGATGATTATTGTACTGAAAATGATTGAGAGAAATCCTAGGTTTGTTATAGCAAAGTGGATATCTTCACCAAGGTATAGAAGACTAGGGTTAGGATGTTTATCGAACATTTGCATGGACTAGACATGCAAACAAGAGAGTAATCCTATGCATACCCAAGATAGTACAACCTTGTCTAGATGAGGGAAGGGGACTCATAGTATAAGCCCTTAATACACAAAAGGTATGATGGACCTTAGATGCACAAGGAGATCAATATGCTAGAACCGACCCTATAATCCACAAGATATGAATGCTATCTTGGAGTAATAAGACCAACCCACAAGCAGAACATATGAAAGAAGAACTATGCCCCATTATAGATGTCTTCGTCACATACCATGCTATAGTGAGATCAAGGTAGTTTTGATGTGATCTTCGAATAGGTCAAAAGATAAAAATCAAGAACCAAAAGACCAATGAACCAAACAAATAGCCATTGTATCTGTTGCCAAGATGGATGATGATAGGATGGATTCTACCTATTGTAGGAATGATATATCCAGTAAGGAAAGAACCGATGGATGATTAGATCATGCCCATTATAGAAATGATATATCCTAGGGCATGGTTTTGATGGTTGATGTTGTAAGATTGGCACAAGATATGATGGTTACAAGTTGTTGTCAATGTTGATTTGATAGTTGATGATTTTTGTTAAGGGATGATTGCTTTGATAAGTAATGCGATGCTTGGATATTGCGTTTGGATCTAGTGTATGCTCAGGGGATAGGGACCATCCAAGCGGGTTGGATGGGTGTATCTTATGTACCTGAGTATTGGATATTTCCTTCATATTCTAGACTACCTACTTACCTTGTATCCACGGGATCAAGACACGTTAAGATGCAGGTGGGATGAATATGTAGTTCTGATTTGTGATGATGATGTGGGATGATTTAAGGTAGATGAGATGATGTTGGATGATGATGTGTTGGATGGTTTGGATAATTGTGATGATGATTGGGATTGTTTTTGGAGTTTTGAAATATTTGATTTTTTTGGGGTTTTTGGATTTTTTTAAATTTTTGGATAGGGAATAATTTTATTATGGGATGGTTGCATTGGATTATGTTTGGATAGCCTTTGCACTAGACACCAATGACAAGGGAACACCAAGTTTATAGGTGAAGGTGGATAAAGTGATAGGATTAGAGTGGATTGGCGATGAAGGGATAATATATAAGATTTTTGAGATAGATGGATAGAAAATGGAGATAAGGCATAGGATGGGGGGTACATGATAGATGGATGGAAGTGTTTAGGATGATTCTCCAAAGACTATGTTGAAAGGAATCATATGCCCCATTGTAGGTGTGATGCTTAGGGTTTTGGATAATGGGCTCATGTTTAAATGGATGGACTTTTATAGTAGGTAGATGGATGGAGGATATGCTTGGAAAGGGACGTATGCTGAAGGGTGTCCAAATCATGTTTTTGATCTTTTTCCCCTTGTCTTTAAGAAGATCTAAGGAAGAAGATATAGTATATAGGATGAATGGGAAATGATAGGATAAACAAGAGGATGGTGGATAGGAATATGATAGGATAAGAATAAGATAGTGGAAGAGATATGCAAAGGATATTATGGATGTGGATGAAGGATGTGATTTTGCCCCCAAGTATAGGGATACAAAATGGATGGAGAAGGGATTACACATGACTCCCACAAGGGGTTTTCATCATGGTACTTGTCTAAGGTGCCACAAGGAGTGGTTTTCACCATTGGACGGATTTTTTCTCTTTACTATTTTTTTTGGTTTTTTGATTTTTTGATTTTTTGAATGGAATGGGGACTCTAGCGTTGGTTTCCATAACAAGTGGAAGATGGTCCCATGTTGGATAGCATATGGATGACAATTGAATGGATTTTGGTCGATAGGAGAAGATGGAATGGATGGTGGATAGTGGATTATGAGGTGCATTATGATGTGGATTATGTAAAGTTTATGCAAAAGCATGCACCAAAGGGATGTGATGGGGGAGATATGTAGGATAGTGGATGAAAGATGGAGAGATGGGGGTATGTTGGAATGTATTGGAATAGAGAGGAACCAAGACCAATGGTTTCATACACCGTGATATATTTGAAAGCTTGTATTTTGGATGTGGCGTGGGTAGTAATGGGGATCGATATAGGGGATTTTTGGATGGTTGATTTGGGGATTTAGTGACCCAAATGGACATAGGAATTATGGGATTTTTAGATGGGGAGTGGGATGTTTGGGATTTTTGAGAGTTGGAGGTGGATGACTCATTTGGATTGTTTTCTTTTTTCTTAAGGACCCAAACCTTTTTTGTTTTTGCTTTTTCTTTTGATGGTGTGGGATTTGGTAGCCTTTTGGATTTTTTAGTTTTCTTGGAAGGGATAGCATCTTTATGCTTTTGTGCTTTATGAATTGAGGAATTCAAATTATTACTTTTGAATCACATGGGTGTGTTAGTAGCTTCTATTTTGGATGATGTGTGTCTTTTCTAGTCTTGATTTTTAATTTTAGGAGGTTTATGGGTGGAGGGGTTAAAAGTGGATTTATGGATAAATGGATGAGGGGATTTGAGGATAGGGATATTAGGAGTTGGGAGGATGGGAGGATAAGGGGATTTAATTTTAGGAGTTGGAAGTATCAGAGGATAAGGAGATCTGAGGATGGGGATGTTAGGGTTTGGGAGTAGTGGAGGTAAGTTGGATGGGGGAAGATGTATGGTCACATGCTTTTGCAAATGATATGATGATGGAGGTGGGATGGCGACATATGATTTCGAGGTGCGATGAGATGTAGCAGATTTGGAATTGGATAAGTAGATTTTGGAAGATGGGTGGGTGGTACCAACATGTTGAGATTATTTTTCTTGGGATGTATAGCCAAGGCCATACAAGGACGGATGGAATATGGGTGTGGATGGGCTCCAAGATGCCTTCTTCATGAAGACCTAAGCCTTTGCCTTGATAGTTCATATGTTGGAGCATACAACATGCAATGGGATGTTTAGTGCTTTGGAAATAAGACGCGAGTTCATTATATGTTGGAGAAGGATAGGTGGTGGATGGAAGTTGTTCACCTCCTACGAGGGAGTCACCACAGATGAAGGTGCTTTTTCCAAGTGGATAAGAGGATGGATTTGGGATGGGATTAGATCAGATGGTTAGATCTTGATTAGGATAGGAGGTTGATGCTTCAACATGCTTTGGATTTATCTCTAGACATAGCTTGAGTGTTTGCATGGAGGTGGAAGTCGTTTGGATAGATGTGGTGGGAGCTTGGATGGATGTGATAGGTGCTTGACTTATAGATTATTGAACATGGCTACATGATGGTTCTTGAATTATGATAGAATATTATTCAAGAGGTTTGGTGGGTGTTGGATTGCATGAGGGAGTTTGATTCCTTGCTAATAGCCAATGGATGGCATCCTTCATGAGTGTATGGGTTGAAGAACAATATAATGGATGGATAATAAGGGTGGATGGTGTAGGATTAGGATTGGGATTGGATAGTTGGGTGATGGGATTAGGTAGTGATGGTTCGTAGATGGGTTCAAGGATAGATGTTAGATTAGATGGTGGTGTTGGAGGGGTGGGGGATTTGGAGGACTCCCTAGCTTCCCTTTTTATTTGGAGAAAATCCCTCAAGGATTCATTGGGTGTTCTAGGTTTAAGATTTGGAAGGATTGATGGTGGATTAGATGGTGGATGGGTTATAGGGATTGATGGATTGGGAGATTCATAGGATGATGGATTAAGGTTGATAAGGTTGGAGGGATGTAGAGGAAAACTAATGTGTTGTAGACTTAAATAAAATTCAGGGTTTAACCTAATTGAACAGTCCACTATCATTGCATTCCTACATTGAATTATCGACCAAGGAGCATAAGATTATGATGATGTCTGCATTATCTATGCCTTCAAGACTCATTTCTAATCTAAGTTAATCTTATACAATTCTTATTTTGTCTAGTCCTAGTTACTAAAATGCATAGAAATGTAAAATAGTAAATAGAAATGGAAAACAACAAAAATAGTCTAAACTTTCAGTTGTTATAGGTACCTTCAGCAAAAGCTGAAGATAACTGTATTTAATAGAAAATTACAGTTTTAATCTAAATAACTCAAAATGATGAAAAGGCTAACGCTAACCTCCGGAGGATTAAAAACGTACACTCTACTCATGAATCACAATTACTAGAAATATCAATCAAGAGTTCTTACTTGCTTCACAATATAGCACATGAGATGGAATGAAACAATTTAACTAAGAATGCAGGAATAAATAAGAAAACATGCAAAGTGAGAGTTAGTACCTTGAGTGGCCAGCTTAGGGAACTATCTCACTTTTTATAGAGATTAAATCTACTTCAGATCTTCACACATTCCATAACATACAATTGAATTCAAACCATGTCATAGATAAAATCTTCTTCAGATTTTATTCAAAAGTATAACATGTTTGGAATAATTGATAACTATAACAAAGTAATGGCTATGTGGAAAGTAAAACATAATAACCAACTTAAACAACGAACTCATCCCCTAACTTATATAAAGATGGGAGAGTCTTATGCATCCTTCTAACTAACTGCGATCATCAATTCATTCTTGGACATCAGGATATTGTTTTTGAGATCAACTTATTAATTGGAACAAAGGAAACAAAGTCTTATCCAAATAGAAATTCTAACCATAACAACTCATAAATAAGATTCATAAACTTCAGTGAGACTCCTAGAATAAGTCTTCTTTCTCCCCTGCGTTTATTCTCCCATGATGACCACATTTGTCTCCACCAATCTCTATGTATGGCACTTGGACCACATTCTCATTGATTCCTTTGTTCTACATCCTGTTGTAATTACTCCTCCTTGGATTCTTTATCTGGTTGCACAGGGTTAATTATTCCAACATATATACAAAACAACCTCTCATAATAAACTTATGAAATCCTATCTATATTTCATGCATATCAATAATTTAAATCATCCATTTGATAATATAACCACCCGATGTCACTTATCAGCATAGGGTCAAAGTCTTTGGAAAGTATATATATGAAACAACATAAAATAGAGATAATGTATGTGAAGTCTTTGCATAACCATATAGAAAAGGTCTTAAAACATATGAAAATAGTATAAAAGGAGGACAATATTTCATCCCAACATTCCCCCCAATTTAGTCTTTTGCTTGTCCCTAAGCAAAATTAAAGAACTAGACACCTATGGCAAAAGGTTATAATGTAGGTAATTCTTCTAAGGTCTATGTCCTCTCTAACTCATTTTCCTTGCTTGAGGTAGAACCCATTAGAGTGTACAAGTCTTTCCATCCTGATCATCTCAACATGCCTACACTGCTCACTTTTCCCTCTTGTCCAATGTGGCACTGGATAAAGAAAGATAGGAGGCTGATAAGTGAGAGGTAACCATGATACTCCCTCCTGTTCTAATATCTAGATATATCTATGCAATATTTCAAGAATATTCATGAAGTTGTAAATAGAATGGGGTTCCTTTCTTTGTAACTCTGGAGTTAAACTATCCCATCTGCTCTGCACATACTTTTGACAATTTTGTATGATAGACATTGCCATTCTTTGTATTCTTCTATAGTCCCTAAGTCTTAAATCCATGATCACCTTACCTAGTCCTTTATAAGACATCAATGTTAACCATTGGGTTAAGATGATTTCAGGCTCCAAGGATTCCTTCCTCAGTTGCAGTGGTACTTTCTTTTCCTTCTGTTCATATTGGTCCATCAATAACCCTTTGAGTTGTTCATTTTTGAAATATGACATTAAAGCTCTGACCTAGAGGTCTCCAACATAAATGCAGGGATTCCACTATGTATCTTCATCCATTATATAATTGTGTAGGTAATACTCACACAAATGGTCTTGTTCTTCTAGGCTGACCTCTTTGAAGTAATTACAAAAGATAAACCGTGAATGCAAATCGGGTTGATCATTGATAAACCTGTTAAACTGAAAACTAAGAAATTTTTCCTTCAAAAATAGTGCATACATTCTTGATGGAGGTCTACATCCCATAATTTGCTTGGCCCTTTCCATAACCTCTGTCAACTTTTGCTCTAACTATTTAATCTTCAAATCCTTTTCTGCAATAGATTCATTGAGGTTATGCTTCTCTTTTTCCTAGTTTTCCTTCTCTTGCCTATTTTCATCAATCAATTTCATCAATTCAAAACCCAAGGAGAATGTAGTATGGTATTTTGGGGTTTTTACCACATAAGATTGGAGAGTAAGTACTGCTTCTTCCTCAATCTTTGTTTTATTTTCAACCAACTGTGCTAACAAATCTAAGTTAGAACCATGGCCATAAGTTTGGATCTTCTCCTCCAACTCCTGAATCCTCTTTTCTTTTTCTCTATCTCTTTCTTCATAACCCCTTACCTACTCCTCAAGTTGCCTTATTTTGTCTAGGGATTCCTAAAACTCCTTCCTAATATCTTTGTCTTCTATCAATTCCTTTTCACCTTCAAAATTTTCATCATTCCCTTTTTCAGGGGCATCAAAAATTTCCTTAGCAAAGTCATCTGGCATAGGTTTTCCCATTTTTATGGCAATAAACAGATCTTCTGATTCAAAATTAGAAGAAGAAATGTACCTTCTTTTTCTAGCAGACATATTATCATTTGCATAGGCATCAGTAGAAGCATCCTCAAGAGGGTTTTCTCCCCTATCTGAATCTAGATTTAGAGGAGCTGGATCAGTATCCTCTTGGCCTTTATTTTTGTCTTCTTCTCCTTGGTGCTCAACAACTTTCTCTTTAACACCTTGCTTCCTCAACCTCCCTGATCACCTAGGAGTAAGTGTCTCATGTTTTTCTACCTTTTTCCTCTTCTTGATGTTCTCCTTTTGACTCTTTGTTTTCTTCCTAGATATTGAGGAAGTGGTTCTTTTTGTTTTAGGAATAGAGGTTGAGGGCTCTTCAACTGATATAGGCCTAAACTCTGGAAGGTTCTTAGGTTTTATTTCTTCCTGCTCAGTATCAACAGGGGGTTCAGTTTCATGTGGAATATCTTCCCCTGGCTCTAGTGATTCCAAGAGTGTTGAGATGTCTACACATTGTTTAAAGGCTTCCCACTCAATCTGTGGGTACTGAATCCTTAAACTCCTTTTTACTAACAAAACTATTAAACAATGGTGAGAAAGAGTTGTGTCTGCTTGTTGCCTCTGATACTCTGAAGACATTCTTCTTAGCATACTATACAAATAATTGGGAACATTGACAAGTTTCTCATGTCTCAAATGGTTGAACATTTTAAGATGTGTAGTATACAACATATTATATCTACCATCACAAGTGATATATTTGATAATATAGAAAGAACATTTCCCCAAAAAATATGGAAGAGATAATCGTTTGGTACCTTGTGTGGTAGAATCTAGGTGTTCACCTCTTTCACAAAATGCCTCCTTGGCCGCAGTTGCATCAGCCCTGACTGGATACTCAGACCCTATTCTAGGAAACCCTAAAACTTGAGCAATTGCAAGCTCGAAAGTGTCTACTATCAACCCTCTAACCATTGCTTCATCATATTGCAGATTTAGTGAAAATTCTTTTACCATGTCATTGTCATATTCTATCAATTTGAGGAAGTAATCAAGCCAACCCACTCTAGTAAAGAGCAGAAGAACCGGCACATCCTCTAATATTTCCTTGTGTGCCAAGGGTTCCCTTCTGATTACGTCTCCTCCCATTAAGACTGTGAATTAGAACTCTACAATGTCAATTCTCTGCACAATGCCAACTTCTGCTAACCAATTTCTACTGCTTCAGCTCACCACCCTGAAAAACTAGTCTTTCAATTTACCTCTTTCCTACTTCTCCACTATAACTCCATAACTCCTTAGGGTATTAATTCATTATTTGATAGAGGTGAGTTCATAGTGCAGAGTATTTGTCTAGTTTTCTCAAAAGGTAGGGTTTTAAATATGGTTTTGAAAGGAAAAAATGTAAAGGCAATAATGATTAAATGAAAATCATTTGAAAAGCAACCCCTCCCCCCAACTTAATGATGAAGTGACCACACTTCATATGGAGGATTTTACGGATGGGGAAGGAGTGATAAAAAGAAATGGTGGAAATATGCATCGCATGCATGAAATAAATTATGAATAAACATGAATATAGAAAAAAAATCTAAGTGTATTAATAGAAAGGTGTTGATTGTACATATATATCGAAATGAAACAATTAACATACCTTGGAAGTTGTGAACAACACTGGTGAGGTGATAGAATATGCATGCGGCAAATGGGAAGTTGGATGTACAGTTACAGAGTAATAATGGAATAGTGCAAGATGACGGATGGAAGTACTAACTCATAAATGTGAATTGATACTTGGAACAATGTGAATGGATCAATTTGAAAGGAATACGGGTTGACGGAATGGGTGTGAGAAGTGAGGTAGTGTTCACCAAGCAATGGAACAGAACAATAGTCAGGTGTTGCTATGGACGCTTGCAGCATAGGTCCCGACTGTGTAAATGTAAACATAATGTAACAGGTTCCAATTGAGTCAGGTCCTGACTGAAGAAGTGAAAAATAGGTCCCAGTGGATATATCTAGTTGTAACCATGGAAATTGTGCAGTGTGTGCATGTGAGAAAAATAAAGAAATTTTAATTTTCAGCAACAGGGGTTGAGTATTGCAACTCAACCTCCACATCACTAGACATTGTTGTTGTATCAACATCAGAATGTGTATTGTCTGGTGTTACAATAGCTGAATCAGTATCTTCTAGTTTCATAGCATCTAAATCAGGAGTATCAGGAGGAGCATACTAAGTAGATAGAGATACCAGGAAGTCACCTCTCTGAAGTGGCTTCTTGTACAATTTGAGCCTATGCCCATTGAACAATAGTGAAAACTAAACTTCATCAATAGTTTGCAGTTGAACTACACCATTAGGAAAAACTTGTTGGATTTCATATGGACCTAACCAATGTGACTAAAGCTTGCCCTTGAAGTCCTTATACCTTGAATCATAAAGTAGTGCCCAGTCTCCTGCAGTGAATTCCTTTGTTTTTATATACTTATCATGCCATTTTTCCCTTTGCTTCTGTATGACCTCTGTATGATGAATGGATTCCAGTCTCATTTCATCCAAAGCATTCAAATGTTGTAGCCTTTCCTATTGTGCAGTGGTCAGATCCATTCCTAGGTCCATTGTTGTCCTCAGGGTTTTGTGTTCAAATTCAATAGGCAGGACTGCAGTCTTTCCGTAGACCAACTCATAAGGTGTAAACCCTGTGGTTGTCTTCCAAGTTGTTCTATATGCCCAAACAACTTCAGAAAGCCTAGAAACCCAATCTCTTCAGTGAAGCTACACTATCCTAATTAGGATGTTTTCAATTTCTCTATTAGTAACTTCTACCTGACCATTAGCTTGTGGATGGTAGGGAGTGGATTTCTGATGCAGAATACATAGCAGAAACATACTAAATGTTTGTTTTTTTTGTCAATATCAGCAAGAGTCTCCTTATGTCTCACCGAAACTAACCTAACCTTATCCCTATCAGCCTAACTTGTGTTGTCAGCCTACCCTCGCTCTTTCTCCTGGATGGTTTCTCTCTCGCTGAAACTGTTATGCTCATCGGCCAAACATTTGTTATCGGCCTCCTGCATAAATGCTACCCTGATAGTTATCGTCTCTCCGACGTATCGGTCACATAATCTCCATCAGCAATTGTTTCCAAACTTCTACCGACGCCCTCCTGTTACACCAATAAAATCACCATCGATGACACTTGCAGTTGTCACCCCGATCGGTGAAAGCACCCACTGTTGGTCCAACACACCTTTCTCACCCTGTCGTCCCTTCTCACACCAATGATTAATATCGCTGGGACTTAGACCATTGGTGAAAGCTTTTCCTTGTCTTCTGACCTCCCATCTCTCTCTGATATACTTAACCCACAGTCTTCCTTCATCGGCGACACATGCTTTAGGTCTTCCGATGACTCCTCTCACTCCGATGAGCATTGACCCATCGGCCAGACTTTACTCTTCGGTTGAATTTTCTTCACCTCCACCAACAACTATCTCCCGCCGATGTCTCCTTCATAGTACTAGCCGTTGGTAAGACTTCTTACTTCAGCCTAACTCAATCTTCCTCTTCCGGTGTCCAACTTTACGCTGATGCACATTCTCCTCCAACACAGGCACACAGACTTCTCAACTTCACACTTGGATCCTCCTTCCCGAGGCATCGACCCTATATTTTGACGGTGACCACCATTGAAATCGCACTCCTCTTATGCAGTTAGGGTTAGGGTTATATCATACAATTTGTACAGGACTCATTCCATGAGGATCAAAATCTTACATTCACGGAATGGTCCACTATGACATTTTTACTCTCAAAACAAAACAAGAACAATATGTGATCCTTTGCACCAATTAAAAGAATAACACAGAACTGTCAAAACTAAAAAGAGAATATCAGGAATGTCTTCGTTTATTGTGCAATCAGATTCCAATTAACTCTATTACTCTCTCTCTACATCCTTTCTCGATCTCACAAGACTGGTTTTATGCTTCATTGTGTGGATGGCAGTTGTACCGATGGGAATGCCAACCGCTCTGCAACTGTCCATGACACGGTTACATACAAGATCTTTTGCCAGTTACAACATCTTTCAACTACCAGACATGACTAATCCGAACACACATACAACCCTAAGGCCTTACAATTGATCTCTTGGACCTTATGGACTACCAAAAATAGAAACTAACTAAATTATCTAGGTGCCCCTGCCCCTAGAGACACTATTGGCCCAAATTACATCCTTTTTGGTCCTAGGGTCCTTACTAGGACCCTCAGGACATTTGATCATTATATCACCTTGACCATTACCACTTGTCATAACTAACTTTAAAATGCTCCAATTGATTTGGTTATCTCCATATAATCTTCTCGTGATCATAGGTGTCTTCTGATTCCAAGATGTGTCCTTAGGTGCTCCTGCACCATACTCCCCAACATGATAAAAACTCTTGTCCCAAGAGTTATGGGATCTACTCCATCCATTCTTCCATCTTGTTGGAATGTTCCTCTAACTAGTGATAGGAAACATGAACTCTCCAAGAGTTATCTTCCTCCTTCTCCAACTTGCATGACTCTTACCAAAAGTGTTAGTACCATAAAACTTGTTTTGATGTCCTTGCCTAGGACCCTGCTGTTGCAATGCTTCTGCTCTCTCCATCTTAAAGTTCTAAGTTATTTCTCTTTGTATTGTCTGCTGTCTGCCTTCCTTTTTCTGTCTCCCTATAGGACAATCAATATCCCCAATCTTGATGGAATTTAAGTCCCAAACCTGCTGTTTTTTAGGACTGTCATCCACCTTCTTCTGCTACAACTATTCATGTTGCTTCCAACCATCATTAACCTGCACATTCAACTGTAGTTTCTCTCCAAAATAGATAGTAACATGTTCCTTCTTGTCTTCACAAGGTAAAGGCACTTGTTTGAACTTTCTACCATCTTTGTGCACCAAATAGTTATTAGTATAACCATCATGAACTATCCTTCTCAAATGCTGCCATGGTCTACCCAAAATAATATGCCCACATGTCATTGGAATGACATCACACAAAACATAATCCTGATATGGACCAATAGAAAAATCAACATATGCCTTCTTATTAACCCTTACTTGTTGTTCTTGACTCACCCAAGTGACATTGTAAGGACTAGGATGATCAAAAGTTTTCAATCCCAACTTATTCACCATTTCCCAAGAAACTAGATTATCATGAGAACCTAAATCTACAATCAACTTGCATATATTTCCATGGCTTAAACAATTAGTTCTAAAAATAGATACCTGTGGTGGTTGCTGCATTTTACCTTTCTCCACCATAAGCATTTCTCCAACCATCACTGGAGAGGTTGATGACATTTCTGGTTCTTCTGGCTTCTCCTCCTCTTGTGCCAAGTGAACTCTTCTATCCTTGCTCCTATCAACATCATCCTTCTTAGGACATTTGAAAAATGTGTGTCCCACTTCATTGCAGTGATAACATCTGCCTGTGAACACTCCTCTACCTGATCCAAATCTACCTCCACCTCTATATCCACCTCTCTGATCTACAGAAATCTCCTTACCCTTCTCATTGCTATTCTAAACTTCAGTAGTAGGTCTTCCCCTACCTCTATTTCCTCTTCCACTACCTTGTCTTTCTTGCTTCCTCTTCACCCTTTCTTCAGCCTTGATGGCTAACTGAAAACATTCTCCAAGTGATTTTGGTACTGCCAAACCAATTTCATCTTGCAAGTTATACCTAAGCCCATTAAGGTATCTGGCCACTTTCTCTTCTTCATCTTCCAATCCTCCTCTAATACTAAGCTTATGAAATTGCTCAGTATAGGACATAACATCCATGTCCTTCTATTTCAAATTCTGCCTCATCCTCTTTGTCTGAATGGAGTAATCAGATGGAAGGAATTGATCCTTCATCATATCCTTCATCCTACCCCAAGAAGTGATTCTTGATGCACCTCTAGCCATTCTTTCTATCTACACACTACTCCACCATGTAAGTGTTGTTCCTCTCAGTTTTGCCCTTGCAAATTTGATCTTCTTCTCATCACTCATCTCCTCATACTCAAAAAAATTTTCTAGGGCATCTATCCACCCTAATACCTCTTCACTATCCATCTTCCCCTGATAGATAGGTAACTCTATGGTTGCCTTTGTTCCACTTCCTTGGACTGCCTTTAGTAATCTCACAAACTTCTTCTCTTCAGCATCTAACTCATCCTCAAGAGGATTCTCATCTACCTCCTCATCTCCCTCTGAATCATTTTGTTCATCCTTTCTAGGATTCTTCTCCAATGCTTCCAATATAACCAAGATTGATGCATTCTCCCTTCTTACTTGCCTCAACTCTCTTTCTCTTGTAGCATCCTGGTCTCTTCTCTCCCTCAACTCTTTTTCTCTAGCCTCTAAGGCTTCCCTCAATTCATTGTTCTCCCTAGCCATCTAATTCTTAGGAGCCATCTTCACACTCTCACAACCCTCACTATTCCACAAGATCCTCTACTCCCTCAAGGACCTACTTGCTGCTCTGATACCAATATGATGTAGAATACACAGCAAAAACGTACTAAATGTTTGTTCTTTTTGTCAATATCGGTAAGAGTCTCCTTATGTCTCACTGAAACTAACCTAACCTTATCCCTATCAACTTGACTTGCCTTGTTGGCCTACCCTCACTCTTTCTCCCTGATGGTTTCTCTCTCGCCAAAATTGTTATGCTCATTGGCCAAACATTTGTTATTGACCTCTTGCAGAAATGTTACCCTGATAGTTATCGTCTCTTCGACGTATCAGTCACACAATCTCCATCGGCAATTGTTTCCAAGCTCCTACCGATGCACTCCTGTTACACCAATAAACTGGCCATCAGTGACACTTGTAGTTGTCACCCCGATCGGTGAAAGCACCCACTGTCAGTCCAACACACCTTTCTCACCTCGACATCCCTTCTCACACCAATGATTAATATCACTGGGACTTAGACCATCAGTGAAAGCTTTTCCTTGTCTTCCGACCTCCCATCTCTCTCTGATATACTTAACCCAGAGTCTTCCTTCATCGGTGAGACATACTTCTATCAGCCTAACTTTATTTAGGTCTTCCGATGACTCCTCTCACTCTGATGAGCATTGACCCATCGGCCAAACTTTACTCTTTGACCAAATTTTCTTCACCTCCGCCGACACCTATCTCCCGCCGATGTCTCCTTCACACTGCTAGCCGTCGGTAAGACTTCTTACTTCAGCCTAACTTGATCTTCCTCTTCCGGTGTCCAACTTTACGTCGATGCACATTCTCCTCCAACATAGGCACGCAGACTTCTTAGCTTCACACTTGGATCCTCCTTCCCGAGGCATCGACCCTATATTTTGACAGTGACCACCATTGAACTCGCACTCCTCTTACATAGTTAGGGTTAGGGTTTTATCATACAATTTGTATAGGACTCATTCCATGAGGATCAAAATCTTACATTCATGGAATGGTCCACTATAACATTGTTACTCTCAAAATAGAACAAGAACAATATGTGATCCTTTGCACCAATTAAAAGAATAACATAGAACTATGAAAACTAAAAAGAGAATATCAAGAATGTCTTTGTTTATTGTGTAATCAGATTCCAATCAACTCTATTACTCTCTCTCTACATCCTTTCTTGATCTCACAAGACTGGTTTTATGCTTCATTGTGTGGATGGCAGTTGTACCGGTGGGAATGCCAACCGCTCTACAACTATCCATGACACGGTTACATACAAGATCTTTTGCAAGTTACAACATCTTTCAACTACCAGACATCAGTAATCTGAACATACATACAGCCCTAAGGCCTTACAATTGGTCTCTTGGACCTTACGGACTACCAAAAATAGAAACTAACTAAATTATCTAGGTGCCCCTGCCCCTAGAGACACTATTGGCCCAAATTACATCCTTTTTGGTCCTAGGGTCCTTACCAGGACCCTCAGGACATTTGATCATTATATCACCTTGACCATTACCACTTGTCATAACTGACTTTAAAATGCTCCAATTGATTTGGTTATCTCCATATAATCTTCTCGTGATCATAGGTGTCTTCTGATTCCAAGATGTGTCCTTAGGTGCTCCTGCACCAATTTCTTATGCTTGATCTTTTATTCTGCAACCAATTTTGCTATTAAATCAGATGTAAATTATGGTCCCTGGTCAGTTACTATTTCTCTTGGAACACCATACCTAGTGAAGATGTCTTCATACAAGAATTTGGCCACATTGCCATCTCTAGAAAACTGTAATGCTTTCACTTCTACCCATTTAGTTAAGTAATATGTACATACCAAGATATATTCTTTGTTGTTTGATCGAGATATAGGCCCCACAAAATCCAAACCCCACTTGTTAAAAGGACCTAGTGAGATTTGTGGTTGCAAAGGCATCTCATCACTTCTAGTAGGTCTCCCCATTCTCTAGCATCTCACAACTCCTAGTGTACTTGACAACATCCTTGTGAAGCATTGGCTAATAATAACCTATTGTGAGGATTTTAAAGGCTGTCTATTTTGCTGCAAAATGTCCTCCATAAGGCTCATCATGAGAAGCCTTCATTACATCAAATACTTCATCCTCCCTGATACATCTTTGCATAATATTGTCTAGTCTAGTGTAGAATGGAAATCCATAAATCCAAGAGTAAGAGAAACATTTATGCAGCAGTTGCGTCTTCTCCCTTGGAGAGAAATATCCTAGAATTTTCCCTGTAACCAAATAATTGGCTATATCTGCATACCATGGAGTATGTGCAGTGAGAGAAAATAAATGCTCATTAGGAAAAGAATCATCAACCACACCATCTAAAGACTATGTAGGTAGTCTAGATAGAAAATCAACAACATTGTCTTTGCTTGGTTTGTCAACAATTGTAATGTCAAACTCTTGAAACAACAATAACCACCTTACAAGTCTACCACCTACTATGGGTTTATTCATCAAGTATCTGATTGCTGCATGATCTATATGGATGAAGACCTTGTAACCAGTTATGTAGTGTCTGAGCTTATTTATGGCATAAACAACTACTAACATCTCTTTCTCTATCATTGTATAATTCAATTCAACTCCTTGCAAATTCTTACTAACATAATAAATAGAATATTCCTTGGATCCTTTTTGTTGGCCTAAAACTGCACCAATTGCAAAATTTGATGCATTAGTATGGATGTGAAAAGGTAAGGTCCAATTTGGTCCTCTAAGTATAGGAGCTTGTGTAAAGGAGGTTTTTAGCTTTTCAAAAGGAGTCTGACAATCTGGTGTCCACTCAAATTCATTGTCTTTTGTTAACAGAGTAAATAGAGGTGCAACAATTTTGCTAAAATCTTGAATGAACCTTCTGTAGTAACCTGCATGTCCTAGGAAACTCCTGACATTTTTCTGCTTCTATGGAATAGGTAGGGTGGAAATAACTTCAATTTTCTTTGGATCCACTTGTATTCCAACACTTGAGATAAAGTGCCCCAAAACTATTCCTTGTGTCATCATAAGGAAACACTTTTCATTACTCAAAGAGAGATTGTGATATGTACATCTTTTCAATACCTTCTCCAAGTTGTATAGGGCTTCATCATATGTGTCACCATATGTGGTGAAGTCATCCATATAAATCTCCATACTGTCATGTGTAAAATTAGAGAAAATGCTTAAAACTACTCTTTGAAAAGTAGCTGGAGCATTGCACAAGCCAAAGGGAAAGATAGAGTATGCATATGTCCCCTAGGGTAGGTAAACATTGTTTTATCTTGATCTTCTGGAGCAATTTTAATCTGATTATAGCCACTAAAACCATCAAGGAAAGAAAAATATTTCTTGCCTACTAGTGAGTCAAGAACCTAGTCAATAAAGGGTAATGGAAAGTGATCTTTCCTGGTAGCAGTTTTCAATTCTCTGTAGTCGACACAAACCCTCCACTTGCCTCCTTTCTTTGGGACTATAACCAATGGTGAAACTCATTCATTGTTTGAAATGGGGTATACGAAGCCTACATCCAAAAGTTTTTGTAGCTCAATTTTAACTATATCCCTAAGGGTTGGATTCATGTGCCTTTGTTGCTACCTGATGGGCCTGTATGCATCATCTATGTATAACTTATGCATGCACAAGGTAGGATCAATTCCTTTCATATCATTATAATCCCATGCAAATTCTGCTGAGTGTGCATTTAAAAATCTATACAAGGAGTGTTGTTGTTCATTAGTCAAGGCATTATTAATATTCAACATCCTTCCTGGTCTGACTTTTAGTTGTCTGGACAGTTCTTGCACAAAAGACAAATCAAGGCTGGGTAACACAGGTAAGCATTTTTGAGGTAGAGACACCTCTTCTGATGAATCGCTTGGTATTATGGTGCTCAAAGGGTCTTGCAAGCAAGATAGGCAATCCTGCTACTGCGGATGCCTTCCACAGTCATTGTGGAGGACATGAGAAATAAGTTCATCTTCATCTAGAACGTCTAACAAGGGGCTGCATTCAATAGTCATTAGTGTTTGCAAGGAGTAAGTTTCCTCTTCTTCCTGGAAAGGCCAAATGGTCTGCTCAAGTTCATGGTATGGTTGGGCTGGAGGATACAACACCAGTTTCTTGGTCACTATCCCATTAGATATTATCATGTTACCAGACCTACAACCTATAAATACATCAACAGTGGCAAACCATGGTCTGCCTAGTATAAGAGGATAACCAACATGATTAACTTTGGGCTGCAAAACTATGAAATCAGTTGGATACTCCCAAGAGTCTAATGTAATGAACAAATCCTCTATGACTCCTTCAGGTTTGACTATAGACCTATTAGATAATTGAAGAACTATCTGGGTAGGCCTAAGATTGTTTAGTTGGAGTATATACATTATTTCCTTGGTCATGACATTAATAGCAGCACCTAAATCTATCAGATTGTTCTTAATCAGAGTCCCGTTGATCTTGACATCCACCACTAGAATTCTTGGGTCTGTATATTTTGGAATAGTTATATTACCCAACATGATGTCTACAAGATTACCTAGCACATGCATTGTCTGGGGGTCTATTCTCTTCCTTCTTGGTTTTTTTATGCAAAGATCCCTAATAGTTTTGGTATAGATAGGGATATCCTTGATAGCTTGGATTAAGGGAATTTTGATGCTGATATCCTTTAGATGGATAAGAGGGGTAGTATCAGCTTGAGTTGTTGCTTTTGCATGGCCAAACACTTTGGGAAAGGAGGAGACTTCTACTACAAGGTAGGTTGTGCATCTTGGTTTGATTCAGGTTCCAAGGGTATTTTATCTGGGGTCTCTTTGGTGGGCTCTTCATCTTCAAGCTCGGTAATTTGGGGAGATGAAGGTCCTGCAAGTTGTTTTCCTAATCTAAGATGAACATTACTCATTTCCACCCCATAGGTGGGATATTGCATCACTTCATTAGTATAAGCCTGCTAAATAGGCTTGTTGTTAGGGTTAGGTGTAGGTTGGGCAGGGATTTGGGTAGGTCTAGGAGATGGATTTTGAGGTGGTGGCATTATGGCTGGCTGTGGTGGTTGAGATGTAATCATAGGTTGCTGAAATTGTGTATTTTGCTGCCATTGTTGTTGCTGAGGAGGCCACTAAAGATTATAGTTAGGTCCTTGGAAATTTTGTTGTGGCCATGGGTTAGGTTGTTGTTGGTTCCAACCAGCTTGTGGAGTAGGCCATTGGGGAATTTGCCATTATGTGTTTTGCCATGCATTTGGGTTACCAGACCATTGATGAGCATTCCAAGCAGAGTTCTTATTTGCAATAGGAAAGGGAGGATTAAAATTAAGTGGATCAGGACGCATACCTTGTCTTTGTTGCCATGGCCTTCTTTGAGCAATGAAGAATAATTGCCCATCCTCTATTTCGAATTGTTGTAACTCTGGTCTCTCAATCCTTTCTTGCTGGATACTAGCCACCCTCTTGCATTTGCAATTGGCTTTCCTTTGTCTGTAGCTGGAGCAGTATTCAATGAGCATTGCATCTGCCTCTTCTTGTTTCTTCTTGATGTGAAGAGTGTCCAACTATGTAGCCATGTGGCTAATGATATCCTCTTTCATATTGGTCAACAAGTTACTAATTTCCACACGAGAAACTCCTTTAGCTACCTTGCCTATAATGGCTACTCTTTCTCCTTTGGGATTTCTGGAAAAAGTCTTAGAGTAGTTCCTGCAAGCTGTATAAATATCCTCAAAGGGGAGTTGGGAGATATCCCCTATTCCAATGAGATTTAGGGCATCCATGCAATCATCATTGACTCCTCTTAAAAAGACCAGCTTCAATGATTCTTCAGACAACCTATTCTAAGGGTTTTTCTTCAAGGCAAATTGGAATCTCTCCACATAGTCCTCTAATGGCTCATCCTCCTTCTATGACATCCTAAAGATGTCATCTTTCCTCCTATCATGTCCTCTGTAGTAGTCTTTGTATTTTCCTAGAAATTTTGTCTTCATGGTATCCCAGTCTAGAATGACATCTTTCCCTAGTCCCATAAACCATCTTAAAGTAGCATCTTTTAGAGTAGCAAGGAACAACTTGAGTCTATAAGGATCAGTGGTATAATAATAACTCCTACACAGAACATCAAACTCGAACATGAAAGTGTCGGGATCTTCAATCACTAAACCATAGAAAACAGACAACACAAAAGGTGGTATATTTTTTAGAGTAGCTACCCATACTAGGTCTGGCATAGGGAATTCAAATGTAGCTTGTCCTGGAGGATCCTCTACTACATTTGCCATGGTTTTAAAAATTCCCTCTATGGCAGTAGAGGAAGCGGATGGAGATGTAGGGGGTGTTGATGAACATGTAAAAGGAAACTCTCCTTCAGTACTTCCTATGGTGTAGTTGTTGAAATTAGTTGTACCCTCATTGTTTTGAGAAGTTGATGAGAGGAATCTACCTCGATTATCTCTTTACCTCTGCATATAGTAAATTGAGCTTTATGTTTCAGCGGCCCTACACAATGTTAGTAGAATGCCTGGTGTTTCTTGAAAAATGAATTTATTCAATCTAATATTGAAATCAAGATTTAACTATAAAAGCATGTGAAACCTAACAAATAAGATTATGAAGATATCACCATCCTTGGCAACAATGCCAAAAATGTAGAGGAAAACTAATGTGTTGTAGACAAATAAATTCAAGGTTTAACCTAACTAAACAGTCCACTATCATTGCATTCCTACATTGAATTATCGACTAAGGAGCGTAAGCTTATGATGATGCCTGCATTATCTATGCCTTCAAGACTCATTTCTAATCTAAGTTAATCTTATACAATTCTTATTTTGTCTAGTCTTAGTTACTAGAATGCATAGAAATGTAAAATAGTAAACGGAAATGGAAAACAACAAAAATAGTCTAAACTTTCAATTGCTACGGGTACCTTTAGCAGAAGCTAAAGATAACTGTATTTAACAGAAAATTATAGTTTTAATCTAAACAACTCAAAATGATGAAAAGGCTAACACTAACCTCTGGAGGATTAAAAACATGCACTCTACTCATGAATCACAATTACTAGAAATATCAATCATGAGTTCTTACTTGCTTCACAATATAGCACATGAGATGGAATGAAACAATTTAACTAAGAATGCAGGAATAAATAAGAAAACATGCAAAGTGAGAGTTAGTACCTTGAGTGGCCAGCTTAGGGAACTATCTCACTTTTTATAGAGATTAAATCTACTTCAGATCTTCACACATTCCATAACATACAGTTGAATTCAAACCATGTCACAGATAGAATCTTCTTAAGATTTTATTCAAAATTATAACATGTCTGGAACAATTGATAACTGTAACAAAGTAACGGCTATGTGGAAAGTAAAACATAACAACCAACTTAATCAATGAACTCATCCCCTAACTTATATAAAGATGGGAGAGTCTTATGCATCCTTCTAACTAACTGCGATCATCAATTCATTCCTAGACATGAGGATATTATTTTTGAGATCAACTTATTAACTGGAACAAAGGAAACAAAATCCTATCCAAACATAAATTCTAACCATAACAACTCATAAATAAGATTCATAAACTTCAATGAGACTCCTAGAATAAGTCTTCTTTCTCCCCTGCATTTATTCTCCCATGATGACCACGTTTGTCTCCACTGATCGTTATGTCTGGCACTTGGACCACATTCTCATTGATTCCTTTGTTCTACATCCTGTCATAATTACTCCTTGGATTTTTTATCTGGCTACATAGGGTTAATCATTCCAACATATATACAAAACAACCTCTCATAATAAACTTATGAAATCCTATCTATATTTCATGCATATCAATAATTTAAATCATCCATTTGATAATATAACCACCTAATTTCACTTATCAGCATAGGGTCAAAGTCTTTGGAAAGTATATATATGAAACAACTGAAAATAGAGATAATGTATGTGAAGTCTTTGTAGAACCATATAGAAAAGGTCTTAAAACATATGAAAATAGTATAAAATGAGGACAATATTTCATCCCAACAAGGGATATTGTTGTGTGGGGATTGAGGTTGATGGATTGGAGGGATATTGTGGTGTGGGGATTGAGGTTGATGGATTGGAAGGTAGATATGGTGATGTATTAAGGTTGATAGGATTAGATGGATATTGTGATGGAAGGATTGGAGGATGGGGTATTTGCATTGGGAAATGGTTATTGATATACGCTTTGGATTTTGGCCATGAGGTGTGCTAGATTGGTGTTCCCTTGATCAAAGTTAGCATGAAAAAGGTTGGGGGATGGATAAGTTGGAGGTATTGATTGGTTGCATAGATATGATGGTATATTGGATGAAGGTTGATATGAGGTTGATGGGGTGGATATATAGGATGAAGGTTGGTATGATGAAAGTTGATATGATTAAGATGGGATAGGGGTTTGAGATTCTCCAATGATGATGTGTGCTAAGTGGATATCATTAATGATGTTTTTGCATTTCTCCTTGGTGATAGGATCAAAATCCTCATAGGTATATTTAATTCTTTGTAAATGTTGCATTGCCATATAGGGATCCATGTTATTAGGAGGATATGAGATGATGTTGGCTAATGGATGAGTGCGATGTTGAGGATCAAATTTCAAGACCTTAGGATGATTTGATTTGATTTGTTTTGATGGATGGATGATTCTCTCTACTTAAGATAGACTAATGATCTCAAGAAAGAGGGTTGATTGGGTTGATTGGATTGGATAACTTACTTGAGATAGACTAATGATCTCAGTCGTGTTTGGATAAAGGTTGATGATGATCAACTAAGGTCTTGATTTTTGATTGGGTTGGTTTGGATTTAGATGAAATTGATCAAATGGATGAAGGAATGGGATTAAGATAATGATAATGGATTGGATTAAGGATGATGAGGATGATTAGGATGGTTGAGATGAAAGAGGTATGATGGGATGAGTGATTAGGAGGATAATATGGGATTAAGCTCAAAGATAAGGATTAATGGGCATCTAAATGATGGGATTTGATAAATAGAGGGGTGTTTTAGTGGTGTTGGGAGGAAAATCCTAGCCCAATGTGAGGGGGGGATAGGGGTTTGAGGGCATAGCCCCCAAATGGAAATTTAAAAAAAAATGGGCTTATAAAATTGATGTTTTTGAAAAAAAATTTGATCTTTGGATATAGAGGAAAATGGCACTAAAAGAGATAAAGAAGGTGCTAAAATAGAGGGAAATGGTGCTGAAAGATAGATAGATGGCGCTAAAGTAGAGAGAAATGGCATTGAAAGATAGATAGATGGTGCTAAAATATAGACAGATGGTGCTATAGAATGAACAGATGACGCTGAAATAGAGGAAAATGGTGCTAAAAGATGGACAAATGGCGCTAAAGGATGAATAGATGGCACTGAAATAGAGGAAAATGACACTAAAAGATGGACAGATGGCACTAAAGGATGAATAGATGGTACTGAAACAGAGGAAAATGGCATTGAAAGACTGTGAAGTTTGAAAATGGTTGGATTGATGGATGAATTTGATTTTTCTTGGCTCAAAGATTCTTGGCAAGAGATACAATGGTTATTTGTTTGATAGGAAGTATAAGTGTTATGTGTATGTTCAAGAAGCACCTCAAGGCCCAAATTTCCATAGGTATAAACACAATCACAAAACACTTGAAGATAATGCTTAGACTACCTAAGGTCACGGTGAATGACGATTTATCAAGCCCACAACTTGGAATCTCCAACTCAAATGAAAGACACGCTAACTAATAGGCGTGTTTGATTATATTGTCTTCTTGAGAGAGGATGGATAGGGGCCTCCTACACTAGAAGGATGATGCAACCACCCTTTCCTTGGAAAGCTATGTATAGCTTATGCTAAGCTGAGGATTCCCATCTCATCTCAAGGGAGCCATATGGTGAGAATCTTGAGAAGATTATATGTCCTCTTGCCTTGAACAAATCGTCACAAGGTTGAAATGGGTAGGCTTCTAGCCAAAGGTTTTTAGTGGGGGATATTTAGGGGACCGACACGTTACGAGCATCCAACAAGCCACTTAAGGCTTTAACTAGTCATACTAGGAGTGTCATATACACAAGGTATGCCTCCATTCAAACTAGCACTGTATGGTAAGCATTGATACCAGTTAGACTTGGCTTTTACCTTATCCTCTTTTATATAGTGGACCAAACAAAAGTACCACTTGAGGTAGTTCCCTTGGGGTGAGTACCTATTTTCCCACCAAGGCAGGCCTCTCTAAGAAAATGAAAAAGAAGAGAATAGAGCCATTTCTCTTCACCCAAGATCCTTATGAAGGTGAGGGGAGAGGATACTTTGATTCTATCCCTTGGGATCTACTAACACAATGTGCAAGCGCATCAAGCACTTCAAACAAAATCTAAGTTCTTTTTAAGGACCGAAATCAAAGTATTCCTACATTTGTTGCAAACAGGGCTTATTTTAGGTACACTAAAAGTAAATGTTTTCTAAGATAAGCACACAAAATTCATTTTAGTGCACCAAAAGTAAGTATTTTCTAAGCTAAGAAAACCTTGCAAGGAAATTTTAGTAGTTTTGATTTTGTTCTTTGACAAGCATTCTTTTTTATTGCAAAATGTGTTAGCAACCTGCACAGATCCTGAGAAAATGATATAGAAATGGTGCCAAAACAGAGATAAATGGCACCAAAGATTTGGAAGATGGCGCCAAAATAGAAGATGGCACCAAAGATTTGCCAGATAGCACCAAAATAGGGGATGGCATCAAACTAGAAGATGGCACCAAAGCAGAGGATGATGTCAAAGGATGGATGGATAGCACTATTTTTTAGTTTTACCTATTTTTACCTTGTTGTTTCCTGGTTCAGATGGTGTTGAACCAGAGGATGGCACCAAACTGGGTGTGGATAGTGCTAAAACGTGACAGTGCTTCAAAAACATGCATTCCTAGAGAAATTTTGCCATTATAACCCCTTGTTTCTACATTATTATGATAAAAACAAAGAGCACTAAGACCCTAAGACTTGCTAAAACCTCTGGAAAGCACTTTAAACAAGATTTCTAGGCTAAAAGACTAGTAAGATATCATTGTAGGATGGCACCAAAATAGAGTTGGATAGCACCACAAATCCTGGAAATGGTGCCAATCCATGGACAAATGGAGCCAAACTGAGATGTTTTAGCACTATGACCTGCAAAACATGTTTTTCTTGCAAAAACTCAAGCAAAAAAGATTAGATAGGGACCATGGGGTCTTACTGGGCGTGCCAAATGAAGATGAGGAAGACTTCAAAGATAGAAAACATAAATGAAATACATTAGAAAAATAATTTATACCTTAAAATCTTCTTTCTCCTTGATAAGGTGGAGAGTATTGCACCCAAACACTCTAGATTTACCCAAGTGTTGAAATAGTAGAATGTGGATTACTCCTTGTTCTTCAACACAATGTGATGAGGATTTGGCTATGGATTGATAAAAGATTGGATAGAAATGAGGATGAGAGATGGTTTGGCTAGGGAGATTTTGGCATTATGATGGCATGATGGAGAGATTCTAGAGGAATTTTGGCATGGATTTGATGCAAGAAGAAGTTTTGCAAATGGCTTAGATGAAGGCTCTATTTATAGATTTTGGTAAAAGGATGGAGGGTGACAATTGAAATTTAGATCAATGGCTAGGAATGCTTGAGGATTAGGGTTTGGATTGGATTTGTAGTCTTGTGATGAGTGTCACAAGAGGGTTGGATAAGAGAGATCAAAGGCTAAGATTTGGTCAATAAGATTGGATGGTTCCCATTAGTTGTGAATTTTAAATTCACATGGGGAAGGGTGATGAGAATTAAAATAAATTAAAATTTTATTTTGGGGAAGAGTTAGCATTAATTTCCTTAGAGGAAGTGGAATTAAAAATTCCATTTTATGTGTAGATGTGTAAATCAAGGACACATGTGTAATTATGGGTTCTTACACATGTAAGCTAAAAAAGAGGAAGATGTGACCTTTTGAATAAAAAATTGGTTTTTATTCAAAGTGTGTGGGAGGATGGGTTAACCAAGGTTTGACCATATTAATTTAGTGTTTAACTTAATTAATAAGGCTATAGAAAATTAGTAGATGGGTTAATGGAGGGTTAAAATTAGTTAAATAAGGATTTATTTAATTAATTTAGGTCTAGGGATCATGTAGGCTTGGGTAGCTAATTAAATAATTGTTATTTAATCAACTAGGCTAGGTTTAGGTTAATTAGTAGGGTAGATTAATTAGATAAGCATAATTTATCTAATTAATTAGGTTTAGGAGAAGGAGAAATTAACTAAATAAATATTGAGAATGTTTATTTAATCAATGAGGATATAGTTATAAGGTATAGTGATAAATTAGATGAATTAATTGATCACAAAGGATGGATAAATGGCTAAGGGTAGATGATTAGGGATAAATTAATTATGCCGATAGGCATTTCACTTGCATAGCAAGTCAACCTCTATACCAGTTGTAGTCCAGAATCAATGACTTGAGTTCTCGCAAAGGTATAGGGATGAACATTCAAATAATTGCAGCTATTAACATCACATTGCAACAACAATATTAACCTGACAATGAAACGTAATTCGCAAGTTAGCTAACATAAAATATTTCATGGGTTTGTAAGTGCAATGTTTTTAGCTTCCACAAAGGTAAGATGAAGAGATGCAGAAGCACACAAGTGTGGTAGTACATGGCTACATAGTCTATGACAAGTGGCTATAGAGGCCACTGAAAATGACAGTATGTAGCCCATCCGCCAGGTGGAGCTCAACCTCCTCGTCAAGTCAAGTTTTGCCCATGGGCAGCGTCAGGAGGCCATCAATTTGAGGGAGCTCTTGAATGTCTATACTACTAATGTGCTTGGCCAGGTAACATTTTTCCTCATTAGAATGAATTGTTTTCTGTGAGATGCTGAAATATTAGGTATTCCTCTATGTGTTGAATAGAAAAGAAAGCTCTTTTATCTTTTCTTCTTCCTCTGCTTATACAGTTTTTAACTTGATGTAAAACTATAGTTGTCACCATAATATTAAATTGTTCTTGTGTGTTGTGGATGTGACGGCACAGGTGATGTTGGGCAGGCACATGTTCGAATCGCAAGGGGCGAAGGCGAGTGAGTTTAGAGAGATGGTGATAGAATTGATGGTTTTGGATAGAGTTTTTAATATTTTCCTTTCAAAGAACCAATTGCTAACAATGTAGAAGGCTCTACTACAACCCTTCCAGTTAATGGTTATGAGGTACTGATTATTGAATCCATTTACATTCTTCTCTTGTGTTCTTGTCAACTGTGCCGACATATTCTCTTCTCAACTTTTCCTACATTATTTTGTAGCTTTCTCTGTACTCCTCTGCTAGTTTGACATTAAGTGAAATTAGCAGTATGAGAGGTTCTCTTGGAATAAGGTTGGGTAGCAATGCCGGTTATTTGTCTAGATGCCCCAGTCTTGATCCAGTATTGATGAGTCAAAGACAAGGAATTCAAAACATGGATCCTGGCTATGGGGGAAAGATAGGGGTATGGGCTTGAGCTTTAAATTTTTTTCCTGGGTTACCTTTATAGGATTTGCATCTGAGTTTGTCATGGAGGACAAAGAAACGGGGGATTTTTATACTATGATTTTCTTGAGCAATCTCTTTTCCATTTTGTACAAATCTTTCCTGATCCCCATTTGGTGCAGGAGCACCTACCTGACAGCTGGTCTTGATAAGGCAGTTAGTAGTTTAGATCATGTTTGTGTTTCCAAGAAGGTCTGTTAGACCAATTGCATGTAATAAGGTCATGCTGATCAGGATAAGATCATGCTGACCAGGCTTTTGCTATTTTTAGCTAGTTAGTTATAACAGCTGTCATGATGTATGTTCGGTGGGATCTCCCAGCCGCTTGGAGAGTTCCCAGCCGCTTGGAGTCGGGTCAGTAGTACTCGTAGGGAAAGTCTTTATAAGCATGAGATCGGTTGATGTTGGACAGACAGACAGATATCATCGATCGGCAGTGTAGTGTTGCATCAAGCAGAGGAGTTGAGTGTTCTGTGTGAGGAACATCATATTGTATTGCATCTTTGAGTCAATAAAGATCCTGTTTCGTTTTCTGTTTGATCTCCTTCCTGTAATCGATTGCTGGTTTGAGAGGTTTTCATGGATATACTGATCCATTCCACCGGTTGACTCATCTGATCGGTGGAATGGCTATGTATAGTAGGTTAGTAGGTAGTTTGTTCGTTTGCATGCAGGTGTGCAGGATCGCGGTCAAGAGATGTTGAAGACCCTAGCATCCTCATGTGCTAGGTCAAGTTGAGAAGTTCAAGTTGAGAGAGATCACCCTAAGACTGGATCGGGTCGTCCCTGGAGGATCGGCGAAGTGAGATTTCGCTAAGTGAAGAAGTTCGTGAAGACGGCATCATCAGGATATCTTGGTGAATATCCTGCAGACAGTTCGGACATCGTCATCCGGATAAGTGGAGAAGATCGGCATGATGTTGTCGATTGCATGAAGTGTGAGTTCGTCGGGGTGATCATCAGCAGGAGGAGCCGAGGAGTGTATCGGCATTAGGATCATCATATCGGGAGTGCCAAACATCCGCATATCGCGAGTAGATGCGGAAGAGAAAGTTCGTGTTTTTGGCTAAGTGTTGAAGAGGTCATCAGAATATTGGGTGACGTCATCGTCATCAGGATATGACGTCATCGTCATCAGGATATTGAGATATCCCCCCTATGCGAGTTCATCCTGCTGTCGTTAAGTATCGGCATCGGCAGAAAGTGTATTAGCGTCATCAGGAGGTTTCGAAGAGAACCGGATAAAGTAGATCATGATGCTGTTGCTTGTGTCGTCGGGTAGTGGAGCATCGAAGGTAAGCTGCTGAAGGTGAACGTCATCAGGATATTTGGGACAACCGGATGTTGAATATCCTGCTGATGAAGGAAGTGTTGCATATGATGATGACGATGGAGTTCGGAGCCCGATGAACAGTGCAACCGGAGGATGTGTGCGCCCGCTGAACATCATGATGATGATGTTAGAAGGAAAGCGGAGATGAACAGTAGTCGGCAGGCGGATGTTTGCGATCGTCCGAAATATGATGATGCTGACTGTACAACGCAGAACATGATGATGCTGTTGGTAGTTTTAGGGAATATGATGATGATGGCGAAGATGATGATGATGAGGTTGGTCTGCAGACATTCATGCTATATGCGAAGGTTATAGTGTGGATGCCTCTGCATCATAGTGGTATCAGAGCTCAGCAAAAGGTCTGGGCTGTTGTGTGTTGATTCTGTCACCGAAAGGGCAGAAGTAGAGTTGATTGTGTTGTGTGTTGTGATTGAGAGGTTGACAAAATGCCTCCTAAAGGTAATGGTACTGCAAGGGAGTTGCAGGAACTGAAGGAGAAACATGCTAGAGAGATGAGGAAGATGAAGGAGCTTGCTGAAGCACTTCAAGCCAGGCTGACAGCCCTGGAAAAGAACAAAAAGAGGGAAGTGGAAGACAGTGAGTCTGAAGAAGATGCAGATACTGTTGAAGAGTATGAAGAGGTAGCTGAAGATCTGGATGCTGAAGACCAGAGATTGGCAAAATTGTTAAAGGCAGTGCAGAGTGAAAAACCTAAGGTAAAGGTTGATGTTACCAAGTATACTGGAAGCTTGAATGAAGATGAGTTGTTGGACTGGATTGCTGCACTGGATAATCACTTTGAATGTGAAGATGTTGCTGAGGATCAGAAAGTCAAGATTGCAAAGACCAAGTTAGGAGGTCATGCTTTGGTATGCTGGGATTATGTACAATCTGAGAGAAGGAAACAAGGGAAGTCAAAGATTACTTCCTGGGATAAGATGGTAGCAAGGATCAAGGGAAAATTCTTGCCAAGGGATTATGAAATCCAGATGTTTAAGAAGCTGCAATTTTTAAAGCAGAAAGACAGGGATGTGAAAGCATATACTGAGGAATTTTATCTGTTGAGTATGAGATCTGGTCATCATGAGAATGAGGTAGAAAAGGTGGCTAGGTACTTGGCTAGTTTGAGGTTTAACATCCAGGATGAGTTAGTGTTAGCTAACCCTAAGAATGTGGAGGATTGTTATCAAATGGCAATCAGGATTGAAGAAAAGATGAATAGAGGACATGATAAGTCCATGAGAGGAAGAGGAAACAATAGGGGAAGAGGAACAGCCCCTGCACAAAAGCAAACCAATGAGAGTCAAGAAGACACTGGTAAAGGACAGGGACAGTCTGATTTCAGAGGTGGATGGAAAGGTAATAGAGGAAGATTTGGAGGTGGTAGAGGTTCTACTACATTTTCAGGAAAGTGTTACACCTGTGGAGAGTTTGGTCATCCATCTTTCAAATGTCCAGAAAACAAAGGTTCATCATCCAGAAATGATAGAACAAGTGACAAGAGGGTACAACTGGTACAAGAAGAGAAAGAAGAAGAAAGTGCACAGAGTTCAAACAGAGGTCCTGAGAATTTTGGCTATCCAGAGAGTGGAGAATCATTGATGTTAAGGAGAATTAGTTGGCAGGCATCAAAGGATATGATGCAAAGAAGAGCTCTTTTCAAGACCACATGCAAGAGCAAAGGTAAGGTATGTAAGGTTGTCATTGATACTGGTTCAACAGACAACATGGTATCTCAGGAGATGGTTGATAAACTGAAGCTGGAAAGGATTCCACATCCACACCCTTACAAGGCATCTTGGGTGAGTGATAGGCAATCACTTTTTGTCTCTGAGCAGGCATATGTGGATTTCCAGATTGGACCATATCAGGATAGAATCTTGTGTGATATATTGCCTATGGAATGTTGTCACCTACTGCTGGGTAGACCATGGCAATTTGACAGAAGGGTACTGTATGATGGGTATGCTAATACCTACACCATCCAGAAGGATGGGAAGACTATTAAGTTGATGCCATTGCAGGCAAAAGCTGCAGTACAGAAGGCAGCTCAAATCATTTTGATGGGAAAGAAGGAGTTTGTGCAGATGCCTAGAGGAACAGGCATGAAGGCAGTTCAGGACACTGCAGGGCAAGGAGTTGTTACAGACAACAAGCTGAAGAAAGTTTCAGTTGTGACTGACAGAGGTCAGCAGCAGGTTCAGAAACAGGGGTGCAAACAGCCATCAGTTGAAAAGAATGACAAGGATGTTGTCATAGTTGGGACTATTGCTTGTCCTATAAAGATTGAAAGAAAGGTACAGTTGAACACCACAGAGGCAGTTCAGCCAGAGGTTCTGGTCAGACAATCTGACAAACACAGGGTATGTGAGAGAAAGGCCTACATCAACAGGCATGCAGATTTACTTGCCCGAAAGCAAGTTACAGTTCAGAAGTCTTGGAGCAGCCAAGAGTCAGCAGCAGATAAAGCTGGAACAGGTCAGACTATTGACAAAGCAAAGTGTAGAGGTGGAAGACTTCCACATACTCAACTCATGGGACATGAGTTCTTTTCTGTTGGGGAGTATGGTGCAGGAGCACCTACCTGACAGCTGGTCTTGATAAGGCAGTTAGCAGTTTAGGTCATGTTTGTGTTTCCAAGAAGGTCTGTTAGACCAATTACATGTAATAAGGTCATGCTGATCAGGATAAGATCATGCTGACCAGGCTTTTGCTATTTTTAGCTAGTTAGTTATAACAGCTGTCATGATGTATGTTCGGTGGGATCTCCCAGCCGCTTGGAGAGTTCCCAGCCGCTTGGAGTCAGGTCAGTAGTACTCGTAGGGAAAGTCTTTATAAGCATGAGATCGGTTGATGTTGGACAGACAGACAGATATCATCGATTGGCAGTGTAGTGTTGCATCAAGCAGAGGAGTTGAGTGTTCTGTGTGAGGAACATCATATTGTATTGCATCTTTGAGTCAATAAAGATCCTGTTTCGTTTTCTGTTTGATCTCCTTCCTGTAATCGATTGCTGGTTTGAGAGGTTTTCATGGATATACTGATCCATTCCACCGGTTGACTCATCTGATCGGTGGAATGGCTATGTACAGTAGGTTAGTAGGTAGTTTGTTCGTTTGCATGCAGGTGTGCAGGATCGCGGTCAAGAGATGTTGAAGACCCTAGCATCCTCATGTGCTAGGTCAAGTTGAGAAGTTCAAGTTGAGAGAGATCACCCTAAGACTGGATCGGGTCGTCCCTGGAGGATCAGCGAAGTGAGATTTCGCTAAGTGAAGAAGTTCGTGAAGACGGCATCATCAGGATATCTTGGTGAATATCCTGCAGACAGTTCGGACATCGTCATCCGGATAAGTGGAGAAGATCGGCATGATGTTGTCGATTGCATGAAGTGTGAGTTCGTCGGGGTGATCATCAGCAGGAGGAGCCGAGGAGTGTATCGGCATCAGGATCATCATATCGGGAGTGCCAAACATCCGCATATCGCGAGTAGATGCGGAAGAGAAAGTTCGTGTTTTTGGCTAAGTGTTGAAGAGGTCATCAGAATATTGGGTGACGTCATCGTCATCAGGATATGACGTCATCGTCATCAGGATATTGAGATATCCCCCCTATGCGAGTTCATCCTGCTGTTGTTAAGTATCGGCATCGGCAGAAAGTGTATTAGCGTCATCAGGAGGTTTCGAAGAGAACCGGATAAAGTAGATCATGATGCTGTTGCTTGTGTCGTCGGGTAGTGGAGCATCGAAGGTAAGCTGCTGAAGGTGAACGTCATCAGGATATTTGGGACAACCGGATGTTGAATATCCTGCTGACGAAGGAAGTGTTGCATATGATGATGACGATGGAGTTCGGAGCCCGATGAACAGTGCAACCGGAGGATGTGTGCGCCCGCTGAACATCATGATGATGATGTTAGAAGGAAAGCGGAGATGAACAGTAGTCGGCAGGCGGATGTTTGCGATCGTCTGAAATATGATGATGCTGACTGTGCAACGCAGAACATGATGATGCTGTTGGTAGTTTTAGGGAATATGATGATGATGGCGAAGATGATGATGATGAGGTTGGTCTGCAGACATTCATGCTATATGCGAAGGTTATAGTGTGGATGCCTCTGCATCACCATTCCTCATTTTATCTTTAATCTGAGGATTACCCCTGATAGTATGCTTTTTGGGGATTTGTTGAACCCCTCACGATCTTTCTTCCTATCTTTGACTCCCTCCATACATTGTATTCTTTGATTTCATTTGTTATAGCTGGCCTTCATGGTACTTTTTTAGGTTGTTCCTTGTGAAAGGGATTCCCTCCCAATATGTGGCTTCCTTTCATTAGGACCTTATTGTGCTTTCTCTGATCAGTTACTGAGAAATTTTTTATGTTTGATATTATTTATTTGGAGCTTAATTCATATAGAATTTTCCAAAGGAGATATGTTGGTAGGGGATCTCACAAAAATTAATTTACAGGTTAGATTTTCTCACTTGATTTTGTGAGCTTCAGTCAGACATATTAACACCTTTCTGATGTGTCTAGTCTCTGACAAATCATTAGCTGGAAGGTTCTGTTGATAACTAAGAGGGGGGGGGATGAATTAGTTATCTTAATTATTTCAACTTTATGAATTTCCTTGTCAATTAGTGAAGCATTAAATTAAATAAGCAAACATAACCATGAAATGGAAATAACATCAATACACATGACACAATGATTTTGAAGTGGAAAACCCTATTAGGGGAAAAACCACGGGGTGATTAACCCAAGATTGTATTCTCTATTAGAAGAATAAGATAGTACAAAATGGCACTTGCTAATTAGGGCTCACTACCCGAGCACACTACTCACAAGAGGCTCACTGCCTACAATAGTTTATACAAAGAAACTAGATACTTGAACTAATGAGAAGCATCCGCACATGCTGAGGTTCAATTCCAGTTAAGCCCAATTTATTGATCTACTGCACTTCATTCTTACTCTCTTAGGTGTTGTTGTCGTGTTACATTCCAGACCTATCTTACTACCTTCACACTTCTCTTTTGCTTTGCTTCACACCACCAAAATTACACTCTTCATATCTAAATCCATCTGGTATATATATCCACACCAAGGATTTCATCCACTTTCTAGTCGACATCCAGAATACTCAATATTTTCCCAAACTCTGATTAGTCAGCTGAATCTTTGCATACCAAGTAATGTGGATCAAAGAGATGCTTATAGAAATCATCAATCATGTCGACTAGTTATGAATGATACCTCAGGAAGCTTGATCACCATCAATATCTGATCCGGATTTAGGTCTGATGCTCTACCAGTTAGTTCTTCCTCTGTCTATTCTGCCAAACATAAACCCAACACTCAAGTGCTCATGTCTCTTCACACTTCCATCACCAGAGGCTTAATCCAAGGGATCTACCAGTTAATGTACTCCTATTGACTTCCCCAAATCCACACTTTACTGAGATACTTCCTTTGAGAGATCCGGACCTGACTGTCAGACCCTGCTGCATGCTCTGTTCTTGCTTACCGGACCACAACACTTCTTCAATCTGACTTCCAGTATAGGTACACCATGTTCTGCGGATGAGTGGGATGAACTTTGTTTCCATCAATGACAACACTCATGAAGCCATATAGTGTCTCTTGCCAACAATCTCCCCCTTTGGCATTGATGGCAACACTTAGTGAAAAATGACTAAGTGTCACACTATACTCCTCCTTGGCTGATGGTCTCTTCTTATGTACATTTTCTAGAGCTCCCCCTTAGTTGGATTCCTCATTTGTCACTACTCCTCACTCCCCCTTTGACATCAATGGCAAAGGGTGGGGTCTGTACACCAAAATTTCCAAAAACAATCTATACTTAGCCGCATAAAACATATATACATGTTTTACCTACATATACTGAAATATATATGCAAAAGTGGTCTTTAGCTATACCACTTCTGTCACCCAACTCTTCTTCATCCTATCCAAAATTGAGATGTGACCACTCAACAAGAATGCAAAAGCTTCTGCCCTTTTTAGATCTATCGGATCACTGGTCCAGGATGTAGTCTGAGCATCACTTAGGGCCTCATGCATGGCCTCTAACTTAGGGATAATGATCCCTCTAAGTTCACTCAACCTACTTATTCTATTTTTCTTCTCCTTCTCAAGTTTCTTAATTTCATTTAAGACTGCAATAGTCTGACATTTTTGATTGATTACGGGAGATGAGAGAGGATCAAAACTTTGAGACAAACTTAGTAGTTTATCTTCTTTCTCTTTTACTTTCTTATCAACATCTTTGGTCACTTTGGGCCAGGATAAACAAAATTTATAAATATTTCCACCATCTTTGAGAGCATTTTCTAAACTCTTTACCCCAATATCCATAACTCTCCTGTCATTTGAGATTAGACCCTATACTTCAGAGAATCTCTTGTCTAAAAATTCTTTCCTGACTTTCTCTTTTGCTGCTTTCTCTAAAGAATCAAAATATGTATTAACAGAATTTATAAGAGACTTTAGATTACCAGATGTGGAGACTATAGGATCCTTTTGGAAGGATGGTATGATCTTTTCCAATACACCAGATGTAGTTTCTATGAGCTCACAGTCTTCCATGCGAGACTTCAGCATTTTTTCTTTTGCCTTTGCTTGAGTGAAGGAAGCTAGTTTCATGGTTTGGACTAGAGAGAGGGAATCAAAATTGAACGGACCTTGAAGCAGTTCTGGTTCATCAAATTCCATCATCTCTTTGGTCAAGAACTCTTTGACTGTTTCTGCTGTGTCTCTTGCCAAAGACAAAATTTTCTCCGCTTCTGCAAGCTTACCACTACCACCTGTGGCCTTCTCTATTGGAGTTTTCTCTCCTTCTATAGCCTTGCTACTGTCATCTTCTTTTTCTTTTGCTTCTTGACTGATCTTCTCTTGTACTCTTTCTTTTTCATTGAATCTGGAGTCTGTAGGGGAAATCGGAGGAGAGATGTTTGCTTGATCATCGACCACCTCTTCTAGAGCAGAGGAATCTAAGTCCTTACCTTTTTGTTCACCTGTCTCCTTTACCTCTTCTACCACTGTCTCAGTAGATTCTTCTTCAACATCTGTGGCCGAGGGATTATCACCTAAGTCCTCTATAATAGGAATGTTGAATCTTTTGTATGCATTCTGGAGAATCTCTTCTGTCTCTTTTGCTACTTTGTTAGTTTCTCCGAGCATAAGCTGATTCATTCTAGCTTTGCTTCGAAACTCATCCTTACAATCTTTGAAGATCATATTCTTCTGCTTAGGAGTGATTAAAGGATATAGCTGAATAGCTATCTGTTTGCGGATCTCAAGATCCTTTGCCATAGCATTATTCTTTCTTATTTCTAATTCCTTTTCTAGGCTTTTGGGAATAAGAGATATGATTTCAATAAAAGCCTTGTTGTAGATATTCAGATACCTAACTGTGGCTTCTTGCAAGATTTTTTGGTCAGCTTCATTGTAATCATTATAGAATTCAGCCATTGGTTGAAGGTTCCCATCCACAGTAACTGATTTTATGATGTCATTAATGCACAGAGTAGGTTTCTCAACAGATTCTTCTATTACTTCTTTAGCAGAAAGTTCACTAGATGTTTTCCTTTTCTTCTTTAGTTTCTTTACTTCCTCATCCAATTCTGTCTCTTCTTCATCCTTTTGGCTTGTGGAAGACCTTGTTGCCTTTTTCTTGGTTCTCTTCTCTCCTTTTTCGGATGATTTTGCTTCCATTTTTTATGCCTTTGAGCTTTTTGTAGTGGTAGGTGTAGAGTGTTGTGATGTTCATACGCCCCATTTTGCTCCTTAGCAAAACGAGGACCCCTGCTGATGTTTGCTTTTTGCTTCTGCTTGTGTTTTTTTGCTTCCTGGCGGTCTGGTAAAAATGAAGGTCAGGTGCATCATCATCATGATATTGCATAAGGTAGGTCATCATCATGAGGTCTGTTTGTCAAAGTTCATATTTTGTTTCTGTGACCTCATATTTTGAAAGAGCTTGAAATTTCATGAAGGTTTGCCTTTTACTTTACTTGAAAATTCGTCCATATGTGAAAGTTATGCACGGTCAAAGTCTTGGTCAAACCTGATATTCGTAGGAGGATCATCATTTTTATATCCTAAGTCATGTTGATAGGATCATCATGATCTTGGTCTATCACCCGATGAAAATCATGCAGTCGCAACATCCGGACGTCAATCTTAGGTGGTAGTGCTTTTTACCCGTCAAATGGCCTTGTGCGCATCATCAGCATCATGATTTCCTTAAGAGCGTCATATTTTACAAACTCGGTTTTGCTGTATAAACATCATCATCATCATATTAGAACCCCCCCCGATAATATCCTGAGGTTCGAAATATCATGATGATATCGGCTTTAAGTCAAGGTAAGTTCCCCCCCGTCGAGTGGCCTTTGTATCGCGAGCATCATCATGATATCCTTGCATCGCCTGATCTTAAAAATATCATGCTGATGGTATCAGATCACCCTGACTTAACAAAATTCACCTTCGGCATATTTGCATGTGCATGCTATAAACCTATCGCAAGGTCATCATCATGATATTTGCTGGACTTCGAAATATGATGATGACGGCTTCTTGATCCTCATCCTGATCTTTCACGGGTCATATTCGCTGAATTCGCTAAGTGCTGGAAACATCATCATCATGATAATTCAAAGGAGGATCATCATCTTCATATCCTCCTGATATCCGTTTGCCGAAACATCATGATGATCTCCCTATCTTTTAAAGAAGAAGCCGATATTGCATTTCCTAAACAGCATCATCATATTTTGCAATCTCACCCTAGCGCATTTATCATGATGACCTTAACTCACCCTTGTGCTTCGAAGACAATTTATCATGATGACGTCATCATGATAAATCGATGAGGAGGGTCATCATCATCATTTTTATCCTGTCCTGTTAACAACAAGATCATCATGATCTTGTTTGTGCGCCTGATATTTCGCAAAGTCCTCCTGCCGAAAATGCAACCTTTTGAGAACATCCTGATGATCATCATCATCATATTTTTATCCTGATCATGATCATGATCATAACATTTTCCCTTCGGCAGGATTTTTCTCAAACATGATCCGATTGGCGAATATCATGATGACGTCATGTTTCAAGTTTAACGAAGGCTCCGGATATCATGATGACGTCATCCCGATCTGAATAACGAAGAGGTAAATATCCTGATCATCATCATCATCATTTTCTTTCTTTCAGCAGGATATTTTCCAGGACCTGATCCGTCTCCCGAATATGATGATGATGTCTTCTTCTATGTTCGACAGAAGCTAATATCCTGATCATCATCATCATCATCTTTTTTCCTTCAAACAGGATATATTTTTCAAGCACGATCCGGCTCCCGATCATGATGATGACGTCCTATTCCAAGTCCGACATACGCCCCAAATATGATGATGATCTTCATCATGCTGATTTTTTCTCGAGAGGGTTACCTTGGCCGCGAAAGGGTCATATTCACTTCATCATCCTGATCATGCTCCTTGGGTGACCCGATATCACAATTATCCCCCTGATCTTAACCGGATATGACGATGACGTCATCCTTAGCATTTTCATGAATCCCGAATATCATGATGACGTCACCATCATCTTCCTTTCCTCGGCAGCATGATTATATTCGCATCCTCCTATTCTTCTTCAACATGATGATGATGATGTTGTTCTTTTCTCCAATATGCAGAAGCGAATCATCATGATGACATTCATCTGAACCTTCAGGAGGGAGAGCATCATATTTCCAGAATATCATGATGATGAGGTATATTGACTAACCTGTTTTTTGACGCACCGACAGGGATGATCATGCCGATGGGCGGGAAATGAAGCGGTGGAGTTTTTTAAGTGTTTTTTTTTGGCGCCTCTGACATTTTTTCAGTCAGCGATGGTTGACCCATCAATTTTGAGCAGCTTGGGCGCATTTTTCACGCGTTTTGAGCGGATTTTGGATCCGATTTTCTCCATTTTTGCGCTGTCATCTGGATTTAAACGCTTATTCTATTTTCATGCTGTTTTTTGTGATAAATGTGAAACTTATTGCTGGTCTTGTCTTGCAGGCTTGCAGTTGAGGAAACAGCTGGAAAGTCAATGCAGTGACCTCATGGAGGCAGAAGATCTGATCTCAGGAGCAAGAAGATAGAGATGAAATGCAAAAGGTCAAGGCCATTCAAGTGAAGAGGAAGGTCGCAGCTGGAGGTTTTTCTGCAAAAGACAAACAAAAGTTATTGCCCAGCTGCTGGAACTTCTCAGAAGGGGCAATATTTCGCCCAGATTTGACCACAGCTCAGAGATATTTTTGAGAACTGGTTCACCTGCATTTATTGCTGTAACTAGAGGTTTGAACCAGGGGTTTAGTTAGGTTTTTGCTGTAGTGAGGACAATCAGAATGATATATATTGTGCCTCTCTGCACTGTAATACTTTACAACAGGGATTTTTAGGGCCTACAACAGAGATTCTAGGAAAACACAGCAAGTTAGCTTAGCATAGTTTAGAAGTAGAAGAAGGAGGTCGCCTGTTTGTCTGCAGTAAGGTGCGCGTGGAATGTCTGGCTGCCTTACTGTATCTGTAAAGCTTGTAAGTTCTCTGTAGTATGATCAATGAAACTAAGAGTCATTCTTACATTGTAAATCATGTATGGCTATTCGTTTCTAATGCAATAGAATCTGGAGTTCTGCATCTATCTTCTGAGTGTTCTCCTGCTCTTCTTTGTGTTTTGAAATATCTTCTTTGAGAGCTTGCAATTTTAAATGTATGTTTGTGAAAATGCTCAGGACTTACATTTAAGGTTTTTACTGTGGATTTGATCAGATTACTGTGGTATTTACATAGTGGATAACAGAAACAATTAGATCCTTCGGTAGATTAGATGAAGTGTAGATTAGATCTCTCTAACTTTTCCCAACCCATCTGAAATATCTAGCTGAAAACGCAGGAATCTAAAGGAAATTGTCTCAAATCTGAAGAAGCATGCATAACAGAGTCTAAGTAGACAGTTTTCATAAACAGATCAAGAAGACAGCTGCATAAAATCCAAGAAAACCCTCTGAAACTTGCAGCCCAGTATCACTCTTATGCAAAGGAATGAAAAGCATTGACATATCTCATGACCTTTTTGCATATTCTTAGGCCAGTAAACCACAAAACAAACCTAAACTACGTAAGGCCCCTTGAACATTACAGCTTCACATTGACCAATTGAACTTGACCAACCGAACCATTGTAGACTTGGGATTAGTTGAATCACCAAATGATTCCTTCTTGTCTTTCAAGTATAGTTACAGTTCATGTCATGTGAATTTTGACTTATTGTTATGATTGCATCAAAACAGTCATCAACATAGAGGTCTTAGAGGATCTGGTCCGGGAGGGGACTTCCATCGGAGCACCTTCTTTCTCTGCTTTTTCTTTTTCTTTCTCTACCCTTTCTATCTTCTCTCTATTTGCATCAAGTGCCTCTTTTGAAATCCCATGCCTCTTGGCAAACTCTTCTACTTCCCTCCTCACTTTTCTTTTTATTTTCAGTTGTCTTAGCTCCACATGGATCTTCACACTTAATTCTTCAAAGGTTCCAAACCTTTTTGCTGTAGGATCCTTGGATTGACTGAGCATGTGTTCAACATGTAGCTCAACAATTTTCTCATCTACTTCATACCCCATTGGCATGATCCAGACTATTCTTGGCTCTACTACCTCCATTAGACATTGATCAGTTTCTACCATAAAGCATACTGTATCTTTATACTTTTCAACTAAAGATTGGGGGATTCTCTCTCTTGCTTGCATCATGCTCTAAAAATTCTTGAAATAGCCCCAGAGTGTTGTATTATGTGCCTTGGCATCACCAAGCCCATGTATATAATCTCTAATTTGGATGGCTACTGGTCTATCATTCTGCCATACCCATCCACCAGATCTGGGAAGCTCATTCATGAAGTAGAAGAACAAGCATAGTATCAACCCACCATACTTGAAGGAGTTCTTCTTGTCCTTCTTGATCTTTTGTAGGTTTTCCATTAGTTGGCTCAGGAGTTCACAAAGATCATAATCTGCATTTTTTTTCAACATTTCATAAGTAGTGTAAATTGTAGTTTCAAGTACTGAATTTTCCCTGCTAGAGTGATATATCTTATAACCGATGATCATGGAGGCAAACTCAACATCCGGATTAGTTATGTCTTCTATTGTCATTGCTCTTTTGTCAAATTGTGATCCACTAGCCTCACTCACAGTTTGATTCTTAATGGATTTGAGAATAGGAATCCCACTGGATGAGTGCAATCTGGTTACTGCCCTAATGGCATCCTTGGTTATCTTAAATGGCCTCATCAACCATATAAAGTTATCATGCATTCTACTTAGAACATACTGGACCCATTCATCTTTTGCAAAATAGGGGAAATGAATGCATTGTGTAAAATGATTGTCCCAGATGGCTATATACTGAGTGTTGAGTTCAAATGAGTCATCTATCAAATACTTTTGATAGATATCATCTAGCTTAGATTCCCCAAATTCTTCAATATTCGCATGAATATATGCCCTAACATCTTCTACATGTAGAACCCCATGCGAAATGCTTGAAAAGGCTCCTAGGGGATCAACTTCTAGGGATTTATATGGATGTTTCTTGAATTTTGGACACGGCCTATCAGTGATCTTTACAACATTTAGTGTAGTCATCTTCAAAAGATTTTATAGAGAAATATTCAATAATGGAAAATACCTTTTGCGCTTCTAGGGTTTGCTGAATGAGCCGAATTAATTTGCTGGATGAGTCAACTTCAATGGTTGATCTTTTGAGAATTTGAGATAATTTGTTGTAGAGCTCCTTTTCTCTTCTTGAATGCAAATGTGCAAATGACGAGCAAATGAACCCTTTTATTTTTGGGAACACCCTAATTTCATATTGCAATAAATGCACAACTCAAGTCATTCCAGTTGCCTGGTTCTTATTTTGAGAAAGATCTTTTTCTGGATCACTAAGATATACTTAGAGTAATCCTTGGTGATTAATAACAAATTATCTTACTTTTCCTAAACACTTGATCTATCCACAGAAGAAGATGCCTCGAATTTGAATCATACCGGATTTAATTGTGATAATCCTATTTTACCAGATAACTATTAAACCGGATCAATCTTGGAAGATTAGACTCTTCAAATCTTCCTGCGGATCTTCCATATCTTTACCAAGCTTTCTTTAGATGTTTCTCTGAGAAACCTTTTATTCCACAACTTCCCATGTGCCAATTTTAGGCACCAATTAACTGGCTGGGGAATATGTTTTTCCTTGTGTCTCCCCCTGAGCCAGAGCTCACTTTTTAATTTTCAAAAGGAATATCAACACCAGATTCTGGTGTGGATCCATCCCCTACATTCTCTATACTTCTCTTCACCCAAATCTTGTTCATCTCACTTTTAACTTCATCCGCATTCATTTTTCCTTTTCCTTTGTCTTGATTCTGATTATGATGCACCAGACCCCTTTTGTCCTGATTCTTGCTTCTACAGAATTTGGCAATATGACCGGGTCTATTGCAATTGTGGCAAACAACATTTCTTTGCATATTTGAATGATATCCTCTTGATCTACATTGATTAGCCATATGTCCCATTTTATTGCATGCAAAGCATCTACCATTGAATGAATTATTCATTTGCATATTTCTGTATTTATGAGATTTGTGACCATACCTTTTGCAGTTGAAACACTGTCTGGAGAAGGATGTATTGGTTTGATTTATTCTCTTTCTACACTGATTAGCTTTATGACCAAAGTTATTGCAGTTGTGGCAATATCCATTGAAGGATGGATATCTTTGAGCATTAGGTTTCCTTACCAGAGGTCTTCTAGGCCTGTTCCTTGGATTTCCTGATCCAAAATTCTTCTGACCGGATCCAGAGCTTTCACCTTTCTCATATCCCAAGCCACGCTTGTCATCTACCCTCTTTTGGCTTTCAAGAAGAACTTCAAGTTGAGCAGAAATTATCTTGAATTTCTCTTTGTATTCATTTGCTGTTTGAAGATCCTTTTTAAGAGTGTCAATTTGATCCTCAAGGTTTTCTTCATTATCTCTAGCATCTTCAAGATCAGATTCTAGATGCCTGATTATTCTATCCATTTTGTGGCAGTCTTTTGACTTCTCCTTGAGAGATTGTCTTAGATCATCTTTAGTTTTTCTTTTCTCTTCAATTTCTTGGGTGAATTTCATAACTCCTGATTCCATTTCATGTCTTACCATAATGACCTCTTTTGATAACTTTTCACATAATTTGGTTTTCTCCTTCAGATCTTCATTTGTACCATTGTCTTCACTTTGACTTGCCAATTGTTGAAGTAGATCTTTTCTTTTTTTCATAGAGATACTCAGTTTCCCTTTTAGTTCATTTATGAAATCATCAACCTGTTGTCTTTCCTTCAATTCATTGACTTTAGAGTTTGATTGCTCAAGATCATCTAGGGCAGCCTGAAGTTGATCCCTCATACCATACACATCCATTTGAGTTCCCAGATCTTCCTTAATCTGTTAGGCTCTTTTGGAGGAACTTATCTCTGATACCAATTGTTGATAACTGAGAGGGGGGGTGAATCAGTTATCTTAATTATTTCATCTTTCAGAATTTCCTTGTCAATTAGTGAAGAATTAAATTAAATAAGCAAACATAACCATGAAATAGAAATAACATCAATACACATGATACAATGATTTTGACGTGGAAAACCCTGTTAGGGGAAAAACCACGGGGTGATTAACCCAAGATTGTATTCTCTGTTAGAAGAATAAGATAGTACAAAATGGCACTTGCCAATTAGGGCTCACTGCCCGAGCACACTGCTCACAAGAGGCTCACTATGTACAATAATTTATACAAGGAAACTAGATACTTGAACTGATGAGAAGCATCCACATATGCTAAGGTTCAATTCCAGTTAAGCCCAATATGGTTATGAGACTTTTTCCCCAAAATGAAAAAGAAGACTATTTTATGAATAAGACTTTGAAATTATAAGAGGATAAAGTTTACTTACCCTTTATAATTAAAAGGGAGATGGAAAAATAAAGGATATTATGATCCTTTGGTTAAAAAAAGAGATAAATAAATAATTATTATGAAAAAAACCCCTTTTAAAAGGGAGGAATTATTAAGTTTATTAACTAATTGTTAATAACAACCTTTGTGAAAGGGTGTGATGGTTTAGAAACCATCCCTTAAAAGGTTATATAAGGCATTTGTGTGAGACTTGGAATGGGCATGGAGAGATCACTCAAAAGAAGGAAGAAGATGGAGAAAACTCAAGGAAGATAAGGAAAGAAAGGCAAGAAATCATGAAGGAGAAGGATTATAGATTTGACAGGTGGTGAGCATTGGAGAAGGGGCACACATCATGTGTCTAACTTGGGGTACAATGTATACCTAGGACTGTCCTGGCCAGGGCTTGTGTGTGCACTTGTGTTTAGCATGTTTTGTTGAACATGGCTTTGGAGCACTTGTGTGTGTGTGTGCTGCAAAGCACAGTGAGTTCTGCATAAGAACTTGTGGGTTCTGAACAAGAACCAGATTTCTCCTGGAAGTGCTCACTTGCTGAAAGGGGGTTGAGTCTATAATCTATTCTTTGGAGTGATATTTAGAAGAACTCGGGTGAGATCCAAAAGATATGTATCTATTCCTTTCTATGATGAAAATTAATAAAGTACTGAACTTATATAAAAGATATTGTTGGGCTTTGATGTTAATATGATTATGTGATTATGTTATGTAATTTGTTTTCTTAATGATTACTTAAGAGTTATTATTAAATTATCATCTATTATAATTTACATTTGTTATTACATCTCTTTTAACATGATTGAACATATTATTCTATCTTAACTCTAAATATTAACCATAACAAATCTGCTGCAATTAATTAAATAACTATGGGGAAAAAGTAGTGTTACAAATATACTGATCTGCTGCACTTCATTCTTACTCTCTTAGGTGCTGTTGTCCTATTACATTCTGGACCTGTCTTACTGCCTTCACACTTCTCTTCTACTTTTCTTCACACCACCAAAATTACACTCTTCATATCTAAATCCATCTGGTATATATATCCACACCAAAGATTTCATCCACTTTCTAGTCAGCATCTAGAATACTCAATATTTTTCCAAACTCTGATTAGTCAGCTGAATCTTTGCATACCAAGTAATGAGGATCAAAGAGATGCTTATAGAAGTCATCAATCATGTCAGCCAGTTATGAATGATACCTCAGGAAGCTTGATCACCATCAATATCTGATCCGGATTTAGGTCTGATGCTCTACTGGTTAGTTCTTCCTTTGTCTATTCTACTAAACAGAAACCCAACACTCAAGTGCTCATGTCTCTTCACTCTTCCATCACCAGAGGCTCAATCCCTGGAATCTACCAGTCAATGTACTCCTATTGACTTCCCCAAGTCCACACTTTACTGAGATACTTCCTTTGAGAGATCCAGACCTAATTGTCGGACCCTGTTGTATGCTCTGTTCTTGCTTACTAGACCACAACACTTCTTCAATCTGAATTCCGGTATAGGTACACCATGTTTTGTGGATGGGTGGGATGAACTTTGTTGCCATCAATGACAACACTCATGAAGCCATATATTGTCTCTTGCCAATAGGTTCTCCAACTGTGGTTGCTCAAAATGAAAAATTTGCAGGTACCATTTTCATTCTTGAACATATGTGCAGAAATAAATTGTTTGAAACTTTCAATCACAATCTTGTTATCCAATATTACAAAATACAAAGGATCACATAGTTTTATATTTTTGATTCACCACTCATTTGTATATATTTATTTTCACCCACAATATGGCCATATTTACTGCCAAAAATGAACAAATTGGTACTTTCTTTTACCTCAATTTTAGTTTTTTATTGAAATATGATACTTGTAGCATTTTGGAATTTTGGATTTTAGTTGGTGCTTAAGTGCGATGACCAAGAAGTATATTTCAATAATAGTTTCAAAATTTTTCTAGTTACCTTTACCATAGATTCCATTATTGAGTTGTATATTTTCTACTAATAATTGAGTGTTTTATATTGATGTCAAAATATGACTATATTCATGATGCAGGAGCATCCAGTAGTGTAAGGGTAATCTTGCATCACCCAAAAAAAGATGTGTTTCAAAATTGTTGATGTTCTTTCCATTTCTTTTCAGTTTTTCCAAACTACTAAAAATAACAACCTGCTATTTTTAGAAAGTTTGCATTTGGGCACGGAATGAAGTGAAATTTTACAGGAAACTTCATAACTAAAAAATAAGACCTTTGACAAAGGAATCACACAAAGATCATTTGTGGGTTGAAAGATATTAAAGTTTCTGTTTCCCAAAAAATGCCTAAAAATTATTCAAACTTAAGTTTGAGGTACTAAATGGCCCCGTACGGGTCCAAAAATGGTCGGAACTAGCAGATCTAGCTCTTAGTGCGTAGAGCACTCGTGATCTTTCCGATGCATAAAATGGTTCATCAATCAGACACCTGGATCAAAAGTTATGGCTCTCAGAAGTTGACCTATTTTTGGAGGGAGATGCAAATTTCAAAATTAGGTTGTTGGCCGCTAAAAAGGCTATTAATAACCATTTTTGGGAACATTGGACAGTAGTAGAGTTAAGGGGAGGTAGTGTAGAGTCAAGAATAGCTGGGAAAATAGAAACCCTAGCTATTTGGGGTTATAGAAGGCAGATGATTCTAGAGTCTTGAGATAGGAAGCTGTAATCTGTTGCAGCATGTGGAGGGTTGATTCCTCTGATTGTATTTGAGCTTTTGTAATGTAATGAGTTGTCCAAATCAATAAAGAAACTCCTATTTTTTGTGTGCAATTTCTATTTTTGTGTGTGTTTTATGATTTACCCCCTTCATCAAGTGGTATCAGAGCAAGGGTTCCTGAGTGTGTAGACAGATCACCGACCGTGAGGCAGTTTGCACTAGGACCTGAGGTTGTGGGTTTGTTGTGGAGATCAAGATGCCTCCACGAAGAAATCATATTGGGAGGAATGCTTTGATAGAAGAGGGTTTTAGAGCCCTGCAAAGGAAAATTGATGCATTGGAAGAGGAGTTGCGAAAAGGGTTTGATCTGAGAACAAGAGAAGAAAGCAAGGATGAAGTTGAAGAAGAGTTATCCGAGGAAGAACAAAAAGCTGCAGGAGATCCTGCAGAAGTTAGGTTGTTGAGGGCCATTTCAAAGATTGGAAAGAGGCCCAGGATCGAAGTTTCTACATATTCTGGAGATTTGAATCTGGAATAGCTTATTGATTGGATCAATGACATGGAGGAGTATTTCAAATATGAAGATGTGAAGGACCTAGATTGGGTCAAGTTTGCAAAAATAAAGTTGAAGGGCCATGCCAGTATTTGGTGGAAGGAGGTCCAATTAGAGAGGAACAAAAGAGGAAAAGGAAAGATCACCAGATGGGATCAGATGGTGGAGAAACTAAAGAAGTAGTTCATTCCTATGAACTATGAGATGGAGCTGTTGAAGAAGCTACAAGGATTGAAACAAGGCAACAAGTCTGTTAAGGAGTATACAAAAGAGTTTTATAAGATTACTATCAGAACCAAAAGAGTTTTATAAGATTAATATCAGAACTGGTCATGTAGAGGCCAACAAGGAGAAGGTAGCCCATTACATTAATGGGTTGAGGCCAAGTATTCAAGACAAGTTGAGCCTGGTCAGAATGATCACCATAGAAAATGCATACTAGTTTTCCCTAAAGGTGGAAGAGAAGCTGAATAAAAGATTTGACAACAAGCAAAGGGGAAGAGGTCAAGGTGAAAGGACTGGTGGAAGACCCTATGGGGCCCGAAATGAAGATTCAAATAAAAATGAAGAAGTTAGCACCAGTCGAATTCAGAGAGGAGATAAGACCTACCGCCCTCGTGACGAGAACAATGGCGAGCAAAGAGAAAGAGGTAGACCTGGGCAAGGACTTGGAAGAGGAGGTTTCAGAGGAACATGTTTCCAATGTGGAGAAGAAGGACATCGAGCATATGAGTGTCCACAACATCAAGGAAGGACAAATAGAAGACCTGAAGGTAATGCACAAGTTACACATGTAGATGAAGATGCACAGTATGAGCGTTCGAAAGATGCTGAAAGAGGAGAAACCCTAGTTGTCAAAAAACTTTGTTGAATGAGGAAAAAGAACCCAATCAGAGGAAGATTTTATTCCACACAAGGTGTAAATGTGAAGGTAAGTGTTGTGATATTATTATTGATAGTGGAAGCATGATAATCTTGTTTCAGAGGAGATGGTTGACAAGTTGAAGTTGACAAGAAGAAAGCATCTGCATCAATATCGAATTGCATGGTTGCAGAAGGACCATAGAACTATGGTCAATGAGTAGTGTTTAGTGAAGTTCAAGACTGGAGACTACCATGATGAGGTGTTGTGTGATATCATACCAATGGACACATGTCATATACTATTGGGGAGGCCGTGGCAGTATGATAGGAGCACTGTCCATGATGGTCGTGCAAACACATATTACCTAACAAAGGATGGAGTTCATCATAAGTTGAAGCCCTTGAAGGAGGTTGAAGAAAAGGTATGTAGTACTGCCAGAATTTGCTTGGTAGATGGTAAGAAATTTTTGGAGGGTATGAAGCATGAGCATCATTGTTTTGCATTGATTCCTAAGATTAGTCAAGAGAAATGTGAAGATGTACCAATAGAAGTCTCAGATATGTTGGAAGAATTTCAAGATATTATCTCTGATAATGTACCAGAAGGTTTACCACCAGTGAGGAAGATAATTCACCAAATGGATTTGATACCAGGAGCTAGTTTTTCAAATAAGGCAGCCCACAGAATGACTCCTGCAGAGAGTGAAGAGCTGAATAGACAAGTTCAAAAGCTGTTAAGGAAGGTGATGATAAGGGAGAGCCTAAGTCCATGTGTGGTACCTACAGTACTAGCACCAAAGAAAGATGGAGAATAGAGATTGTGTACAGATTCTTGGGCCATCAATAAGATCACGATCAAGTACAGGTTTCCATTGCCAAGAATGGATGACATAATGGATTGTTTGGGTGGAGCCATGTACTTCACAAAAAATGACCTGAAGAGTGGGTATCACCAGATCTGAATCAGAGAAGGAGATGAATGGAAGATAGCCTTTAAGGCAAAGGAGGGTTTGTATGAGTAGTTAGTCATGCCATTTGGGCTAACCAATGCACTGAGCACATTCATGCGGCTCATGAACGAGGTACTGAAAGAATTTTTGAAAAGTTTTGTTATTGTTTATTTAGATGATATTTTGAATTTTAGTAAGACTTGGGATGAGCATATGATGCATATCAGAAAAGTTTTGGAGAAGCTGAGGGAGGAGAAGTTGTTGATCAATCTGAAGAAATGTAGTTTTGCAAAGGAGTTGGTATACTTGGGATTTGTTATCTTAGAGGAAGGTCTTAAGATGGACCCAGAAAAAGTGAGGGCTATCATTGAATGGCCTACGCCAAGGAGTGCAACAGAGGTACAATCTTTTCATGGTTTGGCAAGTTTTTACAGAAAGTTTATCAAGAATTTTAGTAGCATTTGTGCACCCCTAACTGAGACAATGAGAGGGGATAGAAAATAGTTTAGATGGACTAAAGGAGTAGACAAGAGCTTTGATATTTTGAAGTAGAAAGTCATAGAACAACCTGTTTTGGCACTTCCAGATTTCAATAAGGTATTTTAGGTAGATTGTGATTCTAGTGGTAGTTGTATAGGAGTTGTCTTGAGCCAAGAAGGTAAGCCCATTGCCTATTTTAGTGAGAAGCTTAATGATGCCAAGAAAAAGTATTCTATTTATGATCAGGAGTTTTATGCAATAGTTCAAGCTTTGAAGAAATGGAGACATTATTTGTTGCCAAAGGAGTTTGTTTTATATGCTGATCATTAGGCTTTGTAGTATCTTAATAGTCAAGGAAAGTTAAATCAAAGGCACTTAAAATGGGTTGAGTATTTATAGAGCTATACTTTTCTTTTGAAGCACATGAGTGGGAAGTCCAACAGAGTTGCAAATGCCTTGAGTAGAAGGCAAAATTTGTTAACAGAAATGAAGATAGAGGTTGTTGGGTTTGATGAGCTCAAAAGTTTGTATCTTGAAGATCTAGATTTTGTAGATGCTTGGAAAGCTTGTCTGGAACCTGTTACTTTGGATAGGACAAAATGGTTGGATTTCATAATCCAAGATGGCATGTTGTATAGAGGAAGCTAGTTGTGCATTCCAAGGAGTTCCATGAGAGAGAACCTGATTAAGGAGAAGCATAGTGGAGGATTGGCTGGACACTTTGGTTGAGATAAGACCATTGCTATTGTTGGTGAAAATTATTATTGGCCATAGTTGCAACATGATGTGAGGAAATTCATGCAAAGTTGTAGAATATGTCAGATGGTGAAAGGAACAAGTTAGAATACAGGTCTATATCAGCCACTACCTGTACCAGAGAAGCCATGGGATGATATTAGTATGGATTTTGTTCTTGGATTACAAAGGATACAGAGAGGACATGATTCCATTTTTGTGGTGGTGGACAGATTCTCAAAGATGGCACATTTTATTCCTTGCAAGAAGACTAATGATGCTGTCCATATTGCTGAATTATTTTTTAGAGAGGTGGTGAGATTACACGGCCTACCAAAGAGCATAGTTTTAGATCGAGATACCAAGTTTGTTGGTTATTTTTGGAGGACATTGTGGAAGAAGTTGAAGATAGTTTTGAAGTTCAGTTCTGCACACCATCCACAGACTGTTAGACAGACCGAAGTGGTGAATAGGAGTTTGGGTAACCTACTATGATGCTTAGTAGGAGATAAGACCAAGGGATTGGATTTGATTTTACCATAGGCTGAATTTGCTTACAATAATTATGTCAATAGGAGTACTGGTAAATCACCATTCCAAATTGTATATGGCAATAGCCCCAAGAAATGCTTCTGAGTTAAGAAAGTTGGAAAAAGGAGAAAAGACAAGTGCTAGAGCTGAAGACTTTGTAGAACATCTAAAGAATTTGCATGAAGAAGTGAAAAAGCACATTAATAAGATGAATATTCAGTACAAGGCTAAGGTAGATTAGAAGAGGAGATATAAGGAATTCTAGGTAGGAGATGAAGTCATGGTTCACTTGAGAAAAGAAAAGTTCACAATTGGAACATACAATAAGCTGAAAATGAAGAAATTTAGACCATGTAGAATTTTGAAGAAACATATTTCAAGAAATGCATATAAGGTCGAGCTGCCGAGTGGGATCAACATTTCCCCCATTTTCAACATTGCTGATTTATCAGAATATCATGAAGGTGGAACAGAGGATGGACCAACAGAAGAATAGTGGAGTATTTCGGCACCTACTTCAATAGAGGAGATAGAAGAGATCTTGGATAACCGTGTGAGAAGAAGTACTTGGAATAGGCAATACGAAGAATATCTGGTAAAATGAAAGGGAAGGCCTGTTGAAGATTCTTCTTGGTTGTCTAAGGCAGAGGTTGACCGTTTGGGTTTTCCTCACACAAACACCTGAGATGTGATAGGGTCACTTCTCGAATTACCCTGGGTGTTTGATGCAGGAGCATCCATTGGTGTAAGGGAAATCTTGCATTACCCAAAAAAAGATGTGTTTCAAAATTGTTGATGTTCTTTCCATTTCTTTTTAGTTTTTCCAAACTTCTAAAAATAGCAACCTGCTATTTTTAGAAAGTTTGTGTTTGGGCATGGAATGAAGTGAAAATTTATAGGAAGATTCATAACTAAAAAATAAGACCTTTGGTGAAGGAATCATGAAATATCATTTGCGAGCTGAAAGATATTAAAGTTTTTGTTTCCCGAAAAATGCCTGAAAAATTATTCAAACTCAGGTTTGAGGCACTAAACAGCCCCGTACGGGCCCAAAAATGGTTGAAATCAGTAGAGCTAGTTCTTAGCGCATAGAGCACTCCGTGAGCTTTCTAACGCATAAAACGGTTCATCAATCAGACACCCGGATCAAAAGTTATGGCTCTCAAAAATTGACCTATTTTTGGAGGGAGATGCAAATTTTGAAATCAGGTTGTTGGCTGAAAAAAAGGCTATTAATAACCATTTTTGGGAACCCTGGGCAGTAGTAGAGTTAAGGGGGGCAGTGTAGAGTCAAGAATAGGTAGGAAAACATAAACCCTAGCTAATTTGGGGTTACAGAAGGCAGATGATTCCAGAGTCTTGAGATAGGAAGTTGTAATGTGTTGCAGCCTGTGGAGGGTTGATTCCTCTGATTGTATTTGAGCTTCTATAATGTAATAATTTGTCTAAATCAATAAAGAAGGTTTTATTTTCTGTGTACAATTTCTGTTGTTGTGTGTGTTTTATCATTTACCCCCTTCATCAATTCACCACCAGAAATGATTGAAGCAACAACTTCTTTTATGATATTCGCTGAGGGTTTCATAACTTTATTGAAAATGAAATCTATGTGATGCTAAAGGTTTTTACAGTTATATAGGAACTTTTTTGTGGGATTGGAAAATTATCATTATCTAGTGACCTTTAAGGGTTCCAAAACAACTATAATTTTTTCTTCCTCTAATCATTGAATTTCCCTTGTGAGCTAACCAAGGGGTATCTTGTTCTTATCCTCTCTACTTGCCTGAAATTAACTATATTTTTTTGAAATATTGGAAATTAGACTGCAGGAAAAGATTAGACTATAATGCAAATTAGGTGCTCATACCCTATCCCTTATTATTTGAATGTGCATCACTGCTACTCAAGCTCAAGCTCCTTACATATAAAATCCACTCAAAAAAGCCAATGCTTCTAGGTATTTATTGATGTAAAGATTTTGGGGTTTCTAAGACTATTTTTTTATTTCGAAGAGCAGGACATTCTTGTATGAGATGACAACCACGACATCGAAATGATAAATTTGCCATAAATTATCTTATTGTTTCACATAATTTAACTTTAATGCAACCACATATGATATGTAGGACTAAGTATAAGGGTTGAGATAGAATAAACATGGATCTTAATTGCCTAATTTGTGTGAATTCAAAATTGTTTATTTTGTTTTATCTCCATAGTGCTACTTTAGATCAATATTTTCAAAATGATAGATATTGTGTTTGGACTTTATTTAATAGGTGTGGTAAACATCTGTGGCATGTCAGAGGAAGTAGAAGTCCCAAACGATCCTCAGCAAATTCTACCTTGTAAGGAATCTATAAGAATGCTACAGAGGGTTAGCTCAAATAGTCTCAAGTCATTTAGGAAACATGAAACTAGAAGTAGAATAGTCATGCTTTTTTCCATATTCTAAGAATGGAAAACCAGTTATTGGGAAGATTCTTGATATGCTTGGTGTTTATGTAGCTACAAGCCATAGCTGCTGGGGCATACTGAATGCACCTGCTATTGGAGAATCGTGTGCTAAGTTTATCATCGATGGACAAGCAAAAAGTGTAGATTTAAAGCCCTTTGATCCTGCTAGATTCAAGAGAGCATCCAAGAAGATTTCTATCTTTTATCTCTCATACAATGCTTGTGCACTTTAGCTCTCACTTTTCAATAGTATAGTGGTTGATCTCCAAATTAGTGCACTGTGTTTAGCTAGCCACAAATATTGTTGGTGAGACAACCCAAAAGTGCATGTTTAACCTTTATAGTTTTGTATAGTCTATTTTTTATTTCTCAAAAATAAACAAATGTAATTCTAGACTTGTTTGTTGTACAAAAATAAACATTTTTAACTAGTCAATTGTTTCTCAGATGATGGATCTTTCCTGTCATTGATATATGTTCAAACTATTTAGTTTATACTTGCATGATAATTTGCCTTTCATTATGTAAAGTTTAGATTATTTTGTAGGTTAGCAGGGTCTTCTCATGCAAGTTGATGATGACATGACACATTGATAGAAACAAGACTTCATGTCCCATCAATGGGATGCCTCACCTAGCTCCTTAAAATAGTTCTTTAGGATTCTAATTAATATTCAATATTTGTTGTTTTTGTAGGGTATGCAGTCAAAAATGCTATAAAATTCATGGCAAATACCATAAGAAATAGTGCTTTAATGGGTGTGCCTCTTTCTTCAAAGTTATGCTTGGAGATTTTGTAGATAAAATGGTAACTTCTATACCATACAATCTTTTGCATGTTTTAATGTCAAGTACATTGTTCAGAGTTTGTGAAAAGAAACTGTGTAATGTGTTTACTACAGTGCATTTTTTGTGACTCTTTGATATTTGTAATGTTTCGAGGCAAAATTAACCATTCAATCTGATGCTTGTTTATGAAATCTTTAAATATAAAAATGTTACAATTGGATTCTTTTGTTGAATAATGAAGTGGGTACTATAATTTTTATGAAAACCTTCATTGGATTTTCATGTGGAATGGATTTCCTACTATAGATTTATGAAAACCTTCATTGGATTTGATGTATGTGTCCAGCAATTTCCCAACTAGACTAACAAATACAACACATACTGAAATTTGAATCCACATTGCAACCTTAAAAAGGAGGCCCACATTTCAAGGCACTTGAAGCCTTCCCTCCATACTACTCTTATCTATTTACATGCTTCACCGTGCTCCATTCCCTAATCTTGTATATTGTATTGCTTTCCTCATGTATATTGAACGAAATTGTTGTGCATGGCAAAACCACATTTTGATTATTGCTCTTGCCCTTTTAAGAAACAAAGACTTCTTGCAATACTCTATCGGCGTGCCCATTGCACATTTTGTGTGATTGCTAGTATAAGTATACACTTATACAAAAGGTATTCATAAGTTAAGCTGCCATATCTAAGCTGATGGAATAATATTTTTTCAAGATTTGACCTTTAAAGTACATGTTATTGCACTATTGTATATAATAAAAATATTTTGTATTATTTTTAATTAATTTGATAGTATTTTAGAAAATGTTTAATGTAAATCATCATATATTGTAGATAACATATCAATTCTTTATTTAAGAATTTATTACTGTTAATTACAATATACGGAGGACTTAAAGCTTTACTATTTAAAGAAACTTAAACAATAGACAGATTGTGCCTATTTAAATGAAGAAAGGGCTATGTAAAAATGCAATACATCAGCTATTTGATGTCAACCAATTATGACCATTTAAATGGGGAGAGAGCCATCTAAAAAAACTTCTATTGAGGCCATGAATTAGGTGCCATTGTAGTTTGACAGAGTTTTGTAGTTCTAGATTAGAGGGATTTTTTGATGCTTATGTTTGGTGCAATTGATTCTTGAATAATTGGATGTTGGCCTCCAGTTCTTTGGTACAAAATTTGTACTTTATACCTTCATATTCTTAGTTTTAGACAATCTATTGTCTTAACAAAGATATTTGATTTTTGTCTATAGAAAAGTTGATCTTGTATATTAAACAATCCTTCTAAAGATTTGACAGTAGGCTAAAGGATTTTGTAAGCATAATGAAATATCCCAGGCTCAATAGAAGAAGTGGGAATATAGTTTGATCCAATAAGCATAATGAAAGATGTGATCCTGCTAGATTCAAGAGAGCATCCAAGAAGATTTTTTTCTTTTAGATCTCATACAATGCTTGTGCACTTTAGCTCTTACTTTTCAATAGTATAGTGGTTGATCTCCAAATTAGTGCACTGTGTTTAGCTAGCCACAAATATTGTTGGTGAGACAACCCAAAAGTGCATGTCCTTTATAGTTTTGTATAGTCTATTTTTTTATTCCTCAAAAAGAAACAAATGTAATTCTAGACTTGTTTGTTGTACACAAATAAACATTTTAAACTAGTCAATTGTTGCTTGGATGATGGATCTTTCATGTCATTGATATATGTTCAAACTATTTAGTTTCTACTTGTAGGATCATTTGCCTTTCATTATGTAAAGTTTAGATTATTTTGTAGGTCAGAGGGGCCTTCTTGTGCAAGTTGATGATGACATGACACATTGCTAGAAACAAGTCTTCATGTCCCATCAATGGGATGCCTCAACTAGCTCCTTAAAATAGTTCTTCAAGATTCTGATTAATATTCAATATTTTTCGTTTATGCAAAGTATGCAGTCATAAATGTTATAAACTTTTTATACTATGTAGGGTATGCAGTCATAAATGTTATAAAATTCATGGCAAATACATGAGAAATAGTTCTTTAATGGGTGTGCCTCTTTCTTCAGAGTTATGCTTAGAGATTTTATAGATAAACTGGTAACTTCTATACCATACAATCTTTTGCATGTTTTAATGTCAAGTACACTGTTCAGAGTTTGTGAAAACAAACTGTGTAATGTGTTTACTACGGTGTATTTTTGGAGACTCTTTGATATTTGTTATGTTTCGAGGCAAAAGAAATCATTCAATATGATTCTTGTTTGTGAAATCTCTAAAAATAAAAATGTTACAATTGGATGCTTTTGTTGAATAATGAAGTGGGTACTATAATTTTTATGAAAACCTTCATTGGATTTTTCTGTGGAATGGATTGCCTGCTATAGACTTTTTCCATTTGAAGGTGGAATTTGCTCTTAGTGGATATTTTGTCTATCAGTTTCAAACAGTAAAAAAATGATTGAAATTAGATTATTTTGTTCAATAACGAAGTGGGCTCTTAAATTTTACAATTGTGTTTTAAAAATTTGACATTTTAAGATGAAATTTTGTGTTAACTAGTGTGGGAATCTATAATTTTATAGATGCATATGTTGAAATTTGTGATTGGTTGATGATAATTTTTTTATTTTTAGTTTTTAAATCCTAAATCATTCTTACAATTAGACGATGATGTGTAATTTTATACAAATGAATGTGGTGGATTTAAATTTTGGATGAGACGTTTGCTCTAGATATTTTTTTTACATTTCAAGATAAAAAAATCTTCTAATGTAGATTCAAAACCATAAAAAAAATCTTGCAAATAGATGATTCTGTTGAGTAATGGAGTTAGTTGCATGATTTTAGAGAGGCTACATTGGATTTTATTGTGGCTTTCTTTTTAAGATTATTAAAATTTTAAGATAAAAATTGTGCTACACATTTTGGGTTATGTTTTTCAAATGCTAAAACTATTGCAAATAAACAATTATTTTCACTATTAGAGTCGGCTCTATAATTTGATGGATACCTGTGGACTAGATGATTGTTTTAGATTTTTAACATTTCAAGACAAATTGTGTTGTGTTTTTATGTGCTTGGAAAATTGTTCTGAGCTCAATAATGGTGTGGGAATCAAATTTATAGATACCTATATCAAAAATTATGTGCAGTGGATGCTCATTTCTTATTGTCACCAAACCCTACAATTATTTTGTAAGTTGATTTTTCTGATCAATAATGGAGTGTGTGATGTAATATTTATGGATGCTTTTCATTCAATTTATTGTGGATCAGATGACTGATTTAGATTTAGAATATTTCAAGTTTTGGAAATAGTGTTTGATAGTTGCAATTTATTTTCTTTGGTTTTATAAACCCTTAAAAGGATGTCAATTTGTCTGGCTACTTCTGCATTCTGTTCTGGAGTTAGTTTATAGGCTGCTTTGTTTGGAAGTGTTGACCCTGGAATTAAGTCTATGCAGTGACTAATATCCCTGACAGGTGGTAGGGATCTTGGCATTCCTTCTGAGATGATACCTTTGTACTTATCCAATAGCTCTTGGATAGCTGGGTCTATGAACCTTTGCTTTTTCTCTTCCTTGACTTCTTGCTGCTGTTCTTTATTCACCCTCATACATGGGATTAGGGCATATGCAACTGCACCTTCTGCTGCTACTTCTTTCATGAACTGTTTACCTTCCATCAGCATTACCTTCACCTCTTTTCCTTTAGATTTCTCCTCCTTCTCCGTCAATGGTAGTAACTTTATAATCTTACCATCTTTAGTGATTGTATAGGTGTTTCTAACACCATCATGTTGTGCCTTCAAATCATACTGCCATGGTCTACCAAATAAAAGATTGCAAGCATCCATCGTGGTAATATCAAACAACTTATCCTTATATGCTCCAATCTAAAATTCTACCCAAGCCTGCTCTTCTACAATTGTCTGCTGACCTTGGGTAAGCCATGAGACTTTATATGGGGATGGGTGAGGCAATCTCCTAAGCTTAAGCTTTGTCACCATTTCTTCAGACACAAAATTTTCAGTAGAACCAGAATCAATCAAAACTTTACATGCCTTACCTCCTGCTTTGCAAATAGTCCTGAAAAGAGACTTTCTTTGAGGGGATTCTTTGTTAGGTACCTTCATGGTAGTCACTGTTCTTCTCATCATTCGAGACTCTCCACTTTCTGGGTATCCATAATTATCAGGAGCATTCACACTCTGAAAAGCATTAGAGCCTGTCATACTTTGATTATCAGGTTCTTGGATCAGATTTGTTCTCCTTTCTCCTGTTGAGCTTGTGGCCTTTTCTGGACATCTGCTGGCTATATGGCCTTCTTTGTTACAGTTATAACATCTGATGGATCCTCTGCCCTGGGATCTTCCTCTGAAAGGTCTTCTACCTCTGAAGTTTCCTTGCTGACTATAATTTTCCCCCTGGTTCTGACTATTGTTTCCCTTACTATTGTCATGACTGGATTCTCCTTGATATCCATGTCCATGTCCTCGACCTCTAAAAGGACCTCTTCCACCCCTTTGTTGTCTTCCTCTTCCTCTATTGTGTTGTTCTTGTTTTCTCTTTAACTTCTCTTCCACTTTCAATGCCAACTGAAAGCATTTCTGAACTGTATCTGGATTATGCAGACTTAAATCTTCCTGAATGTTGAACCTCAATCCATTAAGGTATCTGGCTACCTTCTCTTCTTCACTTTCCTTTACCTTTGTTTTCATACAAAGTTTCATGAATTCTTCTGTATATGAGCTGACATCTAGCTCCTTCTGCTTCAGGTTTTGCTTCCTCTTGTGTAATTGGATACTGTAATCCAATGGGACATAAGCTTCCTTTACTAATGCCATCATTTTCTTCCATGTAGTGACTCTACGCTTTCCTTCCTGTACTCTATCATCTTGGACGAAATTCCACCATGTCAAGGCAGCTTCTTGGACGAAATTCCACCTTGTTAAACCATTATCCTAGACATCATAAGCCAATTAATTAAATATATTTTATTTATTTAATTAAATCCCATTCAATCCCATCCTTATCCCACTTAGCCAATTAATTAAATAAATTTTATTTATTTAATTAATTCCACATCATATCCCAATCATATCCTATCCTTATCCCAATTAATTAATTTCCACATCATATCTTATCCCACTTTATTCATTTATCCTATTAATTAAATAAATCTAATTTATTTAATTAATAGCCAACTCATATCCCAACTAATTCAAATATTTTATTTGAATTAAATACTCATCTTTCATCACATTCCAACACTTGTCCAGTCAATCATGTGTTGTAAGACAACTTTCACTCATATCCTTCACATGCACAACTAATGGAACCTAAATTTAGTATCTTTCAATCCTAGCCATTCACATAGCCTCTGAATCTCCACCGTTGATTGATCTTAGTTGAGTCTTATATAAACACCCTCTCATTCCATATGAGAGGGGGGGATCTAGCAATCAGATAGCACCTACATTAGCATCCTAAGCATTTTGATCATCCAATCGAGCTTTCATCTTCCATCATGGCAGCTTTCAGCTTTGCAATTGTTCATTATTAAAGAAGCAGTCCACATCTCTCAAACAAGGAATCGCACGGTCTAGGTGATGTTATGCTTGATTTGCATTATGCTTTGATTTCATTTAGATTAGATTCCTTGATGATGGTAGGGTTAGGGTTTCATGACTATGTCTGATCTTCTAAACCTGACTTTTCACCTATCATACATTTTGGCACGCCCAGTGGGACTCACGTCCCTGATTAACCCTCTTGTTTGAGTTGTTTTTGTGAAGATCAGATCTGTTGGAGCGTCAATCATTCATTTTTGCAGGTTTATGCACTTTGATTTGTAGGTTGAAGATATTTTATAATGCTGATTTTTTTTTATTTAGGACCAGATCCGTTGCAGAGGGTTTTTTGTTTTATACAGGTCCTGGAAAAAGGAGATCTTAGATTCGTTGGAAAGAGGACTTTGAGAGCTTTCCGAAAAGTGGTTACATTAAAAATTTGGCTCAGTATTCAAAGAGTTATGACGATTTGAAGTTGACCCTGTGATTCTAATTTTTTAGAAATTTTTGACGCGCGACTTTTTGCTGATTTTTTTAATTTATGACCAGATCTGTTGCAGAGGGTTTTTTTGTTTTACACAGGTCCTGGAAAAAGGAGATCTTAGATTCGTTGGAAAGAGCACTTCGAGAGCTTTCCGAAAAGTGGTTACATTAAAGATTTGGCTTAGTATTCAAAGAGTTATAACGATTTGAAGTTGACTCTGCGATTCTAATTTTTCAAAAAAATTTGACGCACAACTTTTTGCTGATTTTTTTAATTTATAACCAGATCTGTTGCAGAGGGTTTTTTGTTTTACACAGGTCCTGTAAAAAGGAGATCTTAGATTCATTGGAAAGAGGACTTCGAGAGCTTTCCGAAAAGTGGTTACATTAAAGATTTGGCTCAGTATTCAAAGAGTTATGGCGATTTGAAGTTGACTCTGCGATTCTAATTTTTCAGAAATTCTTGACGCGCGACTTTTAGAAAAAAAATCATATCTTCCAATCTAGCGAACCAAATCACATTTTATTTTTTGCAGTGATTTGTAAGTGAATCAAAGGAGCTGAAGCAACATTTGGATCAATCATAATAGCAACTTGGAAAGCAATTTTTATGAGGTGCACTCATTCTAATCTCTCATCTCTAATCATTATTTGATCACACATTTGGATTTTGGGCATAAAACAAACAACTTGTTTGTCATCACACTTGGATTTGGGCTTTTAAATGAACAATTGTTGGCAAATTCACATCAAAAAATTGGGCTAAAACAAACTATTGTCTTCCATCACATTTGGATTTGGGTCTAAAAAGAACAAGTGCTTGAACTGTTTGTTACACATTTCAAGTTTCTAAGGGGAAATTAACAACTGCGAGTGTGAATCAAGTGACAGCTCACTTGGTTTGCTTTTGTTATACCCTTCTTAGGAGGCCTGCTTAGAGACACACCACTCCAAGGGACGACCTCAATCGAGGCTGAATCGAAAGACACCCTCATTGGGAGTTGGAATCTTGTCACTCTTAGCTAAACCCCAAAGAACTTGATACCTTTGGGAAGTGAATGTGAAGGGTGGGTTACCCCTTTCTCCTGGCTGTGTGGCAGGATTTCACTTTCAATTCCATAGTCAACCTTGTGCAATAGATAGCCTAAGACCTAATTGGCTATACCCACTTGACAACACATTAGGCTTGTTGATGTGTCTTCCATGTGTACTTGCATAATCATCACATTTCATTTTCAAAGTCAACAACTTGTTTATGTGTCTTGCGTGAGTGATTCATGTGTGTATATGCATAATCATTTGTTTGAATATTGCCATATCAAGCTCTAAACACCCAAACACATAAACAAATCAATCTAAACACATCATCTAAACATTCCACATCATCATCCAAATCCCTAAGCAAGCACTTGCTAAAAGGACTTAAGACAAACACTTGGTGACAACATGTCTACGCTAGAAGACCCAACAATCAAATTCCAAAGATTCCTCCAAAATATTTATTAAGGATTACAACCCCTAAACCAAGATGCCATTGAAATATTACAATTCTTCATCCAAAGAGCTCAACCCCATGCAAGCCAATCACCTCAACTACAACACTTCATAGCCCAAGTCCAACACCTTTTAGCCGCTAGTCAAGCTCGACAAGTACAACAATCCTTAGCCACTCCATACCAACCTAATCCACCTCATAGCCACATGTCATATCCATCCACTGCATATCAACTTAATCCACCTATCCACCAAGTCAATACCACATCAACCTATGAACATCCACCTCAAGCTTATCCAATCCCTCATACCACCATTCCAATGCACTACCAGGCCCATCCACAAAGCCATCAAGTGATATTACAAGAACAACATCCAAGTCCCAATGGCTCTTTATACATAAATCAAGTAAGTCCAATTACACCTTTTGAACAAGACCACCAAGCACCATTGATAGATCTAAATCCACCTTTCCAACAAGAATCATATCCAAGTCCAAGTGGTCCCTTGTACATAAATCAAACAAGCCCAAGTTATTCTATGCAAGATCTAATAACCTTTGACAAGGGAGATACCAATCTAGAGTGGCCTCCACCATCCAATCACATGCCATCACATTAGCCAACTAAGCCTATCCCAAAACCACCATGTGATCCTATTCCTAGTCCATTGGTCCATCAACCCTCCAAATCACCAAGCCCTTCATTACCTTCCTCACCATGTCATTCTAATTGTTCACCAAAGGATGCGGCTGAGAGAGTTTTACAAATGATGCTTAAAGAAAAACTCATTGAACTTCCTAAAGTCAAACCATGTGAAGAAAGTCCATATGATGAACATGATTATTGTGCATACCATAGGACCAAAGGCCATAATACAAATCAATGCCCAATATTTGTCTCAATTGTTTACAAGATGTACCCACCTATAATGGGAAATCATGCCACATCATCCCCATCCAATCCAAATCCTAATCCATCCAATCCAATTAGCTCTCAACCTAATCCTCATCCTAATCCTAATCCAACACCATCTACCATTATCATCCATCCATTATATTTCCCATCCACCCATACACTTGCGAAGGATGTGATCCATTGGCTACTAGATAGGAATAGACTACCCCTATGTCAAACACCAATTCATGAGCCTACCAACGAACCTCCAAAGGTCATGTCCAATCCTATAATCTCATCATGTGGTTCACATATCCTTGAGCCTCTTCAAGAGCCTTCCATTAACATGCCTAGCCCTTTAAGCCCATCATGTGATCTACAAGCCAACAAGTCTATTCAAGAGTCTCCAACCACAAGCTTAAGTCAAGAGCCTATCAAGTCCACTCACGAACCTTCCACTTCCATCCAAAGTCAAGAGGTATGTCAAGAGCATAATCTTAAACATGTGGAAATATCAAACCCTAGTCTTAATCAAGATCAAAGCACCTCTAAGTTCCACCTATCCATGACCTACTTATGGGTTGCCCTCAAGCTATTAGCCATCACTATGATCTCATTCATGAGCAAATTTATCCCTTTTATAGCCCACTTAATCCTATTTTTGCTCATAGTTATGATCAAGGTTCTAGCTAAAATCATGAAAACCATGATGATCTATTTGGCAAAACTTTATCTATCTCATGATCAAGATGATATCTATGATGAAGAACCTATTAAAAAGTACCTTGATCCTATCCATAATCCCATAATCATCCATGAGCGAGATATCCAAATTGCTCCTAGTCATCCTCCATCTAGCCCTATCCATAATGAGCAAACATCCACTTGTCATAATGAGACATGTGCCTCTCAAGAACACATAAGCATAGAAGATCAAACAAATAACTTGGATCTTAGTGAACACAATGCTAATGATCCTCCCTCCATATCTACCATCGATCCCATTTCAAGTCCACCATCATGTCCTAGTGGTCTTACGACTTTCCTCCATGAATGTTCTTCCTTAGGACAACAACAACCATTGTCCTCCATTTCATCTTCTCCATCTAATACAGAACTCAAGTCTAGTTCCCAAAACACATCTAGTCACATAGTCCATCACATCCTCCAACACATGAACTACAAAGGTAAAGGCCTAGGCCTTTATGAACAAGGTATTTTAGAGCCAAACCATGTCAAAATCCCTCCATGCTCATATGGCCTTGGATACACACCCCAAGGTAAACAAGGCCAAGATGTTGGTAATTCTTTCATGCATCCTAAACCTACCACTTTCCATCACACCCCCCATCATATACCTAAAACATATGTAGCCATTCCATCTCCATCATCCTATAAATGTCAAAAGCATGTGACCATACACCTTCCGCCATCCACCTTGCCTCCACTTTTACCAACTCCAAATATCCCTCCATCCACCTTGCCACCATTGCTTCCAACACCTAACATACATATCATTCATAAGTATCCTTACATCCCTAATCATGACCAACAAAAGCACACATCGTTTAAACATAAAGCTTCCAATAATTCCATCCACTCCACCCACCCCATGGGATTCAAACGCAAAAATTTTGATGTCTCTACCTATAAAGCTAAAAGTCCTATCAAAAATCCTAAGGACTCTCATGCCTTAGGGCACAAACATGAAAAATCAATGCAAATAACTAAAGCAAAGCAATCAAAAAAGCTATCCAAGCCCATACCTTCAAAAGCAAAGCCCAAAAGCAAAATGGTTTGGGTTCCTAAGCAAACAGTTAGCAAAGCGAATGAGGCATCCTCATCCACATCTCAAGAATCCCAATCACCTATATCCATCCAAGAGCCTATTTCCTTCCAAAACTTCCATTCCTTTGAAAACTCCCACAAGCAAAGCAAAAGCACTAAAAATACTAAATCTATGTGGGTTCCTAAATCACTTCATCAACCATCTCCTAAGCAAACATCTCCATTGCTTCCTACACCACCATCCAATCAAAAGCTTCAATGTTTATCACAGTGTGTGCAACCATTGGTCATGGTTCCCTTCCATTCCAAAACATTCCCACATAACTACATCTCCCCATCTTCCATCCATTATCCTACATATCTCCCCCATGCTAACCCTATGGTCCATACTTTTGCATAAGTTTTTCATCCATCTTCATTCCATAAGCCTATATAAATCCACATCATAAGCCACTAGCCTACCCTTCCACAATCCACATCATAATCTACTATCTGCCTAATCCATCTCCAATCGACACAATCCCTTATCAACATCTATGAACATAATGACATGGTCCATGCGATGACATCCATCTCTAATGGGACCACCAACATCCATCACACTAGCCACTTGAGTCCCTCCTATCCATTACCATGGTGAAAACCTGGCAAACAGGCGCCATGTGTAATTGTCAACACATCTAAAAGCAAAAAAGAAAAAAAAAGAAGAAAAAATCAAAATAGTAAAAAGAAAGCCCTTCGTCCAACGGTGAAAACCTGGTAAACATGCGCCTTGGATAAGTACCATGATGAAAACCTGGCAAACAGGCGTCATGTGTAGGTTGATCTTCTATGTCACTTACACTTGGGGGCACATTGTCTCATCCAACCTATCCATTTCCCAACTATCTATCCCATTATATCATACCAACCTATCTTATCCTATCTTGTCATCTTGCCATCCTTATCCATTACATAAATATACCTATCCTATTGAACCCATTTATCCATCCTCCTTTTGATCTTGATAAAGACATAGGGGAAAAATGTTGAATCATGTTTGGATATTTCTTGACATACCTTCTTTCCAAACCAAGTCCTATCCATTGACCATTTATCCATCCCATTCAAACCAATCCATCATGTCATCCCTTTGTCATGAGCCTTGCAATATAAAATCAATCATGTGTCATGCAAAAAATCCTAAGCATTACCACCTAGAATGGGGCAAGTTCTTCCTATGCAACATAGCCTTTGGAGATCACATCCTAGCTCCCTTATGATCCATCCACTATGGTGTATCCTTATCATGAGCTTTCCATTATATAGCTTATCCCCATCAATTTATCATGAGCTTTCCACTATAGCCTACCTATCCATTTATCATGAGGCATGCATCCATCCCTTATATGGCCTATCCTCTCTTATCTATTCATCCAACTCTCATGAACCTTCCATCCCATCCATATATCATGATCTTGCCATCACATTTACTATGAGCCCATCCTTTTATCCATCCATCATACATCCATCCTTACACCTAGACTTGGTTTTCTCCCTTGTCATTGGTATCAAGCTCAAGGCTACCAAAATTGTAAATCCATTGATGTTCCACAACATTCAAAAACACACAAAAATCAAAATATCCCAAAAAATATAAAAAAAATAAAATATTCCAAAAACACAAAAAAAATCAATATCCAAAAAAAAAACCCAAGCAATAAAACCAATCATCATCAATCCAAAACAATCCACTTCAACATTCAATCAAAATCAAATCCTCATCATCATCAATTCCTCCTATCGATAACATTCATTCATCCATTTCAATCAATCACCTCTTCCAATCATATCAATCAAATCAATCTAAGCAATGATCTTACATCCAAGTCACACTAATCCATATCAAGCAAGCTAATCAATTAAAGGAACATTATTCAATCAAATCAACAAGTTTTGATCTTAATCTTGTCATGAGCCCCATCATATCAATCAATCATCATCAATGGGATAGAGCGTTCCCACATCCTTGTGTTGGTCTAGGGATATATCTTTCCCCGCAATGACAACACTATCTATCAAACAAAACAAACAATCCATTATTGGTTTATGACTTGACAAGGGCAATACCTTGTTTGTTTTACATCCTTTGGGCACACTAAGAATGCTTGCTTATGCTTAGATTGAATCAACATTCTAATCATCACACCATCATTATCATCATTCAAAACAATCCAATCATCAAAACAATCAACCCAGCAATAGCAAACATCACAACCAAAGCACATCAAGCTAGCCATCAAAACAAATCCTATCAATCATCAGCATCAACACCAAAGCAAATCAACTCAATCACATCAACTCCAATCAAAATCAAATCAAAAGCAGCTCAATCCACCACATATCATCAATCATCAACATTTCATCAAATCAATCTTCCTTCATCATTTCATCATCCTCAAATCATTCAAAACAATGATCCAAGTGCAAGCCCATCCTTAAATCTAGACCAATCATGTTAAGCAATCAAGCCAAGTTATCCAATCGCAATCAATGGTCTTGATCCTAGCCTTGTTGTAAGCCAAATCAATCAGCCAATCAGCAAACCAACTCAGCAAACAACCTTCTGTTGAGCTAGGGATATAGCTTTCCCCACAATGACAACACTCTCAACTATCATCAACAAAACAATCAGCAATTAATCATTGGTTTATAGCTTGACAGGGGCAATCCCTTGTTTGTTTTTGAATAATTTGTGCATGCTTGCTTGCTTGCTTGTGTGTGTTATCATTTTATCTTGCATTTGCGGGATGATCTTATTCTCTTCTTATGCGTATTGGCATCTTCTACATGTTGGGATTAGCATCTTACATATCAATATCTCTAGCATCTGAGAAGCTAAACAGTCTCTTATGCATTTGAGACTATTCTATGTTAAGACTAACTCCATACATATAACCAACAAGCTACTATTATGTGTAGTGGAGATAAGCTCAAACCATTGCTTGTAGCGTCAAAGTCCAACACTAGCTGTTATTCATATCTTGTGCATGTTGGCTCAACATCTTGACCTCATGCTTTCAGACAAGATTGTAACACGTTAGTTGCGCATTGGATACCTTGACACCTTGGTCTCTTATACCCTGGTGCATAACATCCATATGCTATATCAAACCTAAGGACTGCATTTCTTTTCATTCTGAACAATTACTTGAAAGCTGCCCATCATCCTATCTAGAACCTACATATAGCCCTTCTCACAACCCTAATTCTTCTATGCCACAGCCTATTTTCTTCCATCCAACTCCCATTTACTTTGTGTCAGCCTTCTTTTTAGCCTTTTTCTTCTATCGAGAGCCAACCCAGCCCTTCCTGGTTAGCCTGGCTTACCTCTCGAGGGGGCATCACCTACCAGTTACACTGGGGCATAACTTGTTTATCGAACGCATATCATATCTTCTTTGACACAACGCTCTATCGAACATTGTATCAAAGAGGGGCAAAATGTAGACACCCAAATTTGTCCATGTCTAGCAACACCTTGTTAAACCATTATCCTAGACATCATAAGCCAATTAATTAAATATATTTTATTTATTTAATTAAATCCCATTCAATCCCATCCTTATCCCACTTAGCCAATTAATTAAATAAATTTTATTTATTTAATTAATTCCACATCATATCCCAATCATATCCTATCCTCATCCCAATTAATTAATTTCCACATCATATCTTATCCCACTTTATTCATTTATCCTATTAATTAAATAAATCTAATTTATTTAATTAATATCCAACTCATATCCCAACTAATTCAAATATTTTATTTGAATTAAATACTCATCTTTCATCACATTCCAACACTTGTCCAGTCAATCATGTGTTGTAAGACAACTTTCACTCATATCCTTCACATGCACAACTAATGGAACCTAAATTTAGTATCTTTCAATCCTAGCCATTCACATAGCCTCTGAATCTCCACCGTTGATTGATCTTGGTTGAGTCCTATATAAACACCCTCTCATTCCATATGAGAGGGGGGGATCTAGCAATTAGATAGCACCTACATTAGCATCCTGAGCATTTTGATCATCCAATCGAGCTTTCATCTTCCATCATGGCAGCTTTTAGCTTTGCAATTGTTCATTGTTGAAGAAGCAGTCCACATCTCTCAAACAAGGAATCGCACGGTCTAGGTGATGTTATGCTTGATTTGCATTATGCTTTGATTTCATTTAAATTAGATTCCTTGATGATGGTAGGGTTAGGGTTTCATGACTATGTCTGATCTTCTAAACCTGACTTTTCACCTATCATACATTGTGTATTGGATGACTATTTGAGATTTACAATGTTTTGAGATGAAAATTGTGTTCAGTGGATGTTCATCTTAAGTGTTTAGTTTTAAAATACAAATTTTTTTGCAAATAGGGGGAATTTTTCAAATAATGGATTATGACCATAATTATATGGATGAGGCTTCATTAGATGTTTTTTATTGTGGCTTTAATGACACATCTCAAAGTTCTTGAAGCCCTTACTCCATAGTACTCTTGTCTATTTATGTGCTTGATTGTGCTCCATTCCAACTCTTGCATATTCTATTATTTTGCTCATGTAAATTTTAGAGTGGAACAATTGTTCATTTTCAAAATTATTGCTCATGGGAAAATCACCTTTATGTATTGCTCTTCTCCTTCTAAGAAACCAACGCTCCTTGAAAATATCTCTCGACGTGCCCATTGCACATTTTGTGTGATTTCTAGTTAAATAAAATGAATTTATTTAATTAATTAGAAGGGATCTAATTAGTAATGTGAAGATGTCAAAGGGTGGTTGAAGGGTAAGACATTTTTAGGTGGTTGATGACAAGTTAGATGTGAATTAAAAATTCATTTTATGGGGGAGTGTTGAATTAAAATTTCAACTTTATGTGGAAGTGTGAAGGTCAAGGACATATGTACGCTTATGGGTTCTTACATTTGTAAGGAAGATGTGACCTTTTGAATAATAAAAATTAATTTTTATTCAAAGTGTGTGGGAGGATGGGCTAAGCAAGTTTTGACCATATTAATTAAGTGTTTAACTTAATTAATATTTTGAATTTTTAGGGTTTGGATTGGAGTTATAGTCTTGTGACAAGTGTCACAAGAGGGTTGGATAAGAGAGATCAAAGGCTAAGATGTGGTCAATAAGATTGGATGGCTCCCATTATTTGTGAATTTTAAATTCACATGGGGAAGGGTGATGAGAATTAAAATGAATTAAAAATTCATTTTGGGGAAGAGTTGGATATGACAAGTTAGATGTGAATTAAAAATTCATTTTATGGAGTGTTGAATTAAAAATTCAACTTTATGTGGAAGTGTGAATGTCAAGGAAATATGTACACATATGGGTTCTTACATTTGTAAGGAAGATGTGACCTTTTGAACAATAAAAATTGATTTTTATTCAAAGTGTGGGGGAGGATGGGTTAAGCAAGGTTTGACCATATTAATTAAGTATTTAACTTAATTAATAAGGTTGTAGAAAATTAGTAGATGGGTCAATGGAGGGTTAAAATTAATTAAATAAAGATTTATTTAATTAATTTAGGTATAGGGGTCATGTAGGCTTGGGTAGCTAATTAAATAATTGTTATTTAATCAACTAGGCTAGGTTTAGGTTGAATAGTAGGGCAGATTAATTAGATAAGCATAATTTATCTAATTAATTAGGTTTAGGAGAAGGAGAAATTAACTAAATAAATATTGAGAATATTTATTTAATCAATGAGGATATAGTTATAAGGTATAGTGATAAATTAGATGAATTAATTGATCACAAAGGATGGATAAATGGCTAAGGGTAGATGATTAGGGATTACTTAATTAAATAAAATGAATTTATTGAATTAATTGGAAGGGATAGTTAGTGATGTGAAGATGTCAAAGGGTGGTTGAAGGGTTAAGATATTTTTAGTTGTCTATACTTATGTTGATGAGGTATTGTGTGATATTATGCCAATGGATGTGTGTCATATATTGTTGGGGAGACCATGGCAATATGATAGAAATGCAATAAATGATGGGAGGAAGAATACATAAACTATAACATCAAATGGGAAGAAACATATCTTCATACCTTTGGAAGATGAACCTAAAAGTGAAGTATGTGGAAATGTTAAAATCTATTTGGTGGATGGAAAGAAATTTTTGGATGGATTGAGACATGAGAAAATGTGTTTTCTTTGATTCCAAAGAAGTGGAGAACCCTAAGTGTAGAAACTGCTACCACAAAAGAAGAACCACTGTTGGAGGAAATAATTGAATTGTTGACAGAACACCAAGATATCATTTCGGTGAATGTACCTGAAGGATTGCCACCAATCTAGAGTATCAGTCATCATATGTACCTTATATCAGGAGCTATTTTTCCTAACAAAGTGGCACACCAGATGGTACCAACAGAAAATGCGGAGCTAAATAGACAAATACAGGAGTTGTTGAGGAAAGGATTGATCAGAGAAAGTTTAAGCCCATGTGTGGTACCTGCAATACTAGTACCAAAGAAAGATTAAGAATGGATGATGTTTACAGACTCAAGAGCAATCAATAAGATTACTGTTAATTATATATTTCCATTTCCAAGGATGGATGACATCATGGACTGTTTGAGTGGAGCAAAGTATTTCAAAAAGATAGATTTGGAGAGTGGATACCATCAGATCAGGATTAGAGAAGGAGATGAGTGGAAGAGTGCATTCAAGACAAATGAAGGATTGTATGAGTGGTTAGTCATGCCTTTTGGATTAACTAATGCACCAAGTACTTTCATGAGATTGATGAATGAGGTTTTAAAAAAATTCTTGGGTAAGTTTGTTATTGTATACTTGGATGATATTTTGATTTTCAGTAAGACAAAGGAGGAACATTTGTGGCATATTAGATGAGTATTGCAGAAGTTGAGGGAAGAGAAGTTGTTGATAAACATCAAGAAATGTAGTTTCATGAAGAAAGAACTAGTAATCTTAGAATTTGTGATTTATATGGAAGGATTGAAGATGGACCCTGAGAAACTTAGAGCAATTGTTGAGTGGCCAACACCTGTGAACATTAGAGAGGTAAGATCTTTTCATGGATTAGAAATTTTCTACCATAAGTTCATAAAAAAATTTAGTATTATATACACACCAATGACAAAGACAATGAGGGGTGACATGAAGGATTTTAAGTGGACATCAGGAGCAAATAAGAGTTTTGAATTATTGAAGGAGAAGGTGACAAAGCAACCAATGTTAGCACTACCAGATTTTGACAAAGTATTTCAAGTGGATTGTGATGCAAGTGGAAATGCAATAGGAGTAGCGTTAAGTCAAGAAGGGAAACTGGTAGCATATTTCAGTGAGAAGTTGAATGATGCAAGGAGGAGATAACTAGTTTATGATCAAGATTTCTATGCCATAATTCAAGCCTTAAAGAAGTGGAGATTACTTCTTACTGAAGGAATTTGTGTTGTACACTAATCATCGAGCTTTACAGTATTTGAACAGTTAGGGTAAGTTGAATCAAAGACACATGAGATGGGCAGAATTCATGCAGAGTTACACATTTGTATTGAAGCATAGGAGTGGAAAGTCAAACAAAGTTGCAGATGCATTGAGTAGAAGAAGGAATCTATTGATAGAGATGAGAGTAGAAGTACTAGGATTTAAAGAACTTAAGCTTATGTATGAAGAGGATCTTGATTTTGTAGAAGCATGGAAAGCATGTAAGGAACCTATTGTGACAGCTAGAAGTAGGTCGTTGAATTATTTCATTCAGGAGGATATGTTGTTCAAAGGAAATTAGTTGTGTATACCTAGGATTTCAATGAGAGATAATTTGATCAAGGAGAAGCATAGTGGTGGATTAGGAGGACATTTTGGAATGGATAAGACAGTAGCTTTGGTGAGTCAAAATTATTTTTGGCCTCAGATACATAAGGATGTAAGGAAATTTGTTCAAAGTTGTAGAGTTTGTCAAGTTGTAAAAGGGAGTAGTCATAATACTAGATTGTACAAATCTTTGATAGTACTGGAGAGACCTTGTGAATATGTAAGCATGGATTTAATTTTAGGTTTTCTAAGAACACAGAGGGGATATGATTCTATATTTGTAGTAGTGGACAAATTTTCAAAGATGACACATTTCATTCCTTGTACGAAGTTAAAAGATGTTGTACATGTTTTTGACCTATTTTTCAAAGAGATTATGAGAATATATGGATTACCTAAGAGTATAGTTTCAAAAAGGGATACAAGGTTCATTAGGTATTTCTAGAGGACATTGTGGAAGAAGATGAAGATAAACCTAAATTTTAGTTTAGCATTTCACCCACAGACAAATGGACAAACTGAAGTGGTAAATAGGAGTCTGGGTAACTTGTTGAGATATTTAGTAAGAGATAAAGTAGAAAACTAGGATCTAATTCTACCACAAATAGAATTTGCATCAATAATTTAGTGAGTAGAAGTACAGGGAAGACATCATTTGAAGTTGTAATAGGAGTACAACCTAGAGGAGTTGCAGAGCTGAGAGACATCAATATGGAGAACAAAAGGAGTGCAGAAGCAGAAGACTTTGCAAGATATATGGAGATAGAACATAATTAGGTCAGGAAGCATTTGGAGGAGATGAATAGTAAGTATAAGGAACAAACAGATGAGAAGAGGAGACATAAGAAATTTTCTGTTTGAGATGAAGTAATGGTATATCTTAGGAAGGAGAGATTTCTAGTGGGAACATACAACAAGCTACAAATGAGAAAATTTAGCCCATGTAAGATACTTAAGAAGTATGATTTAGGGAATGCATATGAAGTAGAGCTACCAGAGGTATTTGGTATATCACCTACATTCAACATTATAGATCTATATTAGTATCATGAGGGAGAATCAAGTAACAGTCTTGAAGATGGATTGAAGGACTAGTTACCACAACAACTAAAGCAGATAGAGAAAATTTTGGATAGTAGAAATGGATGCAGTACTAGAGGAAAGTAGTACAAAGAGTATTTGGTTAAGTGGAAAGGAAGACTGGAAGAAGATTCATCATGGATTTCTTAGGCTGAGGTAGATCAGCTTGTTTTTCCTCTAGCCCCAACAAAGTGAGGGACTCACTTTTTCAACAACCCCAGGTGCCTGATGCAGGAGCATCCCAGGTTGAAAAGCAATCTTGCATCAACCAAAAATATTTGCTTTCTTTTATTTTCTTTCATTTTCGTTGCAGTTTCAATATTTTCTACCACATTCTACCTCATATTCATTTCAGAGCTCATGGAGCAGGATTTAATTTCTATGCCATGTCAGCTACATCATACTCAGATTTCATGAGATTTAGATTCATTTATAGATAGATATTGCTATCATAAAATCATCAGCTTTCATAGAACAGAGCATTCATCCATCAACACAAGCATACAAGGTTTACAGAGCACTTTTGTGACTTGCAGAGCCAAATGAAACATCACACAAGGTAATATGGGACCGGATAGACCTTCATTAAGAACCACATCAAGTTTCATTCATTTGTAGAGCATTACTAAGAGTTATAGGCCAACCTACATGTTTTCTACACGCTTAATCATACATTGGAGTTTCAGACCTCTTAAGGATGACGTGGAGGATTCTTTGAGCTAGAGAATGATATATATACATCTCTTAGATGAATTATGAAGGCAATTAATTAAAATGATAGAATAGAGTTGAAGATAGTTTCTTTTGGGAGGCACTTCAATAGAATATCTTTCATATATATTGTAACCTGGAGAGTAGGCCTATGAGCCCTTTGATTGTAGCCCACATGTTGCTAACATATAAGCATTGTAATTGACTGATATATTGAGCACATAAAAATTCCATTGCATTCTATTCTTGTGTTGT